>JAWWLT010000080.1:76886538-76909369 GCA_035040995.1 Premnoplex brunnescens
ATTTCAAAGTGGTCACCTGAAATTTTACCCAGTTCTATTGCTTAGCAAAATGCTAGCTCCTCTTTGAGCTTCCAGAGAGTTATACCAGTGGGGTGTAGAGAAGTATGTGCAGAATCAGAATAATAGCTAAGCTGCTTGGAAATTAATTCAATAACCGCAGTTGCAAGGGAGATCGCCTTGTTCTAGGGTGCAATCCTGGCCATATGCAGTCTCATTTATGGAACAGTGCTAAAGATGAAGATGCTTCAGGGCCTGCACTGTGAAATCAGAGTAAAAGCTCTGAAACAGTCTATAAAGCGGCATAAGCTTGGAAGTTTTGTGTGCAGTCAGGAAGCTTATTAAAGCTGTACTTGAACATCTGCTTTCTATTGTTGCTCATTAACTTCACTGCTATAGGAGAAATGGTAGCCTTACCAGGTAGCCACCTGGTTTAAGACAAAAATAGCTTTTCATGCAGAAGAATATGAACGAAATCATATGGGAATGGCAGCTAGGATGTTTGTCTGAAAAAAAATTTCTTTCCACAGAGCTGTATGTGTGAAACTGGGCTTTAAAAGGGAGTTCTAGGATGAAAAGATTGAATTGAGTTTGCAATTAATGCTAGCAGTGTATGATTTCTAGTTCTAAGCTGAGTGATGGAGTTAGCATGAGTAAATGCCTGTGTTAGCAAATGCTCTTCTTTCTTGTAACTGAGCCATGAGCTATTAGAATTATGGTGTGCTATAAAACTTAATTAGCATTAAAATTTTCTCTCAGGTGATATACATTTTAACAATCCTGTATTAATAGTCACATCCCACAAGTCCATTACAGATTTCATGGTTTAATTATCTCTTCTCAGTGTTTAAAACCTGTCTGGATTGTCCATTCTTTGGCAATGAATGGCAAATTTGTCCAAGTTTTAGGTAAGTTTCTACATGAGGTAGTTTTGCATCTGGCTAATATCTGTCTAAATTTTGCTTGTCTGGGCAAACAGATATTCAGGAATAGCCAACATGGACTTATGAAGGCTAAATCATGCTTGACATAATTGCTTTCTACACTGAAATGAGGAAGAGGAAGCAAAAAGAGTTGTGTATGCAATGTACCTTAATTTTAGTTAGATTTTTTGTGCCATCTGTCACAGTATTTTCACTTGGAAGCTCATGAAATATGTACTGGAATAAGGATAATTAAGTGGACTGAACACTGGCTTCTTATGAAAAATGTAGTAATCAATGGCTGAACAACTATTTGGTTTCTGGCAAGAAGCAGAATCAGAAGCTGGTAAGAGCTCCAGGGGTCAATATATGCCCAGGTTATTGAATATCACCGGCCTGTGTCATGAGACAAACTGCAATTTTATCAGACCTGTGGATGACAGGAAAGGGGTGAAGTGACTGACATACCAAATTGTCAAACTTCAATCCAGTGAGAACTTGGGAAACTTGAATATTAGGAAAACAGAAACTTATTAATTTCAGCACAAAAGAAATGCAAAAGTCTGTACCAGCAGTGAAGTAATCCATGCATTAAAGCTGGGAACAGACTGACTGACAAACTGAGTTACTGAAAAGGAACTGGATATCCCTGTAGATGTCAAGCTGAATGCGAATCCACAAAGTATTCTTATCTTAAAGAAGGCAAACACTAGAGTTCCTTAGGGTGAGCATGGCTAGTACCTTTGGAGGAAGTTACCCTTTACTTGACAACAATGAAGTCAGGTTGACTGTTGTGTCCAGGTGTGGCTCCCTGCTTCAAGCACAGTGTTGAGTAGCTGGAGAGGGCCTATTGGAGAGCTACTACCCTGATTTGAGGTACAGATGTCCCACAAAGAGAGGCTGGGGAAAGCGGGCTTGTTTATTCTAGAGAAGGGGAGCCTACAAGGGTGCCCTATATCTACCTGAAATGTCACAAAGGTGGTGGACACAAACTGCCTTCTTCAGTAGCAAATGATAGCAAGGGACAACAGTCTCAGGTTACACCTTGGAAGGTTCATGCTGGACATGAGGAGTAAAAGTACATGGTAAACTAGTACCTCAGTGGAACAGGTAGTGTATCTTGATCTTAGAGCTTCTCAAGGCTTTGTTAGATTAAGCCCCTATTGAATTGTTGGTGCACTAACTTTGAGTAGGAGGGCAGACTAGAAGTGCCTTCCAAATAATACTTTTATGATTTTGGGAATTTTACTTCCGTTACCCAATGACAAAAAAAAGGTTTTAAATTTTATCATCAGAGATAATTCTGCCTACTGCTGTGCAAGGCTGTCTCTGTTGGATAATGTGCTGTTGATTCATCAAATGAGAGATAACTTCCTTTTTGTTGACAACTGACTGGAAACGTTGGCCATGGCTCTGATTTGAGATCTCTTACATTAGTAATACTTTTAAAGATTTTTTCCAAATCAGGATTGCTATTAATGGAGCAAAGTTCTGCAGCTGATAGATGTGAAATTCCTCCCCATCTTACCTATTTTCCCCTCTTTCTAACTCTGTCAGTTTTAGGTCACATTAAATCTGAAATACTTACTAAAGCCATAATCTTGGCAGAAGCTCCTCAGTGTGTCAGGAAAAAAAAATTAAAAAGTAAACATTTCAAAAACTGTCTATGTATGCTTTTAACTGAAGTCTTGAGGCAGAGGATGAAATAAGAAAGACTGAGATAAAATAGAGAATCATTCCTTATGAATACCCCACACTTCCAGTAAAAAAAAATAAAAAAAAATAATCCTGCAGACTGTTTTAGAAAAGTTTCAACCGATGAGGAAGAAAGGTGAAGAACAGGTATGTGACAGCGTTAGATCCTAGGGCAATGTAAAAATTCTTCCATTAATCTCTACTGCTGCTGGTCAGAGTACAGAACATGCTTTGCCTGGCTCCCTAGCAATAAAGTTTACTGAGATGAGACTATAGCTGGACTACAGCAGTTTCTTAAGACATTTCTTCATGGTAGAATGAGGCCTCTGCTTGTCCAAATAAACAGCTGAAAAATTTCACTGCCACTAAGCTGTTTATTTTTTTTTGTATCAAAGTTTTTCAATGAGTCTCCTTCTGGTCAGTCACAAACGTCAGAAGAAAGGAATGGCACCTTTTAAACTTGAACTTAAACACTTGCTTACATGTGTAGAACATGTGAAAGTAAGTGGTATTGGTTCCTGGATTGCTTGGAAAGACTATGTGCTGAAAATCTAACTGTTATATCAGCCTTACTCTTTGTGTCAATCATAATCCCTATGAATATGAGTAAGCTGCAGTATTGATCGGTTCAGACTTCCATCAATACAATGTTAAAATGTGTTGCAAGCACTCAATGTAATATTTATAACAATCAATCATAAACAGGTTTCAGAATACATTTGAAAAACCTTTCTGAACTGTAATCAGCACTTTTGTGTGGCCAGCCACTGGAGGACGTATAAGAGGGCTTTGGAAGGCCTTAAGGTCTTTTTCTTCATGTGGAAATTGTCAAGTATTATGAGTAACATATGCTACTACCATTATATGCTTTCTGTCCCATCCTAGTTACTAATCGTTTTCCATTACAATACACAGTTATAAAATCTGTTACGATTTCTTCATGAATATTATATTTGGTCCTTTGGCAATTTCTTGTTTCAAGCCCTGGTAGCTTCTACAGTTGAGGTAATGATGCTTAAGGCATCACTTTCGGTTTCAGAAACCATCTTTTTGCATTCATACTTCACAAACAGAAACAGTTCATTCGTATCTTAACCTCATTTTGGAATGGATGTGGGCAGAATGCAGATAAAATGCCTTAAGTAGTGATGGCCAAATATCTCCATTTAACAAGAC
Organism: Premnoplex brunnescens; assembly: GCA_035040995.1. Taxonomy (NCBI): domain Eukaryota; kingdom Metazoa; phylum Chordata; class Aves; order Passeriformes; family Furnariidae; genus Premnoplex; species Premnoplex brunnescens. The sequence continues at coordinate 76,890,330 of JAWWLT010000080.1, forward strand.
ATGAGGGACTTTGAGAAACATACTAAGGACCTAATGCCCATAACAAGTTGCATGATGAGCAGTATCATATATTTCTGGGGAGTGGATCCTGACTTATGACCAGATAAAAATGCATAATCAAGATGTAGATATATTTTGTAATAACATAGATGTCTCTCTCAATTCTTTTTCCCTTCACTAGTCATACCCAGAGAAACTGTACTCGCATAACTTCCTGTTTACATTTTGAGATTTAATTATGCTGTCTCCTAATGTGACAATTTTTTTAATCTCTGTTGCTTAAAAAAGGACAATATCCATTTTCTCCATACTCTTCCCTTTTTTGCTATTGCACTACACTCTGGGCAATTAATTTGTTAAAATACAGTGGTACTTGTACTCACAGCTGACTCAGGGAATCCAGCTTTGTCACAGCTGTCCTAGAAATAACTTAAAAATACCTTGTGGATATTGGTTGGTGTCAGTGCATTTGTACTGAATCTTTTAAATGCCACAATAAAGAAAGTATATGCACACACTGTAGATGGGAACACCAAGAAATTTTTTTAATATGTGGATGCACTTATACTGACAAAACCTTTGATTGTTAATATAATTAACATAGTAAAATGCACATAAGGAAATCTGGAAAGCTGGCTGTCAGCTGGCAGGCTATCTTCTATCTTCATGTTGTGAACTTCGGAGGAGAATACAAAGAAAAGACATATGATAAAGTACTTATGGTAGTCTTCCTTTAAACATTCATTATAGTTTATACCTTACCAAATCTAAAGGTAAATTTGAAGTTCCTGCTTAAACAGTAACTTCTATAAAGAAAACATAGCTGGTGTTTCATAATACTTAGTTGCTGTGGAGATTTAAATTCACCAGTAGGAGAGAAAAAATATTTGGTTCTCACTGTAGCCTTAGTGAGTAATGAACTAACAATATCTGACCAGAAGAACAGATTTTGAGGTCCTAGAGCAGCTTTACAGAAATACTAATGGTCGCTGTTAGCCCCTTAGAACTAATATCTTCTAAATAAGGCTTACAAATTCTTCCTTTAAAAATATATTAATTTCTTAAATGCTTATGGTATTGATTTTGAATTTACATCAAACAAGCAGGAAGCTACCCTTTGGAATTTGGGTCAATGAGGTTTTTTCCCTCCTTTGTTCTAATCTTTGTATACTTAACATTTTTTTGTTCTCTGCTTTTCCATCACCAGGAATACCAGAAGTCTTCTGAGTCTTCACAAAGTATTTGTCATAGTCCCTTGCTTGTTTTGTGATTGCCAATTAAGATTCTAAACTAGAATAAATAATGTTTCACTTAAATATGGACAAATTTAAGGTTTTCTGAGGGTCATGTCATGTTGTATTTATGCAAAAATTTATGACAGAAAGTGCTAGGACTTCCTATCAAATTGACTTAAAGGGACTTAAAGTGTTATTTTCTGAAATTGAACAGCTTTCGCCCATGGTGATACCCTTGAATTCATTTGTAAAGCTTTACATTTAAAAGATATAGGTTGTACAAGCACAAAGGCAGAAAACCAGAGCAGTAATCCTTCTCAAATGCTTAAGCTACTGGTTATGTGGAAAGTTTCTGAAGTTGTTTCATGCATCTGTAAGAACCTACCAGAAATATGGAACTATAGTTCTTGGTTGAAAAAATAGTCTTCATTTGCCTTCTTCAGAGTCTCTAAAAAATTGCAGTTTTTCTGGTTGAATTTTGAATGGAAATTAATTTCATATTTCATTTAGAATTAATTTCTAAACAGGAAAAATCCAACCTTCTTCAGAACTATTCCTTCAATTTTTAAATCCATTCTCATCACTAAATGCAGATCACTAGAATTTGCCATTTTGATAGAAATCGAATATTCTTTTGATTCTTGTCATGTTTTGTACGTTGCTCTTTGGTGTGGTGAGAGGTGGTAAATAGGAAAGATGCATTTCTTCAAAATATAGGTAATCTAAATAGTGTGTTTTTTTCAGAATAACATGTGTCTCGATTTTTTCAGTGCTGTTCCTCATGACGTTAATTTCATTCAGTTGTGCAGTGCCCAAGGTGGTTATTCATAAAGATGCCCTATGAACAGTTTGAAGTTACACTATGAAGAAAAGAGGGGAAAATACAGGTTTGGAATAGGACCAGGTGCTTCATGAGTACTGTGGTTTACTTTGCTTATTTTTCTGATTGATTTAAATCTGTTGAAATCTTCGAAAAAGTATGGGCTGAGTGTCCTTCAACATAAGAGAAAAAGCAACCTGCAAAGAGACTTTTTGAATTAATTATATTGCTCCTGTGTTTTGTTCGACTTTAGCTGTGACTTTTGCATATTTGTGTGCTATAAAGCAGAGAAAGCAAATGATTTTTCCTTCAAGTACTTTAATTGCCATTGAGGTAGGCAGTTTGGTAGAACTAAATAACTGGAAACAGTCATGTGAATTGAAAAGCTACTTAGAACGTTTTAATAAAGACAGTGAATGACAACCGTCTCAGCGCTTTGTTATATGGCCATTACTAATATAAGTGAACCCAATTGTTGGAGCTACTCTTGTGTTTGTGACCACTCAGCCTGGTAAAAGATGAATTGTTCCTAGTGAGTTATAAAGGCACATTCTTAGGACCAGCTGTCCTGCCTGCGGCACATATTTGGTCTTCAAGACTCCACTTACTTGTTGTCAGGTACCTGGAGTCTGAGAGCTTTTCATCCTGCAGTTGATGGTGCAGCTTCTAGGATGGGCTCTGAGGTAACTGAATCTGCATTTCAATTCCTTGGGGATTATAAGCATTACTAAAACAACAGAAGGCTCCCATATCAGCAGTTGTGTTTCTTGGTAAGGTCTAGCTTGGACATGATCAACTACACTGGCTGCAGTGTAAAGTGATATAAAGAAAATGACAGTGCTGGTAGGACACAAGTTTTCTGTCATCCTGAAATTAAATGTAAACTAAGACTGAATTTTCCAAAAGGTTTTGACCCAAAATGTTTTTTAGAGACATTGTGCTACTTCTCACTTAATTTCTCATAAAATTTACCATGAATTCCAGAATATGGGAGTTCTTATTTCAATGTCCTTGTGTAGTAATATACCTCATTTTAAAAGAATATCCCAGTTTGTCTTGGCTTTGGCTCTGTTGATTATGCAATGGAATTCTTTCAACCTGTCCCATTAGATTTCTGCCTCATCTCATAAAGTGCTTATATCTGAACAGTAAAAACGAGTGCAACCTGGTTTCATGGCTGTGGGATCATCTAGGGAAATGGGAGACTTGGATATCTACTTACATATTGATTAGACAACTCATATAAAATTGAACTATGTCAGTAGGAAAGATGAAATTAACAGTTTCCTGAGTGGGAGCAAATGAAGATTGTAATAATTTTTGGCAGTGAAAGAAACCAGTGTGAATTGTGCATATATTTTATTGTCTGTGTGCTATTAAGCTTTAATGTGAATCAAATTTTCACTTCCTTTTCTGGAAAAAAAAAATAAAAAAATTGAACATTTTGTGAATCTAACTTTCTCTGAAAGTGATGCTCATGTTTGTAAAACTGGTCAGAGTCCTTTGTGTCTCTTTCCCCTAAGTTCTTACTACATGTAAAATTAGCCATGCCTGTGCCAAGATAAATATCTACCTTGTATAGATATATGAAATCTAGTAGATCTTTTCTCCTCTGCATGCCATGTATTCCCACCTGAGATGTTGTAGCTTCTTTTGTCATGTTTGCAGAGTAGGGGGAAACAAAACAAAAAAGCCCTGTCCCATGGAGGCTTGGCTGGTGTTTGTTCTGCTTAATAACTTTGAGCTGCTTTCAGCAACCATTCTATCAAAGGCTTGTCAAATAAGTCTTCTCAAAAGAGCAATTATCCAGATGTAGTGCTGCAGATTCTCTCCAGGCATCTTCAGGTTTGTTTCCAGTCTAATAATTTGACATCAATATGTCCTATTCTGTCATTTAGTGTAATGTTGCCACTAAACTAGCTAGCAATGTAGGGAAACAAATAAACTGTAAGTTGCCGACGCCCACAATGTACTTAATAAAAGCTTTGTGGGAAAATAAAGAGCACATAATAAATTAGAAATCAGTAAATACTATTATCAAACGTATAAAATATTGATGTATATATTAAGAACTATAAAATAGTTATTTCTTAATGCTATGAAAATGTTGTCAGGAAAAATTAAATTTAAATAAAAGCTGCTGGCACTCATACCAATATAAAACTTCAATATCTGGGATGACAATATCTTTGGTTCATAGTCTAGGAGAGAGTGACTATGAATAATACAAATAAATAAATAATTGCTTAAAAAGCTTTGCTGCGTCATATTCATTTACTCATTCTTCCAATTCAGATGAATATTCAGATTTCAGATTTGCTTACTATATCGTGAGAGTAAAAAATTCAAATTTGTATGAAAAACTCATTGAAATTTTGTTGCTGGAAATACTATTATAATCAAATCCTTGTAAAAGTGACATGTGAGAGAAGGTCTAGCTTATTTGTCCTGAGTTAAAGTGGTTGAAGTGTCAGAGTCTATAGTCCCACTCATCTTTTTTGTAAGGCACAGCCCTTCCCTCCCAGAGAGGTTACTTATCATGGTAAAGATAAATTCTGTAGCATTAATTATACAAATGTCTGTAATATACTTATTTATATAAACTATATTGAGGTCACAATTTAATTTCTGTACAGAACTTTTGTACTATTTTATCACTGAAATAATTCAGAATGAATTAGAGATTAATACATAAAACAATTCTGGATTAATACATAAACCAATTCTGTCTACTAGGATAAAATACATGCATTAATATCTTTAACAGGGAAAAATATTTTGTCCAGCTGATAAAGAGCTTTAGATATCTATGCAAATAAATCTCCCTAGATTTTTTGGAAAATGGTCTGTGTTTTATTTCTGAACTTTTTTTTTTTTTTTAGACTGCTCTTCACCTAGTCTAGAAGCTGGGAAGAGAAAAATACATTTTTATATTAGAACCAGTAAATGGGCAAGTTTAGTGTTTCACAAATGAAATGAAAGGAATACCTCTTTTTATGAGTTTTGGTTCTGAGAAGATAATCACTAGCAGTGTCAATAAGAGACCAGATGTTTTCTTAAGTAAACCTCAAAGAATTATATACACAACAATGTTCTTTGAACTGCTCCATTAACTTCTTGCTTCTGGTTTATCCTTATCTTTATCTTGGTTCGTTCAAGTTATTTTTAATTACTGAAGCAGGTTTTTAGAATGAGTGCATACAGGACTTCACAGTTTTTATCATGGAAGTAACAAAGTACAGCTGTATTTTTTCTCATGCTTTTCTACTTTAATTTCAATGCATATTCTCATTTTTGCCTTCTAGTTTTATTGCCTTTCTTTTTGGAGAGCTTGACTCTATTGGACTGCTTTAAACTTGGTACCTCAGTGGGATTTAAGGTTCCAGGTGTTATTTTATGTTTTTGTTCTGCCAATGTATGTGGTATTCTTGTCCCTTTAGAAATGATCCCTGCAACTGTTGAAGCTATTGTACAGATGGAGCTTCATTAAAATGAAAAAAAAAAAAAAAGAAGGCATAATCTTGGCTTTCTAATATAGTTCCTGCCTTTTTTTCAGGCTTGTGGGCAGCCAGATTGAAGCTTGTGGTCCTTTTTCTGCCTCATCAGGCAGCACTTACAGCCCATTGTTCTATGAAAAATATCCTCTACTTGTTTCAGTGTAAAACACACTGTTTCATTATCTTTGGATTTTGCATTTTTTTGTTATAGGGATGCACTGAAAGCAGCATGCACAGTGATGAACTACAAAATAAATCAGTTGGTCATCTAATGTCTTTCCCTATGGATGGGATGCTACTGATGTCACTTAATTAGACAGTTATACATATTATGTGGTTGTCACTTGCAGTACTTGAAGCAAAAATTATAATGGAACAAAAAAATTCATCTGTACTGACCCTTGTGTAATTGTACAGTGCAGTTCTTTCTACCTTGATTAATAACCTTGACAGCAACCATTTGGCCAGATAGCAGAAACTAGTGATAATGAAACAAATTTTAAATTTATCATCTGTGATCTTAAAAAAATGACACTTAAGTCTTTATAGTACAGAAGTATGTAGTTTCTTTTTTAAAAAATCCTATTAATTATATTCAAAATCTAAAATGCATAATCAAAACTGGTTTGACTGTATAAGACTTGGGAAATGTTGGTCAGCATTTCAGAGTAGGTGAATTAACATGACTCTCTTCTATGGTGGGAGAATATGTGTAAAAATGTAAATATTATCATTTGAATTTCATGCAAAAAAATTAAAATTGAATGCAGTGTCAGAGGTTCTATATTTTTATTAATGATGTGGTGTGGTTTGCTGACAGAAATGCTTGCAGTGGTTGTGTATCTTCATTGAACTATAAACAATGTAATTTTGAACTAGATGAACCCAGAAATGTAGAAAGAAAGAATCAGTAGTTGCCAGACATGTTCTGTGCCTCTTTCTGAAGCTAATAATCAAAATTCTATCAAGAGTGAGAAAGCTTCCAAAATGAAAGCCTTGAGAAGGTTTCCATATAGATCTCAAAGATAAAAATTTTAAAAGGTAGGCACAGAAGACAACTCCACAGAGAGCAGGGATGACTGAGTGCCCAGGATGATGTTCTAGGCTTGCTTTTAGGTACTCATCAGCTTTGATATAAGTTTCCAACATCAATCTCGCCTTTTCTCAAGGACTAGGCATGCTGCTAGGTCAAAGATCTTATACCTTGAATTGGAAAAATGAAGGACTAGTTGCCTACTCAGTCATTTTAGCATCTTTGGAATCACTTCCTGTGAAAACTGGCAGGAAATGTGTAGGTTCTTATACACTAAAGTAATAGTATATGAGAACTGCAATGAAGGGAAAGTTACAACAACTGAACAAGCAAGTTATAAAGTATATAAATCTCTGCTAGTGTACATAGCCTTCTTACTTGGACTGACACCATCTGGCTTTTCTTCTCTCCCTGCTTCCTCAGTCTGTTCTCTCAAAACACTTTGCAGTTACCTGTCCTCAGTTATCTCAAGCAAGTTATCATCTTTTCCTTTTACAGAAATTTTAACCCCATTTCGAGCACAGCATCTAGAACAAAGATAACAGGCAGCTTCCCTCCTGCTGCCAAGCTACTACCTTCTAACAACAGATCAACGATGTTACAGTACACTAAAACAAAGCAAGTATTTATATAATTCACATTATCACATTAGCAAAAGTCTCTATCAAGGTAGGCATAGGTGCAAGAAATGTGTGTGTGATATGTGACCAACTGAACCCTAGGGCTAGAATGTGACAGTGAATAAACTTCTTCAATGGAAGAAGACTCAGAGTCTGTGCCCATAAAGCGCAGGGAATAACGCAGGGTGTCACTGGCCACAGCTGTTGCACAGAAGCTGCCTGTATCTCAAAACAGGAGACCAGAGGGAGGCCTTTGTTTTAGACAAAGAGCTGTGAACAGTTCAGTGGATCAGCTGGTGATGTAGATGTTTCTCCCTGAGTTCATTAAAGCACTGCATCTCCCTGAGTTAGCCAAAACAGAATGCGGGAAGTGAATACATGACTCAGCCCAGCACGGAGTGTGGAGTAACAAAAGAACTTCAAAAAGAGCAATGGGCGTGAGTGTCTTTCCAGAGACTGGGGACACCCAGCGTAGCGATGGCAAGTATATCATAGAGACTGGTAATGGGAACCACATTGATATTGTGATTGAATCACGTGTTGCAATTTCCACTTTTCGCTTAGTGCAATTTGCATTTATATTTTGATTTCAGTATATTTTGTATCACTCTGCTAAATCAAAAATCCCATGTAAAAGCCACTTTCTTCAATCAAGAAAATCGGTGTTAAACATTACACCTTTCACTCACAGAATATCTAAAAGAATTCGATCAGAGTATTTGACTAGGATAGGACAAGGGAGGGTAGAGGGAAAGGCATCTAATAAAGCTAAACAAAAATATTCAACAAAAAGGAAAGCCTATTAGAAAAGGTAATTAGGAGCCTGAGCTGCTTTTTTCCAAGATGAATAAATAAGGACGTATTTTCCGCCTTTCATGCATGTTTCTTTTGGAAAATTGTGTGCAGTAATGTGAATGTTCTAGACTCTGCATTTTTGGAGACTAAGATGTCAGATACTGCCCCTTTGAGAGTTCAAAAACTCTCAAATGATTTAATGAGATGTCTAGAGTACCAATGTTCTTTGTGGACATCTATTTGGTGGACTTCACATGCTTCACTTTCAGCCTTTCCTGAGTACCAAGGACTGGAGCGATTTACCAAGTTGAGGACTGTTACAGTCTGCTTAAATGTTGCAGAAAGAACATCAGATTCAAAGATTTTCCTGAGCAAATTAAAACTCACACAAGTTATCTGTTGATACCAAAACCTGATTTTATTAGTTCCTAAGAGATGCTAAGAGAAGAAAGAAGAGGTTGAAAAAAATCCGACATTGCATTTAGAAGCAAAGAAAAGTTACCACCAAAACTACCTTTTGCCAAGTTGGTGTGTGTGTGTAGGAGAGGAGTATTTTCTGCCTTTTTCTTTTCTCTGTCTCTGCTCCTTTTGATGTTAGCTTTTTAGCTGCAGGGAGTCTTAGCCACTTTAGTTCTCTGGAATGCAGCCAGGGTATGTGGTTTCACTCGTGAGGAGTGTGGCAGTCCATCTTGGGCCGAGTGGGGCCAGGTCAGCACCATTTTGGCCCTCGAAACTATGGTAAGGGTAGAAGGATAAGATGTAACTCACACATGTGGCGTGGTGGGTTCTCTCCAGGCTGGGAGAGGTTCAGTCCCTGGTGGCAGGCAGGCGGCAGACAGTGGCATAGAAGAAAAGGATGAGGGGGAAGTAGGGAGAGATTTTTGGTTACAGTAAGTGGTTTTCCCTCTCTTTTTTCACAAACCACCACCCCCACCCCCCATTTTCTAAAGTCTCTTTCTAAGTTTTTATAGTGTTCAGAGGAGGTGGTATGTGTTTCTTGACACCTAGCTCTGTTCAGATATTTTGAAGAGATAATGATAGCAGGATCATTTGGCAGGAAACTCCAGCAGGAAGCTCTTGTGAGAACTTCTGGCAGGAAGGCTGACAGAGAATTTTTTGGTAGGAAGTTTTGTCAGGAAGAAACAATGCAGAAACATTAATTATTGCATTTCTGTATTATCTGTGTACCACAAGGACCTAAGGTTATCCCATGTCTCAGACCTTGAAACTTAAGCAAAATATATATTGAAGGAGCTGAAGATGCACTTCAAAAAGAGAAATTCATCTGTTCACATAAAAACAGTCCCTGCAGCAATATTAACTGTTACCACAACTTGCATAGGTTTTGACAGGTGTCTGCATCCAGATAATTCTTCTTGCATGGAGTGACAACAATAGTTAATTGATACTCTCTATCAACCACAGTTAAAACAATAAAATAAAATAAGATAAATAAGGTAATGGAAATGTTTACTGGAAATTATATATGTAAACTTTCTATTGGTCAGACCTGTAGGTTATAACAACTTCCTACTACTAACCAAATGGAACAAGATTAACTGAGAGGCATGAAAAGGAACACTCTGTAATGCATAAGTTAACATGTTAGACATTAATTTTCAGTATGGAAAGAATGAACAAAATGGGTGGAAATAACTATTTCTCCCAAGTTTTGGCTAAATTACCATATTACTAGGACATTGAAGTGATAATAATATTTATGCTCTATGGAGTTCTTATAAAATTTACGCAAATGGTAATGAGAATTAACAGGACAAAAAGATCTAAGCAGGTGCTGAGGTGGGTTTGTCAAATAGGTTTTATTTTGATTCTGGGTGAGTATGAGTCTTTCAGAAATCTAAACAGATGTCCAATGACTGTGTTTTTGTTTGTTATCAAGTTTTTTGAAGGTGCTAATTCTAACTTCAGTTAAGAGATTTGTTTCCACATATTGGTGGAGAGTGAGGATAGACGATGAAAATGACTGCTGATTAAAAAGCAGCTATGAAAATCAAAGCTGTATTTAAACTCTGCTCTCTAAATAATGAGAAGACTTGTAATAAAAAGAGATTATCAGCAGTTCAGTGGAATGGGTTGAAGAACATTTAAAGCAGGTAGTTTACAGTCACCAAAACATTAGAAACCACCACTAAATGTAGATCCAAACTCTGCAAAATAACACTGTTTCTTTGGCATGTTTCATATTCAACCTGTAGTGAATGGATTTTTGCATTAGATGGATCTTTGCACTTTTTATAACTAAGGGAAGTTGTGTTTAAGCAGGAAACTGGAGAGCAGTTTTCTTCAAGACAAATCTGCTGGAAAAAACCCAATAGTAGGAATGACTACACTGAGGTGTTAAATCTGTTGATTTCCCCTGCATAAGTCTATTCATGATGTTCAGAACACTCATCAATAAGCAAACATTTCTCACTAACATCTCATTCATTGGTGACCTTTTAATCCCAATTTTTCAAGGTTTTTCAAAGCTTGCCTTTATTTATTTCTAAAATTGGGGAACTTGCTAGAGTTATGGTTTAGGGTTTGCATGCAGATGTATAACCCCGACCTGTGGCACCACTAACAAGGTAACAACACGAGGATTTTCAGGTTGCTGCAGATTACAAAGGCACACATATTTGTGCAGATGGCCCACCCTGACCTGTGGTCATCACTAACAAGACAGTGACATGAAAACGTCAGGATACTGTAGACAACAAAATGGGGGGCCATTATCTTAGCAGAATAAATAACACCACAGAAATTAATAGAGTATCCATATCCTAAAAAGAGGATCATGCTAGAAAACCAACTAAACTAGGACCACTGGGAGAGTGGGTAACAGGGGCATGCTCTGTATTTGGGAAGAGATGGAAGAAATATACAGGAGACCTATTTGAGAGAGAGAATAAAAGGTACTATAGAATGAAACAAACCTTTTGATAAAGGTGGTTTGAGAGTGCCAGTCAAGCAACTCTATATCTGATAAATGTAGTTTGGAGCAGAAAAATACTTCTGCTTTTATACCAACCATACTTGTGTATGAGTCACTTCCAAAGTTAGAGGGGCCTGGGATGCTTTCCTGTTGTGCATTGAAAAATGGTCTTTTAAAAACTTTTTTGTCTTACGAGAGTGTCTCTTGAGGCACATATCCTGATTAAGACGCTGTATTTGAAAGCATCCATAGTCAGCTCAAACGAACTGTCATGATTTATCCCCAGTCAGCAACTTAGTACTATGCAGGTGCTTGATCACTCTATCTGCCACCAATAATACATAATATTGTTATATTATATATAACAATAACAGTAATAATAATGAAAAAAGGTATAGCAAACCCAAAAAGCAATAAAACCCATGAAAGACAAGTGATGCACAATATCATTGCCCAACACCTACTGACTGATGCCCAGCCCTTCCCTGAGCAGTGATCGACCCCTCCTGGCCAACCCCCCAGTTTATATACTGGGCATGACATTCTGTGGTACAGAATATCCCTTTGGCCAGTTCAGGTCAGGTGTCCTGGCCATGCTCCCTCCCAGCTTCTTGTGCACCTCTTTGTTGGCAGAGCATGAGACACTGAAAAGTCCTTGGGTAAGTATTGCTCAGCAACAATGAAAACATCAGTGTGTTATCAACATTATGCTCATAGTAAATGTAAAACCACTGCACACTGCACTGTACCAGTTACTAGGATGAAATTTAACTTTATCCCAGCTGAAATGAGGACAGTGAACTTTTTTTCCTTTTGAATTTCTTAATATGTTAAGACAACATAACAGTCTTCCTGTTCCTTAAGGGGATTCCTACTCAGAATAATTTCTTTTGTCTTCATTTTAAGTTTGCCTATATCTTGGGACAATACAGTTCAGAACTGGAAAGACCAGAAAGAAGGAATAAGGGTGTTAAATTTTTGCTATTGATTGAATTTATGTTTTAATATCTTTTAAATATATGTAGTATGTAAGTGACAAGCAGTTAAGAGGGCTCATTGTGGTGATCACAGGCATTTTCAGGCTTGCCTAGAAATTTTGGATGTAGCTAGTTTTCCTGATATCCCTCACACATTGTTATGAGTTACACTGCATTGTGAAACAGGTTCTGGATGTTCAAATTCTGAGAAGGTACAGGAAATTCAAAGCAACCTTAAATCAGACTCTAAAACTATGAGGGGCTTTTTTGATTTTTTTTTTTTGTTTGTTTTGGATTTTTTTGTTTGTTTTGTTTTATTCTGTTTTGTTTTTGGGGTTTTTTTTTAGTAGAGTGCATTGAAGGCTGTCTATGTTAAAAAACTTACGACTGAAATTCTGTAGGTGACATTATAAGTATTCTTTAACCTCAGTTTTCAAAAACTCTTAGAGAAATGCCATTGTATTAAAAGAAATAAAAGAAATTAAAAAGCAAGTTGATTTTTAAGGATTTTTTTTTGGATAATTCTGCTTATGTATGCAATAGTTTACTGCACATTTTGAACTTAGAAATCTACAACAAAAAGGCATTCAGATAGAAGCGTAACACATTTAGTAGGGAAAGGAGTAATTTTTCCATCCACTTTGCCTCATCAAAGAATATTAAATGATCTTGGAAGTTAAAAAAAAAACCACAACACCTTTAAAAATTCTTTTATCCACAAAATTCATCAAGAATAGTAAACTTAATAATGATAACAAACCAAATAATTTCAGTTGATTTAATGTAAGACCGTCTGAGTCAAGTAAGACTATATCTTGAAAATTCACTTAAAAATTCACTTACTCATCAGACATACTAGTCACAGCCTAGCTGATGTAGTTTGCCTGTAGATGTTAGGCTGAATGAAATAACGCTGTTGGTGTGACAACATCCATACAATGTTGTTTGCATAGAGCAAACACAGTATTTGCAGAGAAGACATTAGGAAATAAAATTATCCTGCCATAGTAATTCTCCATCTAAGCCAACAGAGTTCATGTAACTTTGTTCATGTGAACAGTTAATAAAATTTTACAGGAAATTACTGGTTTGTTTTTTTTTTTTTTTTTTTTTTTTTCACCTGTTATTCTTGGAAATAGCAAACAGGAGGAGTTCCTGCTCCTTGTTGTTCACCAACTAATGTGCAATATTTCTTCCTTCTTCTGGCTTTTACTCTGTCTTAACAGAAAAGAGTGCTTACATTTTGTTTAATGAAATGGTCCATTAACCTATGTTAGGATAAAGCAGAAGAGCATTCTCTTTGGTTTTCTTAAAGGTCTTGGCTCCTATAAAGATAAGTAGGGAAAAGGCTGGATGCTTAATCAGGGCAAGAATACTGCTGGCCTCAGAAATTCTGGGTGGTCCATGGCAATGAACATCAGAGGACTCATTTTCATCACTGCACAAAATTAGCTACGTAATGTCTATTGTTCTCTAATTTCTCACTCATCACTCTAGAAATGTAATCCCAGGTGTCTCATTCCTATGCAAGCAGATGTGGAAGCTCATAAACTGAATTGCAACCTGAAGGAATGAGTTCTTCTCAGACCTTTTGGTTGCCAGGGAAACTATATTCTCAGTCTGTGTATGGTTACGGTGCCCTCTTTACCAAAGCTGTCTAAATTTCATGTTGTGGCACTTGAGACTGGACTAAGATAGAGAAATAGTAAAATATGTCTACTAAATGTTATAACTGATTTCTTAAATAATATTTACAAAATTATGTCATACGTTCTGTCTCAGAGTATTATGATATTAAGGGATTTGGGACAAATCTGAGAAGTATTTACTATACATTTTGATCATTTTGGGTACTTTTCTGTGCTCCACTTATAAATCAGTCTCCCTCAGAGTACAGTTAGGTATGCCCTGAATGTCTAAAGAGGTACTTTGCAAAAAAAAAAAGTTCTTTCAGGAGAAACTGTATTTTCTTCCTCCAAACATAGTATATTTTTCCAGTTTACTTTGTGGCACAAAAGCAGTATGGGGACTATTTAATCATGCTACATCTATGAGGTCACTTTTGATCTTGGGAACTATCTTCTATGTGACAGAATTTGGCAATTTTTTCCTAATAGTTTAAAATCTTGGTGGCATTCATATGTACACACACTCTGACTAGTACTTTGAGCTTTCTTTAATGCACTAGTATCCTATTTCTCCCTGGAGGATCATAAAGTCAGATTTCAAACAACAAGTAAATCCAATTTCCAGACAAAGGTGTCAGACACAAGTTTTGTTTTAATTAAGATGTATATGGATAGTGTAGTATAAAATTTGCACTTGTTCTCCATGGAAACAACTTGTGTGACCCACTGCCTGACTTCTCCACCAATTGTGAGTCAATGCAGTTCTCCAGATTCAGTATAGTCCATCCTGTGCTGGTGCATGGTGCGCATGCAGGCTATTTTCTAACTAATTTTCTTCACAGCAGCATCAGTCTTACCCAAATTATTTCCTCCTGCGCAATGAAATACAGAAACATTTGCGGTTTTGTCTTCTGTGAAAGCCTGTCATCACTAAGTGTAATTTTTTTCAGCTTCTATGATTTAAAAAGTCATAATAACTGGGCATCTTATCTATAAAGGCACTTGAATCTAGAAGATTCTGTTGAGCAGAGGCTCAAAATGATCAGTAAAATCCAGGCAGCAGAGCAGGCCCATCAGATTGCTTGTCTCTGAATTATTTCTCAACAAAATATATTTCCAATAATAAATTAAGTAAATATTTTAAGCAGAAGAATATAAGCCCCACAGAAGCATTAATCCACTTCAAATGTGAACAAGAACTGAAGTAGGGTTGAATAGTCTATGTTTACAACCAACAGATATCAGTGTGAAGGAAAATGGCCATAAGGTGAATTAGTGACAAGAGCTAAGATTTGAAACACTTGAATAGTGTTCATGTAGCCCAGTAAGAAATTATTACTGAAGTGAAGGTATATCCTATGGGCATTGGAAAAATGTGATATGTATTCCATATTTGTAAAATTAATATAAAAAATTATGTCATATATATTAAAAGACTGAAAACTGTAGTGTTCTAAGGGCCTGGACTCAGACTGAAGCTCAGGTTATTCTATCTTCTTGTATAAAATTCTGAGGATATTGGAAAGACCATAATTAATCAGTGACAAAATAGGTCAAATTGCTAACAGCTTGTTCTTCCATTGGTAAATTAAATCCAAAATGTTATAATGAAATATGATCAAATGTTACAATAAAATATTATCAAATGATATTCAAAGCAAAATAACGAGTTCAGAGTCCGGATGAAAAGGTAGTATGTGAAGCTGTATGGGCTGTTTATCCTGTTTTATTGTGTTTCCTGGTGTTTGAGGGGAAAAGAAAGAATCAGAATTTAATTATTCTACAAGAGCTTGTTGAGATGGGCAGTATATGACTGACACAGCTCTGTTAGCACAGAAGAAGACCTTGAGTGAGTGAATCAGTAGACTTGTGCATTGGGAAATTAATGAGTTATAAATTTACCAGGTGGTCTGGATCTGTTATTTTTTTATTTTTTTTATTTGAATTTGGACCCTGGCACCTAGTAAACTGATTTATTTGAAAAAAAAGGCACACTTAGATGGAAAATTATTGTGAGATCAACGGCCAGATCATAATAATGCTTTCCCCCCCACACTGCAACATATAAAGAATCAGTTCAAAGATTCCTTTGATGTAGTGATCTCAGAATGTGAACTATATGCCCAAGTCAGTGATCTTAAAGGACTATTTTACAAATGCATCTTTTACTATAGTGTTATGCTAATGTCTTTAAAACGTTTGAGAAACTGAAACAGTCTTTAGAAGAGTTCTGTAGATACCAGTTTGGGAAGTATTTACAAAGCAAAACAGAACCTTGCACATTGGTTGTTTATACATATTTATACATATTTAAAGCTTTATGTTATGTTATATTGACTTGAATGGGTAAATAGGCTCACACGCAGGAGATGAGAACAGCAGCTGGGATGCTGTGCAGAAGCTGCTGACAAGCAGAACTCAGATCTGTGCCATTAGACTGACCCTGCAGTGGCTATGAATAATCCTGTGGTCTAAGTGAAGTGCAGATGTATTATTGTATGCTTTATCTCATAGTTTAAGGGAACTAACAAGGTGATTTGAGAGAAAAAAACCATAACTAGGTGTGTTGATATCAGAAATATAAAACTATTTTGCGCTATGATGAAGGGATATGGTGTTCATATTTGTGTATTTGTGTATTGATGGAAAAGAAAATCTTTATGCACCACATGGTTGACACTGAGCAAATATTCAGTACTTTGCCTGTTGAGTAGTTGAGCCCATGTCACTCCTACTTTTGTGCCCTGTGCTGCAGCCTGTGTGTCCAGATAAGAGACTTAATTTTCTAAATTTCAACTTGAATAACTCCCTGAATATCTGGCCCATTTGAAGTAAAAAGCCTAAATTCCAATTTTATATTCATATATCCATCTTTTGATAATTTGTTTTCAGAGCTTCTCAATAGTGTCTCCCTACAACATCCCTCAAAATCAAAAGGTGTAGTTCCTCAATAAATTCACTGTCCTTTGTTGAAAGTGACGTGTTTTTAAATCATGTCCTTGCATTGCTTTCCCCCCGTCCCCATTTTCAAAATGATCATGATACAGTTATTTGAGGTAAGTAAAGCTAAGGGAACATTTCTTTCAAGTCCCATTCTGTAAAGAAGCTAAGGTATTAACAGCTTAAAATCTGGCATAACTTTCTTCAATTTGTAGATACATATTTGCATTCTGTTTTCAATCACCTTCTATGTTTTCTTGGACTACTTCATGCATTCTACATAACAGAGTGGAAGGGTGAGAGCTTGTAAGATGAAATTCTAAGAATATTGACTTTATACAAAATTTTATTTCTGAGGACTTTACAGCGCTTGAGTGCACCTAATTCCCAGCCAAAATACACACTTTTTATTTGCAAAGGATTTGCACAGGCCAGCTGTTGGCTTGTCTCAGCACCTTCTCTTCTGCTTAAATGAAATACCTACTTCCCTTATAGGCAGCCTGCTGTTGATCACATAGATACCAGTGACTATACCATACTCAAAAATGAATCTCTTCATCTGGCTTCTCCTTTAGTGTCTTTCACTGTCTTTGAAATGTCTAGAGGGGTATTTTTGTTGTCTGGGATTTTTTATTTTTAATGTAAAGCATTATTATTTTAAAGTGGGCTACCTCTTTTCAGTAAGAAAATTACTGTACACTGGTCTAGGCCATTGAGGCCTATTGAGATAAAAGTTTGCTATGGCTTCTGTTATTTGTCAAACAAGTCTTATTTATTTCAAATTAGGAAACTAATTAGTCATTTTTTCAAGTCATGTTTTATTAGGGGCAATTTGAGTTTGTTACTAAGTCATACCCTGAAATTAGCTAAAATATTACAGTAACAAGATGAGGTAACTGGGAAATTCTAGTAAAATCTTAGTGTTGTGAATACTTCAGTTTCTGTTAAAGTAATATTTTTATACATTTTATACATTTTACACATTTTTGGCACAGTGATTTTGTTTCAAAGAAACACAATGAGGTATGATTAGGGTGGACCCAATCAAAAATTTTCTGAGCTCAGAAGAAATTTCTTCTTATATATAATTTCCTCTTGGGAAAAGCCTCTGAGGACTGCTACTGTAGGTTGGATCTTAGAGGAATATCTCTCCTTTAAAACTGAGCAATTTCCTCTCTCTGCTATAGAGTTTTATGGGAGGTATGAACTGCCTTTGCTACCTGGCTTGTGCAAAGCAACAATACTTTGAATGCTAAGGACCTCATACAATATCTGGCATATGTAAAAGCTTTACATTAACTGCTAATCAGAGGTACAATTTTCTTTCTGCTTATTGTTGAGTCCATCTTGAATCTGATATGATGACTCAGCATGGTGTTCCTGAAGTGTTGTGAGGAAGGAGAGTGTTACGCCTTGACTCTTTGTGGTTGAGTTGCCAGTTAATACCTTTCAGTTACAACTCTTGTCTTTCCTAAGTTTGAAAAACCATGATTAAAAAGAACGCAAAATGCTTAGCCATATAATAGGAAAAGCGTGAACAATTTCACTATGGAGATCAGATTGTCTACAAATAGCCATCTGTATCACTTTTTAGGCCAGAATACATTATAAAGTAGCCACTGTTACTCTGTTCTTGAAATACATGATTTACCTTTTTGCAAAAATATGAATTTTAATTTTTATAAATAAACAAGGGGGAATAAGTAAAACCTATTTAGTGTTCAGCTACCTACTGACAGGCCTCAAATATATTTAATAAATACCAGCTCCAGGTGTAAAGTAGAGCTACTGTGTTCCTTCTGGTATTTATTTCAGGTTCCATGCATCTGACTTGCTTTAAATAAACATTTAAAAAGTCAAGCTTTATTCTGAGGAACTGCTATCTAATCTAGAGCATGGAACTCTTCAAAGGAGTATTTGCTGAAACTTCTATTACCCCATCTCCCACTGAGAGCATCTGTACACTGGTCCAATGATAATTGATTGCTCTCTGCTCAGAAAAAATTCAAAAGAATGTCATGATTTCAGAATAAAATGTCCCCCCCATTAGTTGAGTGCTCCCCAGCTGGAATTCAACAGGATTTTGAGGCTATAAAATTTGCTTGCAGGCTTCAAATGGCAAACCTTTACTAACCATAACCAAAATTTTACAGGACTTATTTTCAGATATTTACCAGTATACATGAATTAATACCCTCATATTGGTACATATTAGCACAATAATTATTTTTTAAAAATTTAACAGCAAAATATAAGATATAATAATAAAGAATAAAATACAATAACATTATATACTATTTTATATTATTCAGGTATCTCTTTCTTCATGTTCAGCACATGCTTAATGGTTAGCTTTGCGGAAGTGGAAATATGTCTCTGTTAATTTGAATCTAAACCGATTTAATCACATTTTCATTCTTTTGGTAGGATCCTGCTTTCCCTCCCTGTACTTCTAGATACTCTGCATACAAACCTAGTTATCCTGTTGCCGTAAGGAAGGGGGAAAAAACTTCCAAGACAACTTTGTGTGGGTAAAGTAGAGAAGAGTTCTTTTACTTAC
>JAWWLT010000080.1:76909469-76921103 GCA_035040995.1 Premnoplex brunnescens
GGCTTTGCTTTCTTGTTTTGACTAACATGGTATCTAATTGTCTTAGCTCTGGTACATGTTTCCCAGGCAGGGTGTTCTAGCTATTATCTGACCTTTAAGACAGCTAGCACAGGGTTAGAGGTTGCTAGCTGCTCTATATGAGAGAAACTACCTAGAAGTATAAAAATCTACAAATTCATGAAAACCCTACGGCATCATCCTTTGTGTTACCAAGTCACCTGTTCTGGTTTTAAAGGCCCATCTTCAAGGAATGCATGCAAATCTGGTTAATTTTCACAGAATTTTTTCTACTTCCTTGAACCAACTAGGTCATGACATGAAGCTGAAGAAATGGAGATATTGTAAGTTTTTGTTTGTTTGTTTGGTTTTTTTGGGTTTTTTTTTTTGTTTGGTTGGTTTTTTGTTTTGTATTTTTTGTTGTTTTTTTTTGGTTTTTTTTGTTGTTTTGTTTTTCTTTATTTCATCAGAATGAAATGAATTAAATATTGAGATGTATTTTGTTCACAGAAGCAAGAAAAACACTAGTGTACTTGGATGCATACTCTGCTGTATGTTAAACTAAGCTTGAATAGGATTTTCTGAGGCAATCAGAAAGGCAAGAACTGAGATAACTACCTAGTTTCAAATAAGAAATTGGACATCTTACAGTTATGGGTAAGAAAATTCTTAAATGAATTCCTGGGTATGAACCTTGGAAACGAACATATTGTTTCCAGCGAAAGTGATGGTGCAAAAGACAATGAACAAAGCTTTTCATAAACTTTAACTGAAAATTAGAAACAAGCTGAGGTATCAACATTGTATTCTGTCACTTAGCTAAAGTGTGGCACTGCCACTATGGATTTCTGTCACTGTTCAGTAACTGAAAGGCCACTTGCCTTTCAAATTAATGACGGGTAAGCTTCTGCACTTTCAGCAGGACAAGTGTGCTCCAGTGCTATCATACGGCTAAAAGTGAGTTTAAAACCATTAATTGTCACACCAATCTCTACATGCAGAACTGGTGTGTCAAAACAGTTGGTAATAAGAAGCATAAAATTATTGAGAAACTGGTCATGTTTCTGAGCACTCCGCCTTCTTGTCTGATCTTTTCTGCTGCTTTGATAGCAGCTGTTGCAGTGTTTGGAATTATTACCTGAGCCAGTCCCAGATACCTTGATTTCAATTTGATCATATGTATAAAAATTTTTCAGGTAAGGCTTCATATTAAAATATTAATTGAAGTAAAAAGATGCAAAAAATGGCTCTATTTGCTCTCTGATTACAAAGGTTTTAAATTTCTTTAAAAGTATCAAAAATTATTAGTTGTTCTTAGTCCTGCAGAATACTTTTGTGTGGAAATGCTACAGATATATTTGGGTTCTAGAAAACAGATTCCAGTGTGCTGATTTTCAGAGTGTTTTACTTTTGAGTCAGATAGGAAAATGCTGACATACTGAAAATGCACTCTGACATGTAGGGACTCCTTTTCTTAATGTTTCATTCTTTATGGAAGTTGCATTGCAAGGTCACTGTTTGACAAAGGAAAATACAGGAATACATTGCCTTGTTGCAGTATCAGTGCACTGTGTTTATGGAGCAAATGTGCATTTTTAGTTATTATTTTTCTGTCTTGTGTTGCCACATTTGAGTGAAAGGTGACTATGGAGACACTGAAATAGAAAATTATAGTAATAATGGAACTCAAAGATAGAGGTCCAAAATTTCACCGGTTCAGAGTAGTTCTAAAGTTAAACCTAAAATTATGGTAGGAATTTGTTTCCTTGCAGTGATTTCCTCTGTGAAGTTTAGTTGGTCGTTGGTTGATTGCTTGGTTTGTTCATTTTTTACATTAATTTTTATTTTCTCTGGTGTATTGTCAAGAATAAATAAATAGAATGCATCCAACTTAGTTAACAATTCTACTGGTCAGCTTCTGGACAAAGAATTCAGTTCGGGTGAGACTTGGCTGCATGAAATTAGAACCAAGAGCTCATTCCCTCAAATTCTTGTAGATCAAGATGGCCTAAGTAACCTGAGAGTTTCAATGGTTCCCACTAAATTCAGTAGATGAAAAAATAATCTGCATAAAATCATTGTTTCTATAACTGTATTTTTCTAAAAATTCCAAGAAAATTAAATTAACAGTTCTTATATTCAGAATAGTGAACATGGTTTGCTATCTCTACCTTTTGTTTAGGTTAGCTCAAGCACAAAAAAATGCCCATGACAAATAGGATTTTTTTTCCATGTTTCTGTTTATTCCCTAACCTGCTGCATTAATTAGGTGGGTGGGCATTAAGTATCCCAGATAGTGCTGAAACTGGAACTGCCATCATATAATGTCATTGGTAGTGTGCTTGTTTTCTATTATATCCTTTGGGAATAAAATGGATAAATGACACTTCTATCTCGAGAGGTTTTCTCTCCCAGCGTACATCTTAACAACCAATATCAGCACTTCTTGGGAACAGAGGGATCTTCACACAGAGTTGGAGTGAGTAGCTTTGGAAGGCAATTTGAATTCAGCTAAATGTTGTTAAAAATCCTTGATCCATTTGGGGCCATAAAAGTCAGGAGGGTAAGGTAACAAAAGTCTTTGCAGCTTCTAACATAAGTGAAATTGCATTGAGGACTAATTATTCCCAGATTTGTCTGCTTAATTCCAGTTTCTTCTCAGAGTAACAGTAGGGACTGTATCCAAAATGTAAATAGGCTTTGCGTGCTAAGTCCAAGATGTTATCTTTTAAAGTATGATAGTACTTCTGTACTCACGAGTAACCATTAAAAAATGTCCTCTCCTGAGGTCATCCCTATTCTGTCATCTCATTCTAAGGTCAGATTAGCAGTTTGTGAACTCGAATACACTGATTTGAGATAACCTGATTTGAACTGACTGCATTTATACTCTCACCATGTATCAGATTTTAACAGATGAAGAAGGATTTTATAAGATGACTTTGCAATGCTGAAACTGCTAGAAGATAATTTTCAATTATTAAATTGAAAAAAAAACAAACAAGCAAAGAAACCAACTATGAAAAGCATGAGCTTTTCCCTTAGCATCCCCTCCTTGGAAAATAGTGTAAGGCATAGGAATTATATTTAAGCTTTGAAAATGTGTTTTATGAAAGAAAAAAATTGATTCTGGTCTCAGTGGAAATGCAAACTGTGAACGAAGATAGCATGTGCTGTGGCAGAGCAACTGGATTTTCAGCCTGAGTGCTTGAGCGTTGTCTGTTTACAGTAGCATAACAAGCTGCCAGTTGTCCTTCTGTTATTTTTTCCTTAAAATCATCCACGCATTGCATTCTTTCTCTTTGCCTCCACATTTTGTTTTTAATGCTTTCTGCCAAGCTTTAAAGCTTTAAGTGTATCCTGATATTGTATTCTCTTCTCCCTTCCCTTTCTTTCATTATTTTCTGTCAGCAAACAGTGACATTGTAAATCTTGGGTGGATATTGCTACCAGAAATACTTCTTACTTTCTCGCCTAGAAATGAATATTATGCCTCCTATAAATAGAATAGTTTCCTAAGTTCATCTTTATTCACTATTGAGACAAGCTTTAGAAACAGACCTCTTTCAGGATGACTAGCTGTCTGATGTGCCATGCTCTTTCTTCTCTAGCTGTGCACCACAGCATGTATTCTCTGCAGATTAATTTCCTAGTGTGAACAGGGTTGTTGTCTGTGGCAATGTAAATGAGCATCATTTTCTATGTACAGTAAGAAAAAAGGATGTCTCCTCTACAGGGTTGCAGTAATTCCTGAGGATGAGGAGAGTGTGTGCTTTCTAATTGTAGCTATGACCTGGTGTGATGAATCAGAATTTAGGTGAGAACAGTGGTTTAATGAGTAAAAAAAAAAAAAAAAAAAGTTTCTTGTGGCTTAGTTATTTTCCTTTACTACTGAAGGTTTCCAAAATAACACTTCTAATAAAATAAATTAAAATAGGATATTATCTTTTTTTCTGCTGCTTGGCTCTTTCAACCTTTCTGATGCTGTTTTTCTTTTCCAGAATATTGGTAAAGATTTTCTTTTTATTCAAGATGTAGAAGAGGGTAAAAATCCACTATTTAATAGATTTTATAATGGAACTGAATGGTGGTCCCTGCAGCTGGGGGTACTGGTTTGTACCTAAGACAAGAATATTTGTCTCCTGAGTCATTAGCATGATACTTTGGCCAATCTTTTAATTTGTCTCTATTTCTATATTTGGAAGTTGAGATAAAGGAACATATTGACCATATCACCTTGAGTGTTCAAGTCAGCCATCAGTGTCTGGAGCTTACTTATGTAACACATCGAACAGGATCCCAAGGGTCTCAATTATGTAGATATATAAATATATAAATATTTTAATAATAGTATTCTTGTATTTGGAACAGGGTCATAGGCAGTGGAAGGACTATGGACATGTAGTTAAAGCATTTCCCCATACCAAAGTGGTGTAATCAAGCACTCTTTGGACCTAGACACATAACACTGTAGTTTGCTGTTATGCATCAGACTGGGAAAGCTGTTATATTATTGGTTATATGTATTTGTTTCCATCAGTAAGAAGCCAAATAGACTTTCAGTATTTTTGTAACTCTTGGACATCATTGTGTTTTCGTGAGTGTCTATGCAAAAATCTTGGTTCTCTTAGCAAAAACCCCATTTTGATATTGAGGAGACTATTTTTCCCAGTATAACATTTTTATTCTGTGTTAAAGAACTGCAAAGACAACACATTTTGACATTCATTTACTACTGCTACAATACTTATGAAAATTAATTATAGTTTTAACAACTTACAATAATAATGTAATAAAATAATTTAATTTCCCATAAAATAGATCCTTCTCTAAGCAGTCATTAACTGTGCTCTCCTTCCTCATGTATTTCCTCTGATTAATATTTATGAATCATTTTATACGGAGTGGTGTTCAACTCTAAGATCTTGGAAGGAAAGGTAAAAACATAAGAAGAGAAGAGAAAAACTACAAAAATGGCCTTTTGAAGTTTGTTTTTGTGAAAACACTGAGAGGACAGTTGACAAATTTAACAGCCTGGAACTGTAGGAAGAACCACTGAAAACTTTCCATAAGAAAAACACTCCCTGATTCTGAGGAAATGTTTTGATGGGAACATATTGATTTTTTCCCTGCGCATGAGAGATATTGTACAGCCTGATTGTTTCTCGGTTTTCATGCCATGCTGCTCCCTGATGCTGTCAGGAGGACAGGCTGGTCCTGAAAAAGCTCTCTGTTCCTACCTGAAGTTAAGTACACAGGGATCTAGTTCCTGACTTCTAGGCAGCTTTCTCTTCCGCAGGATCAGTTTCCCAAAGAGATATCTCTTTATTGAGTCGGAGAGTCCTGAGCAGCTATTTCCATCATTCAGTGACCCCATATAAATAATTTGCATCCCATTATATCCAGTCTCACTATGAAACTAGTAATTAGCTGAATTTCATAGCACTGGTGCATTTGTATAACTGCTTCTAGAGTTTTATGACATGAAAAATGTATATACTGGGACTCATAAACTCAGAGGTGATTAATGTATCCTTTTCTCACCAGTTTTTCCAGAAAGAATATATCTGCCCCATAAGTGCCCTGGCAAGCTAACTGATAATAGAGGCCTGTTACCCAGACACTTAGCATTTCAAAAATGTACACTACTAGTGTTACGTCAGGTACCCTAATATTAGCGGGGGATTCATGAATCGCATTGATTGCATTGATCAAGGGTACTCTGGAGTGTAGGAAATGTGGCTGTATATATTTAAATTAAGTAGAAGTCCAGCAAATATTCTTCAAGTTAGAGGTTGCAATCAGAGGCAATTTCAGAGGAATGTACACTTTCTAATGAATCAGACTTCAGATCTAAGAAACACAGAATCCCTCTTGTCAGCTCATAGCTAAATGAAGCACAAAAAAACCCTTTAGAAATAACCACAGGTGGCTAATAATGTGTCTTCTTTCTTATTTCCTGTCCATTTTTTTCAAATTAGTGGAGCCAGTTTTTTGATTCTCTGTTTTAGAAAATAAAACACCTTCATGGGGTTTTTTATCATCTTTTCTGATACGACAGTGATTTCTAGAAAATTTGCAAATAACAGGGTGCTCTCTTCTGGAAAAATGTTGAGAAACACAGTCCTGCCCTTGGTACAGCTAGGATTGTTGTCTTTTGTGCTTTCCATGTGTAGCTGCAAGAGCCTGAGTGTATCCTCTCTGGGACTTCCCAGGGCAGCAGAAGAGATTAAGTAGTAGAGTACCAGTACCCGTTCCCTGGGAGTTCCATGCCCAGAGTCTGCCAGTTTGACTTTGAGCCATTCATCACAACCTTTTGAGTTCAGTAGCTTAGATCATTTTCAACCCGTCTTGTGGTTCATCTGTCCAGTCCTGGTTGTTCACAAGCATGTTTTGTGAGAAGGTATCAAAAGCCTTGCCAAAATCAAGGCAGATAACATTCATGGTTTGCCCCTCATCCACTCAGCAAGCTCATGAAATCAGATTGGTCACGCACAATTTACCCTTGGTGAATCCATGTTGGCTTTTTTTTGTCAGTGTGCTCTTCTCCAGCAGATTCTCTGTGTTCCTAGGTGTACCTAATTGCAGATAACCCAGCTGTTACTTCTATGTTCCCTTTGTGAGTCTCCCTCCTTTTCCATTTCTCACAAGCTTCTGAAGAACTGCCTCACCATCTTAATGTGTATCTAGGCTGTTTTCTCATTATGCCTGATCCTTTTTCCCACTTACTGAAAAAGGCTCTCCTTGTGAGAAGGCTGTCGCAAAAATTCTCCTAATGTTCCTGAGATCCTTAGCTGTCCAATACAGAAATCCATGAGGTCCCTTCTCACTGTTCCCTAAGCAAGAAGGTGTTCTTCTGTAGTCCTGGGTCTTCTTTCTGCTGCTTGTCTGCCTCGCACTCCTTAGGATTGAAACTCTGCCTTACAGTCACTGGGGTCTGTGCTGCTGTGTTGCTTTCTCAGCATGTATCATAAAGTTGCTATGAAAAGCAAATCCTGTAGACCTGAGGACTGCTGGAGGTATCTGAAGAGGGTTTAATCTACTTCTTCTCCCTGGTCTGTAGCAAACATACTACAAGGTCTCTGTCATTGGTCGTTTTTCTCATTTTGACACAAAGACACCCTACAGATCACACACTGTGCATTCAAACTGCTCTTCTACAGAGTGCACAAGCCTCATCCTCTTCTGCCCTCTCTGTCTTTCCTGAGGGCCGGCACCTGGTCACTGCAGGGCCCATGCCACATGGCCTTTCCCACTCAATTCCTGTAATTCAAATGGCATTGTAATGATGTGACTGCTCCACTTCTTCTGGTTTGTTCTCCAGTTAGCAAGGGTCAGTGCACAGGTACTTGAGATGACATGTTGTCTTACCCCAGTCCCTAGGAGGAGTGTGGGAGCCTACACCGTAGGTCAGCTCCATGCATACTTTCATCTTGTCCTCTCTGGTCCCACTTACCTCCAGGCTTCAGAGAGCACTCCTCATTAAACTGGGCTTGAGCCTGCTCTTGTTAACCAGCCCATGGACAATGTCCCTGCCCCTTCTCGGTAAGGAGATCCCTTTCCTCCCAAGAAGTTGTTGAATTGTCTTCAAGGAGCACCCTGTGGTCATGGGGGTGAAAAGCCGGTCTGATACAAGCTATGAAGGCATGAGTTGATCAGGTGAAATGCATGTCCCTGCCTGCATCCTTGCCCTGCACTTACAAGATGGAGAAGAAAGCAGCCTTGGTTCTGCTCCTCTTTCCTTTAGTCCTTGGAACTCTGTTGTCCAGTTTGCTTTCTCCTGGCTCATGTTTTGAGGTATTGCTGGTGCCTACACTGAAGGAAAGGGTGGAAGTCTGTGGGCTGGATCAGCTGTGGCAGTTTCTCCATGGTGTGCTGGGTTTTGCCTCAAGGTAAGCCGCAAACTTTGTGTGGCTGGGTGTCAGGTGAGCAGAAGAATGTCATGGTGTCCTGATAAAGCAAAGTCTCATGATACTAATCTCCTTCTCCTCTCCTTCTCACTGATGATTTTGCCCTGCTGAGCAGGAACTGCTGGCTTGCTTCTCTTTTCCAGGATCCTTGTTTGTTCTTCCCATCTTTTGCTGAGACTCCCTGCCTCTTCTTCATCTGAGTTTTTCCAGGTGAAGGGTAAGCTGTTACCCATCAAAGGGAATTGTCTCTAATCCAGTTCTTTTAGAGTCTACAAGGAGGGTTTAATGTTTAATATCAAATTTACTATTCTGATATATTTGGCATTACGTGGAACTTTCATTAAACAGAGCCATAAATAAATGCACTCCATAATATAGAAATTGTAATATATAGTTTAATCATGATATGATGTGATTCTTATTACCTGTCCTGACATTGGGTCTCTCCAGTCACTGCAAAGTAGTATGTGGGTTGAAGCCAGTGCAAACTTGGGGTTTTTTTCAAAGATTGTTTTATTACTTGTCCAGTTTTATACTTCATGTTGTGCTGAGCCATGTACACACTTTCCCCTCCACACACCAGGCTGGTGACACACCAGAAAGACACTGGTCTCTACTAATTATCTCAGGGAAAGTGGTTTATAGAAACTGATGGTTCTTTGGACCAGCCAAATATCCAAAGCAAAGGTGACCCACCAATTCTCCCTTGTTTTGAGATAAGCTTATCTTGCTTTATAATTGGTGAGCATTCTTGACATTCTTCTTTTTTGCACATAAAGAAAACTTTGAGCCTATCACACAGGTAAAATAATAACTGCAAGGTAGCAGTGCAAGTATTCTAGTGTGTTGCATGTGTTTAACTTCACACACACACACACACACACACACACACACACACACACACAAAAAAAATAAAAGGTTTCTGTTATTATAGATTTATGTCAGATTTATTACAAATGACAGTGAAAGATACATTCTGTTTTCCTCTTTCCATGAGCCCTTTTCTTCTTCTTTGTGTGTCCTGGACATTTTTTTTTCCATTTTATTTTTGCATTATGTGTGTAATATTCGATGGCTACTTTTCACTGTTGCAGCAGTTATAGTCAGTGGAGTAGTGAGGACTTAATGAATTATAGATGACTGTTAGATCCAAGAATCTTAGACGAATAACAATATTATTAGATAAAATTCAAGTCAGAAATGTGTTCTAATAAATGAACTTAAGTCTTCTTGTATCTGTCAAGAATGTGAAATACCATCTAAATACCAACTTAGATAATGTAATGTTAAGAAATCAGTCTACTAGAAAGTATGCAAAAGGAAGGTACAGTTACTAGAGGAAAGATACTTTGCAGCTGCTATTTTATACATTACTTTTGGCAGTGATGACACTGCATTTAAAATAACTGTAATTAGTATAGTCTTATAATTGCTATTCCTGTGTCTCTTAAACCAAGATGAGATTGTTCACTTCTTTTGTAGTGTATAGGACTCATGGCTCTGGTGAAAGGCATATTCTTTTACATATTCTCACATACTAATAACTCTTTTGACAAATATATTACAGAATTCACTGAGTTTTGGGTTGTTTATGTTTGTTTTTGTCGAATCCTACCCATGCAAAATTAATAACTGGATGTCGGTTACTACTGTGATTTTTTACCTACAGTTTGTTAAGGATTAAAAAAGTGTGTAAGCTGTGATGGGCTGTTGATTGTCTAGGAGCATGAGAAGGGGGAACTATTTGAATGAATCTGTGGCTCAAATGATGAGACAGAATAGGTGTGTGGTGGGGTATTATTAGTGCTTTCTGAAGAAAATTTCTAACAATAATACACTAACATGAAAACTAAAACACAGAGTGATTTCTTTCTCCTTGGATATTTGTAGAAAAAATTATAATCAAAGCTGGAAATTTTATGCGTTCCTTTTATTTATTAGTCTCTGCAGATTTATTTATCATCTTGCAAAGGTCTTGAAAAGAAGCAGAACAAAATGAAGAAAAGAAAAGAAAGATATTTATAGGGAAATTAGAAAAGTCTCAAAATCATATATATTAAAAGGTCTATATGACAGTTACTAGGGAAATAGGTAGACTGAAATGAATGAATGAATGAAAGCTTTTCTGGACTCAGTTAATGCTGGTTTGATCCCACATTTAATGCTTTCATGAATTTTGAATGGTTTCTATGGGAAGACTCACCTTAAGGGTGTTTCACTCACAAAAGTGGCAACATGATGTGTAAAATGACCTCCTGCTCATGGCTGGTAGCAGGAACAACAGCACTTTGAAATTATGCCCCAGGGAGAGTTATAATGGTTTCTCACAGTGTTTGTGAGTACAAGCAACTTGTACCCAGGCTTCTTGGCCTGACCATCTTCAGATGGTATCACTCACTTCATCTTAAATTGGCTTGCTGGAAGCCCACTATACATAATTTACTTGATTTTTATTCTACTACTGAATTCATCTGGGAGCTCTTTGCAGAAGGCTATACCAGGTGAATTTTTGCATGTTATATCCTGTTTTCATATAGCTGAGAAATGGCTCACACCTCTCAACTGCACCAGCTGTTAGCTGGCTGTAAAAAGCTTAAATGTATCTTGGTATATTGGAATATTAACATGTGCAAATTCATGATTGCAGTTGCCAACAGAGGACTGTGCAATAATAGTAGAACAGACAGCTTGCTCCAAAATGCCGTCTTACAACTTCCACCATACAGCTGCCTTATACATGCCATTCTAGGGCATCTTTAAAACTGGTCAAATAATGGAAGCATTTTTACAACTGTTTGCAGTAACACCAGTTTCCTGGTGCAGGTCTCTAACTCTTGGTGCGTTGTCATTGTCATTATCATACAACAACTGGCACACCCTAGATGAAACTGTGTATATCTGCTTGGTGCTTGAAGCATAACTATTTGCTAAACAATCTGACTGCATTCACATTTTAATGTTATCAGTAATTTTTGCAGTGTTTTTTACAAAAGAGGCAAGTCACCTTGGTCGAGGATTGAATACCATGAGCACCTGAGTACAAGTGTTTTTGTTGCAGTGAGAATAGTTTGACTAACATTTTTCTGAAATTACACCTCAGAAGTTTTGCCATTTTTGTAGTTGGTAGTTGAAAAATTGAAAAAAGTGTGATGAAAACATCCTTTCTTTTGACTGATTATTTAAATGTTGTATGGAATTTTGAATGTTCATTTTTAAACTGTAGTACTGTGTTTGTTTTATAGGGAGGAATAAAATTCTCTACAGCTTTGCAAGTATGCCTTCAACAGCATTAGTGAATTGTATAATGGAAAGAACGGTACCACTGTCTGTATTTTATGTGCATGCATTTTATTCTTGGTGAGGAAAACTGCTACAGATGTACAAGAAAAAGGACTCCCTAAAAAAACATATGAAAAGAGTAAATACAGAGATTATTCTTTGATTCTTGATTAGCTGCAAATTTAAACACTTGTTTTTGAAAAGTGTAGCTGTATGTGCAACTTCAACTGCTTTTACCATGCAGAATGACCTTTTGTAGTATTTTATTTTATAGATAAGATAGCTGTGAACAAAAAGTGATGGTTGGTTTCTTTGGAACAAATAAGTTTTAAGTTACCTGTATTTATAACAAAAATCTAAATACAAAACTAGACTCTGATATTAGTGTCCCTCATGGTCCGTCCTCTGCTCCTCCCCTCCCCTCCCCTCCTCTCCCCTCCCCTCCCCT
>JAWWLT010000080.1:76929084-76942005 GCA_035040995.1 Premnoplex brunnescens
CTTTGCCTAATTTTTACAAAGTCAGAATACCTTTGAAGGAGTTTTTTCTTGGTACTTTTTTTGTGCGTGTATGTGGCGGTTTTTTTTTTTTTTTTTTTTTTTTTAAGATGATATAATTTGAAATACTATTGAGTCTTTCTCATGAAGAGGTTTAGGAACTCATCATCCTTGAAAAATCATGCCCTACATAGGTCATGCGGTCATGCATGCATATTGCTTTGACTGTGGTGACCTGCTGGGAGGCAGTGGATAAAAACTTCAACTTGCTGTCACATGAATGATTCCTCCACTTGAAATGAATGGGAGCCTTCTTTCGCAAGGCAGGAAATAATCAAGGCAAGATGTCAGGCAAAAAAACTAGAGAGTCAATACCCTGACCCTCTTAATTCAGAGGGATGAGGCTTCACTTACTCCATCAAGTGTTGGTGAGGCAGTGAATGGAAGAGTCAGACGATGATGATGCACAAAGTTATTGAAGAGCTCTGCAAAAGAAGAACTACACTATTTCCATGCACTAGTTTTGCAGCTGGAAGTTACATCAGGAGGCATTTGTTAACTTCAGAATACTCACTGTGTCTGGATGTTCCTTTTAGAATATTGGAAGGTAACTATTAAGCTGTATTCTAATGGGATTTAGGATGCTTCTTTGCAGAAAAGGTGAAGACTTTCTCTTTTCTGAGTTGGATGCAAGTCTGTGACTTTCTGTTGGTGACTTTTATGTAAGTGATTTTGTATGTGTAGGGAGAAGTCTGTTGTTCTTGTAAATGAAAGCTCTAAGGTAAGGCTGCAAATGCTATGTGAAAGGACTGTCTAATACATAAGTAGTAAAAGGATACCTTCTCCATTTGAGATTTTCATTTCCCAAGAATTTCATTTATACACAGAAAAATGCAACTTATATAGATAATCATATATCACTGTGTATCCAGAAGGGCTTACTTGAAAAAGCTTTTTTTCCGCTTTTTTGTCTCAATAATTTGTCTAATTTCTAACAATTCTAGTAATTTACAAAACTCAAAAGCTTTCTGCATGTATCTGACTGAAAATTACTTCATTTGGTATACTCGATGTCAAACAAGGTTTTGACAGGGAGAGGTCTTCTGTTAAATCCTTCGGCCTTTAAGATAAAGTCAGTCATATACTGCTGCTTGTTAGATAACTTTCCTTACACAATGTTTATTCTTTTGTTACCTTCCACTGAAATCGCTAAAAAAAATAAACAAAACAGAAAAACAGAAAAAAAGACTAGACAGCTGATTTGTAAATGCAGTTGCAAATCATCCTAGGTTTCCTTCTCATGTACGTACACCCAGAAACTTGCAGATAATGGAATGGTATTTCTTAAAGATGTATAGTCATTCTCCATTTTTATTCCTCCATTGATTAGCAAATGATTTATTGTTCTACCAGACCTGTTTTTAACTCTTTTTTATTATCACTAGACTAACAGCCTTGCAGTAACATAAATATTGCAAGACTGCTTCATAACTACCAGGCTTTTGAATGAACTGATTTTAACAAGAACTCTTTAACTGCCCAGGATGAAAGGGTAGACTGGTAGGTTTTACTCAAAATTTATTCTAATATTTCCCAAGGAAGCTTGTACATGGCAACATTTGCCTCTCTGCTTAGACTGAGCTGGAGGGCTGTCTTTAATATAAAACTTGGCAAAGTGTCCTAGTATTCCAAAGTGGTAGAATACTAGAAGTTGCCTCTGGTATTCTCCTCCTGGTCTCTAATAGCAAGAGACTGTGTAGATGTCATTTTTACATATTTTGACTCAGAGAGATGAACCACACTCAGTAACATTTTAATGTTTATATCCTGGTATATTGCAAAAATACTGACATTTTAAAATAATTTCTTTTAGGAAAATGTAAGGGAAGTGTATTACATGGTAGTTTCCCTGAAATGTGAGGAGTATTAAATAAAATTTCATGGGAGAGATTTAGAGGGTTAGTTCTTTGGTTACATGGATTATTCTGCCTAAGACAGACATAGATAAACTAATTTATGTTCTCAGATTCTTTCTTTTCCCCTGTCCTTCTGTTTTTCTCTGCACTACACTGGAGACAATATCCTTTCAATATTTTGGTTTTCTTGTCTTGAACATTTACTTACATATTTTCCCTCTCCTTTCTGTGAAATAAAGTGATTATAAGAAAAAAAATCATAAGAGAGCCTTCTGTCAAGGGAATGGTGAAACTGATATGATGGAGCAGCAACCACCAGAGTGTTGTGAAGAGATAACCAGGGTGATAATAGTTAAACACAGATCTGTTTTAACCACAGTCCAGGTAACCGTGCCCTTGGGCAGGATTATCCATTTAGTTTAAAGCAGCTAGAAGCTAACTTTGCAGAGATACCTCAGTGGCATTACTCCTGCTGTGAGCCCCTTGGCTCCCCAATGGCGTCATCTGCTTCCTAAATGTCAATGCGGTGTTTGACTGTTCCCTGTACTTTGATTCTGTACAACATTACTCTATAAAAGCTAAAGGTTACCGTTCTACTGGTGGAAATTGTGTGAATGATTTGCAAGAGCAAAGCTAAAATCATAAAAGGAAGGAACTCAATAGATCAGGGCATGCCCTAAGACATGCTGGTACAAAATTAATCAAAAAAAAGTTGTTCCAGCCCCTGCTTCCCCTCTCCATCAACTTAAAGGTTGGGAAAAATAGAGGAAATAGCAAAGAAACCATCTCTGTTTGAGACAGATGGCATCTTAAAAGTTTTGAAGATACAATTAAGCATTCTTATGGCAGGATATAATTTTCTTCAACTTTTCCAAGTCTCATAGTTAAATTACTGGTACTGAATAATAGTTTTGCGTAGATAGGTAAAGATTTTGGAGGAGGTATGAGGGTTTGTTTATTAGACTCAATCTTTTAGATTGTTGCACAGGAAATACAAGTTCTTTATATCTGGTCTACTACCTATTTCTAGAACTGAATGGGAAACTTTAATGCAAAAATTTGCTGAAGCACTGAAAACAGTTTTAGCAGTTACTTTAGTGCATGCATGTCTGATTACGGAACCAGCAACCATATGGAATAATAGCTGTAGGGATCTGCAAGAGAAATGGTGTTACACATCTGAAGTTTTCTTTTAAGCTCTTCTCATTTATATTAAGCTGTAATTCCCTAAGGACTCATGAGCTAGAGCTGGGATGTCTGGTGTTGAACTGAGGCAAAGCTGCTGGGGGCTTCAGGGAAGAACAGTTGTTCCTTGTGAAAGGTAGTCAAGTATCAATATTGAATATTCAAATTTCAATATTGGGTGAATAGAAAGAAGTTGGCTTCCTTGCCTCTGGTCATCTGTGTCAGTAGCAGTTAAGATATTCCACTAACTTGTATTAATACATCTGTAAATGCTGGCTTTAAAACTTTTCCTTGGCAGCCATTTTTTAACTTCCAAATTATTGGAAGAAGAATAAAAGAAATCCTTTAACTACTTGAGTCTAGAGTAATTTAATTGGCAGCTTCAAAGAGATGAGATATCTTCTGTATATACTCACATAATTAAATAAGGAAGAAAGAAAATGCTAATATTCTTTGAATTGCCCCATTATCTTCCATTGATTTAATTTGTGCACACTTGTTTTTAGCATACAAAAGTACTATATCATCTTTCATTCTGTAAACATATAAGTGGATGTGGACTGCCAGGCATGGAGATCACTAATATGAGAAGTTGCATATAAAAAATGATTTTTGACTTCAAGTTCTCTGCTTTACAGGGGATTTAGATGGCACTTTTTTCATCTACTGTGTACAAATTGTTGGTATGTCTGTCAAGCTGAGTTCCCTTCCACTAGGTCCCTCTCTTTACTTTAATGAATACTTAATAAGTCAAATCATCCCATGTCTGACAGGCTGTATGTGCTGTGGTAGTCTGTGCAAGCCAGCTCCATGTTTCCCTTCTTTTACTCATTTACTATTCTGTCTCAGTGGCTGAACACTAACCTCCTCTACCACTGCAGCTTAAATGTAACCAGTCGCTTTGATGATCTGTTGTGCTCAAGCACAACAAACATGAAGATAAACATCGTCTGCCGAGAGAATCTCTATCAGCAGCTACTGTGCATGGATGTAAGCTAAGCAGTCGCTGATTTCTTTGTTGCCCAGCATTCTGTATCAGCAGAATCATGACTGTGACAGTCAATGTGTGTCCTATGACTTTCAGTGCCATGCTAAAATCAGAGGCAAGACGATTTAGTCCAACCAATATCTGATTATCACACAGTCTTCTCATATTTTAAGATTGCTTCACCCTTTCCCTTCCTTTTGAACTGTATTCTTCCTGGAAATATCTTTGCAGCAGCAAACCAGCCTGACAGCTACAGATGAAATGTAGTGTTTAATTTCTCCCAACATCTGACATTCTGTGCAAATGCCAGTGTGTCTATTTGAGTTCAATTCAGAATGTACATTCTCTCTTTCCCCCTTCCCCCCTAGAATATGCAGGATGATATTTAAGAAAACATAGTTCTGATATTAAGTGAACTACGGGTGATTAAGAGCAAACAGAATGTCAAGAAAAGGTTATGGGCTAAAGTGTTCCTCATTGTAATTCCAAATCTTTTCACCGCACTCTTCCATCATACTCTTATAAAAAACAGCCTGCTGCATAAAACTTTGTTTCTGACATTCGTTGTGCCAGTTCTTTCCTGAAAAAAATAAAAGTATTTATTCTTGGTTTATTTGGAGCTTGCTGCTTTTTAGATAAATTAATAGCATTTTGCCCTAGATCTTGAACCTCTGCAACAGTCAGAGCAATCAATGGGTGCCAGCTCCAGTTTTTGTTACCATGCTAAAAATCTATATTTGAATTATAGATTATCCATTATTGGAAGGGATTCACAAGGATCATCAAGTCCAACTCTTGGTCCTGCACAGGACCACACCAAGAATTGCACCATGTGCCTGAGAGCATTGTCCAAACACTTCTGGAACTCTGTCAGGCTTGGTGCTGTGACCACTTCCCTGGGGAGCCCAACCACCCTCTGTCTGAAGAATATTTTCCTAATGTTCAACCTGTATGTCCCCTGACACAACTTCATGCTGTTCCCTTGGGTCCTGTCACTGGTCCCCACAGAGAAGAGATCAAAGTCTGCCCCTTCACTTCCCCTTATGAGGAAGCTGTAGATGAGGTCTCCCATGAGCCTCCTCTTCTCCAGGATGGACAGACCAAATCGCTTCTCATATGGCTTCCCCTCAGGGCCCTTGACCATCTTGGTTGCCCTTCTTTAGACACTTTCTAATAATTAAATGTCCTTTTTATATTGTGGTGGCCAAAACTGCACACAGTATCCAAGGTGAGGCCACCCCACTGTAGAGCAGAGCGGGACAATCCCCTTCCTTGACCGTCTAGCGATGCTTTGCCTGATGCCCCCCAGGACAGGGTTGGCCCTCCTGGCTGCCAGGGCACTGCTGACTCATATTCAACTTGCCATCCACCAGGACCCCCACATCCCTTTTCACCTTGCTGTTCTTCATCCTCTTATTCCCCAGCCTGTCCTTACATCCAGGTCTGCCTTATCCCAGGTGCAGATTCTGGCACTTGTCTTTGTTAAACTTCATACAGTTTGTTATTGTCTAGTGCTCTAATTTGTCAAGGTCTCTATACAGGACTTCCCTTCCTTCAAGGGAACTAACAGCTCCTCCCAGCTTAATATCATTGGCAAACTTACTTGGTATGTGTTTGTACCCAAGTTGTTAATGAAGATGTTGAAGAGCATGGGGCCCAAGATGGATCCCTGTGGAACCCCATTACTGACAAGCCACCAGTCTGATGTCACCCCATTCGCTGTTACCCTCTGTGCTCAACCCATGAGCCAATTGCTCACTCACCACATGATGTGTTTGTCCAGCTGTGGGATGGACATTTTGGCCAGAAGTATATCGTGGGAGATGATACTAAAAGTTTTATTGAAATCCCCAATGACATCTACTTTCTTCCCTTGACCAACTGGGTGTGTTAACCTGTCATAAAAGGAAATCAGGTTTGATAAGCAGGACTTTTCTCTCATGAAGCTGTGCTGGCTGTGACCGATGACTGTGTTTCCCTTCAGGTGTTTTTCAATAGCTCCCAGAATGATCTTATCTAAATTTTACCAGGCTCTGAAGTGAGACTGACAGGCCTGTATTTTCCAGGGTCATCCCTCTTGCCCTTCTTGAAAATTGGGACAACATTTTCCAGCTTCCAGTCAACTGTGACCTCTCCTTATGCCCAAGACCTTTGAAAAATCTTGTGACCACCTGGAACAATCTTTCAATCACCTGGAACAATCTTCCAATATTTACAAAGACAATCTGTAGAATACAGCCATTATGTTCTGAAGAAGAGATTATTTCTTTTTTTCTTTTCTTTTTTATTTTTTTTTCCTTTTTAGGGTTAATTCTTCACTGTTTAGCACCTTGCCATACAGTCAACTTGATACCTATGCCAGTATGAAGAAAATCAGGTGATTTTCTGGTGGGAGTGTGGGACAGTGAGAAGGCAAAATCACCATTTCACACAGCAGCTGCCTGCTAGATTAGTTTAGTGTTACTGAAAAACAACAGCTCAGTGTAGAGCTTTTCTCTTGACATTTTTTGACAACAATAACTTTCGGCATAAATTTGATTAATCCATCAGTTATGTTTGGTTTTTTTCCTAATGTTTTGATATTTTAGTACTCATAAATTGTTAATTTAATATGGATCAATCAATGTAGTTATCTGGGTTGGTACCTGAAGAATTTTCCTCAACAGTGACATTTAAGAAGTTACATCTGGAGTTAACGATAGTACTAAGCTGAATAGTAAGCATTTCCATTTCATATGGACTAAAACATGCATTTTCTTCCCTAACTAAATCAACATCACTTGAGTTTTCTTTTCAAACTGGAAAAATATAATTTTAGTAGTGGTGAATGTATCTTGTCTGCCTCATTTTTCATGCAAAATCTCAGTTTAAAACACAGGAAATTCAAACTGATTCATGCTCATTCATTCCTGCTCAACATCCCTGGTGAGGAGAAGCTGCATTTTGAGATGTTGTGTAGTGCTGGACTTGGCTGTATTAGTTTAGTGTTTAGACATGATGATCTTAGAGGCCCTTTCCAACCTAAAGGATTCTATGATTCTAAGATTTATGCCAACTGCTGTTGTCTTGGTTCCCAGAGCAGGGATTCTCTCCTATATTTGTATAGTTTTTGCCACGTGTTAAACTCTGAGTTAATGGGCAGAGATCCTAATACACCTAGAAAGTAACCTTGGTGTTTAAGGCCTTTGGGAATGGAATTGCATTCTCGGACTTTCATAAAGTCCTATTGTTAACAGGATGGTCGTGGGGTCACCATTGCATCAAAAACTATAGGCAGTTGTCCAGACCTTGATACCTACAAAGATTATGTAAGTGAACACACACTGGTTTATCCAATGACTTCTATATCAGCTCAGAAAAAGAACAAAACCTTGGTAGAGAGACATAAACATGACCTTTGTTTATTTAATTACAGAAAGACTTGCTAAAGCTTGATGTTAGATATTAGCTCTTTGTTTTATTGAACAATCTCAGCACTTATATTAACTTCCTCATTTAGTCAGATATCTAGCTTATATCTTGGCAAACATTAATTACCCAACCAAAAATGCTATGTGCTACTCCAAAGAAAAAAGAAACCTTAAACATCCCCTTCAAATATCAGCTTCTAACGAAATACGTGTCACAGAGATTTTTGTCTGTTTCCCCTTGTTTCTAAGCAATTAAAATGTGTGTTTGCTTACTTAAATATATACTTTCAATGTTTTCTCAATAATCAAGCTGAAGGAAACAAGTTTGTGCTTTCTTTTACTTTGATCAAGTATTAAACTTAATTGCTTGCCAAGCAGACTGATATGACATTGCAATTTAAAAGTAAGATTATGAATGGGACTTTGCCTGTTACCTTCTGGGAAATATTCTGAAAAATTAAGCCTCACAGTTTGTGTCAAATGTTAATGATTTGTTTTTAAGAATGACTCTTGTGAACTCCTGTGATTAAGCTAGGGCTAGATAGAAGCAATACCACTAACAGAGAGCAGCTGCGCTTGCTATAAATGTGGTTTTCTTCTTGTGGATTGGTTATAAACTTTGCCCTGTGGCTGGTTCTGCTCCAGTAAATGTAGATACTTCAGTTAGCAATGGAGTTTTCATCTTCTCTTTGCTAGATAGCAGCTGAAGCTCATATATTCTGATGAGAGAAGAAACTGGTTTTGTTGCTGTATATTGTATAGAACAGTTGGAGTTTTATGCAAAAGATAATGCTAAATCTTCCCAAGGGAGGAGAGGGAAGGAGAGATACAGAGAAGGAGAGGAGAGTCTCCTTTATAGCCGTCTGGCATAACACAATTTGCTCAATGATGTAATTATTCGGTCCTGTATTGTTTTTCAATATTGCAGGTGCACAATGTCTCAGAATCTTTTGACATGCATGCTGAGATATAGCTTTGTGTCCCCACTGCTTTGTTCAGCACTTGTTGGCTCTCAAACTTTTTATTGCAACATATGGCTGTCTGATGTTAGCATTTCACCATGGACAACATAATGAAGTTCCAGCAGTCTATTGCTCCCATAAGCCTCATGCTAGCTAAGTGTTGGTGAACTTATCTGGCAAATACAATGCTTTTTCAGAAGAGCTTGACATGAATGTCTGGAATGTGAGCAAGGACCCTCTCCACCTTCCCTTCCGCAATAAAAAATGCAAAATTTTAGTTTTTCCTCCAACGCTACTTAGGTTCTAGTTTATTTTCAATTTTAAATTCCTATCTTTTTAAAAAATATCTAGGTTTTGAATGTTTTGTTATTTCTTTATGTGTATCAGAGGACTTCTCCATTGTTTTCATTTCTATTCTTAACTTAGTGAGGTATAGGATCACAAATTGCAATTTTGAAGTTGCTGTCCAATGAACTAATAAGAAGTAGCTCAGTTACCTTTTGATTTTGTTTTAGTCCTATGTTGTTGCAAATTTTTACTAGCTTTTGTGTGATAAGCTGTTCTTACTTTTTTCTTTACTATTCTGCTTCCAGAGTTCCCTATATTTATGATCTACATTGAATATTTTGACAAATTGATAGTGTATAAAAACACTGACAGATGCACACAAACACTAAAGATTTTGAAAGTTTAATAAAATACCATGTAACCATGTAATTTTTGAACTTTGTCATCTATTTCTGGATAAAGGAACAAAAGCTTCAGTGAAGGAACTGAAATAGGGAGATAAATCATGGTGATACATCTACCTGGAAATGAGCTGTTTATATAGTTTTATAAAATTTTATATATTTATGAAAACAGACTGGAACATGCACATTGATTATCTCATTTGAGTAATTGGTGATTTTTGTTAATATGAACTGCCTGAATTAGGAAACTGGCCTGAAATTTTCCTTATTTCATATTTAAAGTCATACTTTGAAGCCAGTAGTGCTGTGGTGATGTGTTTTTTGATAGTCAAGGGTAATTCACAGTTGCTCTCACAATGAGCTACAACTTTCAGTCATTTGTTTAATACTTTAGAAATTGTAAAATGAGGCTGTTAGAAACATATTAATGCATGCACTAGGA
The DNA here is from genome assembly GCA_035040995.1 of Premnoplex brunnescens. Classification (NCBI taxonomy): domain Eukaryota; kingdom Metazoa; phylum Chordata; class Aves; order Passeriformes; family Furnariidae; genus Premnoplex; species Premnoplex brunnescens. The sequence continues at coordinate 76,938,677 of JAWWLT010000080.1, forward strand.
AGGACAAACATTACCCACGAAGATGAAATATTTATAGGACAAGCTCCTGCACTCCTTGCCTCGCATTTTCTTAGGACTCAATCTTCCAGTAAAGTTGTCAGAAATTCAGAACAATGTTGTTTGATATTTTAGTCAGATAGGACTCAAAAATTTCATGTCAGTCAAGTCAAGTACTTATTATGCAGTCATTATGTTTAATATGTTTGTTTTAATACATTCATTGACAACCTTCTCAAAAAACAATGTAGTATTTTGCTATTGCTGCTTCCCCTGGAAGTCTGTTCTGGTACCTGAGTGCAATGATGATTAGCAGTATGACATTTTCTGTGTTAAATTCATTCTTGGCTGCTTTTGTTTGTTTGTTCTTTGGTGGAGTAGCTTCATTTCTAGATGCATTTAGAGACAATATCTATGTCCTATTTCAGTTTATCATGGGTAGAACTTATAAAGTGCAACTGGCATTGAGGTTTCTACTATGGCACAAATTTAAACCTAGGAAAAAATAGTGTTTAGTCAGACTGTAAAAACAGAATTAAACCAACTCCTTTATGGTTGATTTCAGCTGTAGAGCTCTGAACCCACAAAATATCATTAAGTGCAATATGAATGCTGGAGGGAAATCTAAGGCTGCAGTCCAATGATGTCAGAATTTTTAAGCATAACAGCCTAAGTAGTTGCTATGAAAAGGTCAAAGAGCTGCAAGCAGTATGAGTGAACAGATTGCCTGCACCACTCTGGAACATTTACACTGTGTAGGTAATAAAAAGGCAGTGGAAATTACTGCTTGAGGAGCTTCTTAGGTTGAATGAATCCCAGCTCAAGGGACAATGTTAATATTGATTCCAATGGCAGAAGAAGAGTATTCAAAGCAAGTGTTTTTTTTCATTTTGCTATCTCATGATATGTATGATCTTAAGGGAGTGATCTCTACAGTAATAAAGGTTTTATGTTAATGGCTTGCTAATATTGACTATTAGTAGTGTTGGTCCAAGGGAAAACTGATAAACCACAGCTTCTGGTCTCCCTCTCTAGTGTCCTGAAGTGTATGATACAACATTTGGATCAACTGAAGCTTGCCAAGCTGTTATGTTTCTTGTTTCTGTTAGGGAAACAGTCAGTGGAATGACTAGGAAATACTTTATCCTGTCAAATCTGAGCCAGATCCAGCAGATCTTGCTCAACAGATAGGCTAGGGAGTTTTATGAAAGACTGGAGTGATGGAAAAGCTTTGTCATCACTTCCACCTTATAGCAAAAGTAGTTTAAAAAAGACAAAGGTATTTTAAATGGATAATCTACTATAGTTTTTAGGTTATTTTCATAGTCTGTTTAACAGCTTAAAAGAGAGACAACTGGGTATATAACAACAGTATCCTATTCTTGACTGTAACTCTCAGGGTATCAAAACCCCTTCTTCCATATCCTTCTGTTTTGACTAATTGGTCTATAGAGCAAATTTGCTATGGCATCTGTCCAGCCTTGAGTTAGCTAGATGTCTAAGCAAGACATTTCCAAAGCCTTGAAAGGCACTTGTACCCTTCACTTGGGTGATGCTTTTAATCTCAGGGTCTCCCCGCTGGGATTTGCCTGAGGAATGTTGCAGCTGTGTCTTTGCCTGGCCATGTGTCTTGCTGCACCTTGGCCTCCTGGCTGCCCTTAGATTTGCCTTATCACCATGGACTTCTCTGGAGATCACTGGTCTTTGAATCAGGGTGTGTGATGGATACAAGGAACACTGCTCTTTTTTTTTCCTAAATGTTCTGAATATTTCTATAGTATAGGAATGCATGCTAGAATATGGATGCACATCCAATTATTGCAATGGAATACAGTGCTCCACAAAATCATTAGAGTAATCATGCATGCTGATGACTGTGTCCTTGAAACAGACATAGCAAAACATGCATCTGATTAGGAATAAATTCGCATAAGCAGGAGATAGCCAGCACTCAATTTATACACTGGCCTTTGTGAAGTACATTATGTATAGATCCATAATTATAGTTGGAGCACAGAGGGTTAAAGCCACTTGCAGATTAGCCCATTTCTTCAACACCTTATTCAGTGATACCTTCTCATATAAGGCATTGCCAAATCCAGAACAAATACCTCTTTTGTTAATGGTCAGACAAAATTTGTATTCAGTGTTACCTGAAAATGAGTCCTCTGTTTAGGTGCCAATGTTGCCTTTGCTGTCAATCGATATATGTGGCTTTTGGCTGTGTTTAGTTGAATGCTGTTTTATGTATAGGGTGGCAAGGTATAATCTGTAACAATAACATTTTGGAGTGCTGCAGGATCCTCAGGATTGAAATCTGACAGTGATGGGATATTTTTGTTGGGCTAGGAATGTAGCGGGAATTAAAGACATTAGAATGCTGAAGCAAATTTTCTCATGCTGAGGCTGAAGTATTGCACTGAGTAGCATGAAACTCAAATCAATAGCTGGGAAACTGTAGGCAGAAAAGTAGCACACAATCATTTCGGTTAGTGGGGCTCAGCTGTGGAGTGGCTGTGGGTACAGAATGGGAGACAGAGTTGTCTGAGGGTGGGGTTAGAATAAGAGATTTCATGTTTAGTTGCTAAAAACTCTCCTTTATCTGTTCATAAACTGGACGTGAGGTTGGGTTAGTCACATTTCTTATATGAGAGTATTCTGATTAATGAAGTGCTACAGCAACAATAGTGTCACTAAGTGGTACAGCGTCAGTAAAACACAAGACTAGTTACACGCCTGCAGTAAATCTTTAATGGTAGTGATAATAGTACAGCCCTGTAATTCACTCTGTAGTTCTGACCCTGTTTCAGGTAGAGCTAATTAGTAGCTTTCTCTAGCATGCAACTCAAAGACATCTTAGTTTAGTTACTTCTCTCTGGTTTTGGTATGTATCATAGTTGTCCTTTCTTAAAGCAAACCTTATTGCTTTGTAGTATCTCCATGTTGTTTCATATCCTTGTACAAAACACTGTTCTAGTGCAAAAGGTGCCTGTAGAAAAGAATGTTATAGGATTGTAAGTCAGTGTGCCATATCAAATCACAGATTTTGAGTTCACAAAATCCAACAAAGAACTTCATGGCATCTGACAACACACCTGGAAGGTGTACTTAAAGATTATATGTCAGACTTCAGATGTCAAGGCACTTAACAAGGGTTGCTTAGTGCTTAGTGTTTTTAAGTACATTTTTCAGGGGACATTAGAAATAGTAATAAGTACATTTTTCAGGGGACATTAGAAATAGCAATAAATCCCGCCTAGATACACAAACACAATGGCACAGGAGATAAGGGAGACCAAAGAGTGGATCTCAGATCACAGATTGAGAAAATG
>JAWWLT010000080.1:76966035-76978973 GCA_035040995.1 Premnoplex brunnescens
ACCATCCATGTCTCTTCAAGTAACAAAACAACAGTCCCAGAAGTGGGGAATTAAACTTTACCTGTGAGGGAGTGGGAAGTTTGCCATCATTCTGCATGTGCTTGAGATTAGAACATTTTAAGAACAATTGTGGAAGCATGCTTAGCAATTTTTAGTTATTTATTAACTTTTTCCAAGATCCTAGGGTGATGGTTTCTCTGTTGCTAAGTCGATGTTGGTCCTGATCTACCGTCTGTGGGTTAATTACATATTATTAAGAAATCAATGACACACTTCTAATTTGAATTAAACTACATGAACTGAACAGCTTTTCCATAATCAGATTTTTTTATGTGTCTTCAGCATTGGTCCAAAAGTCAGGGAACAACTTAGTTTGCACAGTACCAAGGATGGATATTCCTAGAAAATCACATGTTTTTTATGTTAGATATTTTGATGCCAAACCATGGAATTTGTTGTTGTTAGGCAGTTTTCCCTAAACCATAGGAAAAACCCCACACCAATAAGTATCTTAAAAGAACATTAATCAAAATTGGAATGTCAAACACTCAAAAATTACCATATGATAAAACAGCATGAAATTATACATTCTAAATATTAAAATAATAATTATAAAACCTTAAATAAGTAACATAACAGCAAATATTTTCAGCATTTTCTAATATATGGGCCAAGATTTTACCACTTAACAGTATTCTTCTAGTGGGAGGAATTCCATTTCCTTCTGGATATTAACTAGCATTGTTAAAATGTCTATCATAACATGGAATAAAAATTACCTCTAAATAATAGTTACTCTCAACCAGAGGAGCATTTGATGAAAGTCTGTTCAGCTTGATGGCTGAAATATATATTTGAATGTGATCAGTCTTTACAGCTAGCTAAATTAAGGCAGTCAGTCAAATACTTTCCCAAAATCATAGCTGAGAGAAAATAAAAGAGAGAAGCACTATGCTTCAAGTTTTTTTTTCAATAGTATTTCCATTATAGTTTCAAAATATCTCCTAAAGAATCTAGAGAGAACATTCTGAGCAGACTTCACTTATCTCAGTTTCTAGATAAAGTATTTCAAGGACCAAGGAATTTTTCATTCTTTTTTCTGATCTTTCTTTTGTAGAATCCTCAAATTCTGTTTCTGTTCATTCTTGTTTTCTGAAGTTTTTGTTTAACTGTAATGTGTTTTTCCTATGTCCATGTTGGACCACAAGAGAGGGAATAGGAAAAAGCATTTCCTCCTACTGGCATACATGATCCACTCACCTCTGTATTCACTTTGCTCATGGAGCCTCTGACAAAATGTTCTTCTTCAGAAAGCAGTCTTTGAACCTTGCATTCAAATGACATTTCATTTAATGTAGAAACAAATATATTTTGGCCAATGTTGTCTACAGAAGATAACTACTTTTTAAGTAATAATTTCTGTTATTTATATAGGAATAAATACCTCACAGCTTCTTACACTTTTCTCATGAAAGTATGACTTCCTTTACTCCATGGCCTTCTTGCAATATGCTAATGAACATGCTCAACATGATTGCATGATCAACAGGAAGGCTGATGAAGATATTCCCAAGAAATTATTCTTATCAAAACCAAGAATCAGCTCCTTAATAATGAAAGTCTGTGGAATATGGAAATGTAGAATAGTTTACATAATAAAATAAATCACGGGGTTAAAAGCTTGCATAGTTTGTTCTAATTTCTTGAGAGTAATAAAATGGAAAAGTGTAGTAATAAACTAAACATATGATGATTGAGCAACTTTGGACTGAACAAGTTCTCTTTCTAATAACTAACATTATTCACATTTTGCTTTGTAGCATAATTATTTAAATTTTTATGACACCACATAATCATGCAGAAGAAATTGAATCGCTGGATACATTCATATGAAATCTACGCTCAAGTACAAATATAATTACATAACTGACTGTTGTAATTATATGGTCATTATTGCAAGAAGAAAATATTATAAAACTTTAATAACTTTGATACTATTTGTCTTCATTCAAAAACATTTAAGTAAACAGATTATGTGAGACAGTCACACAGAAGTCCCTTACCTCAGAGAAATGTTCTCACAATTTGACAGCAAGTACAGAAAATGAATGGAATTTTTTCATAATTCTGATTAAAAACTTTCATTTTGCTTGCTGCCAGATACTTCAGGTAACAGTACAAAAATAAAATAAAAAAATATTTCTGGTGTTAATATTTATTTGTCTCTACTTCATCTCTTTGTCCTCTTCCATCTCATATCACTCTATGGTGATAATTCTGGTTTATTTTCAGGAAAAGAGTTCAAGAGCCTAATAGCTATTTTAATTCTGAAACAGCTAAATTTAAAGTTTAATTTAAGGTTCTTTTTCCAGGAAGCAACAAATTATAGCTTATGAAACTTCAGTTCTTCCTTTTACTTTGAAAATATAGATTTATTTTCATTAATTACCCAAAACTTATATTCAGTGTTAATCTAGAGAGGGATTTTTGAAGGCTGTCTCTGCTTCTCTTGTGTCTATCCGTATTTTGAAAATATGAAATTCACAAAATGATCATTGACAATGAGCTGTCAAAAGCATATTCTAGGAGTTAGATATATGCATGAAATTGATCATCAATTCCTTGTGACAAATCATAGAAAACAGCTGATTAAAATGTAAACATGTTACAAGTGTGTCACTATAAACTCACGCAGCAAGCCCATGTTCCCATAAAGATTCCTTTGGAAGATACTTTCCCTGTAAGTCCCTGTTAGTTGCATTGAAGAGTTCTTTTTTCAGCTCCATAAAAAACTTCACCTCCATTCTGTACTGTGCAAGTGGAAACATGGCTTAGCAAAGGTATTTCTGAAACACATTATTTTTACTCAAGAGCTTTGAGTCTTGAAAATAACTTGAATCCTAAGAGACATCTTCACTTGTCTATATTAGCTCTTTCGTGACTCTATGGAGGCTGAAAACCACTTCATAAAAGGATGAAGCGATGAGACAATGGCTCTAAAGCAAGCTTCATGGGTCATAGAACTCAGATTCCTGCAAGTCTCACTCAGGGCAAGCACAGAGCAATAGTTTCAGCATATATTCACAGCACGTTCAAAATAATGCCTCCAAAGATTTCGCTAAATGAAGAGTTATTTACCTTTCAGTAATTTTGTTTATTTACATTGTGAAGGGCATCTTTGAAGAAAATTTTTTTCCCACTGTTTTTAGCACCTTACATCACTTGGTTTGTTTCATCTACACTATATTGTTTTTATATGAATTTTTCATTGTTATCAGACAAGAAGAAATTAAAAATTATTTTTGTAAGTCTAAGAAAAATAGTATTTCACAATGCTAATTGGACATTTGAATTGCTTTAGTTTGTAAAGACAAGAAAACTTGCTATCTCCCATGAAATCAAGAACTCATTGAATACTTTATTGTTTTTATTGGTATTTACATAATCCTTTGGTATAATCATCCACATTCTTTTTGTGAGGTTCTGTTAATGAAATGTAACATCTTTTATGCTTGAAGTCAAACAAGTAGACAAAGCATTATTTCCCTCTAAACTCTGAGGGTAAGATAACAGGCTATTAGACAAAATTTTAACCAATTGCCACATTTCATAATTAAAAAATGAAGGTGCAGAGGAGGGAAATGAGACTGTCTTCCCAGTTATGTTCTGGATTGCTTCCTATTTTGCAATATCAATTTTCAATCACAAATAGAGAATATTATCTAAATGTTTCTTGCTACTAAAATAACTGTCAAAAATGTAACAGTTCTTTTAGAAATGTTGGCAACAATTGAAAAACTAAACATTGGTTTGCATACCAAATGAAATAAGTTATATATCAAGCAAGTGGGTACAATGGAAAACACTTTTTACCATCACAACTTAAGTGTGGATATGTAAATCCATAGTAAGTGTTTAAAATATCATGTAGCAAATACAGGAATAAAGGAGTAAAAAGGGAGTACGGTTGTTCAGAACAGGTCAGAAGGTCTAGGGAATTAAAGACTGTTAGGCCTGTCACAGTGTGAAAGATGCTATTAAAAAGTACTGAGCAATGTAGTGATTTTTATTCCTATTCTCAGCTACAATAGTAGGTTACAGCTAAGCCAAAACTTTTCACATGGATATTAAATCAGAGCCATCAAATGAAAGAAATTGACCTTGTAAATTTGTGATAGTCAGAAGATACTTATGACAGAAGATGTCTGACACTTATTGCAAAAATTAATATTCTGATCTTATAGAAGTCAAACTACACAGTGCCATGAGCACAATAATCCCTAAATTTAAAATGCAAATTGTTTCATTGGACAATTCCTAAAAAAAATCAACAACAAAAACTAGTGGTCTATTCTCATCAGGCACTGAAAACATCTAAAAGTTGTTATCTGATACTCATTCAGTGAGTTATGAGTAATGAGTTTTCTCTGTTGCTTTTTAATATAGAGATGTAAAGAAGAATATTAGGATATGAGTTAAGATATAGCAAGGGGGAACAATTTTCTGTCAAACAGAATTTGTTAAGATACAACTTCCAACTTCCCATTTTAGAACAAAGCAAGTTTCTTTAAAATAAAGAGCAGCTTACCTGTCATTACCATAAAGACCATTGCTCTTGGCCAAAAACATATAATGAAGCGTAATTGCCTAATTCAGGATTTAATTTTAAATGCAAGTGACCTGTAGAGAAGAATAAAAGTGTCAACTATGTCTCCTAATTATCTGTTAGTATGAATTGCACGTCACATTTCAGTATTATTATAGCAATGTATGTTAAATGCTAAAAAATGGTTAATAAATTAATTTACTTCCTTCTTAATCTTTAAGGAGAAATATCACCTATTTACAGCAGCATGGAACAGGAGGACAACATATGGGTTTTACAACTTTGCTTTTGAGGAGGTGTTTCCTTTAACTAGGACCTACATTTTTTAAGTAGCAAGGTCTATCTGAATTCTTCTTTGGAGGGAATCTCTGCTCTTCTGCTCTGACACCACAGCACCTCCCAATGCATACAGCTTATTTCACTAAGGCAAAACACCCAGTGATTTCCTGGAGTGGGGAAGATGAGATGCAGGCAAAAGGCTGGCTGCTGAAACCTGAGCCCTGTTGGAAGTGTGACATGAGTGTCACCTCCATTTCCTCCTCTGCCTGAAACAGCCTTGCAGTAAACTCTGATCTCTCGTTCACTGCCCATCCATAGTGTAGAAAATGAAAGTGAATCATTCCTGCAAACAGTCATTATATACCAAACATGTTCTCATCCTTCATCAAGATGAGGAAAGCCCAACAGAAGCCTCAGATTCTCTTGCATCTGGATTGATTGCCCAGGGTACATTTGAGCATCTATTTGCTGGTGGAATGGCATTGTGCAATGACATTTGAAATTGAAAATGTTAGAGTGGCTGTGGCACGTAAGCCCACAGCTCAAGTAGCTGGTCTGCTGCAGATGAACACAAACATCTCTCTCAGCCTTACCTGCCCCACACCTTTGAATGTGGTGAGAGTAATGGACTTCTGCAGTCTTGGGTCAGAAACAGTCTCCACAGAATACCCAGACAATTCAAATCCTTATCCAGATCTTGGAACCCTTTTCCACCCTTCCCCATATCTGAGTTTCTTCTTCAACACCCCACAGGTCTCAGCAGTCCCGTGGGGAAGGCCCTCCCGGGGCAGAGGGATCTACACTAGCACTGGCACAGGTTTTGCATCTTGTTTTGGCTATGATTGCTTGAGAAAGGGAAGAAATATGAACAGTACTGTGTGCCAGTGGTGATCCTTTGGTAGCCAGAACAGCTTCACTTCACAAAGCCATGGATTTGATGGTGAAGAGGAGTTTCCCAAGTCAACTGCCTCCTCCCACTTTCCACTTCATGTGATGGGGTAAGAGCATACCCACTAGCAAAATATTCTTTCTAATCATGGAAATCTATTTCATTCTAACTTATTTCTAGCTTTCATTCTAACTTATGGTTTGATTCTTATGCATTCAAAATCCCTTTCACCTTGGACAAACACCACGTAGCAACTTTTTTGTTTACGGAAATACTGAATCATTCATGTCAATGATTTAGGAAATGCACCTGATCATTCTTTCTGTGAGCTATCAAAAATCAAACAACAGAGCTGTTGTTGTATTAAGGTATCTGTGTAGATGAAAATGTATCTTTATTGTTATTGGAAAAAAATATTTAAGTGTTTTAAAGAAAATAGACTCACAAGAATTTTGATGATTTTTCTTTTATGGATGTATCACTGCCCCAAATAACAGAATAACATCATACTTCAACACAGTATTTCCACATTTTTCACAGAAGACCATCAGAATGAATTTGTTTCCCACTGCTCTTTACAGAAAGTTGCTCTAAATTTTTAGTGCAGAACAGAAAACAAATAAATCTTGCTAAAATCCATTGCAAAACAATGCCATTTTTATAACTAGGATATGATTTTGTAGCTGAGGCACTTACTCCTAATCTATTTTTTTACATATGTCATTTTTTATAGCCCTGATTTTTTGGTGAAATCAGCTGCTGTATAGAATATGTATTGACAGTGAATGTAATGTCAGGATCAGTCACCTCTCTCCTACACACAAGTGTGGTATGATCCATTATTAAAATTATTAGAAATGTCTCTCTCTGAATTAAGGTGCAAACAAGATCATATGCCATAGTCAATATTATGGATTTTATTTAACAGTAAATGTGAGGCAGAAAGAGATAATGAAAGAAATAGGAAAAAGAGTGGGGGGTGGGCAGAAAGAGAATGACAGAAAGATTAAATAGGCAATGTATCACCACCCTGAGAAATCCAGCAGTCTCCTGTGAGTTCTTGTCTTCTTGGTGGTGAGGGTCCTGAAAAAAAACAGAGTCCAAAGGATTAATACACGTTCAGGAGATGCCCAGGCACCTCCCCTGCTGAGGGAACTTTGCAATTTCTTGCAACAGGCTCTGGACTTGTTGCCTCACTTGGATGGCATGCAGTCCTCTGATGGTGGAATGCCTCAGGAATGAGTGTGTGTGGGGGGGGCGGTGTGGGAGGGGTGCAGGAAGAGGGTGCTTTGGCAATCTGTGATGGTTTATGACCCCATCTTAGCTGCCTCTCATGTGACTGTCCCATGTGTACATGATTTTCCTGAAATGGGGAGTTTACTCCTTCTGTCTCTCCACACTTCCTGGTGCGGAGAGATTTCACCATGACACACACAAAACCCTTCTTCCCAGCCACCTGCTGAGCTCAGTCAGAGCTGGTCCTTAATACAGATGCGTTCTTCTTCCCTGAGTCTTGTTTAATTCTCATCACACTTGAGGTAATTAAACAATAGTCATCTCAAGTTTTCATCACAGTCCAAACTCTACTCAGGAAACAGGGTGGGAAGGGGGTGAGGAAAAGGGTGTGCTTCCCAAGGTGGTCCAAGACAGGTAGTTGCTTCCTTGGAGCTTGACAAAAGGTCTTTGTATGAGGTTTCCTAGAGGTAACAACCATGAGAATCACTTTCCAAAAAAGAGAGGGACTGGAGCTATGACATGGGTCCCTGCAGGGAAAGGGTGAGCATGCTGTCCCTCTCTATCCTCTTCCACTGTACCTGGTATATACTCATAGATCAGTCAGGAATCACATGCAGACAGAGACAGTCTAAATTATTTCAGGAACAGCTTTAGCCCCATAAAAAACCAGTCCCCACTGGCTTGAGATGTGCTGTACGTTGCCTTAGGTGGCTTTGCCTCCTGTATTGTTAAGGGCCTTCTATCTTCACATCCATGGGCTGCTTTCGAGGTCCAGCTCCATAATCCTTCACCTGAGCTTCCAAGAGAGTTTTTCCCTGCTGTTCTCATGCAACTGCCCTTGTGTTGTTATTTCCATGTTCTTGTACCTGCAGACCCCAATAGTGCTGCTACAATGGATCTCCTAGTCTGTGACTATGGCATGCAGAACCTGCCCTTGATTTAAGGATGCTCCAGTCAGCAGTAACAGCACCTCCCTTCTCTCCCTCCCTCCTCTCCCTTACGCTTTCCCTCTCTCACCCAATTCTAGTTTTTAATATTCCTTCAACATAGCTTCCCTGTTAATAAATCCTCATGTATGTGAGCTTGTACCAAGCCACTGTGCTTAACCACGAGTCATCATCATGCGACTAAACAGTGTTAAACTGGAAATGGCTAACTTGCAATATTTTAATTAAATCAAGAAATTTGGATACAGACGTGGTGAATTACTTCAGGGTTTTTTTGGTATTCCAAATGATGGCAAACAACAATTCATCACATCAACACTTGAATTAAAGTCAGAATGTTTATTATCTTTTTGAATGGACAGGTTATGCTACATGATACAGGTGGACATCAAATAGCATTATTGGGCATTTCAAGAATAACTGTGAGATATTGTATGCATATTATACTTCAAATAATATTTTATATATATATATATATATACTTTTGCCTGCCTGTATTAATATTTTAATTACACATACAGAAAGTTATGGCAGTATTGAGAAGCTTAGATAATTACATGCTTTGCTATTTCAGGAAGAAAAATAAATTTATGATACTACTTTAAGTACAGAATAAGACAAGCTTTCAGTTGATGGTATAATTAGGTAATAAATCTTATAATGTTAGTTTGTTCAATTAATGGGCAGAGAAGGTAATTAAACTTATTTGACTGTGTCTTTTTAAGACAGTTTTGAGCTTGAGATATGTTGATATACATTTTGTTATACTTGGAATGAGGATTTAATGCCACTTTCTTGTCACTAGCTGTCAAGTTTGTAAATGTTATGTGTAACTTGATAGAAGGAGTTTGAAGACTATTGCATGAGCTATATAATTTACTTAAAATATGGGAATTAGATACTAGTGGAGAACAAAATTTGGATGACTGTCTATGTATCCACTTTTCTGAAAAGGAATCTGGCATCCTACCATATTCCTGTCAAAGTAATAATGAATGTGAGTTTGATATGTACATATGTCATACGGTATGTGGCATAAAGAATAAAGATTTAACAGGCCAATTTTTATCTAGAAATCAACAAAATTTCAACCACCAGTCCCTTTAAATTTCATGAAAGGCTATTCTCACCATGCTCAGTTATTAATGACCATGTTTAGGCAACAGAATTTCTCCTTCCTCAGGTATTCATTAGGAGCTAATAAGTAGGTTTCTACTATTAAATATTTCCTGTGAAGGTAAGTGAAAAATGGTATCTTTAAATCTTTCAGTTTGCAAATCATGCGTTGCTCCCTGCCTTGTGTTGCATGCCCAGCCATGAAGTCTCTGGAACCAAAACTGACACTTCAGTGTTGCAGTTTTATTCCAGATGCATATAGCCTGAAAACAGGCCCTGTGGAATGAGGCACCTGAAGCACAGTACTGTCCCAAAAGCAATTGAGGGCAATACTGGGGGCAATGATGAACTCAGGAGCCACTCATGATTTCCAAGGATCACTGGAAAACTACTATTTTTCCATGTATTAACTTGTTCACCCAGAACATTTCTAACTATGAGATTACTATCTGCATCAGTTTCCTTCTGACTACTACCATTTTTCAAGCTTTCTGTACACATCTGGCTACTCAGGAGCTGTCCCAGCCTATGCCTACAGAACAATTGAGAGGTACGAAGCTAGTGGGGATTTACCTGGTCTGGTTTTAAATTAAACAGCTGACATCAGACATTATTAACTTACAGAGATGAATGGTTGTTACTGAAATGTGGAATTGTCCCATGAAGAAGACTTCAGAGGTTTTAAAGCTGGACTTGTAATTAGCTTCTGCACTTGGGGTGGGAATGTGTCTATGCATGTGGGAATGTGTCTATCTTCCAGTTTAGATATTAGCACACGTCTTCACTATGATAAAGTATCAATATTTGTACTTCAAAATGACCGAGTTTCAAGCACCCAAAATACCGACCTTTCATATTATACTTGTTCTCCAACAAAACCAGCAGTGAGCAGCTTAGTAGTGTGTTTCCATGTAAAGCCATTAAAAAAAAGTACTCAGTGACTGCAGGTCCATAGCACTAAAAAGGTTATGTGTTGCCCACATATTTCCCTTGAGTGTTTTCAAATATACTCTTTTATAGTCCCTGTTTTAACAGTCAATGTGAAGTTACCCTGGATAGCCTCAAAGGGCATCTGTGTCTGTCTTACAATGTTTGTAAGACAGTGTTTGCCTAAAAACGAAAATGATTTTGAAGTTTCATATAATTTTAATAATACTACTAATATAGCATGAATAATAATTTGTGTAGCAATAATTAATAATTATAGTAATTATTACAATTTGATAATAATTTATAATAATTTTTAAATTCCTTTGAAAGCAGCACATCAAAGCTTTTTCGAGAAAGCAGAAAGCAATGCTCCATCTGTAGAACAATAGAAGGTACATTTTTAAATAATATCTACATCACACCAGGATTGTTTCTAAAATGTAGGCTGAATAATAAAGAATGATAATGCTTAGAAGAGTAATTTATAATTTGATACATATTATAGATGACTCTATTAAAATAAGTCATCTGTTTCAATATTTTTTCATCAGTAGTTGCTTTAAGTCTCTTTGTCATTTACTTAATCAATTCTCATTTGTATTCCCCGGTACCATCACTTTATTCACAACATTATAAATCCTAGAAATAAGTTTCTTTCTTTTCTTTTTAAAGGATGCTAACAATCAGGCTTTTTTTTTTTCTCCAAAACTCATTTTCTAGCAGAATTCCATGTTTTGTTTCATACATCATTTACAACTCACTTCATTTTAGCCCCAAAGGCAGTATGTAGTTTGTAAAGAAAAAAACAAACAAACAAAACACACCAACAATCAGAAAGCAAAGTCCTTTTATATTTGTGGTCATGGTTTTGTTGAAAATGTCACTGGTTACATAATAAAGATTATTACTTTCTGGCTTAAAAGCATCTTTAGGATTTTGGACAGGAATTTCACAATGGAATTGTTATTCTGTGAAGAGCTCACTGACATATATCAGAAAAGGAAAGAAATGAACAAGCTGACATCCCAATTTAACATTGCATGTTGGTACACTGAAGGTACACTAAGCTCACAAGAATACAAATACAATACCTGTGGAAAGGTCAATTAAGAATCAAAGCAGAGTTTTGGAAACAAGAAAGGAGGTTTTCAATAATGTCAGAAGGACTTAACTTTTTTAAAGATAAAACACTCTTGCATCATCCCAGTGACTGACTTTTTTTCTTAAAGTGAGCAATCCCTGAAGGCAAAAGTTCAAAAGTCAGCAAATCTATTGAATTATGTTAGCCTAAAACTAAAAGACTTCTTAAAGAATACCTTTTTATATTTCAGTACATCTCTGCGTACATGTCTGATGAGCTAACGCTGTGTTCTAAATACCAGGTATTCCACGACTCCTCAACAGAACTCCTATTGTTGTCAGTTTACATGAACTAACGGTTAAACACAATTTTGCCAAATACACCTCATTATTTAATCGGGGTTTGTTTGTTGTTTTTTTTTTGTTTTTTTTTTTTTTTTCTTTTCATTATAAGTGAATGCAACATTTCTTTCAAATTCAAGCTGTTTACAAGTACAAGATAGAGAGAACTGGTTGTCATTTTGGCTGTTGTCTGTTTCAGAGTTCCCTTTACATAGTTACAAGCAGACATAAACAATGTTTAGTCATTCCAATAATTTTAGCATAGTCCAAAACATCAGAAAGTGTTAAAAATTCCTTATTTCTAAATGACGGGTACTGACATACACGGATATTTTCAGTTTTGTCCTATTGAATACCTTACTGCTAAATAGCTAAGTACCTTAGTACATTACAAAAAAGTTTCAGGATTTCATAAACTGAGGGTCGAGTAAATTAATGATCTGAAGGCATTGAATAAAACTACATTCCCTTACTTTAGATATGAATAGTTTTTAATTGTTTGTGATATTGATGAAATATAGATGAGATATTTTTAGTAGGAATTCAGCTTTATAGCTGGAATAAACCGACTGTGCTCTTGCTTACATTTGGTGATAACATACTGTTTAACAATTCCTATGCATCATATCTTCAGTTAGGAGGCAAAATAGCTGGACAGAAATGGCATTTAACTGGGATACATTATGCTGTCACATCTGTTTAGTCTATAATGGGGTAGTAAAGCACATTTCTCTGGACAGATAGCAGTGGAATTTAAATTGGTGGAAACAGCTGCTAAAGTTTCAGGTGTTTGTTGCTATCCTTACTGTAAAGTCAAAATCATCACTTCATGAATTAATTAGGCATTAAAATAATAACAAGAGAAAGCTGAATAAATACCTTTCTTCTTTGTCACCTTACAAATAAAAATGGAAGTCTTTGAAAAGTAGATGCCAGTAAAGTTGCTAACTTGATGCTGGATTATATAATAATACTCATATGAAGCTTCAGATGGCCAAACACATTTTCAAAAGTAATCAGAAATGGCAATTACTGAGCCTTGAGGAATGTGTTTTGGGAAGAGGGAGCATACTAAAAATACTAACTGCCAATGTTAATTGGGTTTACATTCATTATATATCAGAGAAAACAAAGGTATAAAGCACAAAACATTACCAAAATCTTAGCAAAGGAACAGAGTAGTAAGCAATAAATGTCACAAATTTAGAGAAAAAACTATCTATTGCAATCCCAGTTAAAGAGTTTATGGTAGAGATATTATTGCATAGTACATTGCAGCCACAGCTTTATGAAGTGGAAAAGTCTGCAGATAATTATAGTAGCATGCAACTTGCTCTATAGTTTTACCTTTTTTCCATTGATGCTCATTTGCTGATGTGCTACTGGCCTACTACAATTTCTACTGTAAACAATAGGTATGACACAGTCACCTCTTTTCACCTTGATCCAGATTACTTTCTTCTGATGCTTTTTTATATGTCTTGCTTAAAAATAAACCTGATTTCTCTGCTAT
>JAWWLT010000080.1:76979073-76997700 GCA_035040995.1 Premnoplex brunnescens
CTCCATTTGCCTTCATCCAAATCCCTCATTAGTTAAAAATGCTTACCTAAAACAAATGGAATAATAAAGTGCAAACTCACTGATCACTACAGTTCCCTTCCACTATGAAGAAGTTTCTACTCTTTCTTAGTCCATTCGCTATTTCTTATACTGTTTGGTTTTCAAATTATAAAAAACACCATCCTCAGCAAAGCAAAGAATTCTCCAGGACTGTGGAAAAGCAGAAAATAAAAAAAATGTTAGCATAAATTAAATGGCAAAATTCCCTCAAAGTAACAGTGATTGCTCAATATAGTTAGCAAAGGTACTCCTCAACTTAGTTCTCCCACAGAGACTTTCCAAACCACACTGTTCTCACTCACTTCCCCTCACCCCTTTTCTGCACTCCCACTCTGCAGGTTGCTGGAGAGAATTGGAGGCAAAAGTCACAGACTGAGATAAGAGCAATTTACTGGAAACAGCAGTGAAATAAGAAAACAAACAGTAACTGCAACAATATTAATAACAAAAGCATACAAAAAGAGAGAATTATTCACATGCAAAAATGCTCACAGAAGAACCCAAGACAATGAACAATGGCCAATGGGTTCCCCAACCTGCCATGTTTTTGTTCAGCTGGAAAGGGACTACCTGTGCTGCAGTTCCTAGAAGTTTGCAGCAGTGTCAAACCCACAAAAAACATACAATAATTTCATGCTGAATTAATGGTTTGTAAGTGGTTTTCTGAATGCATTTATTTGAAGGGCCATTTTGTTGAAAACAATGTTGCCATGTCTCTCACTCTCTGTGTGTATGCTTCTCATGCAACAAGACTCTGAAAATGGGATTTGTGTTCGTCCTGCTCAAATAAATAAAATTATAAAAAACAACCCAAATTTTATTGATTTTAAGTATTAATCATGTTTTAAATTATTTAAGGGTGCAACTGTATGCTATGTGAGTCTCATTCAAGTTATTTGAGGAACTGTTGAAAATCCTTAGCATGTCATTCAAATAAAGATGTTGATGTAGATAATCTCTCAAAATCAGGATTCTCTTTCAAACTACTTCCCTTCTGAATATACACCAGCAGACCAAAATGAACTCATCTGCTCAGAAACAATCAACTTTTAGTCCATCAGGGGCTGAGACGTTGATACAGAGAAACTATGCATAAAGGTAAACAGCATTTAGTGTTTTGCTGAATTAGTGCATACGCAGGAGTATTCCAATCAGAAACGTTTATGCTTCCATTTCTTTCCCCAGCCAATTTGTGGAAGCTTAATCTTAAGTAAAGTCAATATTAGGTCAATACACAGGAGTCAATGAGTTGTTTTAATGCTGTATTTGCAATTGCTTCTTGGGGGCATTACCTTATTCTGAATTGTAGATTTCAAATCTTGGTCTTTGTTTATTCAGCCACTGTGAACAACTCTGCATTTATTATGATCAAACATCTCTTTTTGGTGTATTTCTCTCTGTTCTAATATTGCCAGACTATTTTGTACGTTGCTGCTGTTTGCTCGTCTGGTAGCTCTTCTGCCATGATGAGTATACCTAGAAAACCCATAAATCATAGTAAACTTCATCTGATATAAAGCATATATAATAGTCAGACAACACATATGGGGCTTTTTTTTCAGAGCCTTCACAGTTTTTCTGGTCAAAAAACCCAGCAGGACGTTGCAACCAGCAGGAAGTACAATTGCTTGAAGACTAACAGATGATGCCTCATCACAGTACAGGAAGCTGTGTGGTAGATCATCTGTAAATATGCCACAAAACCCAGGCATAACAATACTGAACTAAAACTTTTTAGTCTGCCAAAGGCTGCTGCATAGACACACATACACAAAGACACCAGAGGGATTCAGTTATGGCGTTCACAGAAACTTTCTTCCATCAAATGCAAAGCAGCATGTTAGAGGTGAAAGTCAATTGCTCCTTTGCCTCATTAAACAAAGGTGTTACAGAGAAGTCTATATACAACCTGTTTTCTTCCTGCATTGGATCTGCTTAATTTTGTAAATATCATGCTACTATGAGGTCTTCTTTTATGCCAGTAGTATCTCCTAGACTCCAGGTGCCAGTGACTGCTATAACTGAGCCTGAGTGAAGCTGAGCCTTCAATGCTTAGTAAGAAATAAAAAAGTAGCAGCATCAATCTCTGACGTTAGATATCATCTTTCAGGTAAGAGTTAGAGAAGCCAAATTCATAAGACAGTAGTTTCTTTTAAGAAGTTTCGGAAAAATAGATCAATCACTGATATCTTCAGAATGAACTAAAATCTTCCTACATCACAGCATGTCACTGGAGGTCCAAAAAGAACCAAAGGACCACCACAGACAAGTGTTATTTTGAGTCTTGCTTCTAATAATTTTTACCCTGTTTTGTACCATGTTCAATACTAACATTAGAATGTACTGAAAATTGTGTCATCTCTAAAAACATATTTTTAATAACTTTTCTATTTAGATACCAGATCTAAATGAATTCCACAGACTTACTTTACCTTGAATTTCAAAATATTTGTTTTATAAATAAAAGTAATTTCTCAGGAAGGAATGAAGCACTAATTTATCAACATGAAGGGGAGGAGATGGGAAAGGATAAGAGGAGAGGAAAGGATAGAAATGTACGCATCAAACTTCCTGGGTTTAGCCAAATGTGGTTTATACTGATGTGGAAGAAGAATTTGCAGTCAGTAGCTGTTCCCTTTCCAAAGTCTACTTAGTTTTATGCACCAAGTAGTTGAACAATGAGTAAAAATGCCAAATTATATATTATTATATATTATTAGATTCCAGATAAAAAAGTTTCCAATAAAATTAGAAATGCAACTATGTGGACAGCATTAGTTTGATTTTCAGAAGGTCCATTGCTATCTACGCCAAAAAGCATAATTTTTTTTGAAGGTACTGGTTCTACATGCTCAGAAGTTTCCATTCCTACAAACATTCAAAGAAGTGGGAAAAAAAATTTCATTCATAGATGGAAATGGACAAATCTCTGCTGAAATGTAGCAGACCACTGTCCAGTGAGGACAATGTCTCCTTATTTTCGGTATTTCTCACTCAAAATGAATTTGAATTTTATAGCCAGGAGCTCATATTCTATTCAGGACATATTTGGACTCCCAATATCTGTCTGAAAATCAGTCTTGTCAGAAGCAAAAGAAATGGACAAAGAATATAGTAGTGACAGCAGTGGAAAATTCATGAGTTGCTACTCCTCCAGGAGTCATGTTTTATTCAAATTGTTTGAACTTTTCAATATTTATTCACTATACTGCAAAAGTGCTAAACAGTTCTGCCCTATTTTTGCATAACACACTTCTTCTGATGTTCCAATCTGTTCTAGAGTGTGTATTTGGTTTCTTAAAGCCAGTTTTGTAATGCAATTAGCCACAATGCCAAACATACTTCATAAAAAATTGGAGGAGTAAAACCCAACAGCTCCAGGTTAAAAGAAAGAGGAAACTAGGGCTAGAACAAGTCAAAATTATATCTTTGAGAAGAAAAAGCTAAAATAACAGCAGGAAGGTACTTTCCTCCAACAATTAAAAAACATAACTAAAATATGATGAAAAAGAGAAAAAAGATTTGCATGCCTCTTGCAGTTTTGTTACACATCCAAATGTTATTTAAATCTCAGAAGTGTGTCTAAGATAGTATTTTCACTAATGATGAACTTCAACCTTTCAAGAATCAATAGATCTGTTTAGTAAACGATCCACTGTATCCCACTGCTTTTTGGATCAAGCTGAAAGCAAGGTACTACACAATGTGAACATCAGAGCCTGGAGTAGGTAATGATTTCATCAGAGATATTAAAATATTATTTCTGTTGCATTTTAATTTGTAGATGCATTAAGTAGAAATGGAGATGTAGGATGTTAAAACTCATTTTCAATCATGACAAAAGATAAAAGTTGAGTGCATTCTAAGTGCATTTAGATTACTCTCTCACTTATGGCAAAGAAAGTCTGCTATAATACAGTAAAATTGGTATACGCTATTAAGGAGTAGACTTCCAGATTGTACATGCAGATGGGAAAGGAATTAAACAGCATTTTTTCATATTTGCAAGATAATTGTTTAATCATAAATGTATTACTGAAAGAAAAGCCACAATACAGAATGGTCCGGTAAGTGGTGTTTTGAGGCTGCACAGAGGACTAATATCTTTGCCTGTCATACCCTTTCAATATATCCTTAGAGGTTAAGGCAAATCTAATATCCTGAATGCTAAGACTGGCAGCAAACAACAGTAATGAACATAGCCCTCTAAGTAAATAATTTCTCTTTTGCAGTGCTAACACTGCTGTTCATTATCATTTCAGTGCCAATTCTAAAACAGGCAATAGTGTATATGTAAAGATATTTTTTCCTTCCTTCCCTACAAAGGAAAATCAAACTTTTCCATCTTGAGAGACTGCACAAGAACTTCTGGCTATTTGCTGTTGCCATGTCAACTACTTTGCTGTTAGTTATTGCTACGTCCTTTCATTCTTGTGCTGGAAATTTAGTTGTAGGGATATAAAGATAGATTTTCCAAATCCTGTATTAGCAGCAAAGAGAGGGGAGAGGCCTTGATTTTTCTGTACAGGTGCGTATGATAATAATGAGTAAAGGGAAAGATGGAATATAAATTTCTGCATTTATCTTTTGTATTCAGTTCTTTTCTGTTCACTTCATTACTGCCATTTTGAGACAAATGTGGTTTTTTATTATAAGGCAAATAAGTAGGAAATAAGGAACCTCTTACCGTCCTAAATGTGCTAGAGTTAATTATCTTCACGATGGCTTGTACGGGGCCATTGAAATCACAGGGATGTTTTAGTCACTGCAGAAAAGCGCTTATGCAGACTGAAGGCTTTTTCTGCTCCTCATCCCGCCTTACCAGTCAGGGACCTGGGAGTGCACAGGAAGCTGGGAGTGGTCACAACTGGGACAACTGACACCAACTGACTGTATTTCATACCATATGACATTGTGTTTGGCAATAAAAATTTGGGAGGGGAAGTTTGCTGGGGCTGCCAGTCCTTGGGGACTGGTTGGATTTCAGACAGCTGATAAGTATCAGTCAGATGTGATGGCACTTAACAGTTTTGTTGTTGTTGTTGTTGGTTTTGTTTGTTTGGGGGTTTGGTTTGTTTGTTTGGGGTTTTTTTGTGTATAATTTTCTTTTCTTGCCCCCTCCAACCCTTTGTTTGTGCGTGCCATGTTCTGTCCCTGCCCCACCTCTCAATTTTTTTTCCATTTTTTTTGCTGTGTTTAACTGCCTTTACATCAACCCACAATTTCTCAGCATTGCTCAGTCTACAACATGATTCAGGCCATCTGCCCTTTGTTCCAATATTGTAGGTCAGCAAAATACGTGATGTGATGGTTAAGGAAAAAACTCAGAACAGATGACAGAAAAATAATAACCTACAGTTCGACCTTATGTCCTCTGATAACAACTGCTGGCAGGGATCCGTTCTTATTTGTCTTTATTCTATAAAAGTTACTGGGAGGCATTAAAGAAAAGGTTTCATGCATATTTAATATATACTTGCACATTGCTATTAATATGCATTAATATTATGCATATTGTTATGCATGTTCTTATATTTTAGATTCTTCTTTTCAAAGCAGCAGCCCAAGTTGCCAAGTAAGAGCTTAAACTTTGTTTTTGCTCTTGCAATTAGTTCAAAACTTCAGCTATTTACATTCTGAAGATGCAAGTCTGGTGTATTATATCCCGCTTTGGCATCTCCAGTACAAAAATAGGTATTGATTCAGTGAGGTAAGTTCAGTGAAGGGTTACTGAAATGATCATGGTACTAGAGCTCTAGATGTTTGAGAAGAGACTAAATGAACTGGTTTTGATTGTTCAGGAGAATAAAGCTCTGATGGTGCTTTAGCATCTTAGCACCTCTAATTGATCAATGGACTATTCTAGGACTGCTATCTTCAGGTAATGGGTAGCTACAGAGAAGACACAGACACATTTCATAAAGGTGCACTATGGTGTGACACATACAAACTGCAGAAAGGCAAATCTAAATTATTTTGAATTATGAATATTATATATTCTTGGTATATATATTAAATCTTGGAAAAATCAAAGGATAGTAAATCACTGAAAAAGTTTGCCTAATTAAGGTGTGTTCACACCTTAATTCCACCTTGGAGATACTTAACTTGATTGAACAATGAATGCCCTAAGCAACCTGATCCAACTTCAAGTTGGCCCTGCTTTCAGCAGAGAATTGTACTAGACTTTCAGCCAAAGATCCCTCTGACCCTAAATTATTCTATGACTCTAAGGATTAAAAGAATGAGTTAAACTTTCAGAGGATGAATTTTTAAGAACACTTCTATTTTCTGAGCTCAGACTACCTATAGTGTCTTTTTTTTGGTACAGACAATCACTTTCACACACACACACCACTTTCCTGGTATAACCCTCACATTAAACCTTCATGGTTTCAACATGTGATACTGCAGATGAGGCAGGAATTATCATGAAATTAAGTGCTTATAGGAGAAGTCATTTTCTTCCAAGTAATGCTAGACTAATTTCTCAATATTTGAACTGTCTGATCATGTTTCTACTCTGCTCCCAGGAACTGAGTTCTTTGGACTACTCTGACTGACAGAGGATGGACCAGGGGGCTGAGTTATATCTAGTCTTTATGTTGCTTCAGTCTTCTGTTTCCTCTTCAGCAGAGAGTGGGGGAGACAAGCCTGAAGCTGTAGGCAATAAAACAAATTAGCAAATTTCTTGCTTTTTCATTTTGAAAAGCTGACCATATCTTTCAAACAACCATGAGGGGAACGGTATTTTTATTCAGCATTTGAGAAGTTACAACTGAGTGAAAGAAAGAAGTCATGTTTCCTGAAGATTACCTCAGTGTCAGTACTGATACTCCCCTACAAGGAACGAACATGAACATTTAACATGTTCATGAACATGTTACATGAGCATTTTACATGTTACATTAACATTTTACAAAGGATTTTTATTCTGGAAATTGCTAGACCTTATAAATCTGAAGAGTCACTGTCATCCTCCTGGTATTGTCTAAGCCCATATGTTCTTTGAAAAACTAAATTAAGTATTGGATTAATGAGCCTTGTAACAAATGTTATAGTTTGACTAAACTAAATGAATGAGTTCCAACTGAAACTTGTGTAAGTTTATGTTTTATAGAAGTGCCTAGGTCTACCATGAGTTAAAAATTATTCCCAAATGCAGCTCTTTAGTTCTGTCATAAGTACTGCTCTTTTTAGGGTCAAAGCATCTATACAAAATACTATTGTTTGGTCCATTAGGTAGAATGTGTGAAAAAAACGTGGGTTTTAAAGTGATGTTTAAAAATTATGCATTATGTTTAAAAATACTACCTAACTCTACCATATTTCTTCTTATCAATATATGCCACAACATTTTATAAAGATTCTCAGTGTCATTATTCAAAGACAGAAGAACAGACAAGTGAAAAGACCATGCAAAGATTAAGTGGCAGACAAGTTTTAAAACTAGAAACAAAGATATCTGAAATCCACAACCAGTGCTCTTCTGTTGAGAAAATACCATGATTTTATGAAGCCTTGCAGTTATTAGACATCTCTTCATGCACTGAAACCATTTTCAGCAAAAGAATGAAGATGGGGCAAAGAGAAAATCAGCAGCACATTTCTTTCTTTTTATATCATCAATTTCTTAATGGGTAAGAACAGTGCTGAAATAAAATTCTAAAGAAGGCAGGAGAAAACCAATTTAATGTAAAAATCAAACTTCAGTGACTAACTGTGGGTCCATTTAATTAATCTAACTTTCAAATCACCTTCTCTCCAGGATATCTAAATCCAATCCACAATAATCAATTGCAGGGTGAACACCTCATATTTCACAACATTAAAATGCAGCACAATAGCATGTTTCTTATCTTTTGAAGAAATAGAGCTGTTATACTCATCAATATGCATCTCCAAGGGCAAAGAGTTTTCATGTTGGTTTAAGCAACAGGTCTCTCACAGCATTAATGAGATGAAGATGAAAAAGAATGCTTTATAGTCATTGTGGGATATGGTGTTAAAATATAAATATCTATATAAAATGTTCCATTAGTTCTCTAGATTTAAATTTTCCTACTTAAAATGCACTTTTAAACATGTAATTTTTAAAGCCTGCAATTAAAATAATTCAACCTTTCATAATTTCCTGACAATACCTAAATTCTTGATTAGTAGCTGTGCTAACACTTGATACCAGATCCTAGTGGGTTAGACTGAGTCAAGGAGTCACTAACAACAATGTGTTTAAGGAATATTATTGGATGTCCTTTCTCTTATATAATATATATACTATATATTATATATAATATATAATGAGTTCATCTATTACAATCTCTCTGTGAAACACTAGTTAAAGCATCTCTTTTTTGCTAACTGGATACACAGGATATGGCAAGGTGTATATTTTCTGTCCCTGGTTTCTTTCCTCTGCTGAGAGCAACTGTGACAAAGCAGAGCAACTTCTCCACAGCTGCCTCAAGGCTATGCTTGGAGGTGATATCCTGCTGGCAACAGAAAAATTCAGAAATATTTCAGAGGTCCTACCTTTGTAGACAGAAGCAGAAGAGACATAGTTCAATAACCAGACAGTGTCTTTCCCCCTTCCCTTACATGTGGATGTCAGCTAAGTCATTCTGAAAATAGACTGCAGGAGAGCCTCTTGGGTTCAGTCCTGCAACAAACTGAAGAATCCCTTTCCTCATAGGGTAAGCAACAATCTAAACAAAACCCATGGTGTCTACTTGCTTTGATCACAGACATTCCTTGAAACGATATTTATTGTCCTTCTTTTTTCTTTTATTTCTCAATTATTTGACATTCTGCCTATCTACATTTTATACCTTCCCTAGTTGTTTTTTTCCTGTGTCTCAAAAGTTTTTTTCCTCTCTCGCTGTGTGGGATCACATAAAGATTGTGTATTCAAAGCAGTCACCAATGCACGCTAATTTTGCAAAAAACTATCTTGCTGCCTGAATAACATATGATTCCTTCTTGGAATATCTCAGTTTCTCCTCCAAAAATATTGTCAATAAGCTTGGCAAGGACAGTCCATCCTCAGTGCAGATTTAGAAAGACTCGACCTCCCTCCAGTGAGATCTTTTTCCTTTGGAGGACACCGACTGACCTGTTTTCTGCAACTGTGGCAAGTCAAAGCAATGCAGTTTGAAAAAAGTGAGAAATTGATGTAGATTTGAAGAGCGAAAAGGGACAATAAAGTTGGATTGTTCTTTTTACTGAAGTGAATGCGCACCACAATATTTGGAAAACCCTAATTTTTCAGGTTTAATATTCAGTCTTAAAAGACAACTGCCACTCCAGAGAATCTGAACCAGCAGGAGCGGGGCACTCCCTTTCTGTCTAGGGAAGAAGAAAATATTAAGGGGTTTCTATTTAAGGTAGCCCCATCCTAATTTAACTTTTACAATTTCAGCTGCCTTATGGTCCTGATTCTGAGGAAGAAGATAGTTAGCTATAGTGGGCTTTGAGAACATTAGGAGAACATTTGGAAAAGTTTGGTAATCCTTTTGTGCCCAAATACTCACATTTCAAATCCTCTCACAGTCTGGTTTTTAACAGATCAGTCCCTATTTGCCATAGTTTCATCTCCTCTAGGAACTAAGCTTTTCACTATTTCCCAAGCAGAATATTAGATTTTTCTCATTTCTCAAGAGCCATCATCCTGGATTATATTGCACAGTGAGGAGTCACTCCAAGTAAAATGTCAGCCAGCAAAACTTCCAAAAAACTCAGTCACTCAGTAGTGACAGTTGAGAATGGATTCCAATCTGGATATAGGAAACAGAATGGTAACAAAACGGCATGAGACAAGAGATATGATACCAGTAAAATTCAATAGCAAAATGGCTTTTACACTTCTCAGACCAATTCATACTTGTCCCTTCTGTTCCTGTTCTGTCTCAAGAGCACCCTCTCATCCTATATTAAAGTTTTTCTGTTAAGCTTCAGTTTGCTTTTTTCCCATATTATGCTCACAGTCACAGACTGACTGCTATTTCAGCAAGACAGGTTGCTATGCCTGGAGATGCCCAGACAACCTGTTCACAGTTTTAATATCCATTCCCTCCAGTAAATGCCTCCTGTACAACCTCTTGGGAACCATCACAGACTTTGCTTGTAAAGCAGGGGAGCATAACATATCTTGGTTGAAGTGTCTATGAGTGTGCCTTGACTTTTGCCACGGGATCTCAGAAGAAAGCTGGTTATAAAAGAAGGGAAGATTAGATATTTTGCCACAGCATTCTTAGAACCAATGTCCAAAACTCCACTCTAAAGAGTGGAGATTTAATGGAGCAGAAAATAGGCAACTTCAGATCAGGAAATTAGTCTGAAGGAGTTTAGTCACTGCCTCTTTAAAAGAAGCCTACTATTTGTTTGTTTTGCCTTCTCTTCATCCGTATTTCAGGAATCACCTGTAACTCTAATTCTTCTGGGGTGTTTTAATTCTTCTGACATTTTCCAGAGGAATATATGGTGGGATGCAAACCCTCAACAAAACTGAGAGTTTCAGGCATAACTCCATGACACCTACAAGGAAGAACTCATTGGGGATGTGACAGCTAATGACACCCTCCATGACAGCAGCCGTGAAACAGCAGAGATGAAGATGGGAGTGAGAAAAACAAGGAGCAGAGTGCAGCCCGTGTGGCAGCTTGTGACACCTAATGGGAAAGCATCTCTCTGGCTAAGGCATTCCCACACAAAAAATGTGGAATGTCTTCTGGCAATGTCATACCAAGATTTGACCACTGCTGTTTCCACTCTCAGGACTCCATTCCCTGAAACAAATTTTTATATTGTTCTTCCATCTGACTCTTTCCCTTTTTAAAAAGTTTCTTTGTAATTTTCAATTTACTGTTAATAGTTTTGCTGTCTTTAATGTGATGTCTTTGGTGCAAATACCCTCCAGGCAGTCTTGTGCATTGATAAATACAAAAGATATTTAATTTATGCTCACATTCTTCTCTTCTGATTTGATATACATTTCTCATCATACAGAAACATGATCTCCTTGTCTTTTCCTTTCACTGAAGAATTGCCACAATTTTTTATTTGAAATTCAGTAGTTATTTGGCAATGAATGGAAATTTAAATTTCATTAATTTTTAATGAACTGCTGCGATCCTAATGCATCAAAATAATCAAAATATTTTCAAAGGATTTCAAACTTCAAGTCGACACTGCTTTTGAAACACAGAGTGTCCTATTTGTAAAAACTGTGAGGAACCTTACTGTCACAATGTGAACATCAAAACTTAAAAAGCAATTCTAAAAGTTGAACTCGAAAAGGTTTGTTCAAAGTCACATGAGGGACTACCAGACTTAAAAAAAGTAATGGTTTGAACCTGCACTTCCTTTTTCTCCCTTAGAGCACATTGATTTTGCTTGCTCTTCTTCCTACATGCATCCTTGTCACTTAAACTTTGTGTTTCAGCTTCCTCTTCTACAAAAAAGAAAATATTTCTGGGGCAATTTTCTTTTATCTGAGTGTCCTGATAATGGAGGAAGAACACCGCTGTGCTGACAGAAAAATATGTAAGATTTGCAATTATCAAGTTTAAGAGAGACTGTTGATGTAGATCTCTGAAGAAAAAGCTGTATTTAACAAATATAAATAAAGTAAATTTATGTTCCATCAAGAAGAAAGGTAATTCACATTCTTCTCTAAATTTGAAAGTGTTTGAATAATGCCTACATAGTGAGTTACATCACAATTTAGATTTCATTCAAAATAATGAAGCTCTTTTTTATGTGAGAGTTCCACAATTTTAGGGAGACTATTTCAAGTAGCATTCTGTTAAAAAAAACAAACACAGAAGTGGCAGAAATATTAAAAAGCTCTTAGAATATAATTAACCTTTGTAGAAGATGCTTTAAAATGTCAGTAAAACTGATATGAAATTATCTGTAAATATTCTCAGATAATCAAGCTATAATCCATTTTACCAAGATGCGCAAACACATATTTGATTATTATTTTCAAGAATATTTATGAAGAAAATATGATTTTCACTTTGGTTTTCATACCTGAAATATATATTCTGGATGTGGTACTGCATTCCCAACTTTCATAGACGTTCCAGGGAGATACTTATCCACTTCTAGAATACCATCAACAGAAATGAGAGGTTTCTTCATGATACTTTTTGCAATCTTATGCTTGATTCTCTTGCAAATAGATCACCATAGAGTCAGTTTAGTGCTACGAAAATACACAAAATATCTTGTCAGTAGTAATCAATTTGGTTATGATGTTTTGGGACTGAATGAGACTGTCAGGAAAGCAAAAACACTACCAACAGCCTGTAGAGGTTGGGTCCTCTCTGATGTGTGCTTACAAACAAATCTCTTACATAGGCACCATAATAGATCTAAACCATCTCTAAGTTGTGCCCAAGGTTAAAAGAATCATGCAAAAATGACTGTTAGTCTTTGGATATAAAAATATCCAGGAAACTAAATTATGTTCTTCAAATCTCATGGAAGTCTTCATTGCAAACCTAGTTATATGTGCAAGAAAACAATAATTTTAGACTTTGCCCTTTAAAAACAGAATTTAGTCTTTTGAAGCTAAAGTTATTTGAGAAAGATGTTTTCTGTAATATATGTCAACAATTAATAAAACTAGTTGTTTCTTATGCAGACATGTGTCATACTTCTACTAATAAGGCTGCAAGTACCTATTTCTATAAAAAAATACCAAAGTAGCGATTTTGCAGTACTGGGACTCTCACATGGATTTGCTAATACAGAATTCTTAGGGTGCGAATGTGAATTTGCATAAAGTCCAGCTGCACTGCCAATTGAAAAACAGTGAGTAAAATTTATGTATTATTGTTTCTTGATAAGCATAAATAAACATATTTTTTTTCTTTCATCTTTGGCTAAAAAAACAACCCCAAAATGGAATCAAAACAAGTTTCTCAAATAGAAATCAATGCTTTTACAATGTCAGGATTTTCTTGTAAGAATTTTCTTATAGGAAATTAAAAAAAAAAAAAACAAAACATCAAAGTCAACCACAAAACCCTAGGGATTTTCCCTTTTCTTTGAGACATTTAAAAAAATTCTCATATTTTGGGAAGATAAAGTAATTCTCTGCATTTTGAAAGTATTTTTGTGCACATCTTGCGATAGTTACTGACTTATAGTCATCATTCAAGATATATTCCTCTTTTTCTTAAAATGGAACTGGTTAGAAACAAATCTGACAGCATAAAATCATCTTTTTTTTTTTTTGGGGGGGTAAATTTAGCAGTCATTCAATTCAACAATTATGCAGTAGGCATTTCCTTTCTTCTAGTTTAAATCAGTAGGAGCTGTGACTATACAAGACCAGCATCAAATGCCTAACTGTGTTTGAAAGGGCATTACATTTATTAATTACAGACTGCAAACATTATTATGAAGCTAAAAGGCATTATTTTTGTTTTGTAACAGCACAATTAAAAAAGCACAATGATCACAGCAAACGTAAAGCAAAGGACACAGTTATAGTTCCATCCTTTGCCAAGGAGATCAGCTCTTGTGCAGGTGTGTTCCACTGCGGAGTGCTGGCTTACAGCTTATGGGGTGGTGTTCTGAGCCAGGAAAACACATGGGGAGCCCTGAGACCTGCCAGGAGCTGGCAGCTTGAGGCAGATGAACCATGGGCTGGATCAAGGGCAATGGTGGTCAACCCCCACACCAAATAAGAGCATCCCTAGGCAGTGAGAACAACCAGGAGTGGCATGACCAGGGTGGGCTGACAGGGTGTTGAAAGCTTTTCGTGTTTGTTAGCATTGATTTATCCTCTTACATGAAGCTTTTATCTGTGTGATGATATGACATCAAAATTCACTTGACACTAGGGAAAATAATCCTGAAAAATTTGTATAAACTTGCAAAGATCAATGAGATATTTTGATTTTAAAATTGTTTCAAATCTTTTAATTTTTAGAAACATTTGAGCTACAGTAGTTCAGTAAATCTTGTGTTTGATTTCAAGCCAAACCCCTTTGACACCAAAGTTTTTCCAAAATGCCAAGCTTAAAATTGTCACTGTACAAACTCAGGATGACCCATCTTTTTTATTTGTGATGGTAGCTTAACAAATATTGAAAATGTTTAATTTGTCACAACTTTGGGGAATGGTGATTCTATTTGTTGGCCTTAGCTTTTTTGATTCTCATCATTTACTTTTTAAAACAACATTTTAATTGCTATTGTAAAAAATGTTGCCTGCCTCTGTAACAGGAAAAAAGATTATATTAAATATTTTTATCTCTGTTACAACAAATTGAAGAATGCCAGTTTTTAACTAGATCTAATATATTAAGTAATCACACACAAAAAAAAATAAATTGGTAGTCAATTAGAACAAATTGCTCAAATTCCAATAAATCATTTGCCAGCTTGTAAAATACTACTGTTCTTCCTTGTGTAGACTTCAGCAGTTATTATTTTAACATCATGTCTCAAACAAATTAAGTTCAGCTAAAAATACACAGACAATAGAGGGAAAACAAACCATATACTCCACAGAATTAGGTTGTTAAAAAGAAATTGTCACTGCTGTCATTTATGTAAGATAATCAATAATGAAAATAGTTTGAACATAGCATGGAGACTTATGGGAATGATTTAAAGAATCATTAATCTTATTTTGTAGATAAATAAACTTCGCACAGCAGTTTTAGAGTGGCTTCTGAAAAAGTCTATAAAATCTAAGTGGCAAAGCTATCTATCTAACCCAGCAATTCTGCCATCACTGTTCTGTTCATGGCCGTCTGCTCTTCAGTACTTCATGTCTTATCATCTAGCCTGGTGACAGAGCTGAAGTTTCAGTGTTGTTTTAGAACCCGGCCTTAAAGCACTGCTGTGCAGGGGAGGACACAGCTGACCCAAGTGACACTGCAGTAACTATACAGCTCCTGCTTCAGTGTACACCGTGGGATGCAGGCACGCTGCTCTACTCCCATCAACCTGTTGTCTACTGCTCCTCTAACCTCCCCACATCCATTAGAGAACAGGAGGCAAATAATGCAGAAAACTAATTTAGAATTTTAAAAAGCCATCTACAGTAACAGATATTCTGGAATGTGCTAGCAAAATGTAAGAAAGAGCAGGAATAACACAATCAGTACAGTAGATGCTCTTGGTATTTTTCTTTCAGAACAGCAGGAACTGAAGAGGGCACTGCTCCTTTCAGTGTCCATCAAATCAATTGAGGATGAGGTGTTAAAATCTATGTAAGTCCTAAACATATTTGTTTAATTTCCCGTTTCTAGTAATGATGACTGTTCTTTTATAATCTATTTATTTATGTTTCAATCTATATCAAGTATCAGGTCAAAGTTTTGGAGACTGTCAGGATTAGCTGAAAAAAGCCCCCTCTACTTAAAACTAGAGTTCAAATTTCCCCTTATTCCTGTGTAAAGGTTTTTGCTGTAAATGACCTTCCACGAGAACTCCTAAATTTATGTTAAAAAGAAACCTTCAAGCAAGGATGATTTTAGGATTTAAATCAGAGTTAAGTCTTGCATCCGAAGTCTCTGTTCATTTCACGTTTATCTTTCCTTCACTCATGCTACAAGAAGTGCCTAATTATTAAACAATAGCCGTTTATTTGCATTGCAATCTGAAAAAAAAAAAAAAAGAAAAAAAAAGGAAAGATTTCTACCAGAGATGTCTCAAATTATTTGACTGACATTGACACTTTTTCTGAAGGAAAGATGAATTTACTGAGGTGGTTAGATCTGGCAAATCAATTTTGCAGGAAAATCATTATCTCCTCACCTTTCTGGAGGGGAAGTACTTGTATTGTTGTGACTACTGATATATGCAGATCTAAAGATAGTAACTGAACGTCAATATACAACCTACTTAATGCTAGTAAGTTGATGATTTCAGGGAGCTTTTATTTGCAAATGTGATTACTGCCAACTGCAAAAACAAAAGTCCTCTACAGTTCAATATTCTCCAGCTGAGCAGGCATATGGAAAGGTACTCAGTTCTTCTCCATCGTTCCCACAAAGAGACAAACAGAAAGATCATTTATTGGCCAAGCAAATCTATACACTACATAGCATGAGTATAATAAAATTAAGAGAAGGGAAGGAATGAACGAGGGAAGGGAAAAAGGGAGGAAGAGTGGAGGAAGGGGAAGAAAGGAACAGGAGGGAAAGCAAGGAAATGAAGAAGGAAGAAAAGGAGGAAAGAAAGAGAGAAGAAGGAAGAGAAAATTACTAAAGCTATATAAAGTTATGATAAAATGCAGAATAAAGTATAGATACTACTAGCTAACATATATCCCATATATCTGTGAGCCACAGTCAGAGTCTTTTAAATAAATGAAGAAACAAAAAAACTTTGTTGACCTATATCTTGATCTTTCTAATTATCTGTCCAGAACTCAAATGAGATTGTCTGTAATTATTTTATTTTCATTAATTAATTTTAGTTCTACAATGGATGCCTTCTGAGCAAAAGCTATTGATCTTGCTTCCTATTAGACACATAAATATTAATGGAAATTGAAGAACTTGACATTTTCAGATACTGTAACAGCTCCATCTGACTTGAACAATGTTTATCACCTTAGGAGAAGTTCTCTATCAGCTAGCATGACTACCTTCATTGTATGAAAGTTTAATCAAGCATTTTTCCTAGCCAGATCTAGATAATGTCATATTTTAAGTGTCTAACCTATTTTTCTGTAGCAGACATGCCCATGCAATATCTAAGAAAACAAACAAACAAAAAAAAGACATCCCACCCTCTCTCCCTCTTTCCTTATTCCAGTTAGAATTTAGAGGTAAATTTTCTATATTACTTTCTTTTGATGGGGAACAGGGAAGGGGCAAGACAATGGACATGATGAAGTTGATGGCAATGGTGGTGAAAAGTGAGATACTTTGGTTAAGAAGAACTCCAGAAGAAGTTCCAGCAGTAGACCAGAACACCACCAGCTGCCAGAGGCATGAGCAGAGTGCACCTTTTGCTGATGTTCCCACTGGGTCAAGCATTCCTCAGGTGCATATCTCAGTCCTTTACTCTTTCCAGTCCATCAAGTTCTCAGCACAGTTCTCAGCTTGGGTGATACAGTTCATATACAGCAAAGGCTGAGACTGAGACACAAGATTTGTGAATAAGTGAAGATACTAGAAGAAAGATGGTTAAAAAACCCATATGAAATATTGTTCTATATAGATTGTAAATTATCTGTACACCTGTACATCTGTACCAAAGTAAATTTATGCAGGAAAACATTCTATCAAGCTGTATATTAATTTCAAATGGAAAAAGGTGTTAACAGGAAGTTGAAAAAAATGACATTCAATGAAAATGAGAGAAACAGCATGGTGTATTTAGAAAGAAGAAAACAAGTATGCACATTTCTCTCTTACACATGAAAAGAAAATGTAAAGATATGAAGAATTCCTGGGAAAATACCTTGCATTCACAGCTACAAGGAGTAGCAAGTGGTAAGAAAAAAATATCCTAGATATTGCTTGTTTCAACATACATGTTCACTGTTTTGTTTTTTTTAATTTCAAGGTCTCGTACTTCAAACTATATTTTCAAGACACCATAGCCTCTGTCTTCAAAGTCCTCACTTCCAGAACCAATTTTGTCTTTAAAGATCTAAAAATCACCTATTTTACAACTGAGAACTAAAATGTATCCATTTTCTCTCTGTCTAGCCTGCCTTTATCTCTGTCTAACCTTAATATTCAAAAAGCGACAGCTTGAAGAAAAATTACAAACAATTTAATTTTGGAATATATAGTATCATACCTACCCTAAGCTAGAAATGTTGTGGGTTCACTATGCTTTGGACACAGGACGTATACATGAACAGGTATATTTAGCTGATCATCTGTTGGGTAAATAAGAGATGACATCAAGCTCTTCTCTTATATCCAGATAAGATACCAGCTACAGGAGAGAAGGAGACTCTATAACTGGGAACCTTGGGGGCTAGGATACTTAATTCTGATGGTGGGTAAAACTGAGACATCTCTATTTAAGAGAAGTGATTGACAACTTTCTAGTATAGTCTTACACGTGTGAAGGAGACCAGTGGGTGGCAGGATTGCAGTAATCAGTATTACTGTGTTTAACTCCTTTTTTGATGTAATATGCTATGAAAGCAATGAATTATACTTCACTGCACAGTTGCTTGGGTTTGGGGTTTTTTTTACTTTTTTTTTTTTATTATTATTATTATTATTTTTTTATTTTCTAGAAGGAATAGATCAAAGCCTTACCTCATTGTAGCAGGATATTTTTTACAACACCTGATACAATGCATACTGCAGTAAAGAGGAAGTCTCTTTTTAGCACCTTAGATATGATGAGTGTAACATATTTACTGGCTAAACTAGCAGTGACAGTTTCAAGCACTACAAGCACCAACTCTTCACTTTGCTGCTCTGCCAGCATTGACTGCAACCTCTCACCAGTCAGCTGAGGGTGTGCTGGTCCCAGGCAATCACATCCCACTGGTGCAGCCTGCACTGCTGCACCAAAAGAGGAGTTACATCTCAGCAACTCTGACAGAGTGCCAAGGCAAACACC
>JAWWLT010000080.1:76997800-77018332 GCA_035040995.1 Premnoplex brunnescens
TAATACTCATAATTCAAATTCATAAAAAGAAAAGCATCTAAAGAAATACGTTTTCATGAGTATGCTTTTGAATTAAAAAGGAAATTTATGGAGAAAAACCACATTGGCTGACAATCGTTTTAGGACTGAGCTGATTTTCAGACTATGGCATTACATGAGCAAGGCATGGCAAGGCAGCAACAGAAAAAGAAACAGAACAGCTTAGAAACAGAAAGTTGCAGCAGAATTAAAGACGGAATTATTAATTAACCTCAACTTTATATTGCTAAAAAGCACCTTATTCAAGTACAACTTAATAAGCAATGTCAAATAGTGCATTTTAGTAGTAATGTCTATGAAATTGTTTAAGTAATCTATCTCTTCAGCATTACATCCTGATGCTGTACAGTTGGGCTAGTGTTTGAATATAATGGCATAATATATCTTTTCATTCTATTTTGTAGTGCCCATGGTGGGCTAGCACAGACTCATGCCAAAAGGAGTTTAATTTTTTAATCATGTTTCTTAGCAGGGCATGTACATACACAAGTCCAGGAAAAGCAGACCCCTATGAGTATATCCAAACCACGCATAGCAAACAAGCCTGAGCCTTTGAGAGATGTGAGATTAACAGCAGAGTTCAATTCCCAATAATTTCTTTCTAAATCTAGAAAGAAACATTACATACCAATAGCTAGTATTAGATTCTACACACAGACTACACATTTCTATAGTGTGTCTTGACCCTTGAAGGCAGAAATATTTCACTGTAGATAAAAAAGTCGAGTGTCCTGTATTCCACAGCTCTGTGCCTGTGTTCATGGCTTCCATGGGCTGCTGTTTCTGTCTCCTTAAAAACCAAAAATGAAATGTGTAAAGAACCACAGAAGAGTGGTGGGCTGGGCTGGAAGTCCAATCTGTATGTGGATCCACAGTCTTTGGAAAAGCATTTTTTAATTCTCTGAATCCCTGTATTCTGTGAGTTACATTACCAGAAAGCATCCAGCTGAGGATCTTGAATTCCTGTTCCACGGATTATGATTTTAGCCATACACCTTTAAGTGGAACTGAGCCTGCTGAAGTGTTGGTGGAAAAATGGGTAATCAGCCCACAAGCATTTTTGGGATCCAGATACCAGGCATGGAAAATGTAACGCCAGCATGATGCTGGAACTTTCCACTGGAAGTTTTTTGAGCTTTTGTTGTTTCACAGATAATCTGGATAACTGATATTATCTTGGAAATCACCAAAGAAAAAGAATTGACCCTCAGCTCTTACTTAAGTGGGAAATGTGGCCAAAGAGCTATTTTTAAAATGCCTATACCTGTGGAAATAAGCAAATTTTTTTTTTTTTCTGACTTTGAGGAAGGAGTGCTGCATCACACCTAAGAACAAGAGACATAGAGAAATAAGCAGGAAGGTTAATTCACCTCTTAATAAAAACAAAAACAAAAGAAAAAACAAACAGCAACAACAACAACAAAAAAAAAACCAAGATGAAAATCTGATATTGCTTTAGGAATAAATGCAAAGTGATTTCCAAAACTCAATCTGTTGAGTGAAAACCCCAAGGACCTAGCTCTCCTCTCATTGTCTGAGGGATGGTAGTAACTAGCAGAAATACCCTCTTCAAAGATCAGACAAAGCAAAGACAAGAGGTATCCAAGGAAAGTTTGTATAATACCAAAGCCTGCTATCACATGATAGTTGCCCAAGAAAAAGACTATACCCTATGTTTCATAGTATCTATCCTTTTAGCTGTCATCAGCAGAAAAAGCAGCACCAGAGGGAAGGGCCGTGAAGAAAACCGTGGATAAAACTGGGCATGTTGAATCAGGATCACAGGACCACAGAATCACAGAATATGCTGACTTGGAAGGGGCCCACAAGGACCATCGAGTCCAGGTCTTAGCCCTGCACAGGACTATCCCCAAGAGTCACACTGTGTGCCTGAAGGTATCGTATTGTTCTATGCCATTGTTTCTGCTTGAAATGTGTCTGGAACCTGTAATATCCAATGGCTTGGCTCCAGATAGATTCCACTGGCAGGCAAAGAGTACTGGATGGGACCAACTAAGCTGTATCTATTAAGTTATGACAGCATTCAACTTTTTCACAGAGGAAGCAGACTAGAGATCCTGATAGGATTTTGCAATTTGCAAATTGCAATTTCCCTATTGGTGCATTCAGATTCTTTTGAGTCCAGAAAGTGGATGCATCATCATTCATGGAAGACCTCATGTGGGCAGAGGCCCTTTAACTTGATTGCAGGATTTCTGATCCCTGTACCTAGAAGAACCAGAGAGGAGGGATGGACTGGACTGATGCACCACAGGACCTTCAGGAAAAGGCAGATGCTCTCTTGGCCTGTGGTTGATGGTGCCGATGTATGATTATAGATGATTATAAGAAGCTGAAGACAATATGTGCTCTTACCCTCTGGCACTGGATAGGGTTGTCACAGACATGATCCAGCATGTCTTCCAAGGGTGAGTATCTTGCCAGTGACAGAATCAGATGGTTTTTGATAATGCCAAATCCTGGCCTAAGCTAGTACCTTTATTTACTCCAGCTTCTCTATAGGTGTGATCACTGCTGACACTGCCTAATAATGTTACTGGCATGTGTTCTGCTGTTCAAAGCAACTCAGCCAGGAGGAAAAGAATTCTTTAAAATCTGGCAACATCCTGTTCACTTGAATTGTTCTTTAATTCTCAGTGATTTTTGTTTCCCCTATCTTCCTTGTAAGAGGTTCTCTAAGCTATCATGTGACAGCAGCTGAATATTGTAATGACATATTTCCTTTTTATTTCAGTTACTTTTTTTGTTCCATTTAAGCTTTATTTATGAATATGCATATCCCTGGTTACACAGAGGAATCAGAAAAATAATCATAAAATGGCACAGATTTCTAACAAAGCATCTGTAAAGTGTGCTGTCCTGTTGTTTTCTGTTTTTTGTTTTTTTTTTTAATTTTTTTTATACAACAATCATATTAGTAATTTTTAGATTCTAATATCCAATAATTGAAATAATTATAGATTCAAAGTAAAGCACTTGTCTTCACTACTAACTTACATTTTATGTGAATACTTGCAAAACTAGTACTACTTATCACAATTGTAGAATATGAATTAGTATGGGTTAATTATATGCCTATATATATGTTCTATACAAAACAACAGAATGTTTCCCTTAAAAGAAGTTGTTGCAACCAACACAGAATTGATTATATAATCCATTTCTCAAACACTGCTAAAATTTCTGTTGGTCAAAACATTCAAAAAGTTGATTGCCTTGCTGCCTGTGTCTTTGGGCTGAGTGCAAGGGGAAGAAACCATATCAACATACTGTAAGAATGTAGTTTCTTTAAGTAAAATAAATGGAAATGGAAATCAATTGAAAAGTGACTACAAATGAAAAATACAATAAAGTAAATTGACAAACCAGTTAAAAATATAAAGCACTAATTGAAGCATTGGCTGCTATAAAATATTTGCTCTAATTCACTTTGAATATGTACCAGCAAGGAAAAGGAATTGGTTTTCTCAGAAATCCATATACATCAGAGAAAATTTGTAGTTAAATAGAGTATGTTGAAAAATACAAATCGTTAGTTTTAGAATAATGCTGATTTTAATCATGTGTTGGATATTTCCTGATGAAGTGTGTGTTTTGCTAAGGTTAATTCAGTTTGTAATTCTGGCATTGTTTTCAGGACTCGTATTGCTTCTCATTAGCTGACAAAATTAAATTACACTAGAAATTTCATAATAATTGTCATGGTTTAGCCCCAGTAGGCAGCTAAATATCATGCAGCTGCTGGCTCATTCCTCCACCAGAAGAGTGGGAGAGACAATTGGAAGGGTAAAAGTGAGAAAACTTCTAGGTTGAGATAAGGAAAGTTTAATACGGGAAACAAAAGCTGTGCACACAAGCAAAGCAGAACACAAAATTCATTCACCCCTTCCCATGGCCAGGAAAGTGTTTAGCCATCCCCAGGAAAGCAGGAGTCCATCAAGCATAATGATGACTCGGAAAGCAAAACACCATCATGATAAACGTTCCCCCTTCCTTTTATGTCCCCCAGATTTATACACTGGCTATGGTGTCACATGGTATGGAAGTTTTTTGGTCAGTTGGGGTCAGCTGTCCTGGCTGTTCCACCTCCCAACTTCTTGTGCACCTCCAGCCTCCTTGCTGGTGGAGTGGGGCGAGAAGAAGAAAAGACCTTAGGTCTGTATAAACTGTGCTCAGCAGTGACGTAAATATCCCTGAAGTTATCAACACACTTTCCAGCACAATTCCAAAACAAGGCTCATACTAGCTACTGTGAAGAAAATTAACTTTATCTGAGCCCAAACCAGTACAAATATTCTTACTATCTGAATTAACACCCTACCTTGTCTCATGCACCACCCAGGTTTAACACTGGACAGAAAAGGAGATGCACAGTCTGCCTAATCTGTAACTTGGTGAATGCTTTTTGGAATGGGGCAAAACTTATCTGTCCTCAAAGTGTTCTGTGCATGCAGAACACAATTACTCCTTCCCTTTTGGTATATTAAGATATAAGATAAGTGCATAGTACACTTACCCAGAATACACACCAATTATTGGAAGTTGCTGGCAATCATCAATTTGTTGTGTATTGGGTGAGGAAACAACAGCAATACCTCCTATCTGTGGCAGAGAGCTGCAAAATCCACTCACTTGAAGGAGGGCTTGTGAACATGAGTCCCAAATGTAGACATGATAAAAGGAGTTTTCTGCGTCTTCAGGTAGAAACATCTACCCTACTATTGAACTCCTGGCTGGTAGAACTATTTAGAAAGACAAACCTCTCAATATTTAAAATGAACCTTTCTTCTAGATTATGGGATATGAATCTTTTCACTGTCATAAGACACTGATTTCTGGTTGGGACATAGTGATCAGAGCGCAGTACTCTCTGACACAAAGCAACTGATGCTTCTTTGCACACTCAAGGCTATGACGCAAATCAAACATGGGCAAATAGGGTCTCAAATTGCAGGAACAATCTATCGTCAGTTCTGTAGCCTTGATTACTTAGGTAACAAAACTTCTTTAAGAACTCAGGAGATGAATTAATTTCTGCTAAAAAACAAGGAGTTTTAATTTTACAGCTTGATGTAGACATTTATGTATCCTCCTATCATCTTCTCACCTTTGGAGACAGCGATTTAAAGTATCAGATTTACTATTATTCTGAAATACATACTCAACTCTCTCTCTATAACTGAGCTGAAGGTGTCATAACTAATGACAAGGACACAAAAATTGGAAAAAATTATTATGACCACATAGCGTGATAGTGAAAGCTTTAACCTTCAAGGAAACTTGTATTCTTCTGTACCATCAAATATTTTTATTTTGCACAAATATTCCAACTACCAAGCTGCTCAATGAAAGCAGATAATTCAAAACAAACCATTTGTGGTTCCAGAAAGCTGTCAGACCTTTCAGATAGGAAGAATTTCTAGCCATGGTATGAAACTTGTATTTAAATATTTGAGACACTTTCAACTGCTCAGGCCGGGCGTCAGCTTAACAGAGCTTCTGTCAATCCAGCTTTTAGGCTTAGGCAACTAGACAGATAAATGAATACTTAAACCATTTGGAGGACACAAAGAACAGGAATAAATGATAGTTAGAAGGTCTAGAGGTTTATATGAAACAATATGGGAGATGTTATCTTAGTTTTAAACCTGAAGTGTCAAAGAGCATTGACAATGACAGAAAGAAGTAGAAAAAAAGGAAGATATGGTAGGAAAAAAAAATGCTTTAATTCATGCCACATTGAAAAAGTAAAAATTTTCAGAATTCAGACTTCTGTTGCAATCAGTTCCTTGACTTGCCATTTCTTATTTCCTCATTCCTTATCTACTCCGTATAATAAGACATGAAGTGAGAATGACAGTGCTTACCTACTGTTTACTGTAAGGAATCACAGCAAGCTCTAACTCTTTCTCTGCATACAGGATGCCTTTTATAGCCTTT
This sequence comes from Premnoplex brunnescens, assembly GCA_035040995.1. Taxonomy (NCBI): domain Eukaryota; kingdom Metazoa; phylum Chordata; class Aves; order Passeriformes; family Furnariidae; genus Premnoplex; species Premnoplex brunnescens. The sequence goes on from JAWWLT010000080.1 coordinate 77,003,801, forward strand.
CCTCTTGAAATCTCATTCAACTCATGTCACTGAATAGATTTGTCCTCAGTGGGAATAAAAAAAAAAAAAAAAAAAAAATAAAGAAGATTTATGATGTTGTGCCAAAAGCTGAAGAGTAAGAGATTCAAGAGCCACTGTTCTCGTAGTTATTAGCTCTCAGATCATGTCTGGTATTAAAAAAAAAAAAAAAAAAAGTGTGACTGTATACAATTGCAATAATAATCTGATGCAGAACGCAAAATTGTCATTTTATGTTGTTAACAGCTATAGCAATGATTAAAGATGAGTGACAGGTCATTTGTCATCATGTAAAAATTCATTAAATTTATTTTTCACTTCATACCCCTGAAAAAATTGCTCTCTGAGAAACTGCCTAGAAATGCAAGTACAAATCTAACACTATTTTAACATGAGAAAAGTATGGATAGTTCCTAACAATAAACACAGAACTGAAAAGTAAAAAAGTAATATTGAACAATACTATCCATATTAACTTGTCCTGGAATGACACAGTAGTAGTAATTATACAACTAAGTACTTGTGTACAACTGTAAGGAATTCCTAAAGTAGTTGAAGAACTGCACACTGAGTAAAATAATTTTCTCCATTCTCCTGTATATTTCACACAACCTTCAGGATAAAACACATAAATAATAAGTAGAACTGATGGGAAATTTTATGAATTTAAGAAATAGGATGGATAAGGGGTCTTTCCCTTCCTTCTCTCTGGAGCTAGGAGGACATGAACCTGCCCCACTACTGTTTACATAAGTAATATGTGTTACTGTCTGTGAAAATAATTCCATTCCTTCAGAACATGTTAGTATTGTAGAGTTGCACGTTAAAATGGCAACACATCTTCCAGAGCACCATCCCTCCAAGTTTATCACCCAAAAGGGTAGAGCGGCTGAGCAATTTTCTGGCTCAATTTTCTGAGCAATTTATGGCTCCTATACATCAGAATTTTATTTATTTATTTATTTTAAATAAAACTCATTTGAGTTACAGGAGCTTTAGCTATACACAGGTCTTCTAGTTTGAAACCAGACAATCACTAGGATTACAGGATTCGTGTATCTGAGACACCAATTCTCTGTTCAGTACCCACTGGTTGCAGAGCCTGCAGCTCCAGTGGCCTCTGAAACTCCGAAAGCCACATTATTACTACATGAAGAAATGTATTAGACCATGTTGTGGTAGGGAACATCTGAAGGTTTTTTTATATAAAATGGGGTTTTGGGTCACAAAACCCACTAGCTATTCAGTGCATTCTTTAGCATTAATTTGTGTTTCAGTTGCTGTGAGATACAGATCAAGGCCAAACTTCATTTCCACTCACCAGCCATCTCAAGGAGTAACAAAACGGGAAATAGGCTTCAGTAATGGACTACAGCTGTTGGAGACTCTTGTCATAGGATTGGTGAGGCTGGGAATAATTTCTGTCTCCTTCCAAAATGGTGGGAACCTTATATATTGGCTGCTGAAAAGCTTAACATAATTTTTTCCCCAGGGCTACTGCTCCAGGCTGTCATCCTGGAAGGTTACTCCATAGACCAATATCGCAGATAACTTCATATCTACTCAGGAAAATTCACATTTACTACTGTTTTTAAATTCTGAGTGCAAAAAAATTTGCTTGATGCATTTATTTGCTAAATTTTCTTTTATTTCAGTGACTAGATGAAGTACTCTATCTAGTTTACAGAAAATTATTCTGCTTGTTTGTTTCAAATAGAAACAAAGTCAGAGCCCCCAACTTTCATGTGAATTGCTGTCCTTGGGTTTTGGCTGCTTCTGGTAACTAGGCACCTCAGTTGTGTTGCTGAGACAAGTGGGAAGCATCTGACTATAGTAATGAATTTCAGGCAGCAGTAAACCTTCAAAATTGAAATGGACTTGACACATTGGACATTTTGTTCTGTGTAAATCCTGTGAATTCTGAGCACAAGTGAAGCATAAAAGAGTTTAGTAAAGGCCATAATTTCATATCAAAGTTTCACTGTCATTTTACATGCTTTATGCAGAGTCCTTCAGAACACCTTTAAGCTCTGGAAGAGTAGTTTGCAGAACACAGAGTCAATCTGTATAGAATACAAACAAGTTTTGAAAATATTTAAAATAAATCTGTGATCCATAAACTGATTTTTCAAAAGTTCTTGATCACTTATGAATTATTCATATGCTAGTAAAGATGAACATTGTTTGCATACCTTTACCATAACCAAGTTTATTATCAGTGGATGTTTTGACATTCAAACATGCAGACTTTTGAATAGCAAATTATTAATTGCAATTTATTTTTGAACCAGTTAAAAATTTTCTGCCTTGAGAGTATTGTAACAAGACTTTTCCTAATTTTCTTGTTGAAGAAAAATAGTCCCTTATTTTATTATTTATTGCTAGGGTATTCTTGAGCTACTTCACCAGATATCATTAATGTTCCACAGTTTTCAGCTAAATTCTGCTGTAAATCTGACATGGTTTGGTTTGGGGTATTTTTGGGGGTGTTTTACTATGAGTTAGAGGTATATATATATTAAATTACACCCTTTCCATACTGCTCAAAAGACATAACTCATTTTTTTAGCATTTCTACCAAATAAGAAACAGCAATAATGAAAATAAGATTCTGCAACATATTTCATCATTTTACTTCAGTTAGACAGGTTTTCTGTAACCTAACTTAGGCAGATAAAAACAAAATACTGGTGGTAGTAATGCATCTGATCTATAATCATCCACAAGTATACTTGGTTCTGATCCATCATTCATTTTGGTTTTGCATTAATTAAAGGAATATTTGCACACTTATTTTCAAGCATTCAACTTACCATGTCCCACCTATCCACTGGACCCAAGGAACACACTAAAAATACCAAGATCTTCTCAAAATTTGATACCTCAAGAAAACCCTGCAATTCTACTCCTGCTTTTGAGCAATGGGACATTGAGATTTATGGACGACTTGGATATGATGAAAATGGGAGTTAGACTTAAAGCTTTAATCTCACCTGGAAAGTATTGCAATGCCTCTTGACACATGAGAAGGTTTCCCAAAGTGATTTCCACAGACTGCTGCTATGTTATGTGTCAACAATTTTCTTGTCAGAAGAGTCGGTACTCTAGAGAAGAAAGACAATGGTTTGTCTTCATTAGAATGTGCTGCTGTGCAGCAACAGAGCAGAGGCTGTGCAGACACATCTCAGGCTGCTCTGGAAAAAAAAGCTGAGACGAAAGCAGAGGAAGGCATGATGGATGGCAAAGATCTGGAAACTGGATGTGTACAAAAGCATTTTCACATTTGGATTTTGGGGTAAAAAAAAACCAAACTAAAACAAAATACTTGTGTAACTGTTCTTATCCAGAAATCTATACTTATGAAGAAAATAAGAGCTTGAGGTAAAATGCTTTCTTGGAAACCATAAGCTTTCTTGGAAACCTAATAGTGTAGGTTCAGGCTGACTAGAGCCTGAATTGATCAGCCCTTCTAATGCTCAAACTAGGTCTTCTCTGAGTTACTTCGGTCACTCAAAACCTCACCTTTTATTCTCTTTTTTAAATCATTAATGTGTTTCAATAGCACAGTGATTAATGATAAAACACTGAGGGACTTCCATGAATTGCAAGACATTATGTTATTATATGCCTACATGCATGTCAAATGTTTTCATGATGATTAATATGAAAGCAGTATCAACTGAATTAGAGACTCTTTCAACATGCCCCCACCACCATGGCAGCTCTTTGCCCCCGCATCCTCTGCCCCTCAGTTTGGTCAATGTATAATATCAAAAAGCCAAATAAATTAACAATTTTTAGACAAATTAACTATATTGATAATTGATCATCAACATATGTGAATAAATTATTGTTTTAGCTCGCTGTAAGTAGCAAACCATTATATATTTCTTTTGGTAAACATTGTTACACTGTTAATCAAGCTATTTTGTTAGTCACATCAATATAATGACTTTGGAGGAAAATTATTTTCTAGACAAAAGTCTTTAATCAGTGAAATACACTGATTCAGCTGTATTGTTATATGGATCTTCACTGAGTCCTAGGCAGAAAAAGATTAGGAAATATATTTAGCTCAGCAGTTCTAGCTATGGAGCAGAACAGTGATCATCTTTCAGAACATTTTCAGGTTTAAGGAAGAATAAAAAAGAAAGTAAACATTCCTACAGGTCCCATGTTTTCCTCATCTGAAGACAATCTATAACCAACAACAGACTATAAGGTGGGTTTTGTTTGTTTGGGGTTTTGTTGTTGGTTTTCTTTTTCTTTTTTTTTTTTCCCCCCGAAGAAACAATGCTTTTATAAATGCCTGTAATATCAGTTGGAGACAACCTAGGGAACAGCACTCCTTCTATTGAAGAAAATTGTTTTGCCAAGTTTTCCAAGAATGATGCATGCCTAAGGAGAAACTTTCAATTCTGGGAAGTACAACCACTGAGGCAAGCAGAAGCCATAGGCTACTGTACAGTACCCAAGTACCAGTGTAACAATAAAAAGTAGGAGAAGGAAATATTGTGTCTCTTTACTAAAAATTTTGCAGTGGTTAGTTCTCTGCTTTTGAAGAACATAGTGCTGTCTAAATTTTAAAAATGTTTAGCTTTGATCATGTATTTTCATCCTTTCTGTGCAAGATTAAAACATCAGATAGTCTGAAACTATAGATTGTCTGTTTTCTTAGTATTAAAAGCTTGATGTGGTTCTATTAAAAAGTATTCAAACACACCTGATGTGAACAACAATCTGAAATTAAAAGACTGAATGACTAAGTAGTATTAGAGTCATGAAACATATTGGTAAAAACAGTGATTTGTCCCCAAAAAAGCAGAAGTACCAAAGGCATTTTGACCTTCAGAATATTTTGATTTAGCAGTGTTGAATAATGAGGGGCAGCTTATGATCTAAAAGATAAGATGGATAGTAGGTATGAGGAGAAATGGTTTTTCATAATTATTATTCGTGCTACGTATGCAATCCAGACCTATGAAGATTAATGTTGCCATTGCTTAGGTGGGTGTATAAATCTTATATTAAGCAGCTCTCCAGGAAAAATGGGTATAGGAGAAACTTATGTTTCTCATCATGAACATCATGGACTAAACAGAGACTCCTTTTACAAAAAAAAATATACAGCAAAATTATCTGAGTGATAAAATTTCTTATTAGGACAGCCCCAAATTCCTTATCATTCAATTATAGGCTCAGTTTCAGGAAAAGGCAGTGTGTCTACCGCTGTCTGTTTCTGTTAGACCACACATCATCTGTCTCTGTGCCGTGAGAGGGCTGGTACTCAAGTGCCAGGCTGTTGCTGTCTGCATCATATGCTGCTGCACTCCTTGCCTCTGAGGGTCTGAAATGACTTGTAAGATTGGTGCCATACTGTGCATCCTTGGAACTGACTATAAGAAGCAGAACAGATAACCTTGCACAAGGTATTGCAGTATCCACCTCCCACACTCCTCCAGCCTCACCAGGCTTCACTCCTCAACATACTTGCATCATAAGTGAGGGCATAAAGTCATCTTTTCAATTGACACTGTGAAAAAAAAAAGCCAAAACCAAAAAAACTTGGACAGACTATGAAACAACTGCCATTAACTTTGAATAGAAAAGGAAAATTCATAAAAAATCACTATGGTTTTAAGGTCACATAAGGATGAGAGTGAAGTTGTAATGCATATGTAAACAGTAAGGATGTGTCTCTTGTTCTCTACACTCAATTTGGTTTTTTTGTTAGTATTGATGTAGGCAGTACCTGTCATTGGATGAATCAATAACAATGGATCTATCTAGTAAAGGCCATTCTGATTCACACCAAATGACTGTTTCTATTGTTTCCAAAATAAAACTTGTCACAAGTGGAAATCTATGTGTCTGTGACACTCCCACCTAGTTGTTGAGGTGAAGATTCTGTGAATGCCTTTAGGAGGTACCTTTGGACTCCTCTTCCATGAGTATTCCCAGTCTTTTCTCCAGCCCATGTTCATTTTAGTATTTCCAGCATCCTTCGGAGCAGTTCCACCAGCCCAAAGCTGCTGTGTGAATGAAAATTGTTTTGAATCTGACTCCTATTAACCTGATTTAACTCCTTTTATTATGGACAATTTTACATTCACAATGGATTATGAATCCTTACGCAATCTCTGTCCAGCACTCTTTTTTAAAGAGCTCTATATGAACCACTTTCTTTAACCTTTTTTTTTTCCCCAAGTTTTACAGTCTTCTATTATTTCATAACTTTATACAAAGAAGCTGTTCTATACATTTGACAATCCTTGTTCTCCTTCCCTGAACTTTTTCTAGTTTTCATAGATTCTATTTCAAACATCAGAAAAAGGGGTGATTCCAGAGAATTATGCAAAGAGATATGATCTTCCCTGTTTTCTTCTTTAATCCTTTTTCAAATAATTCTTTGCTTTAATTTGCCTTTCTAACCAATATTGGGCTGATGTTTTCATACAGCCATTTATTATAATCCAAGATTTTGTTCCTGAGTGACAATGATCAGTTCAAGGCCCATTGTGTTGTATGTGAATGTAGGCCTGCTGGTTCCCATACACATGGCTTGACATTTATCTATACTGAATTTCATCTGCCATTTTATTGGCTACTCTTTCATCTTCTTAAGGTTCTTCTGCAATTCTTCATAGTCTGCCCTCATTTTTACTGCCTTGAATAACTTGTTATCAGCAGTAAAGTTTGTCACTTCATTAAAAACTTGCTGTTTTAGGTCATCTATGAGTATTGTGAACTGCACGAGTTCCAGCACAGATCTGTGTAGAATTCACTGGTGATAACACTGCAAAGTGTGTTCATCCCTGCCCTCTGTTTCATCATTTAACCTAATGATGAAATAAAACAAGGAACTCTACTCCTTATATTCTAGGTGCTTAGGATCATTAAAGCTTTGGGTGACAAATTGTGCCAGAAACTTCAGTGTGACTCCAAGTAGGATATATCAAGCACAGTACCCTTACCAACATGCTGAATACACAAATAACTGCAGCATGTTGGTGACACAGGATTTCCCTTCATGAATCCACAAGGTCTCTTCCCTAGCATATAGTCAGGTTCATCCATGTGATTATTAATTTGTGGTTTATTATAGGCTTTACTAATTTGTTCTGTTGAGATATCAGGCTTATATACCCTGTATTTTTTGGAATCTCACTTGAGAGCAATTTAAAAGGTACTTCCATGTCTGAGAAATACTTCAATTACCAGGAGAATTTAAAGTAAATCTTGGGTGTGTATTATTTGATCTTGACAAATAATCAGTGCTAATTTTATCATTGATGTTGCTAATTTTATTCCACTGAATGATGCCTAGCAGATTGCCTTCTTTCCACCAAGTTTCTGGAATGTCTGCTGTTTCAATATTCATGTTCCTTCATCTGACAACTTAGACTTTATATTGTTACTGTAGAGGTTTGGTTCTCTTCTCAGGATCCAGTTTGAATCACAGTCTGTGTTTGACCAATTCTATCCTGTGTTCTAGCCTTCCCAGAGACTATAAAAGTTTCTATAACATCATCCTTAATGGATATGTCACCTTCATCTCTGTGCTGTTCCGGACTTTTCAGCTTGGTCCTATTCTTTCATTGAAAAGCTCACTCTCAATTCCCTTCACATTAAGTGGTAGCAGCTTGACCCACTTGTCATTCAGAGGAAATACATCTCTCCTGCAAGGCCATCCATTATGCTAGAAGTGTCTCCAGCTTCTGATGCATCTTAATCCTTACTACTGACTTCTCAGGCTGGCATTAAAAGTGTGCCTGGTGCCACAGGAATTACTGAAAGCACTACAAAGAACACTAGTTGAATAGGCTCGGTACTGTCAAAACATTCTTAAAAGCCTAAAATCTACTCCATCTCTCTCCTGCCTTTCACTCTGCTATTTTTACTCTCATGCACACCAGCTAGAGACCCCCTCTGTTTTCTCCTAGCAGTTGGTAGAGACATTTCACAAGGTCTGACACATTTGTGCACTTGGCAAGCAAGTCACCATGAAATTCTCTCTGCAATCACAAGCCCAGCTTGCTATTTTTCTAGTAGCACTTGCCCACCACTGCAATCTGCCACTTGCTTCCAGCAGAGCCTCTGCTTGAAGAGGCATTTCCCTGGTGCAGGGTGGCAGATGAGCAACTTTCAGCAAGGCAGACTCCTGAGTGGGATCCTGAATCCTTATGCACTGGATGCCCCTCACCCTGCCCCCAGATGCCAGCTGTGGTGCCTTCTTTGGCCTCAGTCCCTCTATGCCAATCTGAAGTGCAAAGACGATCCTCTCTGTGAATCTGTGCTGCTTCTCAGCAGTCCTGGTTTTGCTGTCTTGAAAAAGAGAGCGATTAATTATCTGTAAAAGGTCTTGAAGACTCTCCCCATCCTCTTTGGTCATCCAGATCAACCACTTTAGCCTCAGAAGAGTTTGTTTTCTTTTTATGTTAGTTACAACATAACTGCAGTATACACATCTGTTATTTGCCAATGGAAAACACACATTAGTAGGATATTAGACACAGTAAAATGATCGCTCCCCTCCACCTTCATCCTGGAGAACACCACTTCTATTTCTTCCCTCTGAAAGGATGAAAAGTTGATTCCTAATGTAAGTATGCAAATCTGATTTAACAATTAGCTTAAAAAATGCAACTAACCTTTAACTTTCCCCAAAATTTATACTCTTTTTTTCACAGTTTCATCCTAACTATAACTATTTTTCAATACAGTATCTTCACATAATAGGCTGAACCAAGAATAAGTTATTCATCTCTACATCAGTAGAGACATTATAGACTTTACTCAAATATTTTCCCTGAAATCTGGATCATTTTTGTAATATGTCATGTACTTTTTACTTTTTATTAACACACCCACATTTTAGTCAAATTCAAATTTGAAAACTCTAATATAATGGAAAATAGAGAATTTAAATTTTAGTTTAAATAAGATAGTCAGTTTGCCATATTTCATGAAACACACAATATCTAAACTGTGCCTTCATTGTGGAAGTAGAACTCTCATACCTGTACTTCTGCTCAGTGTTAGAGGCTGAGATTTAAAACAAAATCATATTCATCTACTGACAAAAAATGAAGCTGCACTTATATGAAACCACATACACACTTTCCAGAGCTGATAAGAAAACAAGAGACCCTGTGATTTTCACACAATACCAAATGTTGTGTGCAATATTTTCATATTTTATTTCACTTCTGTTTTGTCTTCAGTAATGTTTATGATTTATTTTTAACTCAGTTTATAGACTGCGTGATTTGTTACTTCAGCCACTGAATAAAGAAAATAATGATTTGAAACAGCATTTCTCTGCTGGCACCCTGGATGTACTGCTTTCTTCCTGAAAATATTACATTTGTTAGTTTTTTGAATATTTTTACAGCCATTATGGCAACATGTCTTTTTCAAAATGTCTTTCTTTGAGATCAGTTACTTTTCTTTCCCATAGTTCTGTATGATTTGTCTGTGAAGAAACTGTGAGAAACTCATATGAAGGCTACTATATAAATTAGTATTGTAGCTGTTAAGATTTTGGTTTATTATAGATCTTTTTCCAGACTCTTTGTAGATCATAAACGAGTTCAATAAATATTAATTAAATAAAAAGTCCACATTATTTATTGCAACCATTTACATCAGACAAACAGAAAAAATACAGTATATATCATCGGGATTAAAACTGATCATAATGCTGAAAATTTCCAGAGAGATTTCAGTGAAAGTCACAGATCATTTTACATACCATTTAAAACATTATATTAAAGGAAAAGATCTGCTTTATTACTATTGAAACACCAAAAAATTTCAAAATGTGTTTTGAATAGAATATACTCTTGGTCTCTTCAATCAATTCTGTCACAGTAATCAATGGCAGTAACAGCTACAAATTTTATATGTTAGTGTTTCTTTTTACTTATTTTCTGAGAAAGAGACAAAAAGAAAGCTCAGAGCAATTAGAATTAGGGAGAGATTTTGCAGTTGCTGTCAAATAAAAAAAATGTAACACTATGATTTAAAATGTATTTTCAGTGGGTTTTAATTCAATTCTCTAACGAGGTGCCTCTCCATTGGTGTCATTTGACAGTAAGCCACACTCCAATCTTATTCTCAGAAAGCTTTTCTTGATATTCACTTTAAATATTCCTTTTTAAAACTTCATCCTATTAGTCATGTTATAGCTATATATATATCACCTAAACAACTTTTTCCTAGATTCATGTTGCTGTTTTTGCAGATACTGTGCACAGACTGCTGTCTCCAAACTACACATATTTATGTATCTTTTTTTCCCCATCAACACTTACCTACATAAGATGATTTTATAACTTTTATTGCCTTTTTTATTTCAGCATTGACATAAAAAGAATGCATTGTAAAAAAGTGCTCTTTCCATTTTACAGATTGGGAATGAGGCATTAAGAGGTAAAGCAACGTTTAGATTAATGAAAGGGAAGTGATTTGAAGGTAAATTGAGGGATAGTCACACAATCACAGGTTGTCTCCTATGAAAATTATATTTACTTTCTATGGGTAGGCATAGTAAGAAATAAAGCTAATGTTCATTTTCTGTCAAACTAAAGCAGCACACATTTACATGTAAAGTACTGAAATTTTGTTTCTTTATTTTATTGCAAACTTATGTGGAAATGTGATGTAATATCTAGATCTTCCATAATTGATGTGGATCTATTTTTTTACTATTCTGTTAATCACTTTCCAATAGCCCAAGGACAAGCACTTATTATAAAAGAAAATCATAAAGGAAAAAAGAGTGGTTATGTCCTTCTCTCTATTGTTCTCACTTGGTAGAACTACAGTATGACAGTGGAAACAAGTGAAAGGAAGTCAGTTTGTGGAAGAGAAATAGGCATGATAATTACACTCAGTAAAAGGAAAAAATGCAATAGTCAGCAACAGGGATAAGCTTTTAAGCCTGCCTAGTTTCAGTTCTCAGCTAATAATACAGAGTTTATCTGTCTGGATGCACACTGAATATTGCAGTAGCACGCCTTTGTCACCACTCAGCTGTAAGCAAATTCTGTCTTTGCTGTTTATTAACACACAGTCTTTGCTACTTTTAAGGATCTCAGGTGTGTTTGTTCATCCAGAAGTCTTTATTCAAAACAAAGGGAACAGATGGTTCTGATGTCTTGCTGCGGTCCCCTTTTTTTCTCCACACTTTTCTTTGTCTGGCATGCAAACATCACTCATACTTAGTTGCTTGGATTGTTGCTTTGTTTTCTGAAATAGCCCCTAAGCAGTACATTCATGAACTGCAAAATGATAGAATTTTGTCTTCTGCATGATCGTCTAGTCCAAGACAGTAGATCTAAAGTCTATTTCAAGTGCTAGGAATTTGTGACTTTTTAAAATGTGACCTCCTTGTGATCTCCCCCTCTATTTTGTTGGCATCTTTGCATAGCTGGTGTGAGAAATTGCAGATGCCATTTCAAGATGAGAGCCCAACGTGTCTACAGGGAAATGTAATGAGAAGGGCTGCCTAATGGAGTGACATCTATGATGGTATAATTGCTCTTGAACAGCAGAAAAAGACGATGATTGACTATGAAATACAGACAAATAAGGTGTAAAACCAGTCCTCTCAGCAGGGACAAAGAAATAAAGGAAGCCTGTGGTAGGCTGAGAATATCACCAATTTCTTCACACACCACCATGAACCCTTGCTGAGGACATATAAACCTAGACAGTTTTGCATTGCAGGAACCTATATGCTCCTGTTACTCCAGTCTGTCACTTTTCCCCCAATAAATCTTACAGTAAGATAAAATAGTGGATTGTCTATAATATATTCCTTTACAGCTCACCAAAAATCACACCCACATCTTAACAGTGTTCCTGTACCTGCTTTTCATTATTTTCAGGGAAAAACGAGAAAAGAAATTTAGTCCACTACTGGCTTCCTGTGCCTCTCTCATCTTTTATTTAGTGGGGTTAAAAAAATGTCCAAGTTGTATCTGACCCTTCACTGCACTAACCATTACTCATACAGATTTTTGACAAAAATGTGACCACTTCTGAAGTTGGCTAATTATTAAGCTTTTCTGAAACATTGTACACATAGGACCACATTTTTATTAAAACATTTGTCAAATCACTGCTTCTTTGAGGACAAATGAAGAAATAGCAGTTAAGAATGAGGACCTATTAAGAGAGTTTTTATGATAATTTAAAACAATGAAATTTCCAATATTAAATTCTTCAAAAGATATTGAGACTTCTTTTCATCCCGCACATATGACCTTTTTTCACAAAGCTTTTTCTGCTACAATCCTTTCTTTTCTTTTTCTTAATAACTCCCTCCCTGCCCCCAGGGAGGCAGTTATTGTGTATTTCAATGTGAATGCTACCAACAAGTTCAGGTGGATTTGCTTAGAGAATATTAAAAATAAAGGTTGTAACACTTTGTAACACTTTGCTTTTCTTACCAAAGAATTTGGACGCCACATATATGTTCTTCAAAAATGTATAAGTTCAACAAAAATCAACTTCACTCTGAAGGACTGTAAATGTAGAGGGCATAGGGTTGGGCCAATTCACATAAAAGTTCTCTACTTTTATTAATAACTGGGTATATAAATATTCGAGGTTACATGTTAATACCTCATTCTGTTTGTTTTAATAATTTGATATCGCCTCTAATCAACTTTCACAAACAACACAATATACTGACATCCTCACTTGTAGTGTTTTATGATTCTTATCATGCAGTGATATTAGACTTAGTGATGTAAAATTTAACTTTCATTCTTGGTCATTCGGATTCTAAAAGACACTTAAAATACTTAATATTATGAGCAAGTTAGAATTATGTCAGTTCTCAATGTACAAACGGTTCTTCTTAAAAGTGCTGACCAGCCTTGCACAGAGCCTTCGCTCACATCTGCTCCTTGGCCCAGGAGCTCCATTTAATGTTAGATCTAGGTCCAGTCTTGGCCTGACTTATGAGGTGGATGTGCCGTCTCCAATCCTGTTTCTGGCCCTGTCTCCTTGCTGAATCCTACCCACACTGCAGTCTTTCTTCAGTAGAGTCTCCTGCTGCTCCTGGCTGAACTCCCTGGACGGAGCCTGCGTCAGTCACTTTATCTGGGACTGTTACGACCACCAAGCTGAACCGAGCTAGCTCAGGTGCTGCTGGACTGTGCCCTGGTCAGTCAGGAGAGACTGGTCAGTAAGGACACAGTGCTGTGGTCACTCCTGATGCCTGGTTCTTCCCTTGAGGAGCAGCCGTGAACTTGCTGCTCTCTGATGTTTGTCAGCTATGGTCTAGTTGGTATTGAAATACAGCACTTTTAGATTTGAGCAAGAGATGGGTTATCAGGTAGTTCTGTGGTCAGATCATGTAACAGCCTTACATGAATGCCTTTTGTGTTGGGCTGTAAAACACATGCTAACAACCTGAATCTCTCTCAAAAGAAAAAAAAACCTTCTTAATAATTATTAATAATATATTTTTCTCTTCCAATTAAACAATGAAACTTTATTTGTCACTTCATCAATGTGATACCAGCATTTGACTTTCATTTAAGTCTTTGCAATAACTGAAACTACCTTAGCTAACAATTCTTTCTATCTCAAGCATTTGTTTACAGGTGAACATACTTCAGTCATATCAGCAAAAAAAAAAAAAATCACATTCTTTTTGACAAAATGCAATGAAATGATTGACAGCAAAGGAGGCCATCAGTCAATAAAGGTTGAAGGCAGCATAAATGATGCATCACACTCCTTTCCAACCTATAAGCAAAGTCACACAGGGCACTAGAAAATGGAAACAGTACTGAATGAAAAATAAGATATTGTGTATCTGTGCAGGGCAATTTCAGCTCATGAATTTGTAAAGTGTCAAGTTGCTATCTAAATAAGAGAGGAGAATAGTTCTGGTATTCTCTCATTAACTCTTCAGGACCTATAAACCACTGTCCAAGACTTCAAGCTAGATCCAAATTAGCCCCCCAGCAGCAATTAAAACCCTTTGATAGAATAGAGTCCCATAGTAGGATACTAAATACATGCAAAGACAGTAACTCTCCCTTCACAGAGGCCTGCAGAACAGTGCCAAGTGTGTTATCTATGTCTAATAGTAAAACATCCACCTGTGCAGAGCTCATAGGACAGTTTCAGAGTTTCAACAAGGCATTAATGAGCTTTTGAACATGAAGATTTCTGAAAATTCTGTACTATTCTCAATATCTCTCAATCTGATGCATACACTAAACTGTGTAGTGAGCTCAACATGCTGGAGGGAAGTGCTGCCACTCAGAGGGACCGCTTGGGAGGTGGGCCTGTCTTAACCTCGTGAGATCCAACAAGGCCAAATGCAAGGTCCTGCACCTGGGTCAGGTCAAGCATGAATACAGACTCAGTGGATGTGCTGGTTTAAAAGTAAACTGGCAGGAGAAATGGACCAACCACAAGAGAGATTATAAGTCAGAATTACAATTTAATGAAAGATATTACAATAAATACACTGACACAAAGAGA
>JAWWLT010000080.1:77032105-77058142 GCA_035040995.1 Premnoplex brunnescens
ACCCCTTCTGATCTTTATTCTTAGTCTAAACTTCAAACCCCACACTGCTTGAGCATAGTGGATTACATTTCCCTGATAGCACCTGCCACAAGCATTAAAGAGTAATACACAGTGACAGTTCAGGGGTTACAATGATTTAACTTTTCCTGACTAGATATCGACTTTAATAAAGAATGGAGGGATTTATTTTTTTTTTTTAACTTTGCTTTGAAATGACCTTATATTTTATTTTAGAAAACAATCCTAGAGAATGTTTTCATTTTACAATCCCTGTTTTCAAGACAGTGAATCATCACATGAAGTGGAACATAGAAAGAGGGAGTCTCTGTACAGGTGTTTATTTTTTTAGAGTTGAGGGGTCTACTAGAAAGAGCAGTCCTGGACATGTGAGTTGCTAATATTTTGTCATCTTATATTTGTGACTGGTAAAACAAAAATAACCCCAAAAACCTAGTTACAGTGTTAACTGTCTCATAGAAATTTTCTGTTATAAATCTAAGCTAAATTGCATGACCTATCTTGGATTTTTTGTTTGAAAATGACATGAGCACTGTTGAGAAATAAAGTTCATCTGATATCAATGTATTAAAAAAAGCTAAAATATATTTTTTCTATTTATATGCATTGCTAAATTATTATCTATCTGTATATTTATTACTACATCCACAATTATGAACTCTGAACAAAACTATTACCTCTATTTTCAAAGTTAACTAAGCTGTTTAAATTCGTTACAAATTGGATTGGGTTTTTTAAACTACTTCTAACTTTTAGAATGTGAGTTAAGGAAAATACATGTAGAGTTCAGGATCCTTGACAAACAAAACAAACCAAACCAACAAGTATCTTCTTCCTCATATCTAAGATTTTGATCCAGAATAACTGGCCAATAATAATTGGCCAAAATTTTCTTCTGCTTATGCCTTAGCTACATGTAGGTTTCAATGACTTTTTTTTATATTTTCATTGTGTAATGTGCAGTAATAAAATCAGATATCTTCATTTTGCTGAAGATAAAATGGATCCAGCTACAGCATCTTGTTCAAATAATAACACATTAGATGTCTAGTTTGAGTAACCTTAGTTATGCTTTACACTACTGTTATTCAATTACTATCATATCTCAGATAACAGCAAAATATTTGAAGCATAAAAGGAAATTAGTGTTCTTTTTTAATCTTCATTTCTGATGAACAGCTTGCACAGCTTAACAAATTACATTTAGCTGATTATTTATAGATTTTTCTTCCCTGTTCCCCAGAGTACAATCAGAGCACCTGACATGCATTAGAAAATATATCCACTGATATAAACCAGACAAAACTATGCTCATTTAAGGAGAGAAAGTATAGACTAATAAAGCAAGATGCCTTCTTTTATACAAACTCCTAAGAACAGGTCTCCTGTAGTTCAGTTTAACACATAAAGCATTAGATTCCTTCCCATAGACATATTTGTTTTAATTTCAAGGTCAAAAGTTTTTTGCTCTTTCTACAAGCCTTTCTTGATCTCCCAGAACCGCTCCTTTGTTACTAGAACAGTCCCAAAAAACATTCTATCTGTAAAAAATATGAAGATTTTGCCATAATTTGGAAAGCATTTATGCCACAGATGTTTGCTGAGACATAAATGAGCATAAATGTGATAGATTCTGTAATAAGATATGAATATAGGATAAACTTGCTACAAAATAGATACCAAATATGGTAGATCAGAGTTACATTTTTCAAAGTTGTGAAATTAAATAGTCTGAAACAGTGTTACTCAAACTTTCTTTAAAACAGAATTTTGGCGTCTCAAGGGATTTCCTCCATACTTCTTGAGATAAATACTTTTTTCGGTGGTTTTTGTTTGTTTGTTTGTTTGTTTATTTGTTTGTTTGTTTTTTTTTGTTTTCTTTTTCTTTCCACTGTTGCCTAGTGGGAAGCAGTCCATAAGATTATGGTTGCTTTTCTGCAGGTTAGATTCTGAGCTGGCATTAGTATGACTGCACTATACTGGCTTATTGAAATATTCTACAATGAATAATACTCATTAAAAAAAGGCTTGACTTTTAATTTTTTACTTCCTCATCCCTGCAACAATACCTTTCCATTAGCCAGTAGAAGCCTTAGTATTATCACAGAAAAAAGTAGGTGTAAGTGGCTCCAAGAGAGTTCAGGCAAAGTTATGCAAGGTTATATGTTATGTAATGCTAAGCAATTACAGTTTGAATGCAATCAACTTTACCTACTGAAGTCTACTCAATTATTGAAAATTAGAGAGAAGTGAGACAAATCACAAAGATATATCTTGTATTGGAGTCTGGAAATTTCGTCTTTGGTGATTTAGATTTTTTTTTTTTTTAAATTAATTTCTTTCAAAGAGCTAAAAAAAAAAGCAGTTATTTTTCAGAGGAAAGATCACTACATATATAGCTATGAAAGTTCAAGAGCATAGAATAGTATAAGGAATTCCAGAAAATATGCCAATACTACATTTGAGAACGTGCATGTACCAAAGCATTTTCACTTTTGCATATGGTAAACAGTTATTTTATGCAGTGTTTTGGTAGTGTGATATTTTAAAATAATTAACAATTGACATTTAATTGGAGTGAAGTATCATGTTTGCATTCTTTCACAACAATATCCCTTGAATTGACTAGTTAATTTTGAGGACGAAAAATACCAAATAAACTGTAATCTGAGAAAAATTATTTTTGTTGGCTGTTAAATATGACAGGAAGTTGAGGCTGAAAAAGAAGGTCCAACAGCAGAACCATGGAAGAGTCCTGTAAAATAATGTTAGAAGTGAAAGAGAAACTCCTGCATGGTTTTGGTTTTTTCGTTTTTTCTTTTTTTTTTTTAATTGTTATTATTTTATTTGAGTTATTAAAAAAATATTTTAAAGTCTATAAAAATATTCTAAGAATCATCATTCTATCAATGAAGAGAAACTAAGCAGAGAACTCTTATCCCCCTGTTTACAAACACCAGAGAGAAAAAAAAATCTCATATAGACAATTATTTATATTATCTTGATTAACCCTTAGTTTCTTAATGATAAGGGGAAAAGTTTTTTCAGATAATGTGACAAACAGAAAGTTTGAAACAATTTTGAAAAACATTAATTCTTAAATTTGAGAGCTTCCAGAAAATGCCAATCTAGAAATACCTTTTTTTTTCTTTTTGTTTTTTTTCATATGAATCTAGCTCCTGTTTGAAAGTGCAACTTCTGTGAATATTTGTAGATATGTAATACAGGGTAGAATGTGCAATTATTCGGTGTAAGAAAACATTTTATATGTATGTAAGCAAATAGAAAAAAACTCTGCAAGATCATATGCTGGAGCAAAGTATGAAGAGGTAGGTCATGTAATTAGGAAAGTGAACACATTTTAAGTCTTTAAGGTACTTTCAAGTCTGATATTCCTCTTTTAAAGTGTGAGAAATGGAGTGAATACAGGAAAATGGGACTTATATTTTAAAGTAACATTTTAGAATATTTGTACCACTTTAGACTCAAACCTGAATTCCATTTTTAGTAGCAACCTTTCTACCTAGTCATCAGGCAATGACATTCTGGAAGCAAGGTAGCCTAAGGAATGGAAAAAAACCACAATTGTCTGGATATAAATTTGTTATGACCACATGGAATCATGAGGCAAGAATTCTTTCCTGTTACCTGAAATCAGCACTGAAAAGCAACTAGTTCATTCAGGCAGGCACATTTCTTCACCCTGCAGTAAAGGAGAGAGATGAGGTACACTGTGCACTACAGTGCACTACAGGCTGCAAAGGTCTCAACTCAGCTACACTGTGTAAAAATATGAGTGAACAGAAAATGGGGTGAAATAATGCAGGTCCATCATAGATGGGTGGGATCAATGTTTTCTATCATTATTTTGTTCCTTTCAAAAGAAAGAGGCTGTGCTGGCAAACCATTCTGAGGATGAGCAGAAATGGTGTCTCCTTGTCAACCCAAGACTTCTCCAAGGGAAAGAGAATTACAGGATCGCAGAATACTTGCAGTTGGAAGGGACCTCTGAAGGTCATCTAGTCCAACCCTCCTCCAAGGCAGGGTCACTTAGGTCACACAGGAACATGTCCAGATGGGTTTGGAATATCTCCATATTCTCCCTGGTCAGCCTGTTCCAGTGCTCTGCCACTCTCATTGCAAAGTTCTTCCTCATGCTGAGGTGGAACTTCTTGTGGTTTAGTTTATGGTCATGCTCCTCATCCTGTTGCTGAGCACCACCAAAAAGAGCCTGGCACCATCCTCTTTACACCCACCTTTAAGATATTTATATGCATTAATGAGATTCTCTCTCATTCTTCTCTTCTCTAGACTAAACAGACCCAGCTTCTGCAGTCTCCCTTCATAACAGAGATGCTCCAGACTCCTCATCATCCCTGTGGCCTCTGCTGGAGGATGATCACCTCCCTCAACCTGCTGGCCACACACAGGTTCAGAAGACAGGGGTCACAGAAGATAAAGAGAAATACCACCTGAAAGGCATAGAGGCAAGGTGCCAGCCTGGAATATCACAGGGTCCAAGAGGTAAGATGACTAAAAGCCCATTTTTTGTTAAAACATTTTGCCTAGCATATATATATATCAATATATATATATAGCAGATATATATAGATATGCATATTGTTACAAAGATTGGTTTTTTCTTTTTTTTTTTTTTTCTTTTAAAATAATTTTGATTTTTTTGGGAACTTGTAAGGAAGAGATTCAACTTTATTGACCTCAGAGTTCTGGCAGAGTCATTCCTTTTAGAGATTCAGAGGGGAAAAACATGCTGAATGCTGAGGTGAGGTATGTGGGTATATTATGCAGTCAGACATATGGACTTTCTACATTTTTCTGAGCTGGTGGGCTGCAAGCTGGTGGCAGTTCAGAAACCATGTCAGAGAAGGTTCACATAAGAATTGTCTTTCCCAAATTTGATCACTGTAGCAGAGTTCTCCAGTTTTATGAGAGCTTGGAGTACTGTTTGGACTTTCTACAAGACTCCAGGCACTTAAATCATGATGCCTGCCAGTCTGCCTTTCATCTGCCTGACACCCTTCTCCAGCATGCTCCAGACTGTTTCCTGGTAAGTTTACTGTGCTACATTTAAGACCTCTGCTTAATTTCCCTAGGGCCATAAGAGGTGATTTGGCCAGTGGAGTGCTGGCTGATAACCACCATCCTGTTTGAATGCTGTAGGGCACCACGGGCTGGCAGTGACCTGGGACAGGAGCTGACCTGTCAGGGCCTCCCTTACACCCAGCATGGCAGAGTCTGGCAGTCAGGGGCTGTCCCAGTGCCTCAGCCAGAAGCCCGGAAGCCAAGGGGGCATGGTGACAGCCCCAGCCGTGGACAGGCTGAGAGTGGGCTCAGGGCAGGGCTCTGGGGCACAGGAGCCCAGCCCTATTGAGAGGTCACGGGGGTGGGGGCTGCCAGCCCTGGGGGTGGGGAAACCCCAGAGGGTGGGCAGGGATGGTCAGGGTTGGAAGTGCCCTTGGAGTGCTGAGAATTGCTCAGGCACATAAATAAATATACTGCTGAACCAGGGCATTAAAAAGAACATGATGATAGAAATAGTAAAAGAGACCATCTAGTGCCTTTCACTTTGCTGAACTGTTTAGTGAATGATTTAATTCCTGTTTTCATTTTTGGTTCCTTCTATGTTAACTAATTCTGTTTATAGAATAATTAGGCAACTACTTAATTAAAACAGAAACAAAATTTAGTGTATTTCTAAGTTTGTAAATTATAATTAGGCTGCTTATTAAATTGCATTTACACAAATTATACCTCTTCATGTATAAAAGGAAACATAGCTGAAGGATTTAGTGTTTTAAAACAGCTGTGAGTGCATATGTCAGAGGCTCTGTGTGCCAGGTATATGATTATCAGTCAGGGGAAAAAGTACAAGTTCAAAAGAGCTGTCTTTCAAAAGGATGAAAAATAGGTAGATAGTTCAAGGATTTACACCTTTGAAAAAGTCTGAACAATTTTCCCATGTCCCACACTCTGAAAGCAGGCAGACTTTGCTGTGTTTAAACTGTTTTAATAAAGTAAAACCCAAAGTTGTGAGCCTTTGGATAAGAATTCACTGCAGCATATCTAGTCATTATTATTCCTGTGCCATGTAGGACAATCTATATGCCAGAGTTGGACTCCATGATCCTTATGGCTCCTTTCCAATTCAGCATGTTCTATGATTCTGTGAAATGATACCAGTGCAAAAGAAAAGCTGTTAGCAATGATCTTTTGCAGGTTCAATTTACTGATTCAGTATCGGTCATTTGAATTTTAATCATGAATTCAAGTGAACATTACACTAAAGGATCCTTGGAAATCCTTGTGGTCTCCTGAAGCACTAGATTTTGCATTCAGTTTTGACTGAAAGACTTTGTGAAAAAACTTAAAGGTGTCTTTTGATTACACATATAAAGACACCTTCATGCATTGTGCTATGGAATACATTTGTCATTAAGTAAGCTCATAGTATTCTTGTTTCCAAAAAGAATATCTGAATAAGTTGTATAGAATTTAAAGTCTTGCCCTTTCGGAATATCTATAACCTGATGCTATAATACTAGGAAAAATTAATAGCCATGCAAAGCTAAGAGGTAGAAATGAGACTTGGGAATTAAGAATTAGAACTCCTCTGTAAAGCCAAATATTTCATGCAGCATATTTCTCAGGCT
The DNA here is from genome assembly GCA_035040995.1 of Premnoplex brunnescens. NCBI lineage: Eukaryota > Metazoa > Chordata > Aves > Passeriformes > Furnariidae > Premnoplex > Premnoplex brunnescens. Next base: position 77,038,795 of record JAWWLT010000080.1, read on the forward strand.
AACAGCATGTTTTTAGTTGAAAACATAAAGTTTTAGAAACATTTATTGTATGATTAAGAAATTTCACTATGTATAAAGTTCTGATGGTAACTTACAATTACAAAGCTGTACTTTAATTTTAACTTTAGTTTCCCTCAATTAATTTCACAGTTACTGGACAGTAACTCCATCTTTCCTGTTTAAAATATTACTTTTAATTTTAGATGTCTTCTGCCTATCTCTAATCTATGTCAGTAATTATAGAATCAAGTCAAAATGTTACTGGGGAACGGGAAGGAAGAAGTAGTACTCTTCTCAGCTTGCGGATTAGTGCATAGCTCATTGTTTTAAATATGATTTTGTGCATTTGAGCCCTGTATAGAGATAACAAAGAAAATGAAATAATTCATTTTACAATACAGCAAATTTACGCGTGCCCTTTAGTCCTGTGCCAAAAGAAACACTTGTAGCATGTCTGAAGGGAGCAGCCACCCTACAGAAGGTTACACAGGAACTGTATATTTAAAAACCACATTATTGACTGATGTATACAATGTTTTTTAAACGAATATTACACTCTGATACCAGTGCATTACTTAAATTGATTTGGGAGTTGCCCACAAATCTAATCTTAATTTAATAATAATATGCATTTTTCTATTATTAAATCTCTTAACAAGCACTATGCCTTCACTAGTAAGCCAGATGGTGTATTGCACAGACCTTAGGGTAAAATGGGGCATCTTTGACTTTTGTGTGACATAAAACCAAAGCAAAAACCCCTTAATAATTGACCAAACACTCTTAGTTGGCTTGCTTTTAAGTTAAAGCTCTCAATGGAGGTCGTCAAACTGGGCATCAAATAAACCGAATCAGAATTACTAGGATTTTACAGCCTCCTTTTAAAAGACTGACAAAATGTCAAAGGAATGGGGTAATGGTGAAATGTTTAATTCAGCACTTGCTCTTTTAACAAAATGCACAAGAATCATATCTCCTGATTTTGTTATAGATATCTAAGTAATTTTTTCCATTAACACTTTGATACAACCCAATACTTTCAAAGGATTTCCATTTATGAAAAAAATAGACTGATTTTTGCAACTATAATGTCTTCAGAAGAAATAGGTTACAGTGGTCTTTTACCTGCCTGAATTCTGAGTCACAAAATTATCTTAGAAATACAATCAATCACAGCTTCTTCTCAATAATCATTATAAAAAGGGCTTTTAATTAAAAAACAACAACAACAACAACAACAACAAAAAACCACAGAAAAACCCCTCTTACTTAGGTAAATTAATTACTAAAATAAATAGCTGAAAAATATAGTGGTAATTTGTATATTACCAATTATATTAGCCATAGAAAGTTTTCAAAGTAATAAATGAAGTTTTGTCCTGCAGAGTTTGAATACAAGCATTTCAGTTCAAGAGAATTTAATTTAAGATTTTAATCTTTTTACGTTTGGAAGTCAGGATACTTTCTCTCTTCATCTAAATTTAATTCTAGAGGTTGTGGCATTACAGCAAATCTGGTTTAATCATACTGGTAGTTTTACATGTAAATTAATGCATGTACTCATACAGAATTACAGCATTAGAGAATCGTTAACAAAACCAATGATGGGCATTCCCCCCAGAATATGGGCTCCCTCATGAGCTATAATTTGTATTTTAAATGAGAATAATTACCATGCTGACAGTTCTTTGAACACAGGTTGTTTTTCGAATATATTTTCACTAAGGAGAATATAACTGGAAGTGAATGAATCATTTAAGTGCAGTAAAAAAAATAAAAATCAAATGTATTGAAATAAAACTTGCATGACCGATCCTTTAAATTTTAATTTATTAGGTTGGTTCTTTTGGAAAGAAGTATTTAGAATGATTGGTTTTAAATATCCGTTTACATTTACTTGAAGAAGAAGAAGGAAAGTTTTATTTGCCTACCAATAAATCAGGTATCCTCTTTATTTGGAAACTTCAGTATAGCATGAAGATAGTTATACTCAAAAGTTTACATCATAGACACATCAAAGTGACACACAACAGCCCAATGAGATGCAATATACTATAAAGCAAAATGGTAAAAAGTGGTGTCAAACGTGATCTTTCAATTTCAGTGTGATATTACAGGAGATTCAAGGAACATGGTTATTTGTTTTGTGCTTTGTTCATTTATTTTCTTGCTGTTTTCTGTCGTCATAGTAAAACATAGTAGACAAAATCTGGTTGAATTTTTGAAGCTGATTGATAAAGTACAAGAAGTAGTTATACATGAAGTACACTGAAAGTGAAAAATCACTGTTCACTCAATAGGCAAAAGAACCTAACACAGAGCCCAGATCCTCATTAGGAACAAATAGAATAATTTCCATGGCTAAAAAGCCCCCATAGAAGTTCCTATTTTTAACAAATCTTGGAAGAAATGCAATATTGCAGCAAGAAAAGAAATAGGGATTGCAGAAAAAATAACCATGAAGAAAAATATTCAACAGTATTTTGCTATATTGTCTGAAAAACTTCTATTTGTTTTCATGATATGAAGATAATTTATGCAATTTTTAAAAAAATGTTTAAAAGAATATTCAAAGCTGAAGAACATGAATCTCTCTGTTCCCATGGGATGAGTGTCTGGAACTGGGGTATAACTTACAGGCACAAGGGCAAAGTATTTCTAGTCTTGGCCATCTACAGCTTTCATTATCCTTTTAGAAGGGACACGTGAAGACAGACACTAAATATTTATTAACAGTTCAGTACCAGACATCTAGCTCCTCAGGTGTCTTGCACAGAAATGAATTGGGATACTTCATATCCTCAGGGTAGATATGCCTTTTAATCCTTCACCCTGCCCCCTTCCATTCCCAGTTCCATTTTGTTTAGCAGGCTTAGTCAAACTCTGAAGTTGAAACTGGGTATGTGCAAGTCAGTGCTGTAAATTTGCACGAGGAATGTGCTTCTGAAGTGTAATTTCTAAATGTCCCCACTTATCCTGCTTTTCGATTATATCACAGTGTAGCTGCAGACTACACAGACTGGATTAATTCCAGATTAAAATAAATTGGAAAATGTGCCCCAGGAGCCCACATAATGTTCTTAAATCACTTGTGAACTGAGTGTGAAGTCCATGCCTTGCTCCCATCCCCACCCGAACACATACAGTGCAAACAGTGAGTTCTCTATCAATTGTTTCAATATATAGATCTGCCTTTATATTGCTATTCTACTTGCTACCATATCACAGTAACCGTCCTTCAAATACCTTGCTGAAAAGTGATCCTGGATCTGACGAGTCAGCCTTTCTTTTACATCATGAATTTTAGAACTTCACAGCAACCACTGGAAAAAAGAGGTACCCTCTAGTATAAACAGATAACTATGTTTAACTTCAGTAGCCTTGTGCAAGTCAGTGAAAACACTACATATACACAAGTGTTTATACAAATGTGCTAAGTATAAAAGTATGTAAAAGGAGGAATATACAATGAAAAACCCCAACACTTCCATACTTCTTAGATTGTCTTGAACACAATATGAAACAAATCTATACTTCTTTCCTTTTAAATTGACTATCCAACATATTCTTAAGCTTTTTTTAAAAAAGCTTGTACATGTACCAAACAATATTGAACTTATTTCCTTCAGAACTGCATCAAATCCTGATGGGTATATGCATAACTTTCATTTTATAAATCCATTTATTTACTTAGAGCATGATTGATATACTTGAGAAAATCAACTTATACATAAGCTAATAAAATAATCTCTGAATATTCGGATGTTGACTTGCAATGGCACAAAAAAATGACCTGAGACTTCCATCTATGTTTATACAAGTTTCTCAGGTTAATATCTATGGCCGAGTCTGGTCCTGATCATCATCAGTTAGCATCAAGTCCCAAGAGAACTTGTGTCATTCTATTATGTTCTTCACAGTGCCGTTATCCACAAATTAGTAAAGAAATAGTCAGTAATATGACCTAGAAGAACTGACATGTATATCTAATTTTGCATCTGCATTGTCCTAGGTAAAACAAGAAGCTTGGCTAGGATGAAATGCAACATCACCACTGACTGTCTGTGCCAGACAGGGGTTGTCACCATATGACAGGTTGTCATCATACCAGGGTTATACAGATAGCCTGAAAAACACAGCAGTGGAAAGCAGTTATACCCCCCAAACACTGAATGGAGTAATAAGACCAAAGAGCAGTCCTTGTATACAGAAGACATTCAGAAGATGAAGTGTCATTGAATCCACAGGGCAAAAAAGAGAGACTTTTATTGAAAAATATATACAAAAATATATAAATAAAAGTGTATTAATGAGATATGCTATATATTTTTATGCCATTACAAGAGATATTGTCATCTTAGTTTAATTTCTGTGTACTTCTCAAGGAAAATTCACCAGACATAACTTCTTTCAGAAGTGTACTAAGGAGAAACTTGGAGAAAGAAAGTATAACGAGGGAAAGCTGAAAGATATTGCATTGCAGAGAAACTAGAACAAAGGACACAAATGTGAACACTTAGAAACATACCTCTTGGGATAGTCTGTATGAGAATTTAAATACAGATATATAAAAGATATAAAAGACTTCAATATGCAGATATTGATGGGGTAACCAAGCATTATCTACAAGCTCTTAACCAAATTGTCATGGATTTCTGAATGTGCTTAACTCCTAAAAGCCCTGGAAATCTTTATAGAAACATATAAATGATTAGTTTATTACCCTTCAGTTTTTCTGTGCATGATTTTGTCATTTTTCCATCTGTAATTTCTAGTTCTATGAATCTATTCTCTTTGATTTCTGAAGACTGTCTTTCTGCAATAATATCAGATGAGTTGTAAATGACTTCAAATCAAGACTTTCTCTTTCCTAAAATATTTAATCTTCCTTATGGGGACAAAGTTTGACCTTTTAAGCACTATTCTTCAGTTTCTTAACACTGGGCATTTGCCTGCAGATAACAACCTTCCACATTCCATTTTGGGTCTTTCCTAATTGTACCTATGAGAGATTTGATTTGTGGCCATAAAACATACTGTACTACTCAAATCTGTCATTTCATGTTCTTGGTGCACTCGGTTTCTTTGATTAGCAAGAAAGAGATGCTTGAAAAATTTCTGGTTTTATAAACCTCAGAAAGTTTTGGGTTTTATTGAAGTGAACTCTTATGAAGAAGTCTTGAAAACTTATGAATAGATGTATTTTCTTCAAAAGAAATTAAGAGTTTGGTAGTACTATCACTGTAAAATTCCTGCTCTAATATCGGAATCTGTAACTGTGCTAACCTCATCAGAAGTTTTAACCAAATTAAAATTACTTCCATTTTGGTTTTGTTCAATGTTCATATTCACAGCTACTTTCAGTGAAAAAGACCCATGGATAAGTATTAATCTATGGTATTGATTTGCATTTCTTTTCCTGGTAATTAATTTTTTAAACCAGTTATCTTCCTTATAATGTGTTTGTCTCTTCCTTAATTTTACAGACTTTTCTCTAACTTATCAAGTCATTATTTGACATTTTGTTCCCACATATTTTTTCTCTTTCTCACAGTCCTCCCCATTTACTTGAATTGTTTCTAGTATCAGGAAAAACCTTACCACATCTCAAAAAGCTCATATTAAAGTGCAAATATGACCTGATAACATTAAACATTCTTCCATCTTTATATTTGCTGCCCAAATAATGAGTGTGTAACCATGCAGCTTTACAAAACATCCTCCCTTCAGAAGAAAAGTAAGAAATGGGAAGCTATGTCAATGGAACTGTTCTTTGGTTTTGACTAAAAAAAGAGACATTGAAATTTTTGAGAAAAGTTCTTATTCCGTAATTCTTTGAACTGTTAATCAGGCTTTATGATTAGTGATTTGATGGCTCCTCTTCACTTATTTCTAGGCAGATAAACATGTGTACCCTAACCCAAATACCAAGGGGAAAACAATATCTCTGCTCTGAATCTCACTAGGGAAAATTTCTGAGCTGTGGTTGTATTCTTCAAAGATGCGTAGGCTTGAATGATCACAAAACAGCTGTTGTTGCTGCAGGGATGTAAAATAATTTCACCGCAATTATGCAAAAAGATATTACAGAGAAAAGGAAGTATTGTTATTGTCTCGAGAGCTACATATTGAAAAAGTTGAAAATAATGAAGTTCCAGAATGAGCAAGTGTACTAAGTGCAAGAAAGAACCTGCATAGTGCAATCAATTATGTGTCCTTTCTTTCCTTTATTTCTTCATAAATGACCACATTTTCAAAAGGTGAAACTTGAGAATTATTCTGTATATCTGATATTATCTTCTTGAGTGGAAGAATGACTAAAGTTTGTCTGACAAAAGGAGAGATTATGTTGTCTCTTTAGCTGTTCTTCAGTTTTGCTCCTCTGTGATTAGCAACCGCACACTCACTGTTTGTTCTTGCTGTCTGATTACATGGTGTTATTTACTGCATTCACTATTTAAACTAAGGCAAAAAATGGGATCAGATAACATAAACTGAATTCTGAGCTCAGAAATTCCTCCACCAACCGCTCCAACTCTATTAATGTTTTCACATACCATATTTTTGTCTCTTAGAACAAAAAAAATCTACAAAATTTGAGCTGAATTGCAAATTAATCTGTATATAAATGCAGTGGTACACAGAAATCAACAGGATTTGTTATTGATTATTTCCTCTTCCAATTAGTAGAGTGCTTTCAAATAAAAGCAAACTACATTTTCTCTGATTGGCAATAGAGTGAGATGTTGGGCTGTCTTACAAATTAAATGACATAAAACCTTACTAACTTCTATCTGTGTTGCTTAGTGCTCCCTTTGATTGTTGCAATACCGTACTTACTTAAAATTTCACTTTATTATAAGTAATGAAACAAGCAAAGTACAAGCCATTTTTTTCAGGAAAGAATAAAATGCCTTCTAAAAATGGAGGCTTGTAGTAAACACAGGCTTTCATTTTACACATCAAAAAACCCCAAAAAAACAGATTGAAGGGTTCACCTGGCCACATAAAAGCCATGAGACAAATAAAATAAGATTACATGGAAAAACCTGAGTCACCAGACTTTGTGTTCTTCTTGTAGAGGGCTAACTGCTCAAAATAATTTAGCCAACCATTTATTTCACTTTTTTTTTTTTATTCTATTGTAGTGAAGGCAAAAAAACTTGAATGAACATATTACCATATCTACTTCTTACTTTTGTGTATTTGGGCTCTTTATTCTTTCTGTCCTTTTTGCTTCTACTCATATATGTCTCCACAAAATACCAATCTTTTTGTTCGACTTTCTACTTATTTTTGTCTACTGAGAGAGGCTTTCCTTTGATCTGTTAATTTGCTAAACCCAGACAGTGTAATATATCAAATAAAAAAACCAACCAAACAAACAAAAAAAAACCTCCAAAAACCCCCAAAATGAAACAAACAAGCATTTCATAGCTATCTGGCTACTATAAGAAGTTTTTTGTTTTGATTTGCTGAATATTTTCACTTTTAGTCAAAGTTTACTTGATTACTTATATATTTTCATAAGCTTTACAAATGATATTGAGCTTGCTCTAGAGATATATACAGTGCCTGGTAAATTGTGTGCTGCCAGACACAGGTTCTGGATATTTTGCTCCAGCAATTTTGTTTAGGTTCTTACTTATAGGAGAGATACTTGTTCACTGGGAAATAAATGAAGACTACCTAAAACATTCCCTATGAATACAGGAAGCCAAAGAGAGGTTTTTTGTTTATTTTTGTATTCTGAACTTCATGTTTAGTAAGTAATTAATCTCACTGAGGTGTGTTAAAACCAACTAATCAACCAAGCAAAAATCAACATGACAAAAGCTCTCAATATTTTTGAAGATGTGACCTCAATCTTCTTTCCAACGCAGTTATTTCTTAAGATTCCAAGACAGTTACTACAAGATTTAGCGTTTCACAGATTAACTACCATCTAATGACAATAGCACTAATTAGTTTTCTTCTAAACTTTTATTCCTTTATCATTAAACCTTATATCATTAAGTGCTCTATTCCTACTGGAATGGCTTTGTCTCTGTAAATACATGCTGGTACATCTGGTGTGAGGAGGTTTTTGAAAGGTCTTTTTGCTTAACTGCTTTAATTCTGAAAAATAGACAGGTGTTACATCTTTGGAGAAGCAGGAAAGAGGCAACATAAATGTTACAGGAAACTCTCCAACAGGATGATAAAAAACCCAGGAAGAAGAAAATTGTGGAGAATACTACACTTTTCCTTCTCAAAATGAAAAGTGACGATCACAGGTCAATGGGAAGGATGATTTTTGGATCTGAATATTTGTGACAACAAAGGAGCAAAAAAGAGAGAAATGTGATTACTTAAAAGATAAAAAGCTCCAAATCAACATCAGATCCTCTGTAGTCAGAATCCGTTTTCATAAACAATTAGGAAAATAGCGAATAATTTGGGAGACTTCAACCATTCAAATTAAAACAATGAGGAAGCATGAATAAAAACAAGCTGTCTTCTGACTCACTGTCCAAGGCAGAGGGAAACCAAAAGGCAGATTGCTCTAAGTAGAAATTTGAAACATTTCATTGTGTAGAAAGTTCTAAATCAACTGGCCTTATGATCCTCATTCTTTCACTATTCTAACCCCGAAATAATTTAGGTGTTGAACAAATGTACAATTTTTAGTTAAACATAGAGATAAAATTTTCTTTACTTATTTTATGTTGTTAAAATTGAAGTTAGAAATTTTTTTAAAACTGCACATTCAATCAGACACTTAGGTACTGGGACAAAAAATTTCTGTTTCCCCTTGTTATGAATTGCTTTTTTCCCTTCTGACATTTTGTAGTTTTGCAGGAAGGGAAAACATCATAATAATTTAAAAAGTCGCACTTATTGTTAATATCCAAATACAGAATACCATGCTAGAAATACATAATTTGTAGTTTTAGACAGAAATGTTTCTTCTAATCACACTGGTCTCTCAAGATGACATATGATGCACAATTAATTGCAGAACAGCAGAACAGTTAGCCATCTAAAACCTGAGGATATTACCTCAGAGATATGTTCTCAGCTTGTTTTGGTACTTTTTCCTTTTCTGAGAACAACCATTCTTTTCAAGCAGCTTTTAAAGATTCTTTTCAAGATGCATTTTGACAAAAAGATACATCCTTACCTAAAGGGGAGCCCTGAGAACATGAACAATACGTTTCTGGTTTCTTTTATTGCATTTGGAGGAAATTGGACATCACCTTTTCTCTACTGTAAAGAAATCTATATGCTCCTGGTTCACAGGTTTCCCATCTTTGTTCACTTGCTCTCATTTCCATGTGATGTCTGCAATAATGAATCCACGCAGTTCAGCCTCTCATATTATTTCCATAGGCTTCAGTTCTGTCATGGAATCCTAATGCTCTTTTGTTCTTCACAGCACAGACTATCTCTTCCATATCATGTACCTTGTAGTTCGTTACTGTTTGTGGGCCATCCAGTAAGGGATACAATACCTTATCTGCTGAAAAGAATCACAGTACACACTATTACCTGTATTCTCTTTGTTTCCTCATTGTCTCGGCACTCTTGGGCAAAGAAGAGTTTAATTTATTTTTTTTTAATTTACTTTAAAATTCACTAATATAATTGGATCTTTTTCAGCACTAGATCTGAATAAATCTTCTTTAAAATAATAAAATTATTTTAAAGACTAATACTTTATTTCATTCTGTGTTCTTTTCACCATCTCTCCCTCTCTTCCTCCTTTCATCATGCGGAACTTTAATCTATGTCAATGTCGAGAACTCAAAAGCAATGTGCAGCTTTTATGTACCCCAAGTCATGTCCAAATTAAGTGGAAACATGAAACAGGCCCATTTTCAGAAATAATGATCAAATACACTTTGAAGGTAAGTCTCTTAAAAATAACAAAAAAAAACAAACAAAAAAATCAACTGAGTCCAAATAATAACAAGATCCAAGACACAAGTTGTCTTCAAAAATCTTATCTTGTTACATGATTATACAACATATATTGATTTAAGTAATGGAATTGTATGCTGAAAAGTATTTTAATTTATGTATATTGATGTGTAAGATGTATTTTCAAAACTACACTTGGTACTTCTAATACAAAGATATTTAAGAGAACCATAAAGTGAATACATTTTTAAATTGGTATCATCAAACCCAATTGCATTTTTTTATTCTATGGACAAAAGTTTAATTTCTTAGAATCATGGTTGGACATTTAATATACTATACACTTTTAAGATTTTACGTCTTTTGAATCTTGTACAACAATAGTTGTCCATACCAATAATTTTAAAATAATGCAATAAAAATCAATTTTATGCAGGTTTTTTTCCCCCAAATAAGTAATTGAAGAAAAAAATTGAAAGCTGTTATGCCATAAGTTTCATTACAGACCTCAGAGATTGGTAATAAACCAGAATTTTCTGGCTATGTTTGAGTGAAGTGGCGGGGAAGATGCTGCAGCTGCTCAGGCTCTGCAGCAATTACCTGATTGTCCTCTCCTGCTTTCCCAGCTGTACAGCTGGGGCACCCATTTGGTGAAATTCTCCTTTTACCCTTCCCTAATGACAATGATGGAAGGCCTTTTTCTTTCTTCAGAGTGAGCAGTCCCTCCTCTTCCTTGGAGGAGAAAGGAAACCAGATGTCCCCACCCATGTGCTCCAGGTCCAAAGAAGGAGCCTTGGCTACAATGATTGGGATTGCAGCACTTTTCATTCAGCAGTGCAGCTGATGCATTTCTCCAGCAAACCAGCTCCACTGCTGATCTCTCTGCACTTTTCTGCACTTAGACCAGTATGAAGAAAAAGTAAGATGAAAGTCTTACAACTTACCTAAATGAAAAGGTGTATATGAGCTTTGCAGTAGGCTTCACCTCCTCCTAAGAGTTGCAGAAGCGTTTATGAAGGTGACACTCATGGGTTTCTTTTCTATTTCATCAAAATACATTTGTTTGAAAATATAGATTACTGAAATAGTGGTGCTTACTGTAGGGAACCTACTGGTTAATTAAAACATTACTTTTCAAATCTCTGGATGACACTGGTATCATAGTCCTGTTCAGCATAAACATACACATTTATGAATTATTATAAGCATTATAAATATATATATATAGTGTTGAACATGTGTTCTTTCACAGACAGTCCTGAATGACGCTTACAATAGGTACATTGTGGGGTTTTTTTCAATGGTAAAGCACGTCAGCTTTGTCAAGGGAAAGTTGCATGAGGCTGTCTTAAGGCAGATTCCTCTAGAGTGTTGCTTTGCCCTTTCTCAGTTAGTAGTTGCATAAACTGCTTTGGAAGAAAATGCCTCTGAGTAGAAACATAATACATAATCAGCTCAAATAATTACAACAAAAATGCTAACTTGCTGTTTTCACAACATGGATAATAGACTTGCTTAAGGGCATGGAATGCAAAATCAGTTTTGCATGTCTTCTTGTATTTCAGAATCATTAAAATGTGCTACAGCCTGAGTACAGAAATAAATGCCTCTGCTGCTAACTGGAGTGACAACTGGCACACTGGGAATTAAGCTGTTTCAAAGAGTGGCAGAGCTATCAGCCAGAGAGTAATGTCGATAATTTTCTTAGTTTCTATCTCTGTTGAAATATCTCAGTTTTAACTTCAGGAGGCAGAACATGAAAACCCAATATTGAAACTTCTAAGTTCAGAGTAATGAAACAGGAAAGATATATGCTATCACTGGTTAAATTTATGTTGAACTTTAGCATACTAAATGAGGGGGTTTCCATTTTAAAGCATCCTAAAAATATTATCTAACAGAATGCATACTATCTAAGTTGTATTTCACACACTAGATTGCTTCTATACTAATAGTTTCCAAACAAATTATTCAGAGGGCTTGTGCTGTTTTTGACTGTGGTATAGATTTTTTTATTTTTTTTTTTTTTCATAGTAGCTGGTATGGGGCTACATTTTGAATTTGTGATGAAACCAGTACTGGTAATGCAAGAATGATTGTGTTGGTGGTGAGCAGTGCTGACACAGCAGCAAAGCCTTTTCTGCTTCTCAACCCACCCCACCAGTGAGGCAGCTGGGGGTGCACACGGAGTTGGGAGGGAACACAGCCAGGACAACTGATCCCAGCTGACCAAGGGGACATGCCATATGGCATCCTGCTCAACCTATAAACTGGGGGAAGAAGAAGAAAGTGGAGGAAGTTCAGAGTGATAGCTTTTGTCTTCCCAAGTCACGGTTGTGTGTGTTGAAGCCCTGTTTTCCTGGGGATGGCTGAACACACATGCCTGTCTATTGGAAGTGGTGAATGAATTCTGTATTTTGTTTGGTTTGCATGAGCTACTCTTGCTTTCCATATCAAACCATCTTTATCTCCGCTCACAACTTTTCTCATTTTTACCCTTCTGATTCTCTTCCCCATCCCACTGAGGGAGAGTGAATAAGCAGTTGCATGGGGCTTAGTTGCTGGCTGGGGTTAGATCACAAAAAGGTTAGACTTCTACATCCATAATTAGTAAACCCATGTTCAAAGGACACAGGCACTTTGTACTGAAAAAGCCTTATTTTATTAAATAATCACAATATTTTATACAAAAAAAAAAAATCTTGTGTTTTTTTTTTTTTTTGTCAGTAACTGTGTCTATTCTACCAGCAAATTAGCAGCTGTTGAATATGTTGAATCTAGTTTGTAAATATTCAACAGAAACAACTTCAAAATGCCAAATATGTACATATACTTATAAATATTTATGCATATGTATCTTTATACATATAGCTGTCTGCACCATCTATGACAAAAGGTATTTATAGTATTTTTTCACTTTCCTCTTCCTATTAAGTTTGCCAAAATGCTCCCATACTGTTGCTGATTAAGCATTAATTAGCATACACTGAGGTTCAGATTATTCCAGGTAAAGTTTGCTAAAATACTCCAGTTGTAGTTTAGTTTTCTCTCAATGCATATACTCCTTCTTCTCTACCTAAAAGAAACACTCACACTCCCAGACCTGTTTTCTCCAGGCTGAGGATAATTCTTCTGCTCTGTTATAGCTCTCCAGCTCATTCCTCTGCTCCTTTATTTTCTTGGGAAAATAAAGCAAACCCACTGATGTTCTGTTCTTTCATTTCTTCAGTTATCTCTTCTTTATTAGTATATTAGATTGAGTACATTAGTTAAATAAAATATATAATAGTGTATGCAACCGGGATATGACTAAGAGAGTTGTGCTGAAGTCGGCCTCCACTGAAATCGGGTAACGCAGGAAAGTGTAACATAGCAACCCAGAGAAGAAAGCTAATGTCCCCTTTCTTCAAGGAACGCCTCTTTTGAACTGCTCTTCCAAATACCAGTGCTTGTCATGGGGCAGGATGCCATGCAGACTGCCTTCAGCAGAGTGCAACACTCAATACATAACAGCTAAGCTTTTTTACTGCAGCAGCTGTATGTGAGCAATACACAAGTGTCCAGAATCCATCTATCTGTATGTAAGCAATACACAAGTGTCCAGAGTCCATCTATCTGAGCGCTTTTTGACCTGAGATGCACAGGGTTTTTTGTCAAGAGTGTAAACTTTTTAGCTTATTCAAATTGTCATAGACCTATTTACTTAAATAGCTTAATAACTTTAAACCAACTGAGGATGACCCAAAGCAATTAAGCTCAAATGTTTCTTTACTTGTTGCATGTTGAGTCGAATAATTTAGTGATAGCAAAAAGAGTAGCTTTAAAGGAAAGAGGGTAGGTTTAGATTAGGAAAAAATTCTTTACTGTGAGGTTGGTGAGGCACTGGAATGGGTTGCCTAGAGAAGTAGTGGATGCCCCATTCCTTGAAGTGTTCAAGGCTGCATGGGATTGGAGCAACCTGGTCTAGTGGAAGGTGTCCCCGCCCACAGCAGAGGAATTGGAACTAAATAATCTTTAAGGTTCCTTGCTACCCAGATAATTTTGCAATTCCATGATTCTGTGACAGTAGGTACTCTCAAAAAACCCTGTAAATTCCCAAAAATTTCTTTACTGAGTGAGATTTGCCACTGGAAATATTCCCCCTGCTCAGGAAATCAGATGGCATTGAACTTTGTATGATGTACAGCAGTCATCTTGTTCTTGCTTAGTACTTTAATGCAAAACTTCCTCTAGGAATAGAGATATACACTTGTCTACATTGCAACAGGGAAGACTGGAGAAAAACATAACATAACACTAGTTCACCATGGCCTCCCTGTAGTGCTAAACCTTTTGGAAAATTATTTAGTTACAAGTACTGTTAATTTAATCTAGTGCTGTGGATAAGGCATGTTGCAGTGAAAAGTTAGACAGATTTGTCTCCGTGCTGTATTTCTGACTATAAAAGAAGATCAAACCTGGCAAATTCAGCAGTCTGGGATCTCTCAGGGTATGTTTCACACAGGCCTGTCAGGACCAATAGAACGTGCTTGCATGAACTCAAGAAACCTTGATCACTGAGATTTCACTTCTGTAATTGGAACCTCAGAAATTTGTAGTCTTCAGTGTATTTTAAGAGTATTTGAACTGATAATTGCAGTGTAGCTACAATGAAATTGTAGCTGCACTGTAGTACAGCTATAATGAAAATACAAACAAGCTTAAGGTAGATAAGGACATAAATAGTTGTACAAGTGTCATTCTAAATTCTAGGAAAGCAGCTACATTTTCTGGAAGCTGAAATGTAAAAACAAGGCTGATTCAAACTTAAAATAAAATTGTGACAGCAATGACTAACAATTCCTGTCAGAGAGCATGAAAGGCCAGTATAGAAGTCACAGAGGAGTAGATAAGGCCACAGCAAAAAAACACCTTTCCCACCCCTGCCTGCATATATTTCAGGAAGGGTTGGGGAGACTTCCATGGCAGAAACCTGTATCTAAGACCTGACAAAATAAATGGCTTTCCATCTTTTATTGTCTACCAACAAGTGAGTTGGCAAGTCCCATATAATTTGCCATACTTCAAGTACTAATCTCTTCCACGCTGTATTCTGCCCTCAGTGCTTATAGCCACAGTGGTGTATTTCATTTGGATAATTAGTCACTTGATTAAGGCTCTATCTAGAACTGGATATTCTTACTTATTATTTGTTACAGTTGTGGATCATTTGGTTTCTTACTCTTGTGTTAGGACTTTTCTAAGCACATTTGTTTGATGCAAATGCAATCTATATAATAGCATAAGTATGATATTCTTCAGATCGATCTCTCTAACAGTGACAATTAGATGAAAGTATTTGAAAATACAATTTTTAGTGTTATGGAGAAAGATCACACTTCCTTTTTCTAACAACAAAAATGTAAATTACTGGTTTACACAAATACTCTGTCATTTGCACTTTCTGCTTCTTAATAACCTGATATTTTTCTGTGTCATGTGAAAAAGGGAGGTTTACTCAAACTCTTAGCTGCTGACTCGTCTGCCTGCACGCCCAGAAAGCTGAGCCCCTTGTGCCTGACTAGTCTGTCAGCGTCCTGTTATGGAATCCCTTCACCTCACTGGATCAGAGGGCGGTTCCACTGATTTGTTCAGGGTCACACTCCAAACAGAGAGATCTTCTCCTGGGTCTCCACACCTTTAGCCACTGCTGGCAGCTGCCAGCACCCTTGAAGGACTCACACTGACATTTTATATAATTACACTCTTTATTAATAAAATTGTGACATGTTAAGGTTTGAGAATTGCTGGTGATAGTGCGTGACTGTGAAAATATATTCAAAGTAATATACTAATTCAAAGAAATATGCTACAAACTCTATTCCTCCATAAAAACTTGTTTTAGATAATCATTCGGCTCACAGAGAACACAGTTCTCACCCTATTTTTGAGTTTTTGAGATTTTGAGTTAAGCACCAGGAAAGTATATTAACTGAACATATTTCATCAAACACAAAAGATTAAATATAAGGTGCTTAAAATGTTCAGTCGATGTCTATTAATGCAAAATATACTATTCTGTCTCCAAAGCTTACCTTTGGTTCCAAATCGATTTTTCAATCTGAATACATTTGCTGAATTTCTATTTAACTGGTTATTGCTCTGGTATTTGGAGATTCACTTGTTCTTTTCTGCCTTATTCGACTTAATAAGAATACAACAGAAAATAACTCCAGGGAGAAAAGGTAGACAAACACTTCTCACCTCGAAGGGTCAGCAGAAGTAACTCCAGTGCCTACAAACATTTTATGCTAGAGAAGAGCACTGATACACTTTCTGAAACACCATAGACATTAAAAGTTAACTCATGGCATGGTTTACAAAATCAAACTGTGTGTTCTTCCCTTCCTTGGGCTCAGTGTTGTTTGGCTCAAACAACATTTTTGAGCCCTTCATGGGCTCAAAGAGTTGTTTGACAGAGAAGTGTTAGTTGACCTGACATAGTCACACATACATCCTTTAGTCTATCCAATACCTTTGGGGAAAATAAATGCCTGATTAATTGTCTTCAGGGAGAGGAGAATGCTCTGTGGCAAGGGGATTGTGGCAAGTAACATAGAGAATGTACCTTCCTTCTCTCCATACAGAACATACTTTCAGTAATCAAAGTGCATAAGAAATTTTAATGTACTGCAAAGTATTTTAGACCTAAAAAGAAAAAGAGGGAAGGGGAAGTTGAAAAAACCTTAAGGGGTCATTTAATCTATCCTTCTGCCCCAAGAGAGAATTAGGCATTGCTACATCACTCCTGTCATATACTCACCATCTGTTATAAAGACTTTAATGACAGAGAAACCCACAGCTTCCCCAGGCAATCTATTACGTTTCTTGCTATCCTTAGTGATAGAAAAATTTCTCTAGTGTCTAACCTGACACACTGGCTGCAATTTATGTCCATTTTTTTTCTTCCTCTATACATCACAGAGAATGAAAAAGAGAGAAAAAAAAACCAAAACAACAAACCTACTCTATTTTGCTCAGCAAAACTCTCCTAAGAAAGTGATTAATTCAGTTTTCCCTTTCTCCATTGAGAGAGTCTCTCCACATCTGTCCCCATCTTTCTGAAGTTTGTCACTAAACAATGTGATATTACTCCAGAGGAAACTGTACAGAAACTGTTGAGTACAGCAGAAGGGGAGTGTGATACATATTGCAGCCTATTCTTCTATTCGTGAAACAACATATAAGACATTTTAAGAACTATGGTGTTTTTGATTCATGCTTGTCTTATGGTCACTTCAAAACTCTCAGAAGCCTTTCTGAAGAACTCCTACACAGTTGTTCATTTACTTTGTGGTCTGAGTGCAGTTTTACATTATTACATATATATTGTGCAGCTGTCCTAAATAAAATACAGGGATTTGGTTATTTGTTTGCTTTAAGCCTTATCTCTGATTTTTATTTTATTTATTTTTAGTTTGTGGTTTTCTAACTTATTTCAACCCATATGAACTGTCCTCAAGTTTGACATCATCTGAATGTAGTCCTGAATTCTCAATTCTATTGGCCAGATTATTTAAGAAATCATCTATTATGAGACTAAGAACCAATCCATAAATCCTGCAGTTTTCCTTAACTTTCAGTAAATCTTTCAATATGGTTTTGAAGGAGTTCTGTACCTACACTGTAGTTTTTCCTCAAGACATTATTTCCTTAAATGACTTACAAACTTATTACCTGATTATCAAAAGGTGTACTCAAGATAAAACAGAACATCCTTTACTTTGACATGCAAGGTCATTTAAATGTCAAAAATGAATTAAACTTTTCTGTCAAAAGCTGTTTCTGACAGGTCTGCCCTGACTGTTATTTTTCTGTTATCTTTCCAGGACTTTTCAAGCACTTTGGGTTTTTTAGGGCTTCATTTTCTGTTACCTGATTTTTGTAATGTATAAAATGATAAATTCACATGAAACTTTAATGCAAGGAAGGTGTATAAATGAAACTACTTGAAAGAAAGCAAATAGAACACTTATGAAAATACATGTAAAGCTTAAGATCTGTGCATCTGTGATTGCATCATTCTATATTGTTAATGACTGCAAGTTTGGGGTTTTTTTTCTAAACAATTTAGATATTTGTTTTATTTAGACATTGTAGCTACATCCTGTGAATCTGAGAAAAAATCCATTAAAAGTTCAAGTGAGATTTTTTGCAGCCGTTCAATTACCTTGTGAACTAATTTCTAACAAATTCAAATAGACAGCTTTTGAAGTCACAAAAATTTGCTTTCCAGCTCCTTTTCCCAATTCCTGAGCAATTTGCCAAAACATTGCATTATAGGCATAACACCTTCTTCTTATGAAAATAGTGATTTTTTTTTTTTTTTAAACTTTTGTTTTAGACTTCTAGTCTGTTTTGGAAAACTAAATTTGAAAAAAATCCATTCACTAGTAAATTTTTGTGATCATCATGAAATTTTCGTAGGTAGGTTGATAAATCTTAGTGAGGCACTGAGAGCATGTGTTTGTATATGCACAGGTACATATATGGGTATTCTGTTCATGAAAGAATCTCTGTAATTTCTTTCTATCTACTTATAATTTTAAATTGTTTCAATTCATACATTCAGTGTAAAGTAGAGCTACCCATACAACTTTTACAGTACCTTTTAATGTGAATGAAACATGATCCTATATTTTGGTTGTTCTTTCACTGTCAGATTTCTTTGACAGAAACCTTTAGCAAGAATTATAACATTCTTTGACTATCATTGCATTCTTATCCTGACTTTTATGTCATGCTTAGTATAGTATCCTCTAAGTCATAGTTCATGAGGTCTCTGGTATTTCCTAGTAACAGCTTTTTGCAGAATACGAGGTAGCACCACAGTAATAGCAAGGGAACAGCCAGTTCTCTAAGAAATTAGGCGGTGTTTCCTTATGAGACAAGAAATATAAATATTAAAAATAAAATAAAATATAGTTTTTACATAGATCTAGGACAGCAGAACTTAAAAAAATCATACAAATTACAGTTTACAAGAAAGGAGCTTATTTTGAACATAGACAATGAAAAGCAAATTATGCATGAATTTTCCTCTCTTCTCTTATTCTTGAGATTCTGATAATACATAAAATGAATCCTTAGGAGAAAAGAAAAAAGTTTTGTGCCATTCAACTTCAATAAAAATGCAGTGAATACAAGGTTTCTAGTCCATTTGCGTACTAACAATTGTTTACATTTATAAATAAATATATATTACAGAAGAACTAAAAATAATAAAATCTCAGAACAGAGTGGATTTGAAAAAAGGACAGAGGGCAAAAGTAAGATTTTTATATTTTTACATTGTCTAGTGGCAGGTTGATCACTTCAGTGAAAAATGTTTTTTTACTGTTGTTTTATTGTTTTGTTTTGTTTGTTTTTTAAAATTATCCCACAGTTTCTCTATAGCACCCAACAT
>JAWWLT010000080.1:77066028-77096235 GCA_035040995.1 Premnoplex brunnescens
CAAAGTTTTGGCTTGAAGTGTTTTTAGTCATTCTTCCCAGCCCTTCCATATATTTGATGACATTTGCTACCCTTCTTCTAGTATGTGCTATTTTAGCTGTAGCTAGCTCGTTAGTGGGGAAGAGAAAAAAATTAATAAACCAAATGGCTGTATGGGAAATTTTACATATATAGCATGTGGCATAAAATCACAGAAACAGTAAAATTGAAGACGTAAGCTATAATGATTGAAATCAAGGCATTTTTCCCTCAGAAAGAAAAAATGTTTTGTGCTATTTTATATTAGCAATATGAGCTTCTATTCTTAAGAAGCTTCTATTCATTCCAGAGTGCAGAAGTATCAAATTACCTTTAGATAAGTGTATCAAACCACTTCTTCAAAGATGTCTACTATACAATATAAACCTCACACTTTTTTTTTGTCACTTCTTAGCTCTTATATGGCTAATGTATGTTAGAACATTGAATTGTGTTGGCTCTTAAAAAAGATTTGCAGTGGTACAAAAATCATACTATTATGAATGAATATTATTGTCATTATTATTTTGATTTACCTTTTCTTGTAGCTTACTAAACCAAAAGTAATCCCAGCGACAACCCTAATACTCTATTTATTTTTCCTTTCTAAGAGGTGGGTTACTGTAGCTTCAGGGGTAAAACAGAAAGCTTTATACTTGTATCATTAGTTAATCTGCCCCAAAGTTCTCAGATTTTTATTTTTTTTTTCAGATGTAAAGATCTAAAATATAATGAAGACCATCATCCTAACAACACATACTCTAATAGCTGATGTCTGTGCTGGGGAAAACATTTAAGTACAGAGTAATTGTAAACACAGATCTGTGATAACGAGGCAGTTCAGGATCTACTGTTCTAGAAAGAATGGGTTTAGGAAACAGTGACAGATTTTCGTATTTTGGGCCAAGCCTGGAAACTATTACTTTCACCATACACTAATTTCTCATTCCATTAAAACATCACTGAAAAAAGTTACAGCTTCAAGGCCAGTGTGGACAAATTATTCACTTTCCTTCCTTAAGTGTGCAGTTGTTTCTAGGTGCTCTGTCACCCCTGATCCAGACTGATCATAGTAGTAAATACCTCACAAGTTAGGACAAGTAACTGGTGCCTTGGAATACCAGTTCCTAACTTCAGTACTTTCTGCTGAAAAACAGATTAACATTTGTGTCCAAGGATAACAGGTTAGACTGCTGCATGGTAGATGAAGAGAGCTTATCAAATGTGGCCACCATTGTAATTTGAAAGTCTTTCAGAAGATACTGCACACTGTTTTGTTTAGTAAGACAACAAAAGATAAATAACAAGAGACAGCTCGAAGCTTCTATACCATTGAAAGCCATAGATTTAGAAATTGCTCATGCTGTGTTAATGGTGTTTTTTGAAGATAAGATAGAGAAATCAAATCTTTTCATTCACAGATTCAGTGGTTTCCAGCAGAAGGCAGAAGTTTCCCCTCATCTCCATTCATAACAAGTCTAATAAACAATATCTGTTTCTTTCACTTCCTCAAAAGCATTCACAAAAGCACCACAGCTAGAAACAGGGCATAAGAAAACATGAGATGACTGGCATTAGCCCATTCAGCAGTCCTAGAAATCACGGTAGAAGAAAATCTTGTCCTGAGACTCAGACCAAGACTTTGAAGATATTTCCCTGACATCAGGGAGGTCAGCGTGGATCATATGGGTTTGCCTCGTATTTACTTCTTGTCATTTCTAGAACTTAAGATGTTGGCAGCTTCACTGTCTTCCACAACTTAGGCTTGTTTTTTGGTTGGATTTCTTTTTTTTTTTTATTTTATTATTCCTCCTCACATCACCCCAAAATTCCTAATTTTAATATATGTTTTGTTGCCAATAACAATTTTGAGTTATTGTTCTGTTGTACTTTGATCTACTGAGTATCTGAGATTATTTTCCAGGTGGGATTGAAGTGTCAATTTTCCCTTGAAAAATGCTCTATTAAAGGCCAATGACAAAAGTTTTATCAAAAAGAAGAGAAACGGCTAATGGCAATAAAGAATGAGGCATTCAACTACACCAAAGCTGAATAAAAAATGAAAATTCTAAAAAAAGTACTTTGCAACTTTGCATTATCACATAGAAGGAATTTGTTGTGAAGATGAAAAGACAAAGCTAGTCCTGAACTGTTAAGCAATGCTATATGGGTGGATTCCAGAGGGATGGATTTTTTATTGGTGGATTTAATAGAAAACTTGGGACAACTAGATAGTTATAAACAAGTTGTCTCCAGGCCTCCTGTCTTACAATACACCAAAAAGAAGCCAGAATAGCTGCAGTTAAAACATCTTGGTGTTAAATTTCAAGCAGATTCTAAGAGTGCTTTGTGGGAAAGGCACTCAGCAAGCGAGTCCAGAATTACAGAAAGCAGGGCCTGAGGAATGGAACATTTAACAAAATGGTTTAATAAAATTACTGTCCACTGTACAGCAAAGATTTCTAGGACTGCTGAGTTTGACATCAGTCATCTGACAAAGAAAGAGGTTTGGAATGGCACTCCATTTCTAAAAGTCCCAGGTACTTGGGAAGTTCCTTAGAGATATTAATGGAATGGAGAGACCAGTCATGAGACCGTGTAATCTGCCCCACTGTGTACAAAGAGAGGAGAACATCTCTCAAAAGAAATGGATATGTTACTGCCATGCTTTAGTGGGAGCTTGAAATAGACTGTGTCCCAACAGTCCAAGAGGCATCACTAGTATCTGCTATGTATTCTCCTCCAGAGATTCTGAAAGTACAAAATAGTAGTTTAGACATTAACAGACTTAATTTCTACTTGGAAGCTTGATTTTCTGTTTCAGCAGACTAACTCAAATACTTTCTAGGTATTAAGTTTAGACTGTTAACATGGAGCAATTTTTGACAGTGACACAAGGGATGAACTGCACCATTTCCCTCTTTCTTTCAGACCATAAGCTTTTAAAAATCATTTATGACATAACTTGATTTTTTTTGTAAATGGAAACATGTGAGAATCTATAAAATAAGGAAAGGAAAGGGAAATGACATTTTGGTTGTCAAAACCAGTAACACCGATGTATTTGATACACAATATAATACAAATACCATGTTTGGCAGTAGGTCAGGAAGAGAGAAAGAATAATAAAGGTTCCAGGACTACTGCAATGAGAGTGGGGATGGTGCAGGGTGAAACCAAACAAGCAAAAAAGTAATATGACATGAGATTAAAGACAATAACCTTACAGAAAAGCTGAAAAGGAACAATATATATATTTGCTTTCCAGAAAACCGTTGACTTTCAGCACCTGAAGGTAAATTCAGTCAATAATAAAGGTCAAAAGGAGACGTTTTCACGAAGGAGGGTTGATTAGCCTATGCTCACTCATCACATGGTTTATGCCTTTCAGAATAATATGTGCTTTCTTTGGGCAAATATATGAATCTATAATATATGAGCTAAAATAAGAAACCCTACAGACCTTTCCATTTCTTGTACTGTAGAAAACAAAAGCATTAATGAAAAATGACAGTGTTGTTGCACTAAATCAAAAAAGGCAGAGTAATGACCTCTCAAATTTAGAAATAAATTAATACCTGAAGAAAAATATCTTTGCCCCCCAAACTGGTATTACATATGTGAGATTTAAAAGAAATGTAAATTTAAAGAAAAATGAAGATTGGAAGGTATGACCCAAAGTTTTTTTCAACCTTCATAAGCAGATCTACTCTCAGTTCAATTACATGGTTGTCAAGACTAATGTGAAGCCAGCCTTTCTACCCCTATACTGCAGTTGCGACAATACTATCCCTGTATCCATAGAAACACTCTAATGATTTGCAGTTTTAGACTGTATTGAGACTCTTTTTCAAGGAACTTTATTTCTTTCTGCTTACAGTCCTGATTTCTTTAAAAATACATTAAATTCTAAAAGCAGAGGATTTAAATTGATCTAAAATAATTCAACTTCTGTCATTTAAGTAATGAATGAAAACTACATGGATTTGACCCTAAATGTTCATTTAGAATTAACATTTTTTCAACATTAGTTGTGTTAATTTGATAGTTTTTGTGTGTTTCAAATTATAGTCTCCTACAAGCAACCATAAACACAATGCCTGTTTTGTTTTCAAAACACAGCCTTGTCTTTCGAAGTAACAGGCAAACTCAACAATTCCTTGGGAATTATTCTTTGAAGGGAAGGTAGCAGAAGTAGTGATGTAAAGAATGAAAAAAGTGAGCTAAAGCAAAAGAATGAAAATAGGATTTGTAAAGGAGATGTAAGCTGTTCTATAAGTAGTCATATGGGAAAAAATACATAATGAAAAACTACATATCTTAAACCAAGCAAAAGTAAAAGATCTGAAAAACTGCTATAAGGCTTAAAATTGGAAAAGAAAACTGACAAAGAACTGTTCATGAGAAAAGATTCAAGCAGAGTCTTGGCAGTGTACTTGGTTAAGACTTTTTTAAAATCGTACTATGCAAGCACAAGCTAGATACTGAAGGTGGAAAAATCCCTGCTGTGACTCTACACTAGTGGACTTGGGGCTTATTTTGTTGAGAAAATAAATGTTGTATACCATATTCATTGCTGTGTGCCATTTAATTAACTACAAAATAACCATTAAATAGCTTCTAGACTGTGTGTGCACAATATATATGTACATACACAACAATATGTTTTCACTTAGGATTAACAGCTTTCAATTAAACTCTTCTCCACTCCTCTCTAAATAGATGCTAGAGTAATGCACTAGTGTTTGAAAAAAGGTTAGCGAGAACCATTGACTTCAAGTTTATGTGTACCACCTGAATACATACATAGTACATTTTAAACACAAGTAATCATTCAGAAGGGCTAAAAGCCAACTTCAGAACTTTACCCTTTTTTACATCTTAGATGCAGTTTAAGAATGACAGGGAAATAATTTCATAGTACCTGATATGGTATCATCACACATAAAACAAGACTATCTTAGAATAAAGGATCATCTTAGAATAAAGGAACAAATTGCTGTTAACAAATGTTAATACTGTAACAGTAAAAAGTGAAAGTCATAATTACCATGATAATATTTTTAATTTCTGAATCTCACCTTCTCTCTTAAAAGAAATTTCAAAGATTTTTTTTTTTTTCAAATTGGTGGTGATAGAAGAAATAAAACATTGCACTTAGAATACAGCATTCCACTATAGCCAAATAAGGAACAGTATAATCTTAAAGAAGTCCTACAAATATAGATAAGGGATGTAACGCAAACAAACGGAATGTCAGCTGAACTCTGTGTATGCAGATAAGATAAAAAGCAAATGTTACACTTTTTATGATGAAACATGATGCTGCTGCGGCCTCTTCAGAACCAAGGTCAAGGAGATGACCCAGAAGGACCAATTAGGACTTCCAATAGGGGTGTGATGATGTAATGCAATGAATATGTATGAAGCAAGCATATCTAATGAATATGTAAACAACATGTGTAGTAAGAAGCCCTGTCTATCTGTCACTCAGCATGCTTGATTACAGGAGATATCCTCCAAGCATCTACCATGCTGCAATAAAGAACACCTGCTTTTCAACACCTACAAATTGGTGTCAAGGAGTTTGTTTCTGCCACTTTTCAGTATCAATAGAGGTATGGCAGACTCTCTTAAATACATAATTTGGTGTATTTTCACACATTAAGATATTCCAGGACAAAAAATTGCTTTAATTTGAGAGGAAAAGAGTCAACAGGCTTAGATCTTTCTATCATTCAACCTATTCCATTCCAGCCTTAACGCTATGATGAAGTCTCTCTTTATTTCCAAAACACTTCCAATGGTCAATGGAAATAAAATTTCCAGACAGTAGTTTATAACTGGGGAACTACTCCGCACTTAGAAAGTACAAAGAATTGTGAACATCTGTTCTCCAGCTGCACCATTTGGGAAAGTGAACATATGTGGGGTTTTTATTAAATAAAATTCACAGGTCTTCTTGCTCTTACTGGCACAAGTTCTTATTTCTGCCAATTTCCTTTTGAAGAAGCAGGTATTTACATGTTGTATAAACAGATCATAGGCTAAAAAAAAAAAAAAAAAAAAAAAAAAAAAGAAAAAAAAGAGAAGCCATTCTGAATACAATAAAATTGGATTAAAACAAAAGAACACTTAGAGCTTCTTTTGCTTAATTCCTTTTCTTTCTCCCATTGAAAAATATGTCAACTGAACAGGGGTGATGTTTTAAAGAATGCTACTCTATATCTATTCCTCTCATTTTCCTTTTCCAGTCTTTTTTTGATAAAAAAATAAAATAGTTTTCTCATATCTTTTCTATCATCTAATTTGATTCTTTAAGCACTTATAAATACCATTTAATGGCAATCAAAGATAGATTACCTTATGTATGCAGAATTGATTTTCCTTATTCATCTTGTAGGGTTTTTTTTGCTTTGAACTTTCTTTTTGCTTTTTTTTTTCCCCTTCACTTTAAAATCAAAGCTAGGGAATAGGTATTTTCCCTTGTTATTACTAAGAAAAGGTTAAGGAAGTAAACTTTAATATATTTCTGCAGATGAGTTCTAGCTGAAGTTTCTCTCCAATGTAACTGATAAAATAAAATGAGATTTTTTTTTTTTCTTTTTGCACCAAAGACCTGACATTTTATCTATGTGCACAGTGAGTTGGATGCACATTCCTCTTTCTCATAACCACTCGTTCCACCCAAACCCTTCTGTGTTTTCCCAGTGATATAAACTGTCCTTTTGTGTCTTTTTCAGTCTAAGCTATAGTGAAGTGAAACTTTACTAATGCTCAGCCACAGCATTACAGAAACAGTGCACAAAGACAAAACTCCCACAACACAGTGGAAACTCTCACAGAAGAAAGTCAGTCTCCCAACATGAGCACCTGTAATATCATTGTTCCATTAAAATCTAGGGGCTCTAAGTGATAACCTTCCATCCAGACATTTCTGTGTCCTGTGCAGAATTTCGAGCTCTTGAAAGAACTCTTTAGTGCATCAGAAAATGGTATATTGCTGTAACAAAAAAAAATTTTTAAAAAAAAATCATCAATATAAATTTATATTATGTACAAATATCTGTATCATAAGTAGATGTATATGAAAAAGAATGGTAATGAAAATGCATCTTATCTTTTGTTCATCTTCCAATTGACTTGTAGGTAATCTGGTATACTGGTACCAGAGAGAGCTACTGGTTTTTACATCTCTGGTAGCTTTGCACATTCTTTGTATTTGGAGTCAAAAAGAACGTGTCTCTCATTATTGTTTTGACTAGCCTGAGGGCAATATTCTTATGACTAATTTGCCACAGAAATGACAAATTAAAATGACCTTCAATCATCACTCAAAAGACAAATCCTGAACTGAAGCTTGACACTCACAGTAATGTCCTGTTACTGATAATCAGAAAAGGGGAAATGAAGATACCATTGTAATAAACAAACCTGAACTTTTGAATGGAAGTCTGTGAGCTGGAAATTTGATTTTAGGCATAACAGGTAAGCACAGTCCAAGAAGGAAGGACCTAGAAGGGAAATTCTGATGATTCATTTAAATCAGTGAGGAAAGGATTGTGAGAATCGTGGTGGGCAACATCTTCTTTATTTCTTTCTATATTTGTTCTCTCGAGTAAATACTTAAGAGGATTCTTCTAGAAGCAAGTGATAGCTCTTTTCCCTGGGTTTGGCTGAGAAAGCTTAAGAGAAGTTCACACACATCTCAGGAGGCATCATACAGAAGAAAGTGGTCAGAAAGTCACAGAAAAAACAACCGGTAACCAGTGCAGAGCAGTTACCTTTGCACTTTGAAGAGCTTTTATAGAGTTTACTGCAACTCCATAAACCACTGTCAGCCTGAATGCAAAGGCACAGATGATGAAAGGTTTATGAACTTTACATTTCTAGTATTCATCTGATACAGTTCTTTGAGATTTCTTTATTTAGAAACTTAAAATATTTTATTTATATTAGATTCTAAGTCATGCTGTTTTACTTGAAAAGTTTTCTGACCTTTTCTGAGATGCTTAGTGTGAGCAAAGGACAGTCAGACAAAGACCAGCTCAGGACTAATATCAATAATATTAGATGATGAAAAAACATCAGCAGAGGCAATGGTTTGCTGCTTAGTTGATGATAAACAATTAAAACATGTTAACAAACATCTTCCTATCTGTGAACTGCAGATGGTTTAATTTTTTAGTTTCTACAGCTATTTTTTTGGATTGTGGGATCATCCTAGGAAAGCAAAATCTTTAAGGAATTTATGCATAAATATGCTTCAGATCAAATATTTAGAAGCTGCTGGTCATAATCTAAGAATTTAGCTGTAACAGACACAGAATATCAAAATCTATCTTTACCTCTGTTGAAGCTGTGTTCACTGAAAATAAACCCAATGTCACTATAGCTCATCAAGAAGCTTTAAAAAGATCTTTTTTACATTGGTGTAACTAGCCAATCAATTATAATGAGATTTCCAGTAACTATCAAGTGAAAATTTCAAGAATGGTTGACCTTTGAAGGCTGGGAAAACAAGTGTTTATTTATGGCCTAAAATATTTAAAAATCAGAAGACAAAACAATACTACTATAATATAATAATATCATAAAACTATGTTTGCACTGAATAAAATAAATAAACAAGAAGCAATAGATAATATAAAAATCCAAATATCTGAAAGAACATTGAAATAAAATCAGAAATGTTGAAATTATAAATTATTCATAAAGTAAGATAGAAAAAATAGAGTTTATTGCCTATTTGATGAGTGCTGTTTTAGAGAAAGTGTTCTTTTCTGTAGTTGTAGGCTCCTTAACAGATGGATCTAACCTGAGTTTCAACTATCAAAATGAGATGACTTGTATATGAGTTACATCAGTTGACCTATGTTTGTTTACTGAGTATGATCTGTGTTGTTTCATAACGTAGTTTGGTCACTCTAGCACATAAGTGGCTATAGCTCATAGGCTCCATGCTACTATTCTTTTTTATTAAGTCTATATAACATTTACTTAAATATTAACTAATTGAAATGAAATAAACATAACACTAGTTCATAAACCAAATTGAAAACCACTTTAATTAATTTTATGTAATAAATATTGAGTAAAAAAAAAATATATCTTTTGGAGGGAAATAAAAACAATAATAACCAACTTGTTTATTAGACTTCCTTTTTCATGGCTTGTTTCAATATAAAATCAGTCTGCTAAATCAGAATAATTGAGTCTTCTTTCCTAAGGTATTATGCTGAGAATTCATTATAAAAAAATCATTGTAAAAAGAAAAAAAAAAATTAAAAACTATATTTTTTCCCCTTTCTTGAACTGTGGTTTGGGTTTAATCAAAATGCAGGTAGACAAATTTGAATGGAGCTATTTTCATTATTTTCATTATACATTGCAAAACCAGAAAGAAACCTATTCTTGTGTAGGAATTGTGCTCATGGGAAAAAGAAGGGAAATGTTTTATGTTCAAGTTCATTAGTGACCAAAAATCAATTAGATTTGATTCTTGCGTGCTTATTTGTATTGCATTAACTGAACCAGACTGTGTTTGGTTTTATGTGAGCAAACTTTTTATTTCAGAACTCTTATGTGAAACAGAATTGAAGTGGGTAAGGAAACAAAATCAAAGTCATTTATACAGGAGAGACGAATGCACATATTAAATGCTCCAATATGTGCATTATATTTCTTTAATAAGTCATGGTTAATTTAACTGTGGTCTATTAATCAGATCTTGTCCAGTTTAAAAAAAATAAATAAATAAATAAAGGAGGAAAATATCAGGGATTGGAGACAGTTTATAAAAAGTTATTTGCTTTAAAAGATTCAAAAAAAACATAACAGGTCTCAAAGGGAAAATTTAGCTTAAGTACTAAATGAGAATTATTCTATTTGGTCATATCCATGTAAAAGAAACGTGTGGCTTACATAGAAGTCTTCTTGCAAGTTCTTGATGAGGCTCAAAAAAGTGTAGTGATTTCTAATAACTGATGAGATATGTAGCAGCTACCTAGAGAAAACAAACAAACACAACACTGAGGAGCTTCATAATTACTTACCACTACAGACAACAGAATTTTCAACCTTGTTCTGGATCTAGAAAAGCTTGTTTATTCTAAGTCAGCACAGAATCAGCAAAGCTATATTACGTTATAAGATATGAAATTTAGGAGTCTGAAATCTCTCTTGCACTCTAAATATTTTAAGTTTGTATATAAATAAGTAATTTTACCAAAGTACTTACTATAAGTTAAGTTATAAGCTGCAAAAGTAACAACACTAAAAATATTTTAATTATACATTTTAGGCGAATATATTTATATTTGGAAATACACAGTTGAAAATAAAGTAGTAAATGGCCTTTAAGTTATCACCAGCAGTTCAAAATAAAGAGCCATTTTTTTAAAACTGCAACAGCTCAGGGCCCTGGATTCCAGAAGCCGTTTGCTCAAAAGATAAATAAATGAAAGCCTGGTTTGGGCACCCCATAACCTTAGCAATTCCTGAAAGTTCAAAAGTGGATTTTTCTTCATGTGGATTCACAGTCTATCAACCTACATAGACAACGTCTTGATCATTATTATTCACTTTATTGTCTGAATTTGAACTTCTCACTCATGACTGTTTAGAAAAGAATAAAACACCAGTGAAGTACCTTCCACTTGTCAAAGGTCCTGCTGTGATCAGTAGTTGAACATTCTCCAGCAATTCCATATCTCAAAATGTGACATAAGGCAAGACTGAAAGATCTCAAATAAAGATGCAGATAACCTATCAGTTCTCAGGCTCTTAGTTACGCTGGAGGAA
Organism: Premnoplex brunnescens; assembly: GCA_035040995.1. NCBI lineage: Eukaryota > Metazoa > Chordata > Aves > Passeriformes > Furnariidae > Premnoplex > Premnoplex brunnescens. The sequence continues at coordinate 77,076,849 of JAWWLT010000080.1, forward strand.
GCCAATGAGGCATTCAAGTATAAGAGCTCTTGTTCTATATTGCATAAAATGATTCAGCATTCAACACAATGATTAAGATTAGAGTGTTTTCCAGTAGTGAAGATTAAAGGTGATTTTCTGTAGATTCAAATGGTTTAGTAGCATCCTGTTTAAGATCTGTCACAGTTTTTAACTGAGTTTTGTAAAAACTGCAATTTCATTTTCATTAATGCTGTCTAAAAATGGTGTGGGAGAAAATTCAAACCAAATATGTGGATTTTTATAATGGCTACAGGTTATACAATGAATTAACAAAGGTCTATTTAATCTTAGTCTTTAGTTTTTGGAATGGGGAAATATTAATCTTTTACTTTGAAAATTTCCATTCCCTTTCAGTTACTGTTACTGTTGGTTTAGTTTTCTCCTATTGTTTTACTCTGGTTCTTTTCTTCATGTGCTATGTTTCTAAATGTATAATTTTTAAACTGCCAATGTAAATTGAAGATAACTCTTTGATATATTTGTCAGAAATCAGTATTTTAGTAGATTTTATTATAAATAAATCAGGTTATGAAAATGATTTCCTATCATCACGAACTTTGGACTTGAATATTTTATTAGTTGTAACTAAGAAAAATTTCCCAGTTTTTCAAGAATTTTACTAAATTGCCAAGAAATTAAAATAACATTTGTTGGCTAAAAAAATTCTTAAATTTTATACTCAGTCTTTAAAATATTTGTGCTTTAGAAGAAGTATACTATTAGTATAGTGCTGTCATTTCTACACCATTGAAATTTCATGAAAGGCTGAATGGCTACAGTGCAAGGGTTTGATTTGGGTTTTTTTATTTATTTTCAGCACAAAAATTGAAATTTGAGTTGTGCAATTGTACTCTCACTAGTGCTGGGAAACAGGAAGAATAAATTCATTATGCTTACTTATACTTTCTAGAATGGTAACACACTAATTCAGTTGAAAAAGTCTATTTGAAAGAACTCAGAAAAGAGTAGTCCAGAACTAGTCTCGGTAGATTGATGGCTAAAATCACTTCAGCCTGGAAGTATAAGAGATAACATATGTAGATACATCTAATCTAAAACAGGTGAAATATTAGGGTGATGACCTTTTAGTTGAAGGTGGCCCTGGCCACGACAGGGGAGTTAGAACTAGATGATTTTTAAGGTCCTCTTCCAACCCAAATTATTCTATGATTTTGAGATTCATTCTATGATCCTGTGACCAGACACCAAGTCAGTTGGGTGCAGATAGGCCTCTCTGTTCTTATTATACTAGTTTATATCAAATCTAGGAAAGATTCAGAAGCTCATCAGTTCTCTGTGGCTTGAAAATGGATGTCCTTGCAAGAGTGCAGAAGCCTCAGTGTCCAGCTGCCAACCTGGAGAGCAGCAGGGTAAACCTCTGCCTTTGTGCATGGGAATGAGATCTGAAGGACAACATTCTCCTCTCTGGTTCTCCGTGATTTTTATTGACTTTGTTCTGTGCAGAACTTTCTGGAAGTTTAAGACTAATGGCTGTATAATCTCACAAGTTTTAGGATGATTGCATTTGCAGTATCTTGTTACATGGAATGAGTGTCATGCTCTGATGCAAAACAAAGTGACAGATCAAGACAGCTAGTTCTGCCTCAAGAAGAAGGGCTAGATAGGGTTATGGGCTCCTTGGGAAGCAGTGTGCTTCAAGGAGGTGGAAAGACTCATTTTCTGAGGGTGAGCTTCTCATCTGCAGATACTATTCTAAAAATTATTCCTTTTAGTAAAATATTTAAAAACATTCACTGGCTGCTCCAGAAATGTAAACAGATGTTACTGAAGCTGCTTATAATGTGATGGAAAAAAATATCACCAATTAATGGTAATTTCCATTTTATTTTTCTCATTTCTTTTGGAAGACTTCTCTACCCCTACCCTGCTAATGTAAAAACTCTTTCTTTTCCTTAGTAGTTGCTTAAATAAGCTAAATACCATCTTTTTAATAAGCTTAGTAAGCATAATGTATTGTGCTGGGTTATGGCATTGGCCTTAACATGTTCATAGAAATACAAGCTTGTTATTTTCCTTCTGAAATAATATAATTCAGTTGAAGCTCAGTGAGGTCTAGACCTAAAGAAAGAAGGAATTTTTATGATGTCTGATGTTGAAAATTTATGATAGATATTAAGCAGATAGAAAACAAAGTCTGTTCTGCATGTTTTTTTCACTTATAGACAAATATTCATCTTTTATTTTTTTAAATTTTAAATTTCAATTGATGTATTTCTCCCCAGCAGATAGCTACCATTAAAGGAAATGATATAGTACTCATAACAAAGAAGCTTACATTAAATAGAATTTACAGTTTTAGGCAATGTTCCAGAACACAGAAATCAACTGATCTTCTGTAGCGCCCATGTGCTTTACATCAGAATCCTATGTTCAAGAATGAGAGAGAAAATGGTCCATAAAGTTTGTTTTTACTAATATTAAACCTAGTGGTTGGTTTTGATTCACGAGGACCCTTGATGCACAGAAACTGAAGGTCTGGTAGTTATCTGGGTGGCTCCATTTTCCTAGCAGTCCATGCCAATTTCTCTTTAATTATTGAAGAGGTTAAAACAACAAAATCTGACAGATTGTTAGCTGAACTCAACCCAGACAGATGGCAACATTCTATTGACGCCAGTTTTCTGAAAGTTCTGCTGCACCATATGCTAGAATCAGTTCAACAGCTAATTAGTGCTTTTTACAAGACAATCATTCTCTCAAGGAAATTTCTTATGGACAGGTCACAAATACAGAGTGAGAAGTAGGAAGGAATAAAAAACTGAATTGCATACACCTTCACTGACTTGTTTACTCCAGTCATAAATAAAGGTTAGCATGGTAAGGTGTCTTGAATAACCTTTCAGCTCAATCCCAGTAGTGCTGACATTCCTGGTCTTTATCTGGAAAATAAATATCGAAAGCTGTAGCAAATTAGGGCTTTCCCCCTCCTTTTTCCTGGTAGCTGTATTGTAAAGGGTGGAATAAAGTCGATTATGCAACTGAGGTCCTATTCATTAAAATAATCTATTAAAAGAAAAGAAATTGCAACAGAGATTTATAAGAATTTAGAAATATCACCTCAAGAAGAAAAGTGATTATTATAAACCTGAAGCATAGCTTACTTTCCAATAGTCTTAGATACTAACTTCATTTTACCAGGTGAAAAACCAGAAGCAGAACACCATATTTTCATAGGACCAAAGCACGAGAAAGGTGAAGAAAGATGTTATGATATGCTGATACTATGCTATCTGCTACCCCCTTTCCTGTGACTTAATATGATCCTTTGAAGTCAGATTTTTTAAGACTTATCTATTCAATTAGACTCTTGAGGTTCAGGCTTTACAATTCTGCTCTCTGAGGCATGCCTTTTGCATAAATAAGCTGATATGCAAAACACTTATTTATCTTCAGAGAAATTCTTAGAATAAGAACTCTAACTACACAGACTTTGGGAAAGAAGAATTTGATGTGCAACAGATGTAGAAGAGACCTAGGGAAACTTGGGTGTTTTTTTTTCGTTTTTTTTTTTTTTTTTCTTTGTCCAATTGTTTTCACATAGCAAAATAAAGCGTGAAGAAGAGTTTACATACAAAGATGAAAGTTTCAAAACTTCTCTGACAATGGAGCATCAGACCCAGGAGCTAGAGATTTTTAAGATAAATTTCATAATTTTTCAAAGGAACTCAACCAGAAAGTAAGACCTCCTTTAGTTTGGTTAGTACTTTTTTTGTTGGTTGATTGGTTTGTCTTTTGTTTTCTTCAGAAGGTGGTTTCACTAAACATCCTTATATGGCTTTCTGGACTAAGTTATAGTTTTATTTTCTGTTTTATAATCTTGGATGTATTAAGGTGATTTCTAAGTACAGTGCATTATGAGCTGGAAAATTTCTTTATATGCTCAGATGTGACTACATCAAGTACTGCTCAAACAATAGAACTTACTAGCTCCTTAGGCTGCCTCTGTTCAATGAATAAAGGTACTTAATTTTGCTGAGCAGATGAAAAATTACTTTTACTCTCTGCCTCTGACAATGTACTTGAATTTATTGTCTGCAGTAAGTCTCGTGCTACAGAAAACCAAATGTACATCTACAGCCGTGCATCTTGCTGAATATGCATGGTGTGATCTCTGTGTGTTCAAGTTCTCCTTGGAATAGTAGTCACACGTGGAATACACAGATGTTCTCCTAACAACTTACCTGCTACTAGGAAAATACCAATCAAGAGCCACCTACCACCAGAACAAACCATATAACCGATTTCCACCTTTCCAAAACATTTCCTCCTCCTGTGTTGGATGAATTGATTTGTTGACAAGGAATTTTGTTTTGAGCTGTTGCCATTCCCAAAACCACCCCTTATTTAAATAACTTGAAATGTGTCAGTAATATGTGGGAGTCAAGGGAAGCTTTTGCTGCTACAGGAATAATTCAGTGGTTTATTTTATACTTAGGAACACCCTGAGACCAGATGTCTCAGGTTAATCTATGCATATGTCACTGGAAGAATATGCAACTAGACTTTTAATAAACACAAATTAACACTGTTGACATTGGCTAAGGCCCAAACTCCCATTCAGACACTCTCTCTTTCCCCCTTTTTAACAGGACAATGGGAGAAAATAGAATGAAAAAGTTCTTGGGCAGAGTTAAAGACAGAGAGATCATTTACCAGTTACTGCCTTTGGCAAAACAGGCTTACTTCACTTGGGGAAAAATAATTTAGTTTGTTCCAAATTAAAATAGATTTGTGCTGTAAATTCTAGTTATTGAAGTGTTGGTTTGAAACCGAGACTTCTACAAAATCAGAGAGAAGCAGGAGAATGACTATATGACTCTTTTATGAGTGATTATAGAGAGAATGTATTCTCTTCACAGAGGTCAATGTTTCTCCTCACTTCCTCGTCAGCTGGTCTCTCCACCAAAGAATAGAAATCAAGCTCTGGTGACTATAATGAGTTCTTTACATTTTTGGAAGGAATAGAGAGAGAGACTTAAGAAACAGATGAAAGGAATATTCCCCTGAAATGTATGCTGTGTGAGACTAGACAATGGTTGTTGCAGAGAAAACAGGCATTGCAGTGAAAAGGGAACCCTTCACTAAATATGCTCTTATGCCTGTTTAATAGTGCAGTGGCATTAGTGCTGAAATACATTTGCACAGCAATTGTTGTCAGCATGTCAGCAAATAGTAAGTATATCACCACAGAGAAGAGAGTTTAAGGTGTCAGTACAGAATGTTTATGACAACTAGGTATGACTTTGCATGCATATATGTCTTTTTACATGAAAAAAAAAAAGGACCGCTTTCAAAATTTCTGCCATACCTATGTAGAAAATTGCTACCTTTGGTAGAAAATTGCTGCGGGTGTGCAACTCTCACTGGTTGTCCTAGGGCACTGTCATTCACACCAACATAAGGGACACCTGCCAGTACTTTGGAGATTATTCTGTCTACTCAGTACATGGGACATGACCTGCAAAAGAATGAGTTGCCATCTCACCTGCTCTACAAGCTGTCGTCTTGTGATGCTAGTGAAAAAGATGTATGGGCATAAGATGGGCAGGGAAAAAGATGTGTGTGGGACAAGTGCATTGCATTGCATGTTCATTAGACACTGCACAGTAGAGATCTCCCTGATTTTTTTCCCACACCAGCATAAGTAAAGGGGGCAGTCTGAGATGTAGCTGCCGGCCTTAGGACCATGGTGTGAGGGAATCACATTATTTGTAATAAGCCCAGGAGTCCTACCCAGAGGCCAAGAAACTTAAATTTCAGTAACGGGGAGAATCTGCCCCAACTTGCAAAAGGGGGTACTTGCACAGCAAATAATAGAAGGGTCAATTTCTCCACTCTGTACTTATAAATAAAAGGGCCTACATTGACACTAGAGGCTGCATAAGAACTCTTGAATACCACTTCAAAAACATGAGTAGTAAAAGCATGGAAGATGGAGAACATGTCAACATATTACACTTTTGAGTTGCTTTAGGATCTCTGTTTCAGTGTAAGCAGGAGCTGAACTAAAATTACAAATGAATATCCATAATTAAGCATAATACTACTACTACCACCAATGCTGCTGCTGCTGATAATGACAATAATATCTAAAACAAAAATTGAAATGAACTTTCACACTAAATTTGAACCATTTATGAGCCAGCTGTCATCTCTGGTTCAAAAATTCAGCTCTCTTATTCCTGCACATTCATGTTTTTACATTATCTTGTCTTTGAGTACTACGGTAAATGCACAGACCTAATTGATTGTAATTATTGATATAAAAATGCACATAAAATTAAGCTTCTAGGCATCTTTCACTTCCAAAAATAGTTTTTGTCCTATCAGTACTGAAATGTTATCTTTTAGCAAGTGAACCAAAGCAAGGATGTTTTTGATAATTATTGATTTTTACAAGGCTGAGTTTTGGTAGTCTACACTTTGCCATGTTCTGATAATTTTCAAACAATTAGGGCTGATTGCACATATCCCTTTGTAAGAGTTGTCAATTCATTAACTGAATTACGTCTCTCTTCTCCAAGAAAATGAATACATTACTTCATATATTCACTGCTTAGAGTTTAAAATGTTTGTAACTCTTACTTGAAGTAAATATGTGGTATGAAGAAATGTCATTTCACTTCATTGATAACTATATACATTTGTTTCAAATTTCCAACACAATAGCATAACCTGTTTTTACCTCTAGGAAATCTGTGTGTCCTTGAAATTCACATTTAAACAGCTTCTTATCAGGCTTTACATGATGGACAAGAAGAAATTAACTCTTGTCTTCATAACAACTACCATCTCAAGATGAAGATTTTAGTGGTGCTTTATTACTAAGATATGTGTTTTTTATAAAATGAAAATGCACTATTTTGACGTTGATAATGGAATTCACCACAGTTTCAGGTAACCTGTGACTGATTATCCTCAAAACGCTTTTACTGAATGTTGCCCTGTCCCACTACTGTAGTCATCTGAGAACATCTTTTGCATTACAGCTTTTTTTTTCTCCTTTCTTTTAATGTCTCATAAGAACAGCTATCTAAAACAGGCTGCTCTCTGCTCTCAAAAACATAAAAACCCTATTCATAACAGAAGGAAGTTATGTCAAGCTGGACATTGTCCAAATGAGAAATTAGATCTTCCCTTGGTTTGATTCTAAACAAATCTTAGGGCTTATATGCTTTTTTTTTATTAAAGAGCCACACAAAGATAACAGGTAGGGAAACCATGAGTTACATAGTTGTGCTGTCTCAAAAATAATACAAGCAAACCTTCTGCCCTCACATTTTGCATCAATTCACATTTAGAGTAGACAAGTTATCTGATTAAATTGATAGAAGAGTAGATGAATCCTGTGTGCCATGTCCTACATGTCTTTCTCTCCATAAGGTCGGAATGGTAATTTAATTATGTATGTGCAACATAGTTGTGATTGTCTGAGAAACTTTATGGCATGTGACTGAACCTAACAGCTAAAATGTGTTTTACAATGGAATAGTAGGTCTAGTACATTGTATTATTTCATCCTGTATACTTTGATTGTTGTATAAAAGTGTGAGTCTTTTTTAAAGGTGGTGATGTCTCCAGGCAGTGGATGTCAAGATGCTTAATGGGTGTAGAAAGCCCTATAAAAACTAATTGTATAGGTGTTACCATAATTGAGCTATAACTGCAAACACCACCATGGCAAAAATATATGAAAATTTAGAGTTGCAGAATTGATTAGGGGTTTGGGGAAAGCAATAGAAATAAAGCTTGCTAGGTAATGAGGTGGAGAGCTAGTCTCTATTCCTTAACCATTTCCCAACAAGAAAAGTATTATCCCCTGCACTTAAATTTGATCAGTAATGCTAACACAGAAACTCCTGATATTTGAATAGTGTAATGCACTCTGTTACGTTTAAATCAAACTTTTTGCTTTGGTCTGTAATCCAATTTAATGAAGTAATGCCTTTTTCGTCATTTTCTAAACTGGCATCAATGATCCACATTAGTATACTGATCAAGAGCCTGAAATACTACATATTCATAAAATATCATAATAATTTAAAGATAATGAAAAGAAGCAGGATTACAACAGATTTTAGAAGTGGAGATTGATGAGTTCAGTGAAGGGAGATAATTTTAAATAAAAATGTGAAAAGCAAAAAAAGGGACTTGAAAGCCAATTTTTTTTGCTTTCCAAATGTAATGACTGAATGTAATGAATCATAGAATATCCTGAACTGGAAAGGATCCACAAGAATCATCAAAAATTGAACTTCTGGCCCTGCACAGGACAACTTCAAAAATCACACCATGTGCTTTAAGACTGTTGTCCAAAATACTTCTTAAACTCTGTCAGCCTTGGTGCTGTGACCACTTCCCTGAGGAGTCAGTTCCAGTGCTCAGCCACCCTCTGGATGAAGAACCTTCTCCCAATATTTAACTTAAATCTTCCCTGACACAGCTTCATGCCATTCATTAGGGTCCTTCACTGGTCACCAGACAGAAGAGATCAGTGCCTGTCCCTCTTCTTTGCCTAGTGAGGAAGCTATAAACTGTGATGAGGTCTCCCCTCAGTCTTCTCTTCTCTAGGCTGAACAAAACAAGTGACCTCAGTTGCTCAACCCATCAGTTTTAGGGTTTTTTCCCTGATTTTCCTCCCCATTCCACTGCATTTATTGGCTCCTAACAGTTCATTACTCAAAGAAAATTGAGACAATTCTCTGCATTTCAAAGAGGAGACACAAAAGAGGTCTTTATTTTTAAAAGAACCTTAAGGACACTTTGGGGAATGCAAACAAGTCAGAGTCTGTACAGGAAAGTATTGCCACAAGACAGAATTGTACTAGGTGAAAAAAAAAGAAACATTTTTTGTATATTTTTTCCAAACTAGGATTAAGGATTTGATAAGGTCACAGTAGCTGAATGGTTAAGCCAGTGAAATCATTCTCTGTATTTGTACTCAATGAACAAAAATGTAATAAAATGTAGGCTTGAGTTACTCATCACAACTGTGAGTGAAGCACAAGTTCAAGAACGTGGTTTCTGAGTAGAGTTTAAGCCATCTTCTTCCCACCAAAGCTGTTGGGGCCCTCCTTCTTCACTGAGGGGATATTTGCAACAAAAGCTTTAGATTAACTCATAATTAGGTAAAAGAAAAATTCCTATCTGCCATACTTGACACAATATGCTTGATTCAACTGCAGATTTTACTATGACAGAAAGACACAAAATCATATGTTTAGCTGAATTGCCTGCTACTACACAATGGATGCTTAATCGTTTGTAGAACTGGCAGCCTAAAATGGCAATTACCTCAGATACAATAACTGACTTTGAAGGCTGCCTGTGCTTGAGTTCACAGGCATCCCGATATCCAGAAAGTTATCACTTATCTAGAAAATCTGTTTTCTATTTCGTTAATCTCTGAGATGACACCACATTTGGGAAGAAAAGATTATTTGTCTGGTTTTGAATATTTTTCTCAAACCCCGTCATGTCAAAGCTATGCCAAAGCATTCTGCTTTTAAGAAGTTATAGGAGAAGCAGTCTGACCCATCATTCCTCCGCGTGCTTCCTGCACCGTTTGTGCCTTTAATGGGAAGAGGTATTAACACTCTACCTGTGACAGCAGCTCAGCAGACTGTCATGTTTAGAAGAAGATCTTGAAAGCAGTTCATGCAAATTACATGCCAGCTTGTCGTCTTCAGTAGAAGAATACATTAAGAGTATGAAAGCCTTCAGCAGTGACAAGTTAAAAGAGGAAATATGAAAAGTTCTCTGTTAAGACAGAACAGAGAAACAAGGTGACAAAAAGTAGCAGAAAGTAGTTTGATTCTCATGAACAAGGTACAGCTGGCTGTAATGGTTAGTAAGTCCAACCTTCTAAATAGCTTGGTAAAGCAAAGATGAAGGGGACAGTAGATCTTAGAAACTGGTAATACTAATGAGACTACAGAAGCTGGAAAAAACATGATGCCATATTAAGAAAAGAAGTATACAAATGAAATGTCATGGTGGGGAAAATTAAGTCTAGTGGAGTGTAGTGTGTGCGTTCTCTTGAAGAAAACTCTTTCTGGAATTAAGCTGTGATCCTTAATTTATCACAAACCAAAAGCTAAACCTAGGAGACCATTTTTATAAAGATGATAAAAACCTGTTTTTCCATTTAGATGAAGGAATAAGAATAGATAGCCAAGTAATGTCATACAATACTCTGATTCCTCAGAAATCCTATCTCCAGTAAAGGTCTTTGTGTCTAGATTAAAAAGGACTGTAAGGAAGTTTCTTAGTTTAAAGCTTTCCCTCTCTTCTATGCCTTTGATTAATTTGTTTCTCATGGTGACTTAGGAAAAACCTTTTGCTCTAGTTTGTACCTATCCTCCTTCTCCTCCTCATGATCATTTTCTTTACTTTTTTTTTTCTTAAATTATTATTTAATTCCTCCTTTTATTCCTCAAACAAGAGAATGGAAAGGTAACTGCAGTTCATTTTTCAGTCCTAAAAATTCCTGAAAATATAGCTCTGTGGAAGACCAAATATTTTTCATATTATACAGAATGCTTAATTTTTTCAGTAGTTGATTTTCCCACTAGGTATTTTGTAACACTACAATACAAATATAATATTTAATCTATCCAAACTCTTTACAGGCTGATATTCAAGTCATTACTCTTCCCTCCAATTAACTATGCTACAAACCTTAATACTTTCTCAAAGAAAAAACTGGAGCTATGATAAAGGGACCAGATTTACAAATTTATGTGTGCGTCTGCATGCACATTAATTATGGGGGAAGTGTTTAAACATTAAAATCTCTAATGCAGCCTTTAGAAATGTTGCAGCTGGAATATATTCATAGGAAGTAAACACATAAATTTAAGTTGAAGTTGTTATTATTTAAGGTAGCTCAGTTTAAGAGTCAAAAAAATTAATCAAAAGTTAATTAAACCTCAGAAAAAAAGCAAAATGTTTTTTCCTCCATACTGAGGTAATTTCATGCTCTATCAGCTAAACAATCTTAGTCTCTGAGACGAATGTTTCAATGTTTTCTCCTACACTAGAAAGGTTTCACTTTGTAGAGGACAGAATTTCTTATTCACTTGCCTGTGTATGTGGTTTGGTATCATCTGGATGATCATCCAAAGCATAATCTAGTCAATCCAACATTGACTGCTTTTAGTACATTTTTCTGCTTTAAAAAAAGATTCTGAACTGAAGATATTTATGTGTGGGAAAATGATGACTTTGCATACTCTCACCCTAACAGTATATTCTTCATGATGTTATTGGTCTGCCACACTTATTTGAGTGCTTGGAGGTGGGCAGTTTGAAGCAGCCCTTACTTTTACACAAGCTGCCACAGAATCAAAGGAGAAGAAATCAGCTCCAAGCAAAAAACAAAAAAAACCTCAAATCATTATTTTTCCAGTGTAGCAGATGATAAAAGGAGGATTTAAGGAATGAGTTTACAAACTACTCAAGATCAGAGCAAAATGAAAACTGCAAATTTTTACATCTGATTGCTCCTTGCAATCTCCACCACTGTGTTCTAAAATGAGATTACTCTGAAAAACTAGATTTTTCAAAACCTTTTTCTTTTCATAGGATAGTGTCACAATATTTCTTGGTAGTTTGATTTTTATTTTTTTTTCCCTGTATACAACTAGATAAAAATAATGAAAAAACACCAGTCTACATTCTGTTTCCAAAATATATGTTGTTATTTGCAATTAATTCACCTACAGAAAGTTTTCAAAGACATAGTACAGTTTTAAAAATTGTAGCTTTTAATTCATTATACTTAGAAATAGTTACTTTGTATGAGCGAATATATCCTTGCCTTAGAAATCATGATTAGTGTGCATGCAGATTCCTCCAATCTGCTTGTATGCCTTTTTGTACTTGCAATTCTCAATTTCAGCTTCATTAAAAAAAAATAAAAAATCACCACTTGTGACATTAAGACCAATTGAAGGACAAGTTAATCTAGAGTGAGTTGTTCTAGTTTTGAAATATTCAAAGCTTGTTACTTTACTGTGATGACTTCTAAGGAAGAACTGATTTAAAAATGCATTGTACATGTTCTCGAGCAAACTAACACATTTTATAAGTTAGGATTTCTAAATCTTGATATCTTAGATAAATATTACAGAACTAATGGTGTTGACCTTTCAATATCTACCTATACACATATATAGTATTCGTATCATATATATATATGTATAAATTAAAAGTGTAAATGTAGAATGACAAAATAATGGACAAGTGAATAGAACCAAGGAGTAGAATCCAGTCTATATACATGCATTTTTCACCACAGAAATAAAGAGGAAAAAATGCATACCATGGAAACTCCTAAGGGATTTAATAATCTAATGAGCTTTTCTAAAGTAGTAATTCTCTGCCCAACTACATCATTGCTGTTTCTGTATCTGTTAGTTAACACACGATTAGGAGGAAAATTTGTGATCCTTTTGTTTCACACTCGAGCAACAGCATGTGTAAGAGATTAGTTTTGCTGTGCTCACCGGACTCAAATAGCTTTCTTCTGTTTAGCATGCTCAGGAGAAGACACAACAGAAAACTGAATATTTGGCTTTGATTTTGAGCTATTTTTATCCAAATTATGTATGGCACTGTAACAAACTACTGCCTCCTGTAAATGGGGCTTTCAATTTATTTTCAGTTTGTTTGGACTGGATATTAGCATCAACAATAAGACCATTTTGAATCTATTGCAAAGTTGGGGAGAAAGTAAATATAAAATCAGCTCCCTTTCTTCTTGCAACCAACTTTTGAATATTGAAAAAAGCACCATCAATCAGAGAAAAGACAAAAATCAACATGTAAAATCCTCTCTTTCAAAATCAGACTCCTCTAGAAAACTCTTGTTTCCAAATAAAGTTAGATGATCTGACTTGGACTGCAGGTGAAATACAAACCTCCAAGAGAGGCCAAACCATCAAAAAATCCCAAACCATAAGAAATCGTTGCACTTAACAATAAATTTTCCAAATTTAAAGGGGTTTGTAGTCAAAATTATATAAAAAAATTTATCTCTGACTATAATCCTAGCTCTCAGTCTAACAATCAGAAACACTGTCTCTAACATTTTCTCTCCAGCTCATCAAACAGCCTTGTTTTTAGTGTTTGTTTGCAGTTATTCACTAGTATGAATATGCATTTCAGTATAGTTATGTGCTATTCCGGCCTGAAAATGTATAGAGCCAAAACTGAACACTGACTAGCTACAAGCATCTATCAGACTGGTGGAAACAAAGAGGAAACATTAGAATGTAAAATAAATATTCATATGCACTGTTTGCACTAACTTAAAAAGCCACTTAATATGCATCTTATATATTGCTCATATTAGTTTCCACCAATATAATATAAAACCTGGAAAACCTCTCATCACAGTGACCAACACAGATCAAATAAAGAGCACATTATCATAAATTATCTTCTTGTTCATCTACCCTGTAAAATTTAAACTATCACATTTCTATCTTACATTTATAGTGAAAACCGGTAAAAAAGTATTGAATATTAACACCTATTGGTAAAGAAAACAACCCAAACCAAAATATTTCAATAACACTCTTTAAATCTTCCCATCCTCTAAAGTATCAGTAGAAAAAAAAACAAGTGCAGAGAAGGACAACAAGTACAAACAATGGACCATAATGTCTCTCTTCGAGTAGCTGCTGAAGGGATGAGGCCTCTTATCAACTAAAAAGATGACAAAAAAAAATGTAGTAATTGATTATAAAATTGTCATGGGCAGGACAATAATCTGAAGAGGGAATGATTATTGATTGTCCCTCATAGTATGAAAAAAAGAGAGCATCAAAACAAACTGTAAACCTGTTGAAAATGTAAGATGTGCTTCAGTACCACAGATGTAGATGATGGGAAAAATGTATATGAATTCAGAAAACAAGAAAAATAATGGCAAAAAAAAAATAATAAAATCTCTTGACCTATTCAATACAAAGAGATTACATCCAGTCCATGAAGTACTTGATTCACAACTTGCTGGAAGCTGGAAGATGATAAAAGGGAACCATCGCTGCTTTCATGTCTCACTTTCTTTCATTGTTAATCTGAATCAGTGTGGGCATAGTATTTATTTTTCCAGTATAAAGCGTGTCCTGCCATGTTTATCTTCAAAGATGTCAAAAAATAGCAGAAAATAGCACTTTTTATTCTGTGTATACCACCCTCCAGAATCAGGTGACTGCAGTACACTCTGCCTGAGGCCATTTTCAAGGTTTGATCATTTCAGCTGCAGTTCTATACTGTACCCATTAGAGAGACATGCAAGTTTCGCAATCCCTTTCAGGATGCAGTTGTGGATCTCAGTTTTGACATAAAAAATACTAAATGATAAATTGAATTGTTGCTTATTTTACTTTAGACATATAAATCATGATATGACTTCAATGAAAAATAAAATATTTTAATTAAGGAATCAGTATCTGCGAGTATTTCCAAGAATCAATATCTGAAGTTATTTACTGAAAATAAACTCATTCGGGATTTTAAAGAACAATCATTCAAGAGAGTTAGACACATACGGTTCTAAAGGCAAAAATTTACCTCTTTTATCCCAAATAGTTGACCAAACCTTATTCCCTAACACAAGAATTTAGTAACAGCACCCTGTTTAGGTAAAAAACAAAAATCAGTTTAACAACGGTGTGAATTCACTAACTCACAAGATTACTAAATGGGGTAAGGTCTTGCAACTAAATACCGTATTTTTACCTTTGAGTTTTGCAAATCCTTTGACCTTTACAGTCATGAACACCCAGCCATGAATTAAAAAGAAAAATAAAGCATTTTGCTATGCCTCATCAGGGATACCTGAAATGCGACTCTTTCTTTTTTCTTTTTTTTTTTTTTTTTTTTTTTGGCGTGTTTTAAGATTATACTCTACAGCTAACACAAGCAAGTCAAAAGCAGCAGAAACAGACAATGACAATAATACATCTCTCACAAGATCAGACCTTTATAGGTATCATTGTGACTTTCATTCAAAAGCTGTAACAATTCAAATGTAATGAAATGCTTCAACAGCATTTTCAGTTTCCAGTCTGGCAAAACTACTGTCCAGGACATTCCAAGGTTTCAATATTACTGAAAGCACTTCACAATTGAAAATGCTTTCAAAAGCTTTCTGCAGAGACATTGGCTAGATGTGAAGCAGTGAACTGTTAAAGGACTGGAAAAGGAATATGCAAAATCATTTGGCAGCTATATTTTCTTCTCTGAGCATACCCAAGGCTGTTTAAGAACACCACAGGTATTAGCAGCTGCTTACTCCTTCTTTCACAAGGGATTTCTGCTTCTGCAAACCGTATTACAGTATAGGAAGGATCGTTTTCCATTGGAAAAATAAACATTTGGAGAAGTAGCAATAAATAATTAGCTTATAACACCCCAAATTTAGCAGTTCTAATTTACGGTATGTGAATGACAAGGAGAAGAGGCAAGTATAAAGTAGACAGGAAAAAATAAGTCTGAGTACATAGCAATAGGGAACCTGTGAATTCTGTCATGGTCTGTTTTCAAATTAAGGCCATGTTCTCCCTCCTTTTCTCACGGTCAGAAATGTTGAATTTCAGTTAAATACATTACTAAAATGTATTTCTAACCCTTTATACATTGTTAAATAATATGACATAAAGGAAAATTGAGCAACAATTAATGCAGGTGAATTCTCTGCTTAGTTCCTTCACAGCACCACAGTCATCTAGTGGCTGTATCAATAAATGCACTGTAAGCAATCTCAACTTCCTATTTTTAACTAGTGGGCTTAATAACCTGAAAAGCCAGTTGTTTTCTGTAGTTCAAACTTTAAAGTAAAATGCTTCAAAATAGAACAGAATTAAAAGATACCACCAACTAATTCAGTATTCACTATCTCAGGGAAACAATAGAAATTTTTTGCCATTTCTGAATGCAAAGAGGACAATGACTGGTTGAAATGATCTTTCAAAACTGATGGACAATCTGTAATGCAGTAAAGCAATGGGACAAAATTTTATAGTGGGAGGACCTTCAATACAAGGTGAAAATCTGTTTTCAGGAAGGGTAGGTACTACTTCCATCTATCCGTCTTGTACTTCAAGAGCATGTAGCAAAATCATAAATGTGTTTCAAGACCACTCAAGGCTCATTTGAGCATTTAATTAGCTTTTTGAGTCAGTTTATAGGAGTCATATGAATGACAGATTTTTGGTGTTCCACAACAGTGGATTGTCAAAAGCTATTTCTTTTCACTTTAGAGCACCCTGCCTTTTTATTTCCTCAGTCAGATGAGCAGCTGATGACCCAGCACTGGTGTTCTACAGACTGTTTGTCTGCCTCTCTGCTTGCTACACAGAACAGAAACCCCTGCAGATGTACAGATCCTGTAATAAAGAATTGCAAAGCAGAATATAACTGCTTTACAGCCAGTTTTCAGAAAACAGCATGCAACAGCCTTGTAAACAGCGACCAATTTATCTGCCACCCGTGCCACAAGCCAGGGGCCAGCAGTTTTATTAGGAAGGCACTGTCGTATGTTTATACAGTGAGAAATCTCTAGTTTGCCCACTTAGCATATCTGATCTGCACTGCAGGAGAAGCATTGGCAGGTGGTACTGGTGAGACTAACTGTATAAAATCATTTAATTTTATTAGCTAATCCAAGTATGCAACAACTGTACTTCACTAACAAATCAAGCAGCACAGAGCAACTATACCTTGATTTTTATGTTTTGAAACTTGGGTATTATAACTAAAATGTAAGCATAGTTGAAAAATCAAATTTATACTGAAAATAAAAGACATGAATCTGAAAGATGTATCATACTCTGTTCCTATTCAGTATTAACAGAACAAAGGAGACAGAAAAATGAAATGAGGATAGGCTCATTTAGTTCCAGTGGCAGCACAAAGATTTAGGAGATGTTGCTGCCTTCTGGTCTTTCAAAACTGGCCAAGCTGTCCTTAAAGCACAACATGATGTGGAAACAGATACAAAGTCAGAATCACATGACATGTAAAATTTCCATGTTTAGTAATTCTCTTTTTGGTGGTCTATGATCCTGGTGTAGACTCCCACCTTAAGTGATTTGGAAGTCCACTAAAACCTTTGGCTTACTGATGATGGACAGTACAGTGTTCTACTACCACTCTGTTCACAGACTTTCCATAAATTAGTCTTGTCATCAAAAGAGCACAATTACTATTTGCTTGTTACAGCCAGGAGTACATGTGTGCTGACTAAGTCCTATCAACTCTAGTAGATGACAAACTACTCTCTCTGGGTTGCAGAACAAAAAAACTGGCTTGCTTAGGCCATATGAGCTGTGACACTTCACAGATCTAAGTCTGCATCTTTGATTTTTTATTTCTTCCAGCCTTTAAAAGCTGAAAAGATATTTTATAGTTGCTCCGTCCCACATTAATCCTAGAAGGGAGCTAAAAAAGCAGTATTTCCTTGAATCTGATAGTAAGAACATAGAGTCAATGGAAGATAATCCTTAAATTTGGATTCAGAAAAAGTTTTCTGTGTGCTCTAATATTACATCAGTTCTGATCTCTGTTCATGAGGATACTACATATTTACAAATCTGGGTTTAGACCAAGAGAACTGAGATGGATCTCAGTCAACCTCTCTGCTATTACATATAAAATGAAAACGAAGCACATAATGTTAAATAACACATCATCTGCTAAAATTTTTATCAGTTTTCAGAGACAAAGTACTGCAATACACCATTCAAACAATGTGTTCCAGAGCTAAATGCAAGCAAACAACTCAAGCTATAAATGAACTAATTTATCTCGAAATACAATTTTAGTTGAGTGCCTGTTCTTCCTTTTGTAACCTTGCTATAAGAAATTTTACATAAAATTTCTATCTGATGTCAAATGTAATAAAACTAGAATCTGCAAGACCTAGAGCGTTTGGCCAAACATCACAGTATTATTTTTACCGTCGTTAAATTGAGGCAATTTGTTGCTAATTTTATTGATATTGCAAAGTGATGAAAACTTTTTATTATGAATGACATTGTAATGAGTGCTTTTGTAGGTGTTATCAAAGTTTCTGTAGAGAAGGTGTCTCTCACAAACATGTAGTAATGATAACAGAACTTTGTAGTTCAGTTCATTCATTGCACAACTGCTACAAGAGCATTGTGTACGAGCAGACAGGGTTTGTTTTAGGTCTAACATGCTTGACAACATATTTTCCCCTTTTTCTCTACTGTTAACAGACAAGGCATTTACTTAAAAGAAAGTAGATGAGCCTTTTATTTCCTCTCTATATCTTAGAAAGACTTTTGGGGAATGAAAAATTTCCAAGCAGAACATTTAAATGAAGACATATATGCAGAGAATTCACACAAACGGAAATCTTGGGAAAAGGTAAATAAATTTGTAGCACATTCTGGTGAAGGAGCCTGCTTGGAACAGACAAATTAAGTCATGTCTGCATAAAAAGTCAGTCCCCAAAAACTGCCTAAGGAAAGAAGAATTGGATTTTATCCCACATGACTACCATATGTCAATTACCTTGTAACCATGCTATACCAACAGAACTATAAACATTTAAGAAAGAGCATCTTCAACAATTACAGGTTCAGAGGCATTTGTTTGCTTATAGCTTGCTGACACTTGAAAAATGCAAGTGTGGACAAGGAATGTAGAGATGGAATTATAAAAACTCACTAAATGATAAACTCTGGGACTATAAGCCATAGACACGAGTTAAAATTCTCAGCTTCACAAAAAAGTAATGGAAGAAAGTTAAGTGTTATCATCAAAGGATCATAACCTGTGCTCAGTATGGATTCTAAAATAATAACTGAGTGTTTTGACAGACTGAGGAGTGAACTGATAAGAATGAGTCAATAAACTGTGGTACAGTGCTGATTGTGTTCATTTGACTCTATTTCTCTCTATTTTCAAGGAAATATTTGAAAATATCTGTTAGCTTTTCTCACCTTCAGTTCAGCATTGTTTTCCCATCTTTATGGAGGTCTGTTAGGGCCAGAAACATATTAGTCTAAAAGTTATTTTAAAACTTAAGGAGAAATATTCCACCAAAAGCTGTGATGGGTTTAGTGAGCAAACAATTCAGTCATGAAACAATTATATGTATATATATATATATATATATATATACACCTTTGAAAATATCAGAATAGTAAGACACTTGGAAACAAACAGCATGACTAGGCTTAGTGTGATCCATGGACTGAAAGAAAAATGAAGTACTTGTGCAATTTGTAAATAATTTTTTGGGTGCATTGTAGGAATACCATCTGTGGTACAATAAGGAATTTTTTTAAACATTAACTAAAAA
>JAWWLT010000080.1:77096335-77113594 GCA_035040995.1 Premnoplex brunnescens
GTAAATAATTTTTTGGGTGCATTGTAGGAATACCATCTGTGGTACAATAAGGAATTTTTTTAAACATTAACTAAAAACGTACTCAAGTCATCTACTTTATCTCACAATTGTTGAAATGGGACTAAATGCCACTCAGCACTTTAGGTGTCTTACCCAGTACCAAAGTAAAATTTACTTAGAGTCAGTTTAAATGCATCATATAATATTCTTGAGTGAGGAAAAGTTTTATTTCTCTCATTTTCCAGGTTTGTTTGTATGTTTGTGTGTAATCATGGGATCATAAGTCAATTTGATGGTAAGGAAAAATATTGATCAAACAGACAGAATTTTTGACATAAAAGTAACAATAATTGTGGAATGGCTATGATGAAGGGAATAATTGTGCTGAATACACTTTTGCACTACTGAAAACTCTTTGATAAGTACCTTTCACTAAAATAAACTATTTTGTTCTTCTTGCTTTTCCTAAAGTGAAATATAAAGTTCTAAAGAAAACCATGGACCCTGCTGTTTGTTCCAAGTCTGATAAAAATTTTAGTTCTGTATTTCTAATTCTACTGGCAAAGATTCCCTAGTTTTTAAATATATACTTCAATTTTCAGAGACCAAACAATGTATTATCAGTACAGATCTTCCATACCACACAACAGAAAGCAGCTATAGCTCCCACTACCAAGTCTTACCGAGCTTTACCTACCCTATTATTTTAACACAGGATTTCAGAGAACTCTCTTCTATTGGAATGGTCCTGCAAATGTTACCAAACTTTGTTATCTGAAGGATAGTAAGATTTTTTTACTATAGAGATATAAGTTTGAAGCAATTAAAATATAACAGGAAATTGAACTTTTATACATAATAATAATTCATGTAATTAACTCTGCAGCATTTAAAAAAAGTCCCTAAAAGTACTTAAGCAACAGTGTTCTTAGTCATTATTAACTCCATTCTATAGAACCCGAACAGATTGGGGGAAAAGACAGAGAGGAAATAATGAAGAGTTTGGAGACTTGTGGTATTCTAGGTGCAATTGGTTTCATAAGTATCTGATTATCCTCCTTGTTAAAAAGTGGGTTTTTTTAATCCTGAACATAGAATTCATAAATGCTACATATTTAAGTAAAGCCAACTGGCTCTCCCTGAAGAGATTTTCCAAAAAGCAGTCTCTTTAAGGTCAGAGTGTTTTAATAATTAATCTTATTTCACTCACTTACTTCTTTCTCCCCTCCCCATTATTACCATATTAAGAACCAAGCATTACCCAAGTGTAAAATAAAATACTTTAATTTCCTCTCTAAGACTGAGAAAATTTAATTCAATCATATAAAAAGAAGTGTTTTAAAAATTATGGTAATTTCCAGACAAAAGCTAAGTATGAATTCACATGAATTTATTTAACGAAATCCTTTGTAATAAAAAATTAAAATAAAAAATAAAAAATAAAAATTAGACTAAATACTCTGATATAAGACCTGAAGTGTCCTAAATTTAATGTCCAAAGCATGTCACAGTTAAATTAATAGAATTACCTGAAATTATATTGACCTTTTGAGTCACAGTGATTCTTTGTCAGAAGCTTTCACATTAATTTCACATTACAGTTTTTCTCCAGTTCAGACACATTTAACACACTGCTGTGACTTTACCAGAAGTTTCTGACCTTTCAGATTATGCATGAAGTGTAAGACCATGAAAATGTCAAAAACTAAAAAATCTGCTTCCAAACCTTAATTGATGTTATGATGCAATTGATACCAATCAACACACTCAACCACTCTTACAGGCACACATCTTCTAATATTGCAACTATGTTTAATAGGAAGAGATTGAAATGTGATATCCCCTCTGAATTACTATTAACATACTTTCTGATGTTACTCAAGTAGTTTCCATAGTGACTGAATTTACACTGGAATGTAGAACATCTTTTGCATCTGCTTTATTTCTGCTTTGGAGTTTAATACTTAAGAGCACTAAGAAGAATGTGTATAGCGTTGAAGTTGTAGCACACATATACACTTATTGCCACTGAAGATAATATTAATTTAAAAATTCTTTTGAGATATTATAAATATCAAATGTTATCTAAACTGAACTACCTTCAAAAAAGTGAACTTCAGTGTTCCCCATAGTTCTGCTCCACAGGGATGATCTTTCTGCCAAAGAATGCAACTACTCTGCTTACAGGGTCCAGTACTATTTTTCCGGCCAAGCTTTAGTGTTGTATCTGATGTCTCTGTTTATTCCTGAAACATCACTGAAAATTATTTTTTTTCTTTATGCACACACAACAGATATACAGTTCTGTGCTGTTATAATTTCAAAACCTTTCATGGAACTTTTATTTCTGTCCCTTACCAACACCTTGGTTTGGGAGTTGGAGGCCAGAAGAGATGGCTTGTGGAAGTCCAACCCCTCACTACCTGCTCCCAGGGCCATCTAAGTGTCCAAAAGCTAAACAAAAGGATGACTCATAGCTTTGCATTCCAACACAATGGCTGGAGAGAGGGTTGGGGGAGGTGCGGACTGGGGGGAGAGGTTTCTGGGTTTTTGTCACACTTCTCTTCTCCGGCTGCTTTTGGGTGCCAGCCACCGTTTGCTGTGCTGGTGGAAGCATTTGGAGGGCTTCCCCTAACTCAGCCCCCAACTCTGTGCACCCTGTGCTGTTCTTCAGAGAGAGCAGTCACCACTACTTTGATTTGCTACAGACTCCTTGAGGGCAATGTCATCTGCACAGGAATTGCTAACCTCCCCATCTCCCAACACTTTCAGATAGAGGACAAGGAGAGGGTCTTTACGCTGCCCAAGGGAAAGGTTTCAGGCTGTTCCCTGTGGCTGCCATTCCCATGTGAGGTTTCAGAACTAGCACACCTCCCTACCCCCATCTTTGCCTTGCTGGAGCCCATGAGTGACCGTGGCCGCTGCCACCTGAGGTGCGACATCTCCTCCCACTGCCTGTAAACAGAGCTGTGGAGATAGCACTTGATTTGTTTGAAAGTTTTGGTTACGTGGTTGCAGTTTGTTCTGTTTGTTTTTTTTTTGGTTTTGTTTTTTTTTTTTTTTAATTTCCTTTTTTTTTTTTGTTTTATATATATTTTTAGTAAAGGACTTTTATCCTTTTCCCTACTTGTTCTGATTAAAGTCTCTTAATTTCGAAGGTTGTGGTGGTTTTTCAGGGAGAGCTCCCCCCCCCTCCTTCCTAGTCCAGAAGGGTTCTTCACCTTCCTTGAGAGACAACTTGGTATTCTTTTAAATTGAGACACGTGCTTAGCATTCCAATTTTTCCTCATTTGTTTTTTTGGCTAGATTTTCTTGTATCATTGTACTTGCATGGTTCTTACTTCACCTCTAGGTTTTATATAAATGTCAAATTCAAAGAACATCCTTTCAGATGTCCTTTTACAGTATGTAACCCTCAAAACACTTTGCTGCACGTGACTAGCTTCCCTGTCAACACCTGAACTATTTTCAGGCATTTTTGATAAGCCACTTCTTGAATGAATTAGCAAATATAATCCTAACAAATTTAGGATTTTTCCAAAATTAAACTTTTCCTATAACTTCAATAAATAAACGTCTCTTTTTTCCCCCTTTACTTTTATTTCCTCCCACTACCCTTATTAAAGATTTTTTCTATATTTCAGCTAGATCCCACACAAATGATAACAATTATGGCACTTAGTTGGTCGGTATATTTCAAATTGAGTAAGTTTCTAAAAATTCAAAATTTTTAGATAGAATGAAAATTTTTAAAACAGTGATTTAACATAGTGCTTAAAAATTAAGAATGTGTTGTTTTAAATGAAAATATCATTCTATTGTGATAGTCTGATTACAGTTAGTAAGTGAGGGCAATATCCTATCTCAATAACAACCTCAAAATAACCATCACCTTAATTCGTTGCATGATCATAAACCCATGCATCCATTATACAAAGTGTAGCTGATACTTGAAATCTGTGCACCCAAAGCATACTATTAGATTTAAATATCTAAAATATTGAGTTCTTATAGGTCACATGTGTTTCTATTGTTCCAAAGTTGCTGTGGTAACAAAACATTCTTCAGTGCAGTTTAACAGTTCCCTTGTTGGGCTGCTAGACATTTGCCAACGTTAATATCCCACATGCATGGAAAAGATACTAATTAGAGGAGAATGTACTAAGATAGACAATTCAGATGCATTGCATAAGGCACGTTCCTAGACAAGCTTTATTTAACATAACATTCCGGATAAAACATGAATGAAATTAAATTGTGAAAACATCTGCTATGTTTAGTGTTCTCCTTTTACTGAAGAGAGACATTCCTCTTCCATTAGCTCTCAGACTTAGTTCCAGTAACATCTGCCCTCATTTAGTCAATCCACTATTCAGTAAAGTATACAGAAAGGTCCCAAATTAGCCATATGATGGGTAAAAGTAAAATGGGTAATTGAGTACCTAAAGAAATCAAAAAACAGAGGGTTCCCAGATTACCTTTTTAAAAATTGGCACCACTAAACTATTTTCAGTCTTTTTTATTTTTTTTGTATACATATTATTTTTCTGAATAGTAGGTATATATTTTGATTCAGAACAGAACAAAAAAGCTTAGAGAAAAATAAAAAGAAAAAAGAAATTGTCAAAGTAACTTTCTTTGCCTCTGATCTACATTCTCCTTCATAGACATTATTCTTTGAAATGGGTTTCAATCACTACCCTTTGTTATTATTCTATACCTTCCTCTAGCCTATAAACTTTTCCTATCCTCTCCACCTTCTTTATATATTCCATAAACTGTAATTCTACCTTTCTCTGAGTATATTGTTTCTGAAGTCCAGCTTGTATGTAGAAGCCTACTGCAGGAAGTCTAGGTTTATGAACAAGAAAGATATCTGTGTTTCTTTTCTGACTCTTTAGACAATATTTCCCAGTGGAAGAATTCCCTTCTCAAGCACTAGAATTCTCACTATAAATATGTATATATATATACACACACATATAAGATTGTTTTCCAAAACTTGTGCACACTAAACAATTCAAATACTATGACAGTCTTAATATGCAGACAATGATTTTTTGATCTTGTGTGTGATGTCAAATAAAGCTTTGGAACTGTGGTCTCAGAAAAAAGGCCAGCTGAAGTAAAAAGCACCCTTCTGCCCAAAATTCTTCCAGTACTCTAACACAGCCCAGAAAAGGCTGCCTCTTCTCTGCTCAGCTAGGTCGCCATGCCCCGAGTTGAACTAATGGCTGTATAATACTCTGACTAAATCAATTCCTCAAATGTGTTTGATGAGAAGAATAATCCCTTCTATTCCCTTCTGCAACTAAGCGTAAGTTAATAACATCTACATTCTCTGTTGCAATCCTTTCCAAGTAGGAAAGGTAACACTTTTTCAGGATCCATTTGTGAAATACATTAAATTTTTCTTAACTATAAAATGTCTTTTGAAACAATGGGCTGTTCCTAAACAAAAAGCATTTTGCTGGATTATAAAGTACCATTATCTTTGTGTGATCTCCTAGTTCAAAAAGGGTTTCAGTAGATAAAAATTCAAGTTAACTCATAATCCACCAAACCACTCTTAACCCACCAAATACAAACTCAGAATCTTGTGAATGTAGTTGCTTCTTGGAGGTACTTCTGAGCCATTATGACTGGCATTTTAGCACTCATGTCAGAGACATTTTTATGCTAACAATGCCTTGTCTGTCACTGAAATAATTTCTTTTCAACAGAGAACTTTCTTTTATGGTATTATTGCTATGAACTCAGGAGACAGTCTATTTACAAAGGCATGTAGGGATAGGTCAAGGGGTAATGGTTTTAAACTGAAAGACGGTAGATTTAAATTAGATATTAAGGAAATAAAGAATATTTGAAGGTGTTGAAGCACAGAAACAGGTTGCCCAGAGAAGCTGTGGACTCCCCATCCCTGGAAGTTCTCAAGGCCAGGTTGGATGGGTCTTTGAGCAACCCAGTCTAGTGGAAGGTATCCCTGCCACTGGTGGAGGGGCTGGTCAGAAGCAATTTCTGCTTCTGGATTTTCATTACATACTCTCCTCTATGTACGTTAATGCTCACAGATGTTGCCCAAGTTGCCTCTAAGTGACACAACTTAGAAAGAGTACTACTTGGTTCTCCAAAGTGTTTTCTTTATCTTGTTTGAGTGAAATATTCTTATGGTAACTTCTGGCGACCAAAAGTTTTGATCCTTGCTACACCCTTAAAAATATATCTGTATGTTGCAAGATATGCTTATATCCTGCCAAATAAATATCCTAAAAAAATGTGCAGATACCACTTTAAAATATCTGTGAACACGCTGTTCTTGGCTTCCTGCAATGAAGGAATGAATAAAATATTGAATAAAATCAACCTATTCCTTGTATAGTAGCATAAATAGTGGATTTAACAGTGAACAAGAAATTTCTTGCTGTTGCCTGGAGAAGTAGTAACAGGGTTAGTCATGTTTTGCTAAAGGGTACCATTAGCCAGCTTGCACACAACATTTATAGCAGAACACAAGAGGTGCAAAAAACCTGTGCTAGACATCTTCAGGAGCACAGAGGTTACCATGTTCACTCTTTAAGAGACCTGGAAATGGCATTATTGCCAAGTGATATTTTCAAATTATCCAGTAACCTTATCCCTCATAAATTCTGGTTAGTTACTTTCACTTACAAAGAATTACCATGTCCCTAGGTTGTCTCTCTCCAAGAGTATTTGTGAAGGTCTACACTGTGTGTCAGTGACATCTGTTACAGCTTTTTACCAGAAAAGTATGCAATAGAGTTTAGTACATTGTCTATGTAGAAACTAAATTACTGTTTCATAGGCATGCAGAATGTTAGTGACTGTTATCCTTCAGTGCCTACTGAAGGTGGAAGTGCTACTTTGAGGGAAGTTTTTCACTAGTGTAAATAAAAAAATAAAACCCCATTAAAAGTTTTCATGTGCATGAGAACATTACCTGCTTTCTGCTTGTTTAAAGAAAAGCTGTATTAAAACACTGGAGCAATACAAACTTGCTCATGTATCTAGCTTAATAGGAAGGAAGTTAGCAAGACTAAGACATTAAAATAATTTTTAAAAATCTGACAAAAAAAAAAGTAGGATTTTTTCTGAGAATGAAATTTCTGTTCACTACAGATTTTTCAAGCCTGGCAGAAGCTCTCACTTTAAATTGCATTTAAAAAAAAAAATCTAATTGATAGAATATACTGTTTGTTTGCTAGAAGTGAGACATCCACAGAGAGACAATGGCAATTAAACAGGAAAGACCTTTCAAGGAATACATTTAAGTAAAATGTAAAAGATAAAAGCAGACATCAGCAATCACCTTCTCATACTAACATTCTTCCTTGATAAAGATACAGACGTTCATGCCCTATCAGTACAATGGACACAGCAGGGATCAGCGTATTGTGTTAAAATAATTTAAAAAGACGACATATGGATGTTAGCCAAAGTATTAATGAAGGAGTAACCAATTACAGGAAACAATAGCTTTATGTAAACCCTCTCTGGTGAGTAGAAAGTAATTTTCCATCTATTGGCTTTGTTGTAATTAATGTTTTCATTCACTATATTGTCATAAAAGTAGGAGCTTCTTGATTATATCTGATAAAAAAGCTAGGAGATATCATCACTATGACAGGAAATGGATTCTCATCAAGGAACAATTTGAAAGCTAGAACAAAAGAACTGAAATTGGACATGGTCATACTATTGATATTAAGTGATTTAGAGTATAACATGGGAAGTAAAAGAAAAGGGACTAATAAGTCCATGTTTTCATCATACAGAATTTGGATAATAAGGTGATATCACCGTAAAAACAGAAAGCATAGACCCTTGTTTAACAAGGAAATTTATTTGTATGCAAAATCAGGTTACAAATAGAAGGGAAAAGATGAAAATGAATACACACAAATACAGAGAAAAGGCAACTAAATTAGACAGGTTCCCTAACAGTCCAGAGTAGATCAGA
Organism: Premnoplex brunnescens; assembly: GCA_035040995.1. NCBI lineage: Eukaryota > Metazoa > Chordata > Aves > Passeriformes > Furnariidae > Premnoplex > Premnoplex brunnescens. The sequence goes on from JAWWLT010000080.1 coordinate 77,104,314, forward strand.
AGAGTTTCTCTGTACTAATTAGTGGGTTTAAAACCAAATGAAAGAAAATGGATACTTGAACTGAAATACACTGTAACAGCCCCATATAATCAAGATAGCCATGGATACATTCAAACTGACAATTAGAAAATGGATTTCAGCTGACAGCAAAGATAAATCATTAAAAGAAACAGGTGGAACCCAGGCCTAACTAATTTCTGGATCATCTTAGGCTGTATTCAGCAAAGAACAAACATTTAAAAAAATAAAAATAAATTAGGACTTCTCTTTTAGTACTATGTAAAAATATTCCTTCAGCCTTTGAATTGGGGAAAGGCAGAAATTACAACAAAGTGACAGCTGCTAAGAGGCCATATTTCCCTCAACCCTTCTATAGAAACCCTGGAGATAACATGATGAAAGTTCTCCCATTGCTTGTTGTAGAGAAGGAACGTGGATGCTCCTGGCCTTTTTTTTTTTTTTTCATGCAGCAATATTGGCCTTTATAGATAATAGAACACCAGATTTTATCAGGTAAGAAAAAAATAAAAAAAAAAAGTAAAGAAAAAGATCCTGTTTGGGAGTCCCATGCACATGAAATAGCACTCTGACAGTCACATATTTTAATATGCACATATGTGTACTGAACAGCTGTAAACTACCTTCCAGCAGATTTGATATTTCAGCAAAACAAGGAAAAAATACCCACCCTTCCAGCAATTTCTTAGAAAACCCTACCAGCAGTATTTGCATTTTTGATTTCTGTCTAAATCCTATTTACAGAACTGATTTATGATTCTAAAAATTCCCTACAATCATTACTAATGAAGAATAAATTAACTAAATACAGGTTTGTAAAGGAGGTTTTCTTTCATTAAGTATTATCAGACAGGCTGACTTGCTTAAATTTCAGAATAGTATATACCCTGCTTTCCCTTTCAAATATGGCTACCAGGAAAAATTGAGTTCAGCAAGAGCATTCATCTTTAATCACACAATACCCCAATAAACTTTGAATATGCTGAATAGGATGGTAGGCAACACTTGAAATATTCTGAAGAGAACCTGACTTTAGCACTACTGAATCATTAAGTTCTTCATATACCAGAATGATTGACTGAACTACTGAAGCCAACTTTGTATATTTTTATGAACTTTGGTTTTATGAAGAAACACCATTACATGATACTGTAAAAAATTATCTGATCTACTGAATAATGAAGATAAGAAACATTAAGGCTCATTAATCAAAGGCTAATGAATTGCAACTTTTCAATTAGAATCAACCCTTTTTTTTTTCTTTTTCTGTAAGAAAACCATGGAATCACATTTTTTTGGAGGATGATCTATGGAGTTTATAAGATTATTTTTACACTTTAATGTAGTTATTTACAGTTGTATCATTTGCAAGGCTTTTTGATGGAAATCTAGGTAACTACAAGCAAAACTTTAGTATGTTTAACAATCTGCATGCTATGGAAATTACTCAGGAAGGACCCACATTAGGGGAATGTGAAGACTGAAAAATGAAAATACCTCTGAGCTGCCTTAAACCATTATCTCAGATTTATGAAGTGCAACAAAGAATGGAATTATATTCTTGCATGTATTGCCAGAGCATTAGTGTTTTGATTAATGCCAAGAATTTTTTACAGAAATGAAAAAGGATCACACAGAGAAGAAGGCTTTTCTACTTTATACTTTTATACAGTGATCTTACCAAGAGATTTCAAAATAACTTATAAGGGAAAATGAACATTACTTTTTCTTATTTCATACCTGTGCAAATGGAACTATTCAAACAAGGAAGTTTCTTGCCTAATTTCATCCCCTCTCACAAACAGTCAGTACACCTGGGTGCCAGATTGAATTTCACACTGCAGTGACATGCCACACTGATGAATTATTTATTTTAAGTGAAAGGTTTTAAAAAATATATAATTCTTGCAGGCATGAAGGCCATCTCAGAGAATCAAGTCTTATCCTTTATGAGTATAGGTATGTATACTGGCAATTTACTCAACCAGATGGTGCCTCATAATGGATATTTTCGGTGTTCATAGAATGATTTCCACAGCTAATTTCAAGAAGGAGATGAACATTTAGTTATGTAAGGAATTGTTGACAGTTTTTCATTTGCAAATTTATATTTTCACTACCAGTGAAACACTACCAGTGTTCTAAGATCTGCATCCCTTCTGACAGGCACTCTCAGTTTTAAAATACATAACAATCCATGTGATGAAGCAAAATGTAGATGCTTCAGAACCACCAGGCTTGATAAAAGATAAAAAGTCACTCTTCTTTATTGACAATGGTTTACACTTACTTGTAGAATAATTCCCTTCAAATTCTTTCTTCACCTTTTATTATTTCAACTCCTTAACATTATTAGATTGACAGAGATTTTTTTTAAAATTAGTTCTGTGAAGAAGTTCCATATGTGGGATGAGGAAATTAAATGGTTTTTCCATGACACCTAGTCTTTACAAGACGTTGACCTTGATTTCCATGCATGCCCTAATCATTTCTTCTCATAGCACTCTCAATTCAACTTCTATAACCAAAGAGAATGTTCCTGGCATTGCCCAACACCTTTGCAATGTGATCAGCAGCAAGTGGCCAGCTGTTCTTGTACGTCCAGGTGCCCCTCTGCTGCAATATTCGTAATGATAGAAAAGTTTTACTTGGGTTTAGGGGATTATGTTTGATGCACAGGTGAAAATTTTGGTTTCCAATTCTAGAATCAGACTATAGAAGATAGCAGTTTAGAGAAACCTGAACTTATTAGCAGCAATACTAAAAGGTAAACCCCAGCCGTACTGACCTGAGAGACTCTCATTTCTCTGTCAGTAATAGTTTTTTGAAGGTGACATCTCTGTTCCAAAATACTCAGATGATTCTGTTTCCTATGAGACAATCTATTTCTGTTACTTAACCTTGTGCATCTCTTCATAAGAACAACTGTACGTACTGCTTGCTTTAAAGGAGCATTTGAATTGTCAGCATCAGTGAACAATCAGAAGGATGTTATTGTAGATGTCTATGCATGAAAATTGATTTAGGTAACTTTTCGTCTTCTCTTTAAAGTCCTTTTTGATCTTGTACATTCTTCAACAATAAAAAGCAGTGGAGTGGTACATCAAAATCTCCCAAGTCTTTTGTTTACTTACTTGTTAATGTATTTATTTAATAACAAGTTGTTGGAGCAAACAAAAATACTTTTCTTTAAAGTATAATTGAAGTCAGCTCCGTATAATTTTTTTCCATATATTTGTCAAGACTACTATTCTAAGATTCTAAAATGTGTTCACATGGTTTTCTTTCCTGAGAGTATCTTGTGTGTAATTGAAAAGTGAGGATGCAGAAAGAAGTTCTGGTGAGGAAAATATTCTGGAATGGAGAAAAACTTATCAGTATTTTCAAACATAAAAATGGGTTTTGTCAGGAGTTTTGTTGTTTGTTTGTTTTTTAATTATTAGTATTTTGTCTGTTTGTTTTGTTTTGTTTAATTACTTTTCAGTTCCTTAGAGTGATGTAAAGTTATTCAGCAATTACTTTAAAGCAAAATCAAATTGTACTAATATAGGCCACTGAATCATCAGTTATTATTCAGGTTAAATGTACTAATTTGAAGACTGAAAGTCCTTGAAAGAAAAATAAATGCTTACAAAAAAAAAAAAAAGAATGTGGATTTCTGCTCACTTTCTTCTTCACATATATTTAGCTATCAGAAACAAAATATGTGATTGCCTTAGGGTAACAATTTTTAGTTCAACTGTTTTGGGAAACAAATGCTTACAAGTGAGTAAAACCTAGATCTTTTAAAGGCAAATTGCAGAAAACCTGAAAGAAACACTCTTGGCTCTTCTTTTGCATTTTATGTTAATAGTTACATTTACTTAGACTTTGAACATCCTATTTTCATTCACTTCAGTCTGTCACAAACAATTTTGTGCAGAAAAAATGTGACTCCTAGTTGTGAAGGGCACAGTCAATTCTCTCCAATATCTTCTGCCAAGACTCTGCTTGAGGCACCAGGGAGCATTTTATCATGTCTATCACTGTGTCAAAATAATTAAGCATTGAACTAATTTTAGCAGTCTACAGTAATTATACCCATACACAAGTGAATATCTCAAATAGTTAAAAAAAAAAAAAAGAAAGACATGAAAAAAATATGTTCAGACCTTGTGCTACCTCTGGTGAGCCTCCTGGGAAATATATGTGCTGAAGCGGTATATGATTGAGGCCCTTATCTTTTTAGATATTTTCCCCCTTCCACGTAAGGTTTGCAGTCTTGAGGTTGCTAAGAAGGTTCTAAGATGCTCTCCCCTCCCTACCCAGCAAAAAACTACCAAAACCAAAAGCTATCATGGGGCATGACAGTGTGAGAGAGATGCATGGCAGCTTCCTTTGTGAAAAGGGCTATGTGGCTGTGTTACTCTCATAATCCTTTATTTCCCCTTCTTTCCTGTTCTCTTTGCTTCTGTCCAACAGCATTTGACGTCTCAGTGGCGATATGATAAAGATGGCCTATTACTTGTTTATGTAACTTACATGGTAATTCTTTAAAAAGTGAGTAATGAGTTTAGGTCTGGACAGTGCATTACATACTCTAATGAATTGAACAAACACAGGGAAGACATATTTCAAAAGTGTAGAGGTGATATACGGTGGAGAATGAATGAGTGGCCAGAAAGCAGTGAGCCTGTAGCAAAAATGAAAGGTCAGTTTCTAAAGAGTTGCCTGTTTTTTGTTCTGTTAATAAAAAAAAAATAAAAAAACCCCGAAAACCAAAAGCCAAAACACACCTGCCCCGCACCACTAAAAAAAAAAACCACAAACAGAAAAAAACCCCAAATCCCAAACAAAACAAAAGAGAAAAAGAGTAACCTGGCTTTTTATCTTAAAAGCTTGTCCAGGCTTTTAATGGGTACTAGCTTTACAAACCTGCCTAGACAGAACAAATTCAAAATTTTGACCACCCCATAAGACTTTTCTTATAAGACAGGTGATGACTAGGTACAATTGCTTTCTTTCCCTGAAAATATCTTCCATCTTGCAAAACAACCTTCCTTTCTTGAGAGCTGGCCATCTCAATCCATTCACTTCTAGCCATCAGGTTTGTAAATGAACACACTGAATACTGTAGAACAGGTAAAGAAGAAGAAAGAGCATGACAAAGAAAAGCCAGAAGAAATTTTGCTGTAGAAAATTGAAACACTGTCTGACTTGGTAGATTTAATATTTTTATTTCTTGCCAACCTTTCTCCATGCTGCAAGTTATTAAAATCCATATTACATTCCATATATCTACCTTTCACTTTAATAGGTCAATATTGATGGTTTTTGGAAAAGCAGGGAAGACACATGGGGCAGGAGAAACAAAGAAAGAGGTAACATTTATTTAATTGCTTTGGTGCAACAATGTGTGGTAACAGAGGAGCTCTTTCCCTCTAACTGTTACCAGCAGCAACAGATGACTTTCTGAAGGGGAACATTTAGTAGTAGTTAGAAGTTTGTTTGGGTTTCTTTCACATTGCAGAGAAAAAAAAAAAAAAGCAATAACAATTTAAAAAAATAATTAGAACAAAATTTATGAAAACACTACTAAATATAGTGCTTGCAGCTGTGAGATCATTCAAAATACAGGCGTTTGATGTTTGCAGTAAAAGCTTAGTCCTTGCCCCTGAAATTCTCTTGATGTTATTCAAGGACCAAATGGACATAATTAACTATATTCAGAAAGCAGTTACCCATGGAGCTATGTGATGCTGTGCTGAGTTCTAGCTTTTCTCAGCACTGCTTCTCATATAGTAGAAAAAACCCCACCTATTTTTCTCATATTTCTCTCTCTGCAGTCCTGTGACAGGAATACTGATGAAATTATTTTTTCTGGTCTCTCTTGGAGAGGACAGTGTGAAAGAAACAGTTGTTAGCTTACACAGTGCCTGTAAAAGTATTTCAACATGTCAGGAATCCATTTCATGCAGACCTCCATTTTAGCCAATGTAGTACCAAAAGACCTAAACAGAATCCATGTCCAAACAGAAATAACATCATTAATGTGGACATGTGAAAATATTTAATTGTTATCAGGTAAAGTCTAAGAATATTGTTTTCCTTACTGAAGGAAGGAATAAGGTTCTCATCAAGAGGAAGCAGGGTTTTTTTCATGAGGAGCATCTAGCTCAGAATTCTTATATTTATACAAGAAGTGTCAGCTTTGCTGCCCAGAAAAGTATGCTGCTTTAAATAAAGAAATTACAAGCTATCATGGAAACCACTCTCATTAGATGGGACTCAAGCTTGATGGGATTCTCATGTGGTTTAATTTGAGCAATGCAAGGCGCTGCACTTGGGTTGAGGCAACCCCCTGTATCAACACAGGCTGGGGGATGACCAATTCGAGATCAGCCCTACCAAGAAGGACTTGGTGGTGTTGGTGGATGAGAGGCTGAACATGAGCCAGTAGTGTGCACTTGCAGCCCAGAAAGCCAATTGTATCCTGGGCTTTTATAAAAAAGCAGCAGGGGAAGGGAAGTGATTGTGCCCCTCTACTCTGCTTTTGTGAGACCCTACCTGGAGTGCTGGGGGTTCTCATCACAAGAAGGACATGGATCTGTTAGAACAGGTCCAGAGGAGGGCCACCAAGATGCTCAGGTGACTGAAGCACCTCTCCCATGCGGACAGTCTGAGAGAGTTGGGACAGTTTAGCCTGAAGAAGAGTCTGGGGTGACTTCATAGCTGCCTTCCTGTGCCTAAAGAGGGCTTACAAAAAAGCTGCAGAGGGACCAAGGGCAGCGAGTAACGGTCTTAAGCTGGACAAGGGTAGGTTTTGATATAGATATCAGGAAGAAATTCGAGGTGGTGATGCACTGGAACAGACTGCCCACAGTTGTGTATGCCCCATCTCTGGAAGTGGCTTTGAGCAACCTAGTCTAGTGGATGGTATCCCTGCCCATGGCAGAGGGATTGGGACTAGATGATCTTTAATTTCCCTTCCAACCCAAGCCATTCTATGGTTCTATGATTCTCTTATATGATCAGTCCAAGCTCAGTAAAGAGTAGTCACAGAGGTACAACTTATCATTGCATTTAAGCCGATCATGGGATGAACATGGATATTAAGGACTATAAATTTCCAGGATGCAAAATACAAAGAACTTCTCAAGCAGGTGGAGCTCCTTCGTTGCACTACTTTGACATGTACTACAATAAACCAGAGTTTGCTCTGAATAATTTTGCAGAAACACTAAATTTTTTTGGACGGAAAGAAAGAAGCACGTCCACATCCTGCCATATTAGGTGTCCCTGATTAGTCACTGCAACTGTTTGTAATTACATAAAGTTAGAAATGTACTATGGATAAGATCAATTGAACACCTGATATCAATACATAACCATTTCCAGAAAAGTGGTGGGTCAATCATTGCTCTTCAAATAAAGTTTAACATTAATTTCTTGAAATGAGCATTTGCCTGAGAGACTCTGCATATAGTGAGGCTTCTCAGCCTCTCCCCTTCATATACAAAAGAAGAAATTAAATACATTTGTAGTTTACTGGAAATTATGCATTTTCCTCACAGGCACCATTAATTAATTTTGTCTTCTTTGGAAGCTGATGGCAACTGAGGTTGCTTTACTTCCCTAGAGTTACAATTTTGAATCTTCAACTCACAAAGACAACTGACAGTATACAGCTCATTGTTACTGCAAAACACAGCTTTCCCAAGCCTGTTCACACTGTATTCCTTGTGAACCAGCTGCCAACAAGCTGCAGTTAGCACTGTGTACTCTTTCTTAGAGGCTCAAAACTGATGGCAAACAAATGAGTGGTTGGCAGATACAGAGGTTTACAATTTGTGGCCAACAGAGCATTCACATCTGCATCTAATTATAGAATGCAAGAGCTAAATTCTCACTTTTATCAGTGTATCATTACCAGAGCCTAACACACTTGCTCCAGTATTAAATTAAATAGCAAACCACAGAACCAAAGACAACTGTAACATTTTTCTCCTAATATATTCTTGCTATAAGTATCACTGTTGTCCCTGGCTTGTAATGACAGGTGGAAAACGAGGAAAGGCTGGGGCATGTTTTCCCCTTGTAATGTAATTAATAGAAAGAGCAAACACACAAGATTCAGTATTTCAACCAATTGATTTCTTGTTTTGTCACCTAAGCCAGAGGCATTTGACTGGATGAAATTTTTGTTTTGTTTTGTTGGATGTTGTTTTGTTTTCTCCATCCTTCATTTGGACACATTATTCAAAGCGGTATTATTATTTACATCTAGGAAATGCAAAATTTAGAAGGCAAAATATGTAATCAATACCCTAATAACAGGATTTGTAGATGCTGGAAATTAATTTTGTGGCTGTATACAAGAACAAGCTTATTGAAGCCATTCAGAACTATCTAATATATAAAGTAGCCTTTCATACTAGATTTCTCTGCAATATCTTTCTGTGAAACCACCTTCCCAAAAACAGTGTTCTTTTACCAAAATCCTTTGTATTTTAGAAACCTTATTGTAGTAACATTGAAATAAATAAATTAAATAAAGTTCTTTTCAAGAAATAAAAAAAGCGCTATATTTAGCAAACAATAATGTCAAAAACACATACCACAGAATCATAGAACCACAGAATACGCTGAGTTGGAAAGAACCCACAAGAACCATTGAAACCAATTCCTAGCCCTGCCCTGGCCCAAGAGTCACACCATATGAGGGATCTGAAGTTGTTTAGCCTGGAGAATAGGAGGCTTAGGGAGCACCTTATTTCTCTGTACAACTACTTGAGAGGTTGGTGACAGTCCCTTTTCTCAATAACCTGTGACAGGACAAGAGGAAATTTTCTCAAGTTACTCCAAGGGAAGTTTTTAGATTGCATGTTGGGAAAAATGTCTTCATGGGAAGGGTTGTCAAGCATTGGAACAGACTGCCCAACAAAGTAGTGGAGTCACTATCCCTGGAAACGTTCTTAAAATGTGTGGGTATGGCACTTGAAGATATGATTCAGTGGTGAACATGGTGGACATGCTGAGTTGATGGTTGGGCTTGATGATCTTAAAGGTACTTTTCAACCTTAACTGCTCTATCATTCTATGATTCTAAGTATGTACCTATGATAAGAGAAATAGAAACTTTACTCACAGTATCCTGGAATGCCCAAATAAGGAACAATATAATATTAGGGAAGTCCTAGAGAATTAGATAAGGGACGTAACTCAAACAAACAGGATGTAAACTGAGCTCTGTGTACCCAAATAAGATACAGAATAAACGTTAC
>JAWWLT010000080.1:77113694-77131076 GCA_035040995.1 Premnoplex brunnescens
GTCTATCTGTCATTGGGCACATTTGGTTAGAGGAGCCACCCTCTGAACCTCCAGCATGCTGAATAAAGAATGCCCTTTTTAACACCTACAAATTGTAAAGAAGTTTGTTTCTACTGCTTTTCAGTATCATTATGTTTACATATTTCTTTCCAGTTCTATGTAAAGCTTTTTCCCCTCCTGTTCTCTCCCTTCCCTGTCTGCTACTTTTACATTCTTAGGCTGTCTTCCCCTTTTGTGCCTCATGATGTTGTGTCGTTGCAGGTTTTTTTCTACTCTGTCCTCCTAATTCTTTTCCTTCTCCTTCGAAGGCAGGTGATTCTCTCTCCTTTTCCCTGCCTTTTTCAGCTCCCTGGACCCTTTCTTCACTGCAATTGAGCCACCATAGGGAGGAAGCAGCCACCCTTCTAAACCTTGCTAGCAAACACCCCACAGGTCATTACAGATTCACAGGCAATAGTCTGACACTGGTACACTATTACTGCAGCCTGCTTTATTTGTTGCCTAGGAAAAATAACTTTATGAGAATCAATTTAAGACATTTTTGAAAAAGACAAGTAGCTAACTACTTGTGTGCTATTTAAATCTGATGTAAAGCCTGCTGCTTCACACAACTAAGTGGCTCTTCAAATTTTAGCTGATTATGAGTCTTACAGACTTCTAAGAAAATATTAGTTTCCCTTTCTGTGTACTTACGAAGTGAGTGCAGGTGTCTGGGTATCAGATCTGCTGGGGCTGCCCTGCCTGGCCCCAGCCGGTCCCAGCACCTCCAGTGGCCCCAGCACAGGGCACGGCTGAGCCCCTCAGCCGTAGGGAAAGCCTGGGCAAGGGAGCGCAAAACGCTGCCCAGCAGCCAGGGCTGAGTGAGAGCAACTAGGGGAGAAAGAGTCCTGCAAGCCCCAGAGGCAGAGTGGGACATATTCCAGCAGGATGGCTCTGTGGCCTGGAAGAGACTCCAGTGGAGAAGATGTTCCCCGGTACCAAAATGTGGTCTTTCATCCTGCACTTACTCTGTTATATTGGGGATCATAGCACCTACAAGCACAGCCATCGTGCAGAGGCAGTGTCCTGTGGTCTTAGCTTAGTCTAGGTGAGGTGACAGCATTCCTTCCCTATCCCACTTTACACAGGACATAATTAGCATGTAAAATTATGTAAAACTAAATCAACATTTGTCACAAAACATGCAGATTATAGTGTGTAACAGGTTTTAAGGGCAATATTTCTACTCTTTCTAATCCCCATGTCATATTTCAAATTCCCCATTCATTACTGTCCATGATGATAAAGGGAATTAGTGTTCCCTGATTAATTTTAAGCACTGAAGATGTGTGCTTCAGTTTGGCCTAAAACTGGATAATTCATTAGTCACACAGTTGAAAGTTCCAAGTCTATTATACCCCAAAAGATATTTTCCCAGAGAAATTTCTATTCTTCTAATTTGCAGTTCTTGTAGCCAAAATTATTTGTATTCTCTAACGTATAACATGTTGAGTTTATTTGTTCCTTTATTTGTTTGGTTTATAAGTGTCCTGTTTTCAGCTGGAATAGAGTTAATTTTTTCCTTAGTAGCTGGCACTGTGTTGTGTTTGGGTTCAGAATGGGAGTAATGTTGATAACACACTGATGTTCTAGTTGTTGCTGAGCAATGCATGCTGTAAGTCAAGGATTTTTCAGTGTCTCATGCTCTGCCAAGGAGGAGATGCACAAGAAGGTGGGAGGGAGCACAGCCTGGAAAGCTGACCTGAACTGGCCAAAGAGATATTCCTTAGAGTGTCATGTCCAGTATATAAACTGGGGAGAGTTGTCCAAAAGAGGTTGATCATTGTTTGGCAACAGTCAGTGGGTGGTGAGCAATGATATCATGCATCACTCATTTTTCTTGGGCTTTAGTCCTCTCTCTCATATATTTATCTCCCTTGTTGTTGTTATGATTGTTATTATTAATCTGTTTAGCTTTATTTCAAATATTGAATTGTTCTTATCTCAATCCACAGATTTTAACTTTTCCTGAATCTCTTTCCCATCTCATGTGGGTGGGGTTGAGGGTGTGTGAGCAGCTGCATGGTCCTTAGCTGTTGGCTAGGGTTAAACCTCAAGAGTAAGAGATTGCTAACAAGAAACTTCTGATATTTCATTTTTAGAATTATAAAGATTTCTTCTAAATATATTTTTTTAAAAAAACCACATTCATAAAATAAATGATGGGATAAAGTTCTTTATGCTCATACAAGGTCAAACTGTACTCCTTAGAGTTCTCAGAGAGCAAGTATCTAGACCTAGCCTCAAGTTCCAGTACTAATTTCTCAGTTTTTATTCTAAGTGGTGCACCTTATTTAGCTTAATCCTTTGGAGACAACTCAGAGAATAAGAATTGCTATATCTTTTAGAATATGTACATCATGGTTGTGATGTGCTCACCTTTAAATGTATAATCAGCAAAACCCCTTATTTGCAATTTCAATTTGTTTATAGTGAAAACAAAGTCAGATTCCTAAGCAAATGCATCCTAATGGGCTTGCTTTTTGTATTTAAAGAATCACAATACTATGATATCAATTGTAATGTAGTATAAAACACATAAAAATTAACCTAAGGAAGGTGCATATTTTTATTACTGTTATTAATGATATTGTTGTTGCTATTATTATTGCTATTATTATGTTCTAAGACCTAAAATAAAGATGACTTTGTTTGCTCTTTTGTATGTCTGATAGAAATATCTACATGTTTGCTATCCCTGCATGTCTCCTCTGCATTATACCAGAATATAGGGCAGGACTGGAACAGGAGATCTGTTGCAAACAACCTGAGCCATGCACCAGAAAGTACGAGATGAAAAGCCATCACTTATATCTAATGTTACCAAAATTCAGCACAATTCATCCTAAGAAATTGGCTATTAGGAAATCCATATCTAGGAAAAACAAAAACAAAAAACAAAAAACAAAAAAAAAAAAAAGAAAAAAAAAGGAAAAAACCCAACAACCTTGGAACTTAAAGGCCAAAGAATTTCTAGCCTAAAAGCTTACCTGATTCTACTAAAAGCCTCTGCACACATATGGAATACATACTGCATGAATCAAGACCTGTGGATAAATAACACTTGGGATTCCAATTTATATATTTCCTCCCACAAATAAAGGCAGTTAGATCTAGAATTTCTAGCTCTTTTCATCAGGTTAATCTCACAGCACTTAAAGTTCTGCCTGGGAATGGGGCTTGTAATTTAGTTATGGACCATAAGTGTATAATAAAATGGCAAAATGAAGATCTGAAGCAATCATTGAGTTCAATCTGGAAAATGCCTGTAAGACCATTAAGTCCAACCATTAACCCAGTACTGTTAAGTCCACCATTAAACCATGTCCACAGGCACCACATCTGCACATCTGTTAAATACCTCCAGGAATGGTGACCTCACCACTGTGGGTTCATAGGGAGCTAAAGGCTGTCATGAAAGAGAAATTGACTGAGATACGTTAGATTAAAATTGTTATTAATGCTTTAGGATATCTATGAGCCAAACATATTGGAGGCTGGGAGAGGACTTTCAAGAAAAATCACTACATTTTCCATATTCTTTCTTAAACATCTGCTGTAGGCGACTGCTACCAATCTTATAGACCATTGATCTCAGCCAATATCACCATTCTTATACTTTTACAAATCTACATAATGCAGGGTTGTGACGCCATCGATAGCAGAGCACACAAATAAAGAATTATGTTAAGAGCTTATGGCAGGGCTAGCAACCTTCTGGTAGGTGTGCCTGAACTAGGACACAGGACTATTATCAGCTACAAAAATGTCACAAGAGATTGACTTTCACAGTCCCTGCTCTGTGCTAAACGGCCTGGAAAGCTGTAGTTGGTAAGACAGAAACCTGTGTGCCAAGTGTGTGGTTGAATGGACCATCCAGAACAGCCCAGGAGGACATTTTTCCCAAACCTAGTGACACTAAAGAGGAAGAAAAGAACCAACATTAAAACAGATTAAACAGTAAACAAGGGAATATCACAACCCTTTGAAAACAAAGACAGACAGCCTGAGAAGTATAAAAGAAGGATAAAAATTTGCAATGGTGGTTACAAAGGAGACCATAACAGAACAGCAATGAAATCTGTTTTGACATTGCTAGAAGTCACCCTGCTGGCATTTGTCCATGTCTGATGGAGTTACTTTACGTTGGAGGCATGACTGTGCCAGTGTACAGCAGGGAGGGATCCACACCTCAGTGTGTATGATCCACACCTCAATATGTATGATGCACACTTCTGTAAGGTACAGCAGCTTGTGGGCTATTCTCATACTGTATGTGAGCTTTTAAGGGCTGCAGGAGGAAGTGTGTAGTTTGCACTTTTAACCAACACATCCTCTGAGACAAGGTATGCGTGTGTGTGCATTTGTGTGTGTGTTTGCAGAATTCTTTAGTATTAGTTATAGAAGGCTGGTTAGAAATTTGTAGATATTTGCAGGCATTTTTTAAGAGTCTAGGAAAGTGGTGTACCTGTTGCAATTATGATACTGACCCATAACATGAAGTTCACTGATTACCAATTAATTGTGTGGCAATAAACCTGATTCAATTTAAACTATGCAAATTGAACAAATTTCCCCTGTGAAATCACCCACTCCAGATGCTGCACTCCTCAACAGTAAATTACAGAACATAAAGAGTGATCGTGGAGTGATATTATGACATGAAATCAATTCCCTTTCTGATGTAGAAGAAAGTTATTAGCATTTGGGATTCTATTTTTGAAAGAATAAAAAAAGTTAGTGGATGATTTGTCTTTCTCACAAGCAAACAGGACAAGCCTTAGTAGATTTCAGAGAGATATTCATTGCAGAGACAGCACCAGTGTTCTTAGTGTTGAGTGTGAGGATAAATATCCTTCCAGTCCAGATGGCTGTACCAAAAGGAGTATCCAGTACATTTAAAACATAATGCAGTGAACACTGCTGACAATACTATTACTCTGCTTGAAGCATTTATATGTTTCACAGAAATCACAGGATTCGTCTTCTGGAAGGTGTACGATCACACTACAATCTTAACTGTAATATTTATGTTTGCCTCAGAAAACCTAATAAATAAGCAACTATTTTATAGTAACTTTCAGAATTCTGCCAAGACAGTACCAACCTCATTTCCTCTAAACAGGTACAGACTTACTAGTGAGGAGGAGGGGATGGAAAAGTTCATATCCTCACTTACTAGAAGCCAATATAGCATTTAGCCTGTCCCATGGGAGGGAGAGACTGAACCACTATCTTAGTGACTACATCCACAGTGGAAAAAGTATTCTTTTCTCTTTATTTTTCAGGAGCTTTTACACTGATAGGCTTTAATTATAGCATAATACTGAATACCAGACATAAATTACTTGAGTAGTTTTACATATTTCTAATATTTCTAATGTGATGGAATCACAGCAGCTAAAGCTAATACTACAAGGCAGTGATTCTGTCCTTTTAAGCAGTTGCAGATTGCATTTAAATTTTTAGACTGTTTATGTGGATTTTATAATATAAATCAACTATGTTTCAAACTAAATGAGCACTTGGAAAAGGCTCTCACAAGATTTCACCAGACCTTCAATGCAGTTCATTATAACACAGGCCTTACAAACAAACCTAACTGTTTATTGTGCAATGTGAGAACTAAACGAAGCACCTGAAATCCTTACCCTTAGTAAAAAGAAGAGGAAAATTCAGAAGACTGACTGAACACTGAACAGTATTTTCTCTTTCCTGTTGGACATATTTTTATTGTTGCAGACCTTAATTTTCACTTGTAAATTCTCTACATAATTACTTATCAGTCTGATAAGTTATTAGGTGGGATTCTTATTTATGCCATTCATGCAATCTATCAGTAAAATTCATTCATCACCAGCATATTGCAGTTTACATGGTAAGTATTAATCAGTAAAATCCTACACTGGTGAACGTGTATTGCAAGTTAAATTATGATGCACATTAATATGGGAGAGTTTCCTGATGAATTTTGTATGTCTCTAGCATAATTTAACTTTATTAAACATATATCAAGTCATATAATGATATAAAACTTGTTAAGTAAGCAAAAGGTCTACTTGGCATCATAATGGCAATTTAGATATTGTTCAGTTCAACTGTACTTCTGTACTACAGATCAATTTATAAATAATGAAAAAAATCAGAATCAGCATTATTTTTTCATGCCAATTATTAGATATTATTCAAATTTAAAATTACCAAATTATTTTGCTTTGTTAAGATGTGTTATTGTCTTTTAATTTGCAATTGAAGAAGTGATAAGCCTCTCAAGGTTTAGCTACCACTGGCTGCTTAGACCTACTGGTTTTTCTCACTGGTTATATTTTGTGCTGACAGTAACCATATTAATTTCAGTGGAAGTACTCAGAACACTTGCAAGTAGTCAGCATGAGCAACAGAAGCAGAATCACCAGCTTCTGTTGGAGAGATGACATTTGTAACCGAACTTCCTGGCATCCAGAGCTTCTCACTTCTCGAAATATTCTAGGTATATAGAACATTTGATGCTTTGCAAAAGACTTTGAATTTTCCTAGGATATTTCTGGATGGCAGGCATCTCAGCAAGGCTTTAGTTCAACCTCTTACTCAAAGAAGGTCAAGTTTGAGCAGCTAACAGAGATCTTAAATCAATCAGAGTTTGAAAACCTTCATAGCAAGAGTACAGCCCTGCTGGGCAACTTATCTCTGGTCAATATTTGACTGTATCAATGGTGAAAAGTTTCTCCTTATATCCGGTCAGAACTCACTGTGCCAGGTATCTCTCATCCTCCCATGACACAGTGCTATAAAGTGTCAGGCTTTAGTGCTAACATCTTTTGTAGATCCTGGAACACTGCTGTTAGGTCACCTTAAAGTTATATCTTCTCCAGGCTAAACAATTCCTAGTATCTTATCCTCTCTTTACAGAGCACATGTCCCAGTCTCTGACCACACTAGAGGCATAGGGTGATTAGGAACCATTCGTGTCAGAGACCTGTTGACATATTTTCTGTAATTGGAGGCTCAACATGGATGTGGCATGCTTGATGTGCTGCGTATAAGAGGAAAATCCCTCTTCTGGATGTCTTGGCTGTGCCCCTGTGAATACCTTTCAGGGCACTGTTGGCTGTCTCTGCTGGCTCACACTCTGTGTGTACTTACCAAGGTCCCCAGGTCTCTTCCTGCAGAGGTTGCTTCACAGGGTGCTTCCTGCCTGCAGCAGGACTTGGCCTTTTCCTGTCCATGGAATGGTCCTCTTTGCCCACTACTTCAGTCTATCCAAATCCCTAAGAATGGCAGCACAACTTAATTCCTCTACTAGATATAGTATTTAGCAATCACTTCAGCAACTACCCAAAAAGCCATACCTTTCCTCATATCTGGTAAATAGAATTCTCTATTATGAATGCACAGAAAGACAACAAATGCTGTTAAGTCAATTGGGAGTGCAACTGATCATGAACCAGTGGAGCAGCATAGGATTTACTGTGTTCTGTAGTCTTTTCCATCTCTGTCATGAATATTCTTAGGTTATAGTTATAAGCAGTTAGCAGAAAGCGATAAGCAACATCAGCTCTCTCCTGGGTTTTATAGTAGTCTGGAAAAGTGTTAGTTACCCAGCATAGACATCATACTAGATGTTTGTTCTCTGGAGCATTTTCTAGTATATAGAACTTCCAAATGGAGTGTTAAATATATCTAATCACTCACTTTGTGGAAGTTGAGCAGTGCATCTAGCAGAACCTTATATATCTGCGAGTGCTTAGCTTTTGTCATTGTGAAAGAAAACTGCACAAGTTACTTGCCTTGACTCACTTGGAATCTTCTACACATTTGGTTTTTAACTTCTGAAAAATACTAGACCCGAAATTACTAAAAGGAGAGATGGGAAAATGACACAAAAATGCTTTCTCCTAGCCAATGATAAACTATTTAGGAGTGTTTTATTTCAAACATATTTTAGGAAAAAAAATTAAAGTGCAATATGAGCATTTAGCCACTTAGATTTTATGAAGTATTTTTTGTATATACATAAATATGATATATATGTCTCAACAATCACTTTCTCAGCTTCCAGTTTTGCTTTACATGTGAAAAATAAAACCATGTATTTGCCATTATTTAAAAATAGATAAGAATACTGCAACATTAATTTTTGAAATATATTTTTGCAGAGTACCAATGACTGGTCTTCTTTACTGATATTTGTGGGAGTTTAAAAGTTTTAAAAACCATATTCACCATCTAGAAATTATTTTGTTTTCAACAATTGCCTTGAGAGATGTTCATATTTTTGGAAAAGATGTGAGAACTTTGATTTACGCTCTTAAGAAAAACTTTTTATTCAGATGCCAGTCAAAATTATGAGTGCATAGAAAGTACAAGAACCAGCTGAGGTAGTGTAAGTTTCATTTCTTTTCAATAACGTGACAGCATTAAAATACACAGCTTCTCAGTGTCAGGTACTAAATTTAGCACTTGATGTATGACAAATATTCCTGTTCCAAAAAAAAAAAAAAAAGGCCAAAATTAAAAAGCAACTTCCAACACTGGATGCAAAAGAACCTCTTGCTCACACACTTCAGAAGCAAATAGATTTTGGATGACCAGCTGGATAATGAGTAGGATTGCCCAATGTTCTTGCTGTGAGGACTCTTCTTAACAATTAAAACCATTTGCTTCTATTATTTTTGACAAGCATAACAGACTGGTAACAGGTGGGAGAATCTGCTTAAAAGGAGAAAGCAAGAGAATGAAGATGGCACAAAAATCTAGCAGACTGGACAGGATAATTTTCTTCATAATTTTGCTTACATTTCTGTAGGTGCCAAATATGAGTACAAAAATTAAGCAATACCTTTTATGTAAAAATAATGCCTGTTTTGTGGTCTCAGTCAAGGTGATCTGTTACCAAATGCTGGATTTACAACCACCTGCCATGCAATAATGAGGCAGTTATCAGAATGAATAACATTCTAAGAAAAAGAAATCTATGGGGTTTAGTGATTTTGACCTTTCAACTACCAATATTACACACTCCACTTAATATTGACATAAAACTTTATAATGTCACAATCTTAAAAGAACCCAAAACAACATAAGAAAAAAACAAACACCCTGATCACTAAGCAAGGGAGAATAAAGTCCTGGAAGTCTAAATTAGAAATTATTATGCCAAGGTTCTATAGTGTCAAGGTTGTATCTATATTTTTCTTTATAAATACACTCTGAGTTTACAGCTATTTCAGTTATTTGATAATACATAACTTAATCCTTCTTATTATAAAATATGGACCCTTTTCAAACAGGCCAAGTGAGCAGCTTGACTATATTTATTCTTGGATGTGACAGGTTAAATTTTAATTTCACTATCAGGAAGTGTATTTTTCCCTTAAATTCCTGATCTGTAGACATAATCATACACATGTAACTGAGTCACATTTGCTTCACATTTTTAACACAGGTATTATTTTGTCTGAAGAGTGATTTATATTTTTCTAATGCTTCATGATTCATGTATCCTGCAGCTGCAGTGAAGAAAATAAACAGTGACATTCCAGGTAAACATCTGTGTCAAAAGTCAGAGGTAACTCTGATTTCAGCAATTTCACTAGCAAGTTTAAAAAGAGTAGGACCCTTTCATGGAATCAGCAAAATAAGCTAAGACCCTCTGACAGTGTTCTCAACATCATCTTAATCTTCCAATTAAGGGATAGGATCATGAGATAAATTCAGATTATTTCTCCAGTACTACTATTAACATATATATCTTTAACATGTGTAACTCTGAATAATTCAACTTTCAAAGACATGTCAGTCTTTGGTTCCTAAGTGATTAACAGGCACTGCACATAATACTAAAGGATTCCCCTTCCAGGAAACTTTAGCTGAACGTTAGTGCACTTTCTATGGCATTACTTGACTTCAGAAATCTACTTTTCTCTCATAGAACTGCTTCTCTTCCTCTTCGGTGAGTGCTGATGTCAACTGCAGCGGTAACTAAAATGCAACACTGCTTTTGCTGATGAAGGCAAGAACAGAGACATCTGGCTGATGAAGGCAATTTGAGTGGATTTGTCAGAAAGTACTTTTACTAGAATATGGGAAGGTCCTTGAGGTACACTTACTGTAAAATGGGAAAAGTTTGTATTTATTAAAAAGTGCTCAGAATCCATGTTGGTTTTTAATGACCTCTTTGAGCCTTTGATGCAATAAGTGAACCAAACTGGATTTGATTTTACAAGGTGTTCTAGTGTTCTGGTTGAATTTCTAATATGACAAAATAAATGCTGGAAACTGTCAAATTAGCCTTAACCCCTCAAGTATAATTTTCCTTTTATAAGGAAAAGTACAATTTGATATAAACTGTAGATTTCGTTTAGTACAAATGCAGATCAAATTGCAGGCTCAAATCTACTTGCACCCTGGAGAGTCTCAAAACCTTTATGAATAATAATACCTTCAACACTTCTTGGCTTCAGAGTAATGGCACAAATCAAAGAATTCTTAAAAGACAATTCTTTAGTAGTGCTGATATTTTGAGATTTACAAAAAGATGATAGTTTCAATCCTATCTATAATCAGAATAGATTCAGTAAAAAACAAAACCAACCAACCAAACAAACAAAGTTAATTTTTCTTTCTGTTGATAACGAGGGAAAAGTTGTACTATTCTACTATAAAAGAATAAATGAAAAGAAAAAGAATAGAGTCTAAACTGAAACAGATTTCTAGTTTAGTGCAGGTCAGAATAAGTAAATATCCAGAAAAATTTAGAATCATCTTGATTTACAAAATCAGGCTAGATGTGGAACAAGAACAGACTTCAATGATTGCAACAAATGCTGAGATTAGCTGTAAAAGAAAGAAAATACTCCATATGAGTTTTCTGCAATAAATTTGTTAGTTTTTACTGAATCTTAGATTCATAAAATTATAGATCAAGCAGAAATTATGTATGAGTCAAAAAGATCCTGACATCTGCATATATGCAGATGCACACCAATTCCTTCATCTTGTATGTGGTCAGTTGTACTGGACATTTTCTAATGGCCTGGTACATATCAGGAAATCTTTGGTGTTCAGAACACAAACCATAGAATCACAGAATTGAGTTAGAAGGAACCTCAAAGATCATCTAGTTTCGACTCCCTTGCCATTGGCAGGGACACCTACCACTAGACCAGGTTGGCTCAAAGCCCTGTCCAACCTGGCCTTGAACACTTCCAGGGATGGGGCATCCACAGTTTCTCTAGGCAACCCATTCCAGTGCCTCACCTCCCTCACGGTAAAGAATTTATTCCTAATAGCTAATGTTGTCCTCTGTCCTAGTTCTCCTATAAAAAAAACAAGTCCTTCAAATACACATAAAAATGAGATAAAATGGATTTCTAGTCTTCCAACACTGGACTGCTGTGAATGCATCAACTTTGGAGGAGTCTGAAGGAGAGAAGAAACTATAGAAAATAGGCACATGCAGCTAACAAAGGCAATTGGTAAAATTGGTGGTTCTTTGAGTAACATTTTACAAGGATGAAATCAAGAGTTAAAAACTGTTATAACAAACTTAACTAGAAGAAGCTGTCAGAATCTTTCACAGAAGGAGCTACACCTCAAACCCCAAAACAGGAGATACACAGCAAGAATATTTTTGGTTAAGGGGAAATGTACAGTCATCTCCAGTGAACCCTATTGTTTTCCAAATTATACATTTTGGTTTTCAAACACTGACCTTGAAAATGAGAGCTAAATGTCCAGTCTGTATGTCTGTGATTTTTGAGTCTGTGTGATACTGTGTCCTGTACTGCTAAATCTTAAGGTAAAGGAAATGATATTTGCTTCAGGTTGAGAAGCAGCTCCAGGTAAAACATCCTAGTGATGGTTCAGGTGATGTAGACAGTGCTATTACTGATCCCAACCAGTCTTAGGTAATAAAAAAAGGTATGTTGAAACCTCTTTAAAAATATGTACTTTAAAGGTTATGAATTTTGTTCAGTTGATGAAATACTGCCTATTGCTAGTTAAAGGGATTTGTTTCAATCTGTTTTGTGTTCAGCTCTAACCAATTCCATACAATGTTTTCTAAAGCAATCCACACAGGATAACACATATTATTCTATAAATGTGATTCTTCAGTAGTATAATGTCTGCTCCTCTTCTTCTGTGGGTTGTTTACAAGCTAATATATATTTAGGTATCTTACAAAAAACTTAAATCTAAAGTTACCAGAACACTGTCAATAGTGCATCTTTCTTTGAGCTTTTTTGCAACTACCAAAGTCAAATATGTATTGTCTTTAAAACAAATGTCCACGGTTACTGGAATAAGCATTAATATATTTGAGGAATTGCATGATATCAAATTTCTGATGTTGTGATGGCTTTAAAGTCATCTATATGTTCACATTGCTTCTGCAGTGATATTCCAATTCAGTATCCGGTTGTTTTAAATGAGTTTGATCAAAAAAGCTGCCAATTCCTAGCTGAGATGAAAGAATGGTTTTTGTAACACTTGAGTATGAAAAGCATCAGGGAAACATCTCTCTCATGAGGACAGGCTGAGAGAGCTGGCACTGTTCAGCCTGGAGTACAGAAGATTGAGAGGGGTCTTATCAACGCAGGAAGATACCTTAAGGGTGGGTATCAAGATGATGGGACCAGACACTTTTCAATGACAAGGACAGGACAAGTGACAGGAAAAGGGACAATGGGCACAAATATCTGGGCTTCTTCAAATGCATCAATAGCAAAAGGAAATCAAAAGATAATATGGGCCCATTACTAAATGAAGTAGAGACTCTGGTAACAGCAGACACAGAAAAGGCAAAGTTTCTGAAGGCCTATTTTACATTAGTCTTCCCTGACAAGACCAGACCTCAGGGATCTCTGGCCCAGGAGATCAGGGTAAAAGAATGTTGGAAGGAAAACTTTCTCTTGCACAAGAAGAATTGAGTTGGTGAAAATCTAGGAAAACCTGACATTCATGGGCATGCATCCATGAGTGCTGAGAGTGCTGACAGACACCATAACTAGGCTGCTCATAATCAACTTTGAGAGGCTATGGTGATCAGAAGAGGTGACTGAGGGCTGGAAGAAAATAAATGTCTCCCCAGTCTTCAAAGAGGGAAAGAAGTAGGACCCAGGGAACTACCAACCAGTCAGCCTCTCTTCAAACCCTGGGAAGGTGATGAAGCGTCACATTCTGGAGGATATCTCTACCCACATGGAGGACAAGTAGGTGATCAGAAATAGTCAGCATGGATTCATTAAAAGTAAGTCATGATTGAAGAACCTTGTTGTCTTCTATGATGAAATAACTACCTGGATGATGGAAGAGCAGTGGGTCTCATGTACCTTGACTTCAGCAAGGCTTTTGACATTGTATCTCACAATATGCTCATATGCAAACTCAGGAAGTGTGGACTGGGAGAATGGACAGTGAGGTGGATTGACAACTGTCTGAATGACAGATCCCAGAGGGTCACAATCAGTGACACAGGGTCTAATTGGAGGCCTGTCACTAGTAGTGTCCCTCAAGGTTCAATACTTCTTTTATTGAACTTATATTTTTAAACTTATTCACCAATAACCTGGAGGAAGGGACAGATGCCTTCTCAGCAAGGTCACTGATGACACAATGCTGGGAGGAGCGTCTGATAGCCCAGAGGGCTGTGAAACCCTTCAAAAGAACCTAGGGGCAGAGAAGAACTGCCTAAAACTCAAGAGGGGCAAATGCAGCGTCCTGCACCTGGGCAAGAATAATCCCTGGCACCAGTACAGGCTGGGGGCTGACCTGCTGGTGAGCAGCTCTACGGAGAAGGACCTGGGTGTCCTGGTGGACAAGAACCTGTCCATGAGCCAGCAGTGTTTCATGGTGGCTGAGAAGGCCAATGCTATCCTGGAGTGCCTTAAGAAAAACATTACCATCAGATCGAGGGAGGTGATCCTGTCCCTCTACTCAGCCCTGCTGAGGCTTCATCTGGAGTGCTGTACCCAGTTCTGGACTCCTCAGTACAAGAGAGACTTGAAACTCCTGGAACAGGTCCAGAAGATGGCAAGAAAGATAATAAGGGGACTGGACCACCTCTTTTACAATGACAGGCCTGAAGGGAGAGCATCAAGACGATGGATCCAGGCTCTTCTCAGTGGTGCCAAGCAATAAGAAGACAAGAGGCAATGGGCAGAAACTTATGCATAAGAAGTTCCACCTGAATATAATATAGAATTTTATTACTGTGTGGGTGACCAATCACTGGAACAGATTGCCCAGATGTAATCCTGTGCAAGGTGCTCTAGGGCTACCCTGAGCTGGACCAGATGACCCACTGAGGTCCCTTCCAACCTTATCCATTTTGAGATTCTATGAAACTGAAACACATGAAGCTCCATGTGAAATATGAGCAAAAACTTCTTTATTGTGAGAGTGGCAGAGCACCAGAACAGGCAGTCCAGAGAGGTTGTGGAGTCCCCTTCTCTGGAGTTACTCAAACTCTGCCTGGATACAATCCTGGGCACTTTGCTCTGTGTGAACCTGTTTTAGCAGGAGGTATGGACTAGATGATCTCCAGAGGTCCCTTCCAACCCCAATCATTCTCTGATTCTGTGATTTTACTGTGTTTTAACATAGATACTAGTCTTTCCAGAAAAAAAAAAAAATAAATCAACAAACGTACAAAATTCTCTACCAAAAATTTATCATAACTCCCCGTTTTATTTTTAGTACTGCAGCCTGTTTCATTATGGTCCATTTTGACTGTGATTATCAGGAAAATATACTACCAGTTAAAAATTTGGTTGAAAATTCCATCTTCTTTGTTTACAGGTGCTGGGACAACAGAGCATGCAAAGATACATAATTATTGAATAATTATAACAAAAGCTTTATGGCTTTCAAGGAATTGTCAGATGTCTCAGATAGTTAGCTAAATAATAGCTGTAATATGCAAGTATGCACACACTTTTATATACAATAATTATAAATAATTCTCTGTGAGTTGGCAAAGAAAGAAAGAAAAGAATCATGTCAACATCACTCTTCTCACTAGAATGAAGGAAAAAATCTAAGAACACCAGAACAGAATAAAATAAAACAAAGCAAAACCCTTCAGATAAATGAAAAAAAATATGAATTAAATGGCAAAAAAGAGGGTTTTTTTCCATAAATAGACATATTGAAAGTTGCTCAATCAATTTTATAGGAACGCATTAACTGCTACAGTTATTTAGCCATTGCACATATATAATTCATCAGGATTTTTTGCAGTAGTGTTTTACTCACTTAGTAGAAAAAAGTTGTCTTTGCTGAATTCTACCAGAATTTTTCCACATTCCTCAATACTAAGTAGCTTCCAAAAATACTTAATTATGAACCTCATTGCTATCTACTTTAGTATTTCATATTAAATATAGTGAGTTTGCACTGGGAGATGATTTATTATGATTCCAGTAAGAAAGACACTGAGTCTCTATACAGTATCATTCAAAATGCCATTTATTATTTATTATTTACACTGTAAAGAAAGAACAAAAGGAATGAAGTGCAGCACTCTTACAAAGATCCTATCTGAGAAGGGTTACTCTGTTTTGGTCATCCAAATTATAGGATTGGTGTTCAAATTAAACAATTCCATTCATTATTGCTACTGTCAAATACCCAGGCTTCAATAGCCAAGCTGCACTTCCACCATAGCCCAAGCCTGCTCCTCCTCAGGTTAATAGCTAGGTGGGTGTGGCGATAGGTGTGCTTTTGGAAGTATTTGGAACAGAAGCTAGAACTTGGTTTTTGCTTAGGAAGCCTTTTTCTGCCTGCAAAGTGTCTCTCTCTGGTATTCAGGAGAGATAATGGTTGCAGAATTGTACAGGGCCTCCTCAGGCGGGAGGACAATGGAGAGAAGATAAAAAGTCCTGGAAGACTACGGGAACTACCTTTCCCTGAGGCCCGCTGTTGTCTTGCAGCACTGTGAGGTTTTTTAAGTTTTCAGCATCCTCAATTTCAAAAAAAACCCTTTTTTTCAAACCTTTTCACTGCCTTGGCATTTTTTGGGGAACACGTGGATATATTTGGCTTTACAGTGGGTCACCAGTTTCTCCATGTACAATGGTCTTCCAGTCCACATTATTCCAGCCGGAAACACTTCACTACTTTTTTGACAAAGAACAGCTTCAGAGTACAGTCTAATATGTCCTCTGATCTTCTTCCTCACTTAATTTTATGCTTCTATGCTGCTTTTATAAAACAATGATATAATATGTTCTTTCCACATATTGTTTTGTGCATGCTTTCAACAAAGGATGAAGTTATTACTACAATTTTAGGTGTCACTGCAACTTCTTGGTTTTTTATCTATTGTTGCTTTTAATACAGACAGTCCAATTCTAGACAAATTTATTCTTTACAGACAATATACCAAGGAATCCTCATACACATATTAAATTATCATTTTACCAGTGCCATCATATTCACACATCTCAAACATTTTACTGCAACAATTCATTAAACATAGAAATAATATAACAAACATCAGGCAAACAATGTTTTTCATCTTATTGTCTGGAAATTTCAAACTAGGAATCCTGAATTACTAACAAGAATTCCATAAGGTGCATTAAGAACTCAAGCTTTTCCCAACATTGAAAATATCTTTCATTCTGTTTTATGTTGTCCTTGGTAAAAGTTACCATGACTTTCCTGGTTTATTTTCATTTATTTTATCCTTGGGAAAAGGCACTAAAAGTTCCCCTTCTTCCATTTCATTTAAAAGTCTTGGTTGTAGACATCAAACTACCTGAGCAGGAATGAAGCAACAAAAAGGGTTATAGATGTCAGAACAGCCCAAGCTTGACTGGGAACTGATGTAGGTTCTATGCCTCAGTCTCACTGAAATGGCTGAAAAGCTGTTGCACTTTAAAAGGCAGAAATGTGTTCATTAAATCAATTATCAGCAGTAAGTCTGAAAAATTTGTGAGAAGTAGATTTTATTTATAAATATCAGAAAATTTTCTCCTCAGAACAAAAATATTTGTTCAAGAAATTCATTGTATATTTAACTTTGAATTTTGCAGTTTAAAATTAATGAAGAAAGAAAGGTTTCATTGCTAAAAAATCAAGTAAGAAATGAGATTGAAAATGCAATTTTTTAACTTAATATTAATTTCTGCATTTAAAAGTGTGGCCCAAAACTGGAACATACAACCTTCCTCATAGGATTTTTATTACATTGGACTTCATTGAATTTCAATTTTCCTGATGGAGTCATTAATAAAAGCCATCAATTTAAAAAATCTATTTGTCATAGTTTTAAAACTCAGAATTCCTTCCAAAGGCTTAGAGCCAACGCCTTGATGATGGTAAGACAGGTCTAAC
>JAWWLT010000080.1:77131176-77153996 GCA_035040995.1 Premnoplex brunnescens
TCTAAATTTAAGGAGAGGGATTATTGTTTTTTTCTTGGTCAACATAAATTTCTTAGTTCCCTCCTCGAACTAAGACACTATTGCACACACATATTACACATGTATCTTATCCAATTCCTTCAGATCTACTGGTTTAAACCTATATCTTATTCTCTGGGGTATTTCACTTATGTCTTAACAAAAAGTAAATGAAACCAAAGCACAGCTTACAACAAGCGGTCTAAATCATCATAATTTCCTCCATAATTACCTTGTGCTGGGGATCCCACAGCAATATGGATAACTCATAAACATTAGTTTACTGTTTGAATAGAGTTATTGCATCATGAAGATTAGAAGGATTGTGGCTGTAATATAATCATGCTGTAGAAAATGTGTGGAAGAAAGTGAGGGAACTCCTGCAATTGCACTTACTTGACCCATGGACATTTCTTCTTCCTTAGCTTGCTATTAACAACCAAAATTTTACTTTTCATAAGTAAACATTTTAATTTTCATGGAGAAAAATGTCCATGTTTTGACTGATTTTTTTTCTACATGATTACATAATAGATTTAAAAAATAATGGAATAATACCTGTGTGTAGACAAAATCACAATTAAATCGCTTCCTAAAACCAAAATAAAAGTAGTTCAATAAAATTAAATTCTCATAAACTTCCTACATAACTCTTTATTTTTTCTTAATTTGTATTCTTGTCTGAAAGCAAATTGATCAAATATACATCATACTTTAGATTTATAGCATCTATTTAATAATTATGAGTTAATCTATATTCTAATGTTCAGGCAAAATAAATGGATTTCTTGTTCATTTGGGGTTTTGACATTTTTTTCAATGTTGGGAAGCAAGCACATGAAAATGGTAAAGCAAGTTAAGGTAAAACTCCTGACTGTCAGCAATAAGACACTTAAATGGTTTTGTGTCAGTAAGGAATAATATAAACCTACATACTATCAGATATAGTTTTCTTCATAGCTACTTTTAAAGAAACAAAATGGCAAACAAGAAAATTTCAATGCATATGACATAGGAAACCTGACTTAAGGCAGTGAAAGTGGAGGAATTGAAGGTTTTTTTCTCCACTGAAGTGCATTAAAACTATGAATCTTCTAAACTCAGAGTACGCAATTTTGCAAGCAAGAGCCCTTTGTTCTACCTAATGTGGTGTCACAAATTCAGCACATAACAGGGTGACGAGCTACTCTGAATAACTTCCTGTACACACTGAAATTGAAACCAGCAGATATTCAAAGAGCCTGTTTACTCAAAGCTTACAGCAAATATATCTGACTAATAGATAAACTGGTCGAACTGGTAATTTATGTTCAGTTTTTGAGAACCAAGCAACACCAAAACATAGTATTTTGAGAAATATTCTTAAAATCTGATGATATGAAAAATGACGTCTCTATGTAGCTTTTGAGATTCTTTTTTCCCTACAACCACGTGGCTATCTACAGTGAATTAATTGGCCAAATGTATTTGGAATAATTTTTACATTTCATTGAAATGTTCTACCTTTTCATTGACTTTTCTTGACAACAAACAAATAGAAAAATATTTCTGCAAAATTCAAATGATGCGGGTTTACATTTTATATTGTGAAGAAGAGTATAATTTATCCTCATGGACTAGAAATCACTAGTTTTTGTTATGGATACCTTCTATTTTGAAATATTAGACTTCTGTCCACAGAACTTATTTAAGAAACTAGTTCACAGTGTATAACTGTAAGGTATGAAGATTCTTAAGTATTCTCACTTTTAGTCTGAAGTTTGTTCAAACCATGCTTGTTTCCTTAAAAAGATGCAAGCAGTTCAAGGTTTGCTTACATATCTTGCTCATAGCAGTTGTCAATAAATTGTTCAGGCAAATATATGCTTGGTCTAAGTTGCCTCAACGAATTCATTAAGACATCTTTCTGCAATATTCTAGACCTGAAAATATTAGCAACAGAGCAATTCTGAGGCAGCATAAACAGTACTACAGTATATTTTACTACTTCAAGACTAATTTAAATCCCTACTTGATTAGATATATTTTATGTCCTGTAACTCATCAGGCTTTAATTTTAACTTCCAGACTAATTATTTGACAGAAACCTAGAGTCCAAATGGGTTTTCTTCTTAAAAAAGAAAAGGAAGAATAAATTAAATTTTGAAATTATCACAGCAAAGACATATGGCAATTGGAAGCAGAGGTGCTCCGATTATGTAGTGATCTTCATTTCTATGATTCTCCCATTTAAGCAGTTAGTCACAAAACTAGATTTTGAGGTACTGCATAATAGAGAACAATGTGACAGATAAAAAGTTAACACAAATACACACAGATTTCAGGAATGGCAATCCAAGAGAGGTTTTGTTATCATGTTATCACTTCCAAATCCTTTTTTGTATTTCTTCTAAATACAGGTACCTTGCATTCCCAAATGCAACTTCAAGCATTACAGACTCTCAGTAAGTAGGATGTGCATGAGTGAAAGCCCTTTTGCACAAATTTATGCTTATTTTTCAATTTGGAATAAAGTTGGAAAGAAATGAATTATCAGAATAACAAAGGACTTTCTGGTGCAGATTGAAATCTGGGAAGAATCTTTCTAGGATCTCTGAATTCCTTTCATTTGAGTTATGTGTAGAATATCTGTTGTTTGATTGCCTGTAATCCAAGACCTATACACATGTATAAATGAAACAGGTTGCTTAGAGCACTCTTATTGCTTTGTCTGTAGTTTTTCTCCCCGAGAGGCTCATGTAACCATTATATATGCTCAAATACTCATCTCAGAAAATATTATCTGGTATTTACTTAACAAGACACAGGCCATATAATCTTTAGCAAGAGATTAAGTTCACAGATTTTCATCTCTTTTTATTTATGGAGAGGCATAATCCATAGGTACACCCAGTGTTCATGGATTTTGTAACCAAATTGTGGCCCATTGACTTGGCAATTTCCAACCTAGCTATTAAGCCAATTGTTAAGTCTTTCATGCTGACACTGAGAAAATGTGCCTGTGCCCTGATGCTTGGCTGAAAGGAAGCAGGAGTGGATTCATTTTTCTGTAGATTTCTCCAGGTTGCTGTAACCAGAACCACTCTCCAAATCAACTGGCAGAAGTTCAGACCCCTGAAGATGTGGATTCACTGCATGAACTAAATGTAAGCATCTTGTACTCTATACTTCCTGGGTTTATCTTGCAAACCTCTATTTACCATCTTGAAAATATGCTACATTTGAGTTCTGCAAGGTTTCATACTGCATTGACAGCTACACTGACAAATCAACACTCAGTTTTGTAGTTAAACTTGTTTGAGTGGGATATTTAAGATAGGAGCATATACTAATCATAAATAATTTGTTAAAAAGATGAAGTTGAAAAAAAAATGTTGAATACCTTCTATCACAATCATGTAATTTCATAACAAGACTGTTATTTTTTTATACATATCTAATTCAGTGGGAAATAGGCAATGTTTTAGGTATGTAAAATTGTGAAGTATAATAGACAAAAGTGTAATGAAGATTGATGGCAATATTGGACAGTCAATGGCAATAAAAAGATTATTCTAAAGTCAAGGCATACATTTTCATGCAGAATTATTTCTAGTATATGGAAGGACAACAATATTTTTAACTCCTTTGCTATTAGTCTATACTTAATGAGGGTGTTAGAATTTTTTCAAACCCTACTTTTCCTGGATTCTACCCAGTCTCCTACAACAAAGTTACTCTCTGATTTTTGGTTTTGATTCAATATTTTTATACTTGGTCACGTTGGAAAAATCTCAAGTGTTGACATGTATTATAAAACTATACCAAAACATCTTTCATTTCTTCCCAAGCACAACCACTTAATTCTGGTAATTTAATAAAGGTGGAAAAGAGAAAATTTTTTTTCCCAATAAGTCAGAATAAAATGTAATTAAAGAATACAAATATAGTACAACACCACCATTTAGCTGGTAGCTAACCATTTTAAAACAAATAATGAATATGTGGACTTTGTAACTCAATCACAGTTTAATAATTAAGAAAAACAAATTAAGATATAAACTTACTGAACAAAAAGAAAAGGAATACAGAGATACCCTGCATTCTGAAAGACATATGGATCCATATATTTACACCATTAAAAGAAAAAGGAAAAAAAAAAAAAAGACCCCACAGCTGAATGGAAATTGTCTTTAAGCAAAACACACAAAAATGTCAAAAACAGAAGATGGGTTAAATGAAGAATCACTCACTGATATAATTTCAACCAATTGCATCCAATCCCACAATCAAAGTGTCTTGTCCTTTGACAGATGTGGTTTGAAGCACCAAAACAGGATTGAATGAAGAGTTCCTTTAATGAGTTTCAGCTATTTGGGCTGTAAATATCAACAGGTATGGCAAATTACTAATAAATGTCACAAAATCACAGAATTGGTCAGGTTGGAAGAGACCACAGTGTGTTATCTGGTCCAACCTCTCTGCTCAGAGAGAGTTGTCTGGCACAGAATGGCACAGAATTCCATTCAGATGATTCTTGAATATCTCCAGTGAGGGAGACTCCACAATGTCTCTGGGCAATCTGTTCCCATGCTCGGTCATTTACACAGTAATGTTCTTTCTAATCTTCAGGTGGATCTTCCTGTGCATCAGTTTCCACCCATTGCCTCTTGTCTACCACCAAGAAGAGCCTGGATCCATCCTTTTGACACTCTCCCTTCAGATACTTACAGGCATTAATGAGATCCCCTCTCAGTTTTCTCTTCTCAAGGCTGAACAGGCCCAGTTCCCTCAGTCTTTCTTCATGAGAGATGCTTCAGTCCCTTAACCATCTTTTTTGCCCTCCACTGGACCCGCTCCAGGAGCTCTATGTCTCTCTTGTACTGAGGAGCCCAGAACTGGACACAAATACTTAGGTGCAGCCTCACCAGGGCTGAAGAGAGGAGCGGGTTCACCTCCCTTGATCTGCTGGCAATGCTGTTCCTAATGCACTGCAGGATTCCAGTGACCTTCTTGGCCCCCAGGGCACACTGCTGGCTCATGGACATTTTGTTTTCTACCAGAACCTCCAGGTCTTCTGGGTTTTATGATTTGCTTCTTTTTTGTCCTAAGCACATACTCAAAATTCAGCCATTATATGCATTTAATTGTGAAAGTTTTTTCTCATGTTATTTTTATCTATATGCACAGGTCACTCTTTGTTTGTCATTAAGGTTACCAACACGAAGGCAAATAAGTGAAAGAAAATGTATGAACCTACACAATAAATAAAGTAGAAACACCTTTTTCTGCACTTCCAAATTGATATGATAAGGAAATGTTTTTTTCCCATTCCAAAATTTTTCCCTATTTTTCCAACATAACTCAACATATTTTATTTTATTTTTAATACATGAATGAGGGAAGAATTTTCAGGAATTTCAAACTTTTATCATGACACAGTTTTGAAGTGCTTATCCTGCTGCTGTCCAACTTCAGTCACTGAAGGAAGGCACTTTTAAATAACTTTCATATATAGCATACAGACATAGTAGCTAAAATTACTTCGATCAGTGCCTAAGCATGTTTACCCAGGAATCAGAATCTCATTTTTTTAGAAGCTGAGTGGTCTTACCTGCCTCAAGTGTACGAAAATCGATCAGTGTAGGTAGGCAGGGATATTGTAATTCTCTAAGCCCAACACAGAAATCTACAAACTTATTTTTTGCACATCATTTAGCACACCAAAGCTAGCTCATGAGACTAAATGAATACAATTCATAGTACTGAACTCAGCCACTGCATTGAAATTCCTAGCACTTGTAGAAAGGTAGGAGAAAGTATATTGGTGCACCGAAATCCATACTTTTTCTCCTTCCCTTAGTGTTCCATTCCTTCATGTCTACATTTGTTTCAAGAAATCTAGAGTAATGTGTCATGTTTTTCTAGCTCAAGGGCTGTTGCCTATGAGATATCAATAAGGATAGAGTCTGAATATATATCTCAGAGTTCATCTATATGACTATTTCAATTCAGACCAAGTGTGATGTGAATGACCAGAATATCCCCACTTACTGTATTTGTCTTCACATCAAAGAGTATGATCTTCAAAAAGATGACCTAGATTCTTTTTTAAATGAAATTAAACCTAAAGATGTGCTTCAGAAGTGCATGAGAAGTACTTTGCAATTGCTAATAGCCTCAGTCTGTGGGATAAGACTAGAACAAATCCTTTATATCCCCATGAAATACAGCCACTGTTGCTGAGCTGCTGTGCTCTCAGCAACAGGTATTTTTCTTTTAATTAGATAAAATGGGGAAACAGACTCCCAAGAAGCCCCTAGAAGCTCCTTCAAGAGCACATCCACTGGAGGTGGGAAAGTAGCTCCAGAACACAACACTGATCACTGGCAGCTATATGAGGTACAGTTGACCTTCAGAGAGGAGTTGGAGGTATGAATATTGTGCAATGAGGGCTTTCTGGGTACTGTTAGCCTAACACTGCTTGATCACCACAGAGTACATTAGGACAATAAACCAAATCAACCATTCCATGAGATTCAAACCTACTACTAAAGTCAGAAGACTGAGGAGACTTGATTGGATTGTTATGCAAGTATTTTATCTCTTTTTTTTACTCTTGTATTTTTGTTTTAATTTTTTACAATAGCAATATGTAAGTTAAAGAAAAAGAAGAAATAAGTACTGAAAAAAAGAATATTTTATCGTTTAAAATCAGATTGCATAACTTCTGTGAGCCTTCAAATGTACATTCATATGCTTAGAAGTTACTAAACAAAGATGTTTAGGATCTTTTATTAAAACTAAATGTTAGAAAAGGGACAAAATTATACCTTTCAACAATATTTCTGTTTACTTTTTAAATCACATTTACATTAAAAAAAATTTTTCTCCCTTCATTCTGTGAAACAGAATTATTTGAAATTTTCACTTCTCTGTTGACAAAAAAGTTTTAAAGCCATTGCCTTGATGAAAATGCATGATGGATATTGACCAGTAAATTAAAGGAAAAGTTTCCTAATATTTGATAAGAAAGCTGAAGAAATCCAACTTTTAAACTTATCATCTCTTCTTTTTGATGATTCCATGAGAAGAAGAAAACAACTAAATGTTTTTCCATGGTAAATAGGTAAGAGCTGAGAATGCAAACAAGTTCAGAATATTTTTCTTGACATATTTCACCCTGGGAATAGGACAAAGCTAGTTGATTACTGTAAAAGCTGTAATTACTTGGGCATGACAGAAAGCACATTTCTCAGAAAAGTTGTCATGGCAAAACATTAATATATACAATTTTCTAAGAAAAGGCTACTACTTTTCTTGGCTTCAGACTGGGAAACAAAGTATTTTGATAGGAAATACGTTTAAGGTAAGGCTTAGATAACCTGATTGAGCTTAGAAACACACTTTCTTCACTTGAGGGAATGACACATTCAAAGTATGATTGCTTTGATAATTGTTCTTAAAAATAGTGTGGTAAAGTTTCATATGAATTTTTTTGCTGATGTTCTTTAAACAAGAAGGCGTAACATCATGCCACCCATTACATCTTACATACTGCCATCCACTTTTCCTTGCTTCTACTCAAACTCTACTATTTATTTGAATTCTTTATTCCCATTTGTGTACACACAGTGAAAATTCTTCAGCTGTTAGAGAAGAAATTCAAATACTGAAATTAGATATACTGACATTCAAATATACCCCAAAGTGATGCAACACATTTTCTGCTAGAATAGGCACATATACGTTCCTCAAATGGATATTGTTAGTTTAACCAAAATGCTCAGAACAATGAAGAACCTTTTGAACACTTCTGTAAGAGGCAGTTTAGAAACTCTCTTTAGCAAAAATTGTTAACACTATAGGAGATCGAGTGAGCCTGACGTAAACTAATGGTTGAAGTAAGGGTCAAAATTAAGGACTGTAAACCTACACAGATGATTTTACAACAGATGGTAAGGGATGTTCCAAAGCAGATCAGATCTTTTGTCAAAGAAGACAAGATTAGGTGACAGCTGCTTTTCAGAAGAGAACTTGACCCTACAGAGGTGCTTGACATTTAGTTTTCCCAACGAGAACAGAGGGACCACTCTGAAACCAAATAGTTGGGTCTAAGTTCTTGAAGTCCTCTTCTTTGTGTTCAAGTATATCGACAATTTTATTAATGTCTCAAAGCAAGTAATATATCTGTACAAGGAGGCATGAGGAAGTAGAATAAGAAACAG
Source organism: Premnoplex brunnescens (assembly GCA_035040995.1). Classification (NCBI taxonomy): domain Eukaryota; kingdom Metazoa; phylum Chordata; class Aves; order Passeriformes; family Furnariidae; genus Premnoplex; species Premnoplex brunnescens. The sequence continues at coordinate 77,139,402 of JAWWLT010000080.1, forward strand.
TGTCTCTTGCACTGAGAGTGGTTTACAGTGCCAGCCAAGAATTTGTCACTTCTGGGGCTGGCTGTGAAAGCTGTCTGATGTCAAGTGGAAAGAACTGTGTAACCGTTAAGAGTTCCTTAGCCAGTTTGGATGTGCAGAAGTGAATGATGTTTGGGTGTCTTCAAGGGCTGAAGGAATGCAAAAAACATATTTTCTCCCACATGTTGTCCAGGTGCTGTGTCTGAGGTGCACACCAGTGTTCTTTTCTTTGTTGTGAGGACCAAAGGCCAAGTAGGCACTCCTACTTCACTGTCCAACAGCAGCATGCCAGGGTGCCTCAGTGTTGGGGATGGTTTCAACACATCAGAAACAGACAGCTGCAAAAGTTTTGAGGCCTATAAAATTAATGTCTTCTAGCTAAAGAAAGTATCGTATATTTTTGTCTTGATTCTTTCAAACAGATTTGATCTAAGGCTTCTGAAATTACGGAAGTGCTCAACAATGATAAATCAAATACAGCCTAAATGTATAAGCATATATGCTTTGAGCAAATTTTTTTAGAGAATACAATCCTACAATCTATTCTATTTACTAATTTATTCTCATCTGTCTCTTGCTTACAAAAAGTAAGGACAAGAAAAAAACAGTGTACTGTTTACAGAAAAAAACCCCCATCTACAATATCTATTATGTTAATGAAAATGGAGATACAGTTTTATGATTGCAATTTTGAGTTAAGTTTGCTCACTCGGCCTTATGACTGGGAAGAATTTAAATCACACTCCAATGCTTTCATCAGTGAAATTATGAATTAGCTTCAAATGAGAATTTAAAGTCAGATTTTAAATCATCATTCTTTTGAGAAGGAAGTTGATCTTCACAAATTTAAATTATTAAACAAAAATAAATATCACTGGTTGATAACAAGATATGAACACACACCATTGTTATTCTTTAAAATCTCAGTCTGAAAATTTTGATGTGGCATTGAAGAATACTTGTAAATTGTTCTGCCAGGCACTGAAATACGCTTTTGCTTTTGCTTAAGAGAGAACTGTCTTTAGAGATTGATCTAGCTTATTCTTCAGGAAAAAAAAAAAAGTCCTGGTTATTAGCTATAAATAATTTGGCTAATACATGTTTTCAAAGCAGTTTAGAAGGTCATTTTCAATATTTACATATAAGATTCTCCCAAGACAACAAAAGACTATAGCACAAAAAATTTTAACTCTGTTTCGAAGACATATTAGATTTTAGTCTAAGCCAGGTCCTTGTTGGTTAGTCCATGTTAAAGTAGCAGGAGTTTCACCATTAGATGAAACTGACTCATTAATTATTACTAAACATATCCTATGGTCCTGTCCTCTTGCCTACTGCTTAAGTAAAAATAAGCAGTTATTTCCATGTCACAGATTCTAGAATTTCCATTAACTGAAAACTAGACATGAATACTTTCTATTTTTTTTCCCTTTTTTTTGGCTAATCTTTCTTTTCCTGAAGGTTCCTTATTTGACCTCTTTTTCATTCCCCTTCACACAGCAGTGCTAGTAGAAACCCCTTTGTTCAAATGTACTTCTATACTGGAAAAGAATACTTGCTTATGTCTGAAGAGGAACCTGTCATTGTGATCCAAATCTATCGTCTGAACCTAAGATCTGTCATAAAACATTAAAGCAGAGGCCAACATGACCTGCATCCCATTTTCAATTGGTCAAAACCAGATATTTGTGAAAGGATAAAAGAACAAAAGAAGCACACAAATATACTCTCTGCAATATGTTTATTGTCTTCAACAGCCTGCAGCTTAGACTGAAGTATTTGTTGCCACAAATTTCTGAGTAAAATAGTCTCTATGGATTTCTTTTCCGTTAATTTATTTGACCAGCCTTTTCTGGGCCATGCAAATAAACTTGATATCCACAACAGTGGTGCCAAGGAATTCAACTGCTTAATTGCAGGTCAACTTGTCTCACTTGCTTTGCATCTGTTATTGGGTAGGTTCTTTTGATTTTCTTCTTTGTTTTACTGGAATGGTGAGTGAAGAGCTTTTTTTTTTTTCATATTTATCTCCCTTTAAAGACTTTCAGGTTAAAAAAAAAAAAAAAATACTATATGAATAAATTTGTAAATAATGTCACACATATGTCACACATTTAATCACCTTTACTGAAATTTCATGTTTCTGAAATTAATTTAAGATTCAACTGAACTGCATGTCATTCTAAGTGTGGGCAGACTTCGAGTCAATAACAGCATGATAATTCTCTCAGCTTCATTCTTTCTTTCTTCCCAGCAGTTCCTAAGATTAAATGTGCCTTTTCCCTACAGTCTTAAAAAAGGGGAGACAGTGATTTCTCATTCAGCTGAGATGATAAAGGGAGAATTAACACAACCACAAGGATCTCAGTTTTCTAATGAGTAATTTTACTCAACATGGGAGGCCATAAATTATTCAATAGAATCATGGCCAGTGCAAGATCTTAAGTTCTTTATGGTTAACCAAGAGTACTAAGCTACTCTCTTGCGCTCAGACAATTTATACTATTCAGACAATTTATGCTACTCAGACAATTTATACTATTGAGGACGGATATGCTATTGCCTCTGCTATGATCCAATTAGTGAGAGATGACTCTGCCAGAATTAAGGTGTAAACAAGATCGTATGCAAAAGTCAATAATATGAATTTTATTTACCAGTATATGTGAGGTAAAGAAATAGAAAAGGGAGGGGAAGGGAGAGAGAGAGAAACAGAGAGAGAGATAGAGAAAAATAAAGAGTGATCAAGTGTACCATGCTCTTCTTTTGAGATGGTGGGTTTCTTGAGCCTGTGGATTGTGATCTACCCCTGCAGAATTACCTTTTAACAAGTCTGAGTTGATATCAGCACAGCTGTAAAGTTGTCTTTCCTTGTTCAGTAGCATGAACTGATCATCAGATGCATTTTTCTCCTCCACCTTTGTTTGCTTCCCCCTAAGTTTGAGATAACAGTCAGACAATAGTACCACTTTTATCTTATCACAAGTTTTCATCACAGTGGCTTAATTTATAGTCTAAGTTCCAGGTATCCACAGAGGGTTCAACGCAGGGGCTTCAATGTTTGCAGATTCCATCTGTTCCATAACTTGAGGTAATTCTTGTTTGACTGATGATATGTGTATGAGTAGTTACTCCTTTACACAGTTTGCCACAGTGGGAATTCTGTCTGGATGCTTTGCCCAGGATGTGCTAGCCAGATCTTGCCTCGCCAGGCCTAGAGTTAGTACCATACTGTTGCTCCCTTCTGTGCTTATCTCATGGAAAAGTCCTTCTGTGGTCTTAACAGTGTTTGCAAAAGGCAATTGTGCTCTTAAAGTCCATATAGCCTCATAGAAATTTTCACATTTGGAGGTAAAAAACAGAAGTACCTCCAGAATTCTGCTGACATGTAATTTTCAGAAGAGTTGGGTAAATCACTGAAACAAGTTAAACTTTTGTTAAATCTGTGTGCTACAGCTCTGTTTCAGAAGACCCTCAATATGACTGGTCCAGTTTCCTCAGCATCATCCACTGAAGAGATGCAGAGAGCTCGATCTCTGCATCTCAGACTTAGTGAGCTATAAAAAAATTAAATCGTGATTAAAGAAAGCTATAGAAGCATCATCTCTGTGAGTCTATCTTACATTTAACCCCAGTTTGTAACTATGAATCTGAAATGCATTCTGGGCATTGTTGTAGAGTCAGACTCCTTGAACACCTAAGCATGCAATTATTAACAGTTGCACAGAAAACTAGCAGGCAGATCTGATGTGAAATATAATGGAAAGCTTTTACTCTTTTATAATAATTCCAAGTACAGAATAATCAAAATAAGCAGGCTTGATTATTTGACTGATGAATTGAAATTAATCAGTGAGTCATCTCAGCTGTAACATATGAGCTGTTTTTAAATGATCAAACTTAATAGCAGTTGCTAAACAAGGAATCTGATATTTTCCTTTGTTAATCAGTACATTAGAATGCAGTCTGGTTTTAATCTCATTAATTCAGAGAACATCCTTGCACCTAAAATCATGTTCTTATGAGCATGTTATATGTGACACCTTTTAACATCTCTTCCAGTCCTTGTTATGGCAGTAGGAGTTCATAAGAGAGCTGATGTTTAAATGCCAGAAATGTAAGTTATGTCAGAAATATAAGTTATTGACTCATATCTGGAAACAGAGAAAATTAAAACCTGATCATTTGTAATTTCATGACAAATGTATTTTTATCCTCCAGGAATTCCTCTACCAATAGATAAAGTTTACTTCTTTTCAGATAGACATCTGTTTTATTTTTATCAGGTCTTGGGAAGTAAATGCAGCTTGTGGACAGGCATTTAGAAATAGATTGAATTTTTCATCCTATTATTTTGTCACAGTAAGCTTGATCAAAGCTTTTTCTAAGAATACAAGGATTGTCCAAACTGAGATGTAATACAGGACTTTGTGCAGGAAAGACATTCAATTCCTTCAGCCTTTCAAACCATCAACAAAGTGAATAAAAGATGGTGGAATAGGGCCTTACACTCACAGTTGCTGTGAGCTAATACTCTCAAGCATTAACAAGTCTCTTACACATTCAAATAACAAAATAATTGTAGTTTAATTTTTTTACCAGAAGCTGTAGTTTCTATCCAGCACTATAAAAGTTGAAAATTTTCATTCTCAGACATCTCCCTTCTGAATATCCTGAGCTATCACACGTGGTACGGATTGTATCAATGCTTTGTTCTCTTCCTTCAGGGCTTCTGTCTTACTTGTGGATTACCTTTCTACCTTGTATGAATTAAGTAACAAGATTTAACAACCCCTCTTCTTGCACAGGACAATGTGCTAGTTCAGAAATTCAGGAGGTATTTGTATAGCCAATGTAGAGGTGTGTTCAAAGTATACTAGACAGAATGTAACCAATATTTGCTTCTTTGAAGATATAAAATAGCACACTGAATTAGATTAACCAGCAACAGTGTATAACATTTTGTAATGAAGTTAGCAGAAGTTTATACACAATAAATAATATCCAAACACTAAATAGAGGTTTGTGGTAGAATTTCATAAACAATGGAATTATAACAGGAAAAACATGCAAGAATAGCAAAATTTTCAAGATAAGAACAAAGGAAGTAGAACAGGCAGTAGACATACCATGTGAAACAGAAGTCATCCTCTAGAAATAGTTGGAAAGATATCCAATGGACACACAGGAAGTCCTTGTCTTAAAATTAAGGCACTCTCTATGATGGCCAGATGAGGCCACACTCTTATTTTTGTGGAAGGGGACAGGACTATAGAAAAATCAACAATGAATGAGAAACGATGGGGAAGAAAGATAACGTTTACTTTGTTTCAGATTTTCCTCAAATCTGATCACTAAGACCATCAAGATCCTCAGCCATCAGAGCTAAACTACTACACACTAAGGTACTGTGCACTCACAGCTGATGTGGGGTATAATTGGTGAGGGCCAATGGTTTGGAAAGGTAATGGCAATGACTAATGAACAAGAACTAACCATTGGCTGACACTGTTACTAATCAAAGTCAATATAAATGTGCTTTGGAGTTTCAAACAGACCTTGATGACTGATGTATTTTTTAACACTTCCATTACACAGAACACTAATTCTAAAACTTATGGGCCAAGAAAGAGGCATATTACTGTGTGAAGGGAGGGAAAGAAAAAAAAAAAAGAGCCTACAGGAAAATAACAACCAATCAAAGTGATGCAAATGTGACCACTCACCACCTTTCATGATCAGACTGACACCTAGACAGTCTGTAGCAGCTGTTCTATAACCTTGGCCATTTTTGTTGAAACTTTGTATTCCCTCCAGTCATCTAGACCTGGGAACCTGGACTCAGAGAAACAAAACTATTCACTGTAATTGAAATGCATTCAAAATTTGCATTTGAACAGTAGTGTAACAGCGTTTTTTAGATTTATTTAATCTTCATTTCCCAATGGTTTCAGACATACACTTTGATTTTTTTAATTGTTGCTGATTATTATTCTTGTATAATAGGCTTTTCTATTACAGCCCTGGATCTCACTCCTGAGTGATAATGATCAACTCAGAGAAAATAATTTTATACATGAATTAGGAATGTTCCCTTCTCATGTGCACCACTTGACATTTAACAATACAAAATATCATCTGCCGTTTTACTGACCAGTCACACAGTTTCTTAAGAATCTTTGGTGATTCTTAATCATTAACCCTTTTCTTCACCACCTTAAATTATCATAACATTTTTAACAAAATCACCTCAGTAGTCTCTCTGTTTCCTAATAATGTTTAATATGTTGAACATGACATCTCCCCAGACAAAATTCATGTGCACTGCTTGTGATGACCTCCTTTTACTTTAATGACATTTGATCCTGTGCTCTGTTCTAAGCTACTTTTTATTAATGCCAACATTTTCTCTCTGAAAGCATAATTGTATATATTCTTTAAGTATCTTGAAAGAGAAATCTGAAAAATATGGTTTGAGGAAATTTAGGCAAATACATCATACTATTGTTAAGGTTTAAGACCAAGTCCAACCATCAACCCAGCACCACCTCAGTGTTCACCATTATACCTCAATATCCACACATTTTTTGAACACTTCCAGGGATGGTGTCTCCACCACTTTCCTCAGCAGTCTATTCCAATGCTTGCCAACCCTTTCTATGAAGAAATTCTTCCTAGTATTCTACCTAAACCTCTCCTGAAACAACTTGAGGCCAGTTGCACAGAGCCATAAGGTCCCCCCGAGCCTCCTTTCCTCCAGCCTAAAAAACCCCAGCTCCCTCAGCTGCTCAGACTTGTGCTCCAGGCCCTCCACCAGCCCTGTTGCCCTTCTCTGGACACACTCCAGCACCTCAATGTCCTTTTTGTAGTGAGGGGTCTGAAACTGAACACAGATGCAGCCTCACCAGTGCCAAGTACAGGGGAATGATCACTTACTTGGTCCTGCTGACCACATTGTTTTGGATACAATCCAGGATACCACTGACCACTCATCCCCAAGAATTTAATATTGCATGCATTGCTGAATATGTATTCATTCATAACTTTCTATGTGTTTATTGAGTTCTAGTACCCTTGCAAGACAGGATATCTTTATCTAAGCAATGCTGATATTTCCTGCAAAAGTTATGCTTACTTATTCCTACCGGTTCTGTTCTTTCCCATGTCTTACATTATTTTACTGATGACTGTAACTTTTGATGACTTGTTCCAGTTTTACTCCTTAAAAAGAAAAAAAAAAGAAAAAAGAAACAGAAAAGGAAAAAAATCCATTATTTAGCAATTGTCTTGGCCTTTAAATGGTTTAAACACTGAAAAACTCATCAGCAAACCTTTTCCATCTAGCTTCTTGTATGACAGTTAAAAAGCACTTATTTCAGGTGGCAAAATGCTTTCCAATTACTTTTACAATCATGAGTCATAGTTATGTGGACTAATCATGTTATCTAAGACTGAAGCGAACAAGTAGACCAAGAATATACTCACTGAGGTCATAAGAGAGAGGAAAAAACCAAACCAAACCAAACCAAACCAAACCAAACCAAACCAAACCAAACCAAAACCAAAACCAACCAACCAACCAACCACCACCAACAACAACCACACACACACAAAAAAAAAAAAGCGATGAATAAGCCAAAAGATGAAGGGCCTTGAGGGGAAGCCAGATGAAAGCTGTATGAAGAGTGGCTGAGGGCATTTGGTCTGTTCAACCTGGAGAAGAGGATACTGAGGGGAGACCTCATTGCAGTTACAACTTCCTTGTGAGGGGAAGAGGAGGAGCAGACATGGATCTCTTCTGTGTACTGACCAGTGGCAGGACTCGAGGGAATAGCATGAAGTTGTGTCAGGGGAGATTTAAAAAAAGGATATTAGAAAAACCTTCTTAACCCAGAGGGTGGTTGGGCACTGGAACAGGCTTCCCTGGGAAGTGGTCACAGCACCAAGCCTGACAGAGTTCAAGAGGGGTTTGGATGATACTCTCAGACACATGGTGTGACTCTTGCAGATGGTCCTACACAGGACCAGGATCTGGATCCTTGTGGGTCCCTTCCAATTCAACATATTCTGTGATATTTCAAACATTTTTCTGACAGAAATCAGTAACAAAATAAGGTATCAAAGCAGAATGAACTTAAAAGAGATGAAATGAAATAAAATAAATAAAAAAAAGAATTTTAGAGCCATATTAAACTACACAACCTGGATTTTTTTTGTTGGATTTTCAAGCTCAACAGTTACCTGGTCTTAGATAACACGTGACAAGTAACTGATCTTATCAAAAGATTAAAATATTTTCACTGTCTCATCATTTCAAAGAGATTTCAATCTGAAGATGAGAACATTTACAAGGCTGTGTATGTCCCATGCACTAAGCAGGTTGACTGTTTTTCCAACAATTTTGTGAAAGTAGGATTCTCTACTGTGACAAACTGGCTTATAACCCAGGTTATATTTTATTTCTTCTGCAAAGACCCTGGTAAGGAACCAGATTTGAGACATTGGTATGCAATCTTGAAGTCTTGCTACCACAGGCATGTCTCTCAGCACAGACATAAATAGCGATATCATAGGAGGCATCCTACTGTTGTATAAAATCATTTTTGCAAAATCTTATGTTACAGGACAGATGTAGAAACATTTCAAAACACTGAATAAAAAAGGTTTGTAACGAAAAAATCATAAATCTTTGATTTCAATGATGTTCTGTTAAATGTGGTCATACTATATAATCTTACCCAAATAGCTACTGTTAAGGGAAGAAAGATAATGACAAAGCTATTTACTTGGCCAGGCCTACTTTAGGTATGTTAAAGTGCCCAGCTAGTTTGGGAACAGACAAAATCCACAGGTATATTTGCTGCAAAGCAGAATGAGAATGTTACCAAAGGAGATCCGAAGGTCCCTGCAGCATAAGGCAGCTGAGAGAAAAACTGAATTCATATAGCAGATATCTTGCTTTCAAGTATTTGACATTTTTCTTAATTTTGTATGGTTAAGTGTGGCCGGAAAACAAAACAAAACAAAAACAAACAAACAAACAAAAGAAAAAAAAGAAAAAAATCACCCTGTATTTTCAAGTGGTTCTGATATGTGTGAATGATGGAACAGTTTTCCTATTTACAATGAAATTTTTATGAATGGAATGCTCAGAGGTTATCACTGAAAAAATCAGATGAGTATCAGATTGCTTAATTACAAGGAAATGAGGAATATCATCACTCATCTACCCATACATGTCTGCCTAGATAATAATTTAGATTGATCAGTCTTCTGTAGTCATTTGACTTTCCAGTACACTACAAGATCCACCAATTTTTTCTCTACTGTCTGCCCAGACCTCAGAGTAGCCCACATAAATCATTTAACAACATGCTTGGAAAAAGATAAGCCAAACGTGATTCTGTTGCTTCATGATAGTTTCCTTCATGATGCACTTTACAACAATTTCTATCTTTTACTTTGTTACCTAGATAAACTGGCTGTTCATTGCTTGGATGGGTAAAAGACTGGCTGGATTAATAGATTTTCTTCATAGAAGAGGGTGTCAAGTACTAGAACAGGCTGCCCAGGGAAGTGGTGGAGTCAACATCCCTGGATATATTTACAAGACATGTAGATGTGACACTAAGCAACATGGTTTAGGTGGTGGACTTGGCAGTGTTGGGTTAATTCCCTCTGAGAGTTATCACCATAGAGGTTTAAAGAGGCAGAAGTTACTCTAAGCAGAGTATTCCAGAGAAATGGAAAGCTTGTAAATGAGAAGAAAACTTTGTGACTTAGAAATATCTACTCTAATGCAGAGACTTCATTTCAACCTAGTTTTCAATGGTTTTCCCCTTTCTCTTTTAACCATATTTCTCCCTACTTAGCTTTAAAGCCAGTGTTTATAATGGTCCGTCAAGAACAAAAGTCCTATTTATACAAAGTGGAAAGAGGATAACAAAACAGATGACCACATTGAAACAGGCATAAAGGGAATAAGAAGGAAGCACCGTGTTCTTCAAAATAGCAAGACAGACAAACATTGGTGACCTTCATGCAAACTGTCTCCAAAGTCAGTGAAGTTACAACAGAATGTTTATTTTTAATTTTGTTCTCTAATAAAGCAGCAGCATTTTCCAATCTCAAAAAAGTCATCTCTATTTACTCAGCTGTATTATTGCTACTAATCACTGATACAGGACTATAAATGTGTACAATGTTTTACAACTGGAGACATGTGGTGTAGCTAAAGGCATTCAGGTACAGAAGGCAAATTATATACTGATAAATCATCACCTGAGAGAATCAAGAGTTATACAACAGAAGAAACAAAATATATTTCCATTGAAGTATTTCCAAGAGGGATTAAAAGAAAAGGATGTTTTTCAGTAGAGCAAGGCTTTACTTGATAATAATTCCTTATCTAGTTCTGTAGTTGATTGGTTGTTGTTAATTTGGTCAGATCAAACCAAAATTATGATAATTCAAGTCTAACAAAACCATTATGTTGAACTGACCTGAAGGGAAAAAAAATATTCCCATTCAATCTTGTTTCTCTTATTATGTTCTCTTTCACAATTTTGTCTCATATATACTCATATTACTCTGTCAGTCTCTGTGGTATACCACAAAAATAGTTGGGGTTTTTTTGAAGTTAAGCCTTTTTTATTCTACCATGAAAAATTATCACCACCAAAATGTTGATTTGTCTAGCAATTTCTTGATTTTTTTTTGTTTATTTCCCTGGATTGTCTCAGTGTCTTCATAATCTTACACTTTGGTAAGTCTTTCATGACATCATTCTAATTCTATTATTTTGGGGAAAAAATAAAAGCAGATAATTAAGGTGTTTGGTTTTTTATTCTTCTTCCTCTTGGTAATTAGGGGAGATGTAAAGCAGACTCAGAGGTAAAGTGCAAAGGATGGGCTAGTTTGGAACTTCTGTGATACAAAGAGAATCCAGGACAAGAACTACAGAAGATTAAGAGTTTCTATTTAAAATTAAGAAGTAAGAGAAACTTTTAATACCTTTAATATCTGACCTACAGTATAGCACACACATCTAGAAAAAGAAAAGTTGTAGGCAGAAGTATTTCTGCTGATTTGTTGCCTAGGCCTTTCATGTGTGTTAAAAATTCCAGCCATTGCTGAAATACAGGAAGTCATCATCTTTTCCTAAAAAATAAACATAGAAAACTCATTTCTCAACCACTTCTTATTCCTTCCTATTTACTCTTGATCTCCACCTTCAGCTAAGCTGGTCTCTTTCCCCACTTGCTTGACTTACTACGTAGTGGAATTGCCTCCTCCTGTGCTTCTGAAAAGTGGTTCTTAGAGACTGACTCACACTTCTGGACTCCTAAGCCCTCAAACAGAGATTCCCGGACTAGTCTGCTACTCAGTTATCTGAGCTTAAAGTTTGCTATCATGAAGTTCAGGTGGTTGTCCTTTTTTTTCTCATTACACTTAGAATTTTAATCTCAAGAGTTTCATGATCACTGTGGCCAAGACAGACACCTACCATCACAACCTTTTCTGTTCACAGATAGCAAGTCCAAGAGGGCAGCTTTTCTGGTTGGTACTTAGAGTAGGTGAGACAAGAAATTACCTGTTACAAACTTCAAGAATTTCCAAGACCTATTTGCCATAGCAGTGTGATATTCTCAGTAATTTCTTGTAAGTTGAAATCTCATATAAGGACAAGTGCTACTGATCATGAAATTTCTCTTAACTACTTATGGAATAACTCATCACTGCTTACATCCTGGCTAGGTGATTGATGACAAACATCCACTAATACGCCTCCTTTGTTTTCCATCCTCTTAATGCTGTCTCAGAGGCTCTCAACCACATCAATGCTAACTCTAAGTTCTCTGAAATCAAACCTCTCCCTTACATACAATACAACACTTCCAACTCAACTGCCCTGCCTGCCCCTCCTGAACAGTCTGTAGCCCTCCATCGCCATACTCCAGTTGTGGGACTTGTCACCAAGTCTCACTAGTACAAATATCACTCTTGTATATATATGTAAATATGAAGTCCAAGATGACACCTGAGATGAAATATACTTGGGGCAAGTCATACCAAGTACTGACAGAGTTTCTGAGGAAAGCCTCAAGAGAAAGTACAGAACATAGCTAAATCATCCTTCCATAAAAGTAATTGAGACTGAAATGCTTTGTCATTTTTTCCTCCTTTTGTCTATAATCTTCATGTAATTACACTTTTCTGAGTGTTCTTTGTTTTGGCATCAATTAACTCCAATTTTTAATGTTGAAGACATTTGTGCTCACTCCCAAAATATTATTTTACTCAATACTGTGTGTTGTTATTTGTGCATTGGGGCAAAAATATCCTATGTATATTGCTAACTAGTTTAGCACTGGTCAAAATGAAACAAGAGTTTAGTTTTTTTTGGTTTTGTTTTTTTGGTTGGTTGGTTGGTTGGTTTTTTGTTTGGGTTTTTTTTTGTGTGTGTGTTTTTTTGTTTGTTTGGTTGGGTTTTTTTTGCCTGTTCTTATGTTCATTCTGCCAGATATTTCAAACTTTAAAAAAAAATAAATTTAACAGGAACTTAATTATTGATCTTTCACTTGCACAGAATTGAATTATATATTCCCTACATAAGTCTTTTCTCATCTTTTGTTCATAAGAACATGAGACCTTCCTATAATTTTGAAAGTCATATATGTTTAGCAATACTCCATGAAGTATCCAGCTGTTTCTGTACTGAGAAAGAGGTTTCTTAATCTTACCTCTACTTTTTCTCTGGATTTACTTACTTCAAATTTCTTCAGATTGCAGTAACTTAATTTAGACTGTGAATGTTGAGTAACCAGTGACTGTATTTAGTAGAAAAAGAAAAAAAAATCTTCACACCATCACAATGTTGACACCAGTCTTGGCAGATTCACTGAACTTCTTCAACAAAAGAAATAGAAATCTGTCAATATAATAAAAAAGTCTTGATTGAATGCATGACAGTACCTACTGTACAGCTTAAAATCACATAACAAGAAAGGCCAGGGAAAAAAAAAGAACTTCTGAGTTGTACCCCAAGAGAGTTACTTATAAGCCTGGTTGCTGGAAGAAGTAATGGGTGCTGTCAATTCATTTTGTAAATCTGCCTCTGACCTTCAGTGGAAAAGAATGTTTTAGAATAATTCTTCTAAAAGCAGTTTTGATATAGTGGATGCTATCCCTCCACCAGGCCCAGAAAAAATATCACCCAGTTTTCTAATTGACTGTTACTCACTTGTCACCAAATTAGAACACCAGAGGAGACCCATATTGTAACCACATGCATATATTGTGTGAAGAGGAGGGATGAAAGTTTAACTGTCCTGAGATTTGAAGGAGAATATCTTCCTATTTATTAAGTCTAATTGCATAACAGGTAAGTCCTTTTCTTCTGGTGAAAGTTCAGATGGAATTGTATATATATATATTTTTCTATTAAAAATAAACAAATAAAATAAGAAAAAAACACTACCAAAACAAACAGTAAATATTTACTATAACCCACACATACAGCTTTCACCATTCTACCATTCCTAGTGAAAGGTCACAGGCTTCATACTGACATGACCATGCATAGTTTCAGGACTTGATGAGGTCTGTATTGTCCAGAGCCAGTTTTAAATTGCTGTAATGATGGTAACATTTATGTAGCAATCAAGGGACTTTTGCCTCGTTTGCTTCAGCTCAGGTCTGTAAACATCTCATGTGGTTAGTTCTGCCTTAGGTCGTTGTTGCGTAGCAAACAGAAGTTGTGTTAATCAGAACATACTGTTTCAGAGGTTTTGGACTTTAGCTGGAGATCAAAGAGAGGAAAGCAGAATATACTAACATAAGGAATAAATCCAAACAAATGCAAAACTAGAGAGGAGTAAAGTCTCATTGCAAACATCACATACCTTCAGGTAAAGGACTTGGACAGTGATGACTTGTTGTAACACCCTCATCACCATTATTGTCCCTGAGAAAGACAGATGGTGTCAAACTTAGGACTCAGAAGGACCCTGGAATGGTAGACAAAATACTGGAGTAAAGGGGCAGATTCTAAAAACTGGTCCTAAAACATTTGTACATATATCTTTTTTGGGGTTTTTCTATATTAATTTGGACTGTGTTCACATTATTGTACATAGAATTGTATTAACTGTAGTATTTATAACAAGCTTGTTGAAATTTTATTTTATCTAAGAGAAAATTATTGGCTCCATTTAGAATGTGTGGGGTTTCTTTGCCCATATTGGAATTTTAGGAAAATATTCCACTCGTCTCCCAATGAAACACTGAAAATATCATCCAATTCATCAGATACAATTTATGTGGTAAATGAGGGCTATATGTCATTATATTCACGATTTGAATATTCATATATTCAAATAGGTAAAATAACAACTGTTTGCTCTATATTAGTCAATAGTCATACAAGATTGCAGGAGTATTGATTTTTTTTTTTTTTAATATATTTTTTTAAGGATGAGAAATCTTGTTGTAATGTGGTAGAGAAAAATATCAAAACCCAAACACATACAGTTTGATTGTATGGTAGACTGGTAGACTGAAAAACAATAAGATTTT
>JAWWLT010000080.1:77161779-77220641 GCA_035040995.1 Premnoplex brunnescens
GTATATACACACACCACCTTTTCAAGCCCTCCAGGCACAGCTACCTTCACTCTTTCTTTCTGCCTGCCTTACTGACATCCATCAGTGATAAACAACTTCAACAAACTTTGCAAATTATATGGAGATCCCCAAGCTTGACATAGTAGACATACAACCAACTAAAATTTATTCTTAAACGAGACATACTCAAAGACCCTGAGAACCTACTGATTCCTCTCTGGGTTTCTAACAGCAGACAATAATTGTACAAACTACAAGCTTATTAAGCTATCTCTGGGCCTGATAGAAAAACCCCTAGGTGATCCCCTTAGTCAAGAATCAACCCAAGCCGCAACAGATTGAATTTTCAAGAATTGGTTTTGTAAGACAGAGTTAATTTTAATGATTTCTGACATCACTACTGCTATCCTATCTGAGTACATGAGTACCTGTGGCAGACTGGACATATCTAGCCATGTCAACAGCCATCATTGTGAGACTCAGAATTAAGAAACTTTAACATATTCTCTGTTGGCACCCTGGGTTTCCATGTGTTTTACATATACAGTGTACCAGCACCGAAAACTTCAGAAAGTGCCAAAGATATCACTAGCTTGTTTAGTAGTCATACTTTCAGTGTTACTCAAATAACTTCCCATTGGAATAACGTATTCAGCATTATACATTACTAAATATAATTCCATTGCTAAGCTTAATTTGAAAAATTATTTTGGAATCTCTTTAATCTTTCAGATATTCTACAGAATGATGTAGGGAGGGGGAAAAAACACAATACAAAAAAACAAAATCCAAGCAAACAACAACTAAAAAAATCCCACTACTTTGACTGCACTGATCAGCCAAATTTTAAATCTGTATTACGTTATTTATATTTCAAACTCCAGTCTTACAGGAATTCTTTGTTGTTATAATTCAAACATTTTCAAGAAATTATAGAAGGTTTGGCCATTTCTCAGGAAGAACTTAGAACAGAAAACCATAACAAAGTATTGTTTCAGAATCCTTCAATCCAGCATTCAACATTAAATGACTGTGCTGCAGGCTTTATCCCTTCTAGGTACATAGGAACATACTGAAATCTGGGTACAGGAGCCCAATAATTAGGCATAAGAAGCCTCAGTAACTCAAGGAACATAGGAAATTGGATTTTTTGGCGTTCTAAACAGCTGAGTTTTTCAAACTGTCTTTTTCAACCCCAAATTTAGTTGAGGCAGAAAGTATTTACCTATATGTACAAAGACTTATGAATACCCAGGAGCACAACACATGCTTGCTCTAGTGAAAACATTATACTGTTTTTTTCCAACAAATAACAGTTAACTTTGAAAAATTAATTAGGTCAGCACAGAACTTTTCACAGCAAGCTTCATGGACTGTGGGATTGAATTCTGAACTGAAAATATCGAAAAGACTTTTCAAGTGTTTTCCTTTTTTTTTTTTTTTTTTAATTAGTTATACACATTCAGTACTAGATGCAGCACCAATTTAAGAGCAGTGGCCTTCATACTTTTCATACTTCCACGTAAAATATCCGTGGCAGATTCTGTGGTCTGTCTAATCCTAGACACTTTAACAGCAAGAGACATCTCAGTGAGAGTGATGGACTGTGCTACATTTCATTGCTGGGTGAAATACCTCTGGCTTTCAACACAACAGCTATTTGAAAACAAGAGTAATGTTTCTTCTTTCACAATGCATGAGAGGACAAGCTCCAAAGGCTGGAAAATGCTGTCAAGGGACTCCCAGATGCCAGATTTCAACTCAAATACTAATTTTACTGCAACCAGCTGCCAACAGCCATGATTCTTATACAAAAGAAGTTTTTCTACAATGTTTCTCCACAGACCGAAAAGAAACAAAAAAATATACTTTGTCTTAAATTAATGTTATTAAAAAAATGAAGCAATAAAGTAAATACTTTTAAAGAGAAAGTTTCAAGGATTCTAGTAAAACCAGTTAACAGCATTGTTACACTTTAGAGCCATGGATTACTTTGCTTTTATAAAAGAGAGTTAAGGTTTTGAAGGATTATGAATGTAATTTTTCAAAGTTCAGTTTCTTATTTTTCTCTCTTAAGAGTGGGCTAGGGATGTGGGTCCTAGGGAAGCAGCTGCTTGCAATTGCAGCTGCTTGCAATTCCAAATAATATGAAGCCTCAGGAACAACACCCAGCTAGAAATGTATCATAAAAAGTTAAGTCAGCTCTACAGATGCTCTCTTTCCTGGGAAGTTCTGTTGCTGTGTGCTTTATTGTCTCAGGTATGTCTGTACTTTAGAAGTGTCAGAATCACAGAATATTCTGAATTGGAAGGGATCCACAGGGATCACTGAGTCCAAATCTTAGGTGAATGGCCCCTGCTTAAGACTTTTGTTTTTTTAATTGAATGGTAGATTGTTTGATACACTTCTTCTTTTCACAAAAGTGTGTTAGATATAGAAAAACAAGTCTTGAAGCGTGTAAGTAGTGGAATTGGAGTAAGCAAATTAGTGGCAGGGTTTGCGTTCTGATCAAGGACAGGGAAAGAAGACAAAACAGCAAATGTGATTGCATTCGAGAAAATTACCATGACACAATGATACTTTCTGACTGAAGTGTTTTTTCTCACAAGTTTACTTCCCCACAGCTGTGGTTACAACATTTTTAGATTTATTACTGATGATGCTTTCAGAACACAAGTTTCTTGGAGAATATATGGCCAGTATTATTACTGTTCATCTTAAAATACATTTATAATAATTGTGACATGCTTACCCATAGCAGGGAACTAGATGCACTGATTTCCAACAACACATTTGGTTCAGCTAGATCCCGGGGTAAGGTAATTAAAGAACCCATCTAAAAACTCTTCCAGGTTGGATGGTAAAAGAAAAGCAGTGCAAATGATGCCTGCAGCACTTTTTGATAAAAATATCTTGGCTGCACCTACTCAAGTTACTAAAATACATTGGCACTTCTTGTAGTATTCTTCTAAGGCCAAGTGGAAATAATGCTTTTCAAATGTCCTGCTGGCAAAGTGCTTTCAGATTAGTGCATCTCTAAACCAGAGCTAGGTATTAACTATGTCCACTGTAGTCACTTAGATTTATACAAATTATACATATATTCTTTCTGGTTGACTTACCAAAGGGGAAAAAAAAAAAAAAAAGCATTCAAGGAAGACGAACCATACCTACTAGATGGAAGAGAGTTTTCCTCACAGAAAGAAATAATAATTAAAACGTAAATTTAAATATTTATATTATTTCTATTAGGTGCAGCTTACTCTCTGTGTAGATGAGGGTTACATCTGGACATTCTCGAAAGGTATAAACATTGTCTAGCAGTAGTAAGAATAGGGGATAAGGTGCAAAATAAAACAAACCAATTCCCACCACATATAACATACTGTCTGAAAACTCCTGTTGTTAGATTTGCATTTTGAATAGAAACATAGACAGCATGAAAAAAACCTCCCAGGACCAGCTTTCATGAGCTGTCTGGTATGTGTGAAATTTTGAGGTGTCTGAGTATCTTTAAGACTTCAAAGTCTGTTCACTTTTCTTCAAACAAAAACCTATGCCAACCACAACTAAACAAACAGGTGTGTATTTATGAAGCAGCTAAGATATGTTGTTCCACTTATTTTTATAGTCTGTCAGCAAGACTGACACCTTCTCTGCCTCAGTTCTCTTGGCTTGATCCCTAGAGTCTGCATAATAAATCATCTTATTAGGACTTTGGGCAGTTTTGCAAGTGGCCACGTCTCTCCCCACAACAAACTTTATCAAGTAGACTGAAAACAGCAGTATCACTTCATGAAGGTTAAATTTACTAGCAATGAAACAAACAAAAAGGCCAATGAGATATCTGTGTATTTACAGAAAAGTAGTGTCAGGTTTCACCTATAATGCTATGAACAGCATGTCAAAACATTGCAATACAAAGATATAAGCCATATAAATATTCATGATTTTCAGTTTGGACTCTGATATCAGTTCACCTATCTAAGGAAAAAACCAAAAGAATAGCTCGATGGGGAAAGATTAACTAAATCTTAAATTAGACATTGCTTTTCTTCACAACAAGGTATTAGAAAGTACTGTATGACTGTAAATTAGTGCCTTAAATAGTTACCTACATAATATTTGCAATCTTTCATGAAAGTATGAAATATAAAAGGCCTTACTTTGAGCTCCATCTTAAACTTGTGCTTTGGCATTAATGTTATGCTCAGGCTTGGTTTTCTTTTTCCTCATTTGCACACTTGCATGTACAGAAAGGCAAACTTATAGTCCAGATTACATGGTATTAAGCATACGGTACTCAACTACACTATATTAATTTTTGTGGCTAGAGATATATGTGTACAGAACACATCCAGGTACTGTATTCATTTTCCTGGTTAAAGTTACTTTTTGTATTAAATATCTGTTGGCAACAGAATGATGAAAAGCTGTCATCAACCACTTACACTCCTTGTCTGTCCTGAACAACTTGGGCATGCTGTTGCATTGAGTGAATCTTTTAGAATCCCAGAAATATTAGAAACTCCTTTGAAAAACTTAACACATCCAATGATTGCTAGTTGGCCCTGCATAATCCTTGCTGTCTAAACCATGTGTGAACTAGAAGAGAAGGGGGAGAAATAGGACAGTAAGATATTTGAAACATATTTTTTTTGCTTAATACTGCTTAAGTATCATTTATGAAGAGAATGAATATGACAGCAAAATCCTTACAGAATCTTTTCATCCTTCTCTGAAGACAATTTGCTACAGTGCCATTTGAATGGCCTGTAAACTTGGAAACAACAATTTATTTTGTTTTCCTTTAGTTGCAAGCTAAACTATACCTTTACTCTTGAAATCTTATTTTACTTCTAGTTCCATTCTGAAAACCTAACCAGCACACAAACACACATGTAGGTTAATGCACATGTGTGCGCACACACAGACACACAGTTGCACACACATTGTTCTATCAAATTAATGCTGCTGAGAAAATAAAATATTGAAAATCTCTGAGGACTAATATTTTGATTATTGTAGGGTGTAGTAAGTTAGATGGCGCTATCTGGAGCTGGACAGCAAATGAAATAGGTGCCTTTGAATGTACCATTGTTCTGCACTTCAGTACATTTTTAAGTGCTGAGATAGTACTCGACAGATTTCCTGTATATATGCAAAATGTGCTTGTTTATTTTTGGAAAAAAGAAATCTCTAACCATTACAAGCAATAGCTGTGCAAATGTGGACCCAAGTCCAATTTATAGAATTATTTTTGCTAAAATTTAGTAAGTTTACCAACTTAATAATTTTGAAAAATGTGGTAAAGATATTGAAGGTTGTGTTATGAGGTAAACCCATAAATCATTAGTTATACTTGGAGTTCCTGAAGCTTTAAGGAGCTTTTGAAACAACTCATTAGTCTTTTTTCCTTTAGCATAATGATTACATGAAGTGGAGAGCACATATTTGTAATTATATCTTGCAGCAGAATCATATATCTGATGGCCCTACTCTCAAAAGACAATCGATCAACATTACAAAGAAAACATCCAAACTGGGGATTTTTGCTTGGGTAATTGTTTCTTCTCAATTTAAATTGCTATTAAGAAGGCAAATCCACAGAGAATGCAGAGCAGTAGATATGGGCATTCCTAAAATTTTTATCTTTGTAAACATTTTGAGGAGTTTTACAGTTCAAAAGATCAAAGGAAATAATGTATAAATAAGGAGAAAAGAAAGTGCAGCATTTTAATGAGACGAAAAGACAAGGAATACAGACAGTGCCCAAGTGCAACTAAGAATGATTTTAAATGCACAAAAACTTTATGTATTTTCGAGCTGGTATGAGATGTTGTCACGAATGCAATTATTGTTCTTCATTCAGTCCTACAAAATCTAAGCAAGCTCGTTCTATACTTATTACCTAATTATTAACTACATCTATTCAATTGCTTCACAAAAGTTCTTCCAAAAAATGTTCATGCCTCTTCCAAGGCATGCACAGATTTGAAGAGAAATTCTCTGATTGGTAGACAAGCCAGTATGAAGTTTTTCAAAGTACATAGCTTAAGGGTTCATGTAACAAATTACAGATTTAGTTTTAATGTGATAAGAAACTCAGTTTGGGGGTTGTGGTTATTTGTTGTTGGTGGTTTGGTTTGATTTGTTGGGAGTTTTTTGGTTTTAGGGGGAATTTTTTGTTTTGTTTTGTGTTGAGTTGTCTTTGGTTGTTATTAAGATCAAAGACTAATAGGGATGAGAAATTAAAGATGGTTAGTGTAAATTATACACACAGTATATGTATACACCTTGAACATTCAATCTTTTGAAGTCAGAAGTTTTTCTGTCAAAATTTTGTTGATCACTAGAGCAGATGGGGAAAGAAGGTAAGCACTAAAGAAAGAATTCACAAACAGAATGAGTTTACTATCATATTCTTTAAATATATTTAAATAATGAGTTATTATAATCAAGAAGTCCTGGCACACAGTGTGTAATCTGCATGAGAAGTCACTTCAGAAAAGTAACAAATTTCCTGATGAACAGGACACAAGATAAACAGGGCAGCTTCACTGCTGATATTTCTAGTTCCAGTAGTCCATGCAAATGGTTATTACACTAGGATTGTGCATTATCATTATTATGATTTTTCCATTTATTTTTTTCATTTTCAGGCAGCCTTACTCACACATAATATTTCCACAATGATTTTTATTTATGAGGAAGTCTTTAGTATAAATATGATACACAGTTGTCATACTATTACTGCAAAGATTCAATCATTGATATTCCAGAGATTTTGTTTCACTGATACCAGGATAATTGATATCAAAAGGGTATTACTTCACTGGAAATTTTCTTACACCTGAATATAAGCTCCCTAAGAATTATGTAGCAAAAAAAGAAGGTAGGAAGCTAATATAACTAGCAAAATCCAAAGCAGACAGCATTATGAATAATTTATTATCAGCCTCAATCAAAGATTTTCACCCCTTAAGTACCTACAGATGGGATACAACGACCATTTTGGGTCCCTGTGTTCAGGATGTCAACAAACTGCAGAGTCCAGAGGAAGGTCATTGCATAGTTAGGTAACTTGAGCATGTGACATACCAGGAGAAACTGAGGAAACTAGATTAGTTTAGGCTGTAGAAGAGAAAGTTAAGGAAAGATCTGATTGCAATCCTCATCTAATTAAGAAGTTACAATGAAGGCAGAGATGGGCTCTTCTCTATAATGTACCTTAATAGGACAGAAGCAACTATCATAAGCTGCAACACAGAAATTTCAAAGGGAAGATAAGCAAAAAATTTTATGTGAAAGAAGCATGTAACTGCTGGAAAATGTTGCCTTGGAAAGCTGTGAGAACTCCATTCCTGGAAAGCCTCAAAACTCACCTGAAGCACATTCCGAGCAATGAGACGTGCCATTGAAGGTAGCCCTGGTTTGAGCAGAGAGTGGCCCAGATCACCTGTGCAGGTACCTCCATCTTTTGGACTAGCTTTTGTTGTGTCTTACTTGAAGGTAAGAATGGCAATGCATCTCATTGATAAGAGAGGATCCAAAAAGAAGTCCATTTTCCTGACAGAAAAATGATATGCGAGAGTGAAGTAGCTGAGGCAGCAAACAAGTCTATCATAGTAGTACAATGGAAAATGCATATGAAAATTTCAAGTACTTTGAACCAGGACCACTGACAGAACCAGAGAAAAAGGCCTGAAGTGTCAAGGGAGGTTTAAGTTAGGTATTAGAAAGAGGTCCTTCACCCAGAGGGTGTTTGGGTGCTGAAAAAGGCTCCCCGGAGAAGTAGTCACAGCACCAAGCCTACCAGAGTTCAAGAAGCATGTGGACAATACTCTCGGGCACGTGGTGTGACTTCTCCCTTATGTCAAGGTTGTTCCAAGAACAGGAAAAAGTGATCCATGGCTGGTAGACAGCTTCTAATGTGCTGGTGGTCTTAAGAGTGGTCTTTGTTTTCCATGAGCAATCCAGATGTTGAACTCTACAGTGTGCTGAGTGGTATTTGAATCTTTAAAGCATTGTCACTTACTTTCATTTTTTCTTTGAAAGTAGTGTGAAATCACACATAAAAGTGAAGTGGATTTGATCCCATTGGTGTGACAGCCTTAATTGACATGCAGTACTTCTGAATAGTTTAATTAGGTGTTCCTGAGCACGAATTTAGGTGCATAGATTCAGATTCATGAAAGTATTTAAGCATCTCAGATACTACTTTTCAGTAGTAGCATAAAAACTATTTTCTTCTCAGTGAATAAGAATGAATTTTTTTTTAACTTTTTTTTTTTTTTTTTTTTTGCTAGCACAGGATAATAATTAATACATAAATATTAATAGCCAACTTTTGTTAGATAGCATTAGTTTATGAAAATACCTGCTTCTAAAAATTCTAACTGATTTGGTTATGCTTGAATCTAAGCATATTTCTCATTAGCCATGTTCAGCACATTTTAAATCCCTTGGAACAGTTATGGATTAACACTAATGTTTTGGGAAGCTTTAGGAAAGTCAATGCTTTATCATTTCAAAGGAATTTTAGTAGCATTGTATAAAATTCCCACATATCTTTTTGTGATTTTTCAACTCCATGGTTAAGGCAGCAATCTTAATTTGTATCAGTAATACCTAGAAACAGTTAAAAGAAAAAGAGGTTTATGGTATCTGAGGAAGAGTTTCTCACTGTAGATATGATGATCTTACCTTTCATATTACTCATGAGTATTTTGGAATGCATAAGCACCTCTTATTTGCCCACCACTCCAAAATAGTTAAATATGTAAAAGCTTGCATGAGCCATGCTCAGGATGGAAAACGACTCATGTTTTCTGAAATAACAGTTGTCTTGTTAGCATATTCCTTAAATGCAAATCAATATTTTTATAAAAATTTCTAAGTCTTGATCTAACGGATTAAATTAGTGAAGACAATAGTTATTGATTTTTCTGAGTTCATTCTAAGCTGAATGCTGAAGGAAAAGCTATTTAAGGCAAAAAAGAATACATCTAGGAAGCTGCCAGATAATCTCTGAAATATATTTATATATTAATAGGTTTATATCAAACTAGTATATTACTATACGCAGAAAAAAATGTGGGGCAACTGCAGGAAGTGCTACTGTATTTTTGGATAAGCAATGAAAAAATATTATCCAATAGTTGTCTGGAAGAAATATGGCTGATTTAATATCAAAGTTTTAAATGTGATTTTTTTTTTTTTTTACTTTTAGTTGAAAATCAGGTTACACTTTCCAAAATACAATAAATAATGATATGAAAAGTTTATTTCAGGGATCTGAGAACACTGTTAGCAGTTTCTGTCCCTGTCTAGCCTCAAACACAGTCTCTCAGCCCTCCCCAGCCATTGCCCTACACTCCATTTCTGCCCAGCTTGAGGCCTTCAGTCCCTATCCCAACTATGTTACAACAGTGCTGATCCTAAGCCCTGTTTCTGGCTTGTCATTTGGATTTCATGCCTCGGACTTGGTCCTGGCCTGATCCTGCACCATTGCCTGATGCTCCTTGGTCTGCAAAAAGGACCTGCTGCTGTCCCCTCAACTCTGCTCTTCTGGCTGAGCCCATTGGTGAGAGCATTGCCCATCTACATCACTAATACTCACTGATATTTGTGGAGCAGCCCCATTGTCACTACCGAACAATTTAGAAATTTACAGAGTGACTTTTAATCTAACATTCCCTGATGAAATGAAACTAATTCCAGAGTAATGTACATCAAATAGGACTCCCAATACATCAATAGGTGGGAATTCTGTATTTACACTATCACAATGATTTATGTTTTATTGATTTTATTTATTTCCATTTAAATGGGCCCTTTAAGTTATCTATAGCTCACTTACTAAGACAAGGCCTCATTTTCCAACTAATAAAATATATTTTTTAATTCAAGAGCACTTTAAAGAAGGAATATAAGACATTTTAGTTAACTGAGGCTTAAGGAGTTGTGCAAATCTAATACTCTGTTTAGTAACTAGTACCAACCACTTTAATAATTGCACTTCACACAGCTTTTGTAATGAAAACAGAAAACTTGTCCCAACATAAGCTGGCACACACTAGTGGCAGGAAAAGCATCAGGAAATCTCATTTCATAAAGTGTTAAAAAACCTCACTTTTGTTTACAGAAACGAAATTTTTTTTTTCCTGAATGATAGGAATCATTTAGAATCAGAGTGCACAACAGAAGAATGCCATAAAAACCTGGCACAAATTTATTGTGTCTGTATCTGCTTCTTACCTGTGTCATTGTAAATCTACATAGAGATGTAGGACTCCAAGTCATGGAGCTATTAGCTCAGCAAGGGAGTTTTACTTTAAAAATACACAAAGTTCAAAAAATTAGGCTGCCAAATTATTAGAAGAGCATTCTGTTCTTTTAACACCTTAAGAGAGACCAGAAAGGAGAAGAGATTGAACACACATTCTCAAAAGGTACTTTACTGGTAAACTTTGGAAAATAAGAGATGTTCGCAAAAGTTTAAAGCATAACATACAACCAAAATAAAGCATTTCACAAAGCACTGACTTTACACCCATACAATTTAGTGAAATCCAACCCATTTGGTCCCAAGTTAACCAAAATATTAAGAAAGGAGGTTAAGATATGAAGGAGTAGAGAGAGTAAAAGAGAAAATTATATAGTTAGCCCCATAGTCCACTGAAAGTCCAGCTTCCATGTAGCCAGGTGACAGGGCTAAAGCAACATGGACAGCACATCTGGACCCTTTGTGGCCACCCCCTCCCAGGCAGGACTCCAGCAACAAAGGCACTGTTGATAACACATCAGTATTTTGGCTATTGCTGAGCAGAGTTTGTACAACATTGATGCTTTCTCTTTTACCCACTCTGCCTCCCTGAGCAAATATGATGGCGATGCACAAAAGGCTTGAAGGGAACATCTGACCAGAATTGGCCAAAGGAATATTCAATGTCATATAATGTTTTGCTCAGTAATAAAAGCTGAAAGGAAAAGGAGAAGGAAGAAGGGACATCTATAGCTGCCTCCTGGTGGGAAGTAATGAATAAAAAATTTCTTTATTTTGCTTTCTTGCCTGCACAGCTTTTCTTCACATATTAAAATGTGATCAGTCTCAACTCACAAATTTTTCACTTTTCCTTTTCTGATTCATTCCCCATCTCTCCTGAAGTGGGGAGAGACCAAATGACTAGTGCTGTGCTTAGCTGCTGGTCAGCGTCAAAAAAATACACACACACAAGGACAGACTACTCTGTATGCTTTCATAAGGAAAGACTGGATGTGCCACCATCTAGCTGACAGGGTGGTGTTAGGTCACAGGTTTGATTCAATGATCTTAGAGATCTTTTCCAACACAATTGATTCTCTGATAAGCTTTGCATTTGCATATTTGTAGTTTGTACTCTGAGTCATTAGAGTGAAGAACTTTTAAACCTTTTTTCCTGAAGCGTTGTGTTCTAGAGCGCTTTAACGTTTGTGGTTGGATATTCCACTTGATTTTTTTTTTTGTTTCAGCTGACATTAAACTTTCTCATGTAAATGATTATCTGAGAAGCCTTAAGGACAGCATAGGAATCATAGCTGGAGTTCCAGTGCTAAAACACTCCAACAGAAATCCCAGCTAATGATACAAGTAGAAAAGAAGTAAAATGAAGTTATTCAGTCTTGGTTGTAAATGACCTGACCTTGTCACCTCTGAAAGATGTCTTCAAAATATTGGATTGCCCTTTAATGATTGAATCATTTCTCTGTTGCAATTAATGGCAGTTTCAATTAACAGGGCCTAACAACCTGAAGAGTTTCAATTTTGTCAGTCACCAGTTTTGCATGAAGATACCCAAGAGTTTCAACCAGCAAAAAGTGTGAAAAAAATTGAGATTTCTACAAAATATCTACAATGTTTTTAGCCACATCCTCATAGTTCTGCTTACCTTTGAAGTACTGCTCATCATGAGGCAATAGTGAAAAAGGAACACATATGACATCCCACTAGTGTTGTATGGCCATATGGGTAATTTTTTTTTTTTTTTCTGAGTATCCCAAATAAATAAGGGTGAAACAAAATTCGGATTTGAAATCCTCTCAGTTCACTAGTGCTTGAGAGAAACCTGAGATAAGTTACTTTGAGTGAGAAGAGGAAACAAATGTTTTTCCTAGATGTATTTGGCATTGGACTATCATACTTTACTTTGAATTTACCATATAGTAGTCAATATTTCAGAATTAAATATTTGGCAACATATTAGGTTAAGATGCATACAATATGTCACATATCTCTATATTAAATCTCAATGTTGTCATTGACATTGAAAAAACATATTTTGTATCTCTTAAAAACACTATTATTATTAAAACCCCCATATTCTTGTTTGTTTAACAAATAAAGTTAAGCTGATGATACTAATTTGCATTCATTTTCATGGAACAAGATTTTGTTGTCATGTTTTCCTTATGTATTGTCAGCTTAATACCAGATGCTTTGGTTAAAAACATATGAGTTCTGCGCAAATATTTTATACTATATCACTTTTTCCTTTATTAGATTAAATTTTATTAGAAATTGTTTTGCTCCAGTACTGCAGTAGCTCTTGAATGTATTCAGTTAATATCTCATAATTTTTAGAAAGCCTTCCTTAAAAACCATCTCTCAATTTCTGCCCTCTGAAAAGGTGTGCATTACTATGAACTGTGCTGCATATCCTACAATGACACTGTCATTTTCTGTATTCTGTTCTCTTACTCTTTACATTAATTTATTTTCTTTTTCAATCAGCATTCCATGTACTTTGAAAGAATGGCATGTTCTCAGAATTACATGGGCAATAAGAATTCACGGTCTTGAATTCTTGCATTTTGCTTTAGTCTCAATGATGGAGTACATCTGGAGTTAATGATGTGCAATCTCAGTATCTTAGGAGGGATGAAGGATGAAATATTCAGCAAGCTCTTGTCTGTGTCCCCTGCCTGATGGACAAACACCAAAGTGTTTATTTCAGTAATGGCTACCAGAAAGCAATTATATTATACAGAAGAAAAGATATTTTTAGGTTCATACTGGGAAGTAGAATAGATCTGCCCTGTTTTATGTTGTTGTCTTCAGAAAAGCAAGAAGAATAAATGGCAAGAGGTTGCAGACTAGGCAGTAGAGAACAGGAAAAAAATAAAATCAGTTCTACAAGTGCTGTTAATATTCAGAAAAATAGAGATTGGCAACACCTTCAACAGGTACTCCTGGGACAGTTCTTACTTACAATCTGAGAAGACCTTTGATAGAATATCTTGTTCATCACTGCAAGCTAATCTCAGAATTACCCTCTTCACAGGAATCACAGGCCCTGTAGTATCACTGAAACTCTGTCAGGTCAGGCTGCAGTGCTTACAAGCAGATTGATGCTTTATCCTGAAACTAGATTGAGACCCATCATTCTGACATGTAACTGCTAGGTCTCTAAAAAACCCATGAATATAGATCAGAAACAATGACTAGATGGAATCAGGATCTTAAAGATCCTAGCTGACCCATACTCTCCTGTGAATCTCTGTCATTGGCCACATGGAAATATTTGGTGGGAAAATTCCCTTCTTTCCTCCCATCTGCACACACACAATTATTTTTTTCAATTGCTTTTATCATACTTGTGAGACACAATCTCGAGTGCAAATTGAATTACTAAGGTAAATAAAAGACACCTAAAATTCTTTCCAGTATATTGACAGGGGAAAGTTCTATTTCTGTAAGCATTATCTAAGATAATATAAACAATCCTACCAATACTTTCTTTCTGCATAAAATTTAGTGTTTCAATAAATAAGATACATTCAATTCTATTGCAATATTGTTCTAATATTCCAAAGGATTTTTGTGCAGGGTCTGCAGGGTCACTGGCTCACAGCTTCAGGCAGCTAGACCTGTAGTCCCAACAGCCTGTGGAGTGGTTAATTCAGGCACACTGACCACCGAAGATAGCAGAACACATTAACACAAGTAACAAACTTCAGGTGTCAGAGTTACACACTCCAGAGCTGCAGTTACAAATCACACAGGTAAACAAAAAGTAACGGAGAAAACTCCTAGCTTATGCACTGATGGGGGAGCTCTTGTCTTCTCCAGATGACCAACCACAATCCTAAAGCACAGAGTGGTTGCAATAAAATTACAGTGCAAATCAGCAATCAGGAAACAATAATGAATTTGCCTGCAACACTTTTGAGATTACAGCAAATTTTCCTCCTAGGTACTCTTCTCCCAGACTTAATATTCCACCTCTGAGATGATGCCTGTAATGGTATTAAATTCCTTCCCTAATAGGCAAACAGCATCTGGAAGAAACTTAAGCTCTTTCCTTTTGTTATTTCATTCAGGTAATCAATCTAGCACTCTGCTTACTCATACATTAAAAAATGTTGGGTTTATTTTCTGTTGAAACCTCTGTTACCAATAAATACACTGCTATATCACACTGTTAAGTGTGATTTGGGCTCATATTGTCATTTAAATGCATTAGTGTATTATTCTGCTCAATCAAAATCTCATGCAAATAAGTGAATTTGGTATTGAACATTCTAATTTTCACATGTAGAATACCTAAAAGAACCCAGACCCTGAGAATTGGACTCTTCACAGCCTATTTCTAATCATTGCCAGACTCTTCAAGCGCTTTCTATTTTGTTTACTTAGCTACTTGATTTCTGCCTCTCAGCCTTCTTAGTACCCACAAACATACTTAAAAAGACTCAGTATCTTTATCAGTTGTGCTGAACTAGATAAGGTGTTCAAGGCCAGGTTGGATAAGGCTCTGAGCAACCTGGTCTAGTTGAAAGGCGCCTCTGCCCATGACAGGGGGGTTGGAATTAGATGAACTTTATTATCTTCTTTAACACAAATCATTCTATGATGCTATGACTTTTTTTTTTCCTTTGAGAAATGTTCCTTCCCTGATCACCCTAGCAGCCAATTACTAGCCTTGTTTCAAGCTAACCTTGTCTTGAAAATAGATAATCAGCATCACACAGAATATACTAATTGAGGTATTCCCTCTGTCTTGTGTAGTTATGAATTACTTTTCTATACTGCAGATGCTTTGTCCAACAGATCTTAGCATTATTTTTTCCTACATTGTTGCTTATAATGATCCTACGACTGAAAAAATCTACTCAGATCTCTCTCATTTTTCATCAGTTTCAACTACTGATGTATTTCTATATAGTAGAACTCCTCATTATTGCTTCATTACTCCATGACTTTGAAATTTTGTACTAAGAATATTATTTCTTTTCCTATTAGGAAGCAGCATCTACTTATTCTTGTAGATAATGTGAAGCATTATCTCATGCTTCAGAGCATCACCAATAACTACAGATTACAAACATATGCATCCTTCAGGATATTAATGAGTTCAGCTGTACATATTTAAGAAAATGTAATTTCTTATAACCTTATTAAGTAGATCAAACAAAAAAGTAATACATGCATTTGAAACTGGCACCTTCTGAGATCCACTTTGGTGTTGAGTTTTGTCAGAGACAGTGACTTCAGTTCCAAATCTAATCCCTGTTAAAGTGTAACCAATCACAGTTTTAGTCTTAGATGGGCATATATTAGCCAATAAATACACCTTGCCTTTTATTATTGTTCACATTATCTTCATTATTCTCACTTGTGTAAACAATTGTCTTCTGTGAGAATTTGTATTGCTACCTATAGACTGCTGAACATTATTAATTTGAAAGTTTGAAAAATTCCGGAAACTATTTTATTTGAATTGTACATATATATGGCATGGTTGGGTGACAGTCTCATTTTTCAGCAGATTTTAGATACAGGATTTTTTATTTTTAAAATACTTACCTGAACTCATTATATTTCATGAGATCTTTCATAATGATTCTGTCAGTTGTTTGGATTTTGCCAAGTCATACAATTTTTAAATGTTTTGTCCATCAACTATCAATAATTATCAATCTAAGCAGAACTGCATTACTAAGAAAACTGGTTCTTAAAATGTTGCAGTATTTCCTAAATAAAGAGCTCAGAAGTGACCAATGATAGTGTCAGTTTGTGTCAGGCTTAAAGAGATGTTTTCAGGAAAGGGTGACTGTATTTATATAAACATTATGCCCCCAGATGACAACTCAGATAGGAAATTGAAAACTCAGGATTATTTCTCAAAATATTTGATTTCATATCTAGAACAAATGGCCAAAACTTCAAGTCTGTCTACATGATTTTTAATGCCAGTATTAGTCTAGCATCTAAGCAGTTCAACATAGAATTGTCACAATACTTGCATTATTTTAATTTCAAAATATGCTAATTAATCCAAGTATATTTTGATATATATTTAAATTATTGATATATATTTAAACCATAGCTTTTTTCTTTTCTTTGCCCCCCACTCCCTGCCCAACAAAAGTGGTGTTTCAAACCCTTTGGCAAGTAGGTTTTCAATGACATCTTGCAACTTAAAAGTCAGAATGTAGAGAGAATTGAGGCTGCTACTTTACCTTTAGTCTGTAATACGTGTGGGGGTTTTAGTCTTTATTTCTCTGTTAAATTTATTTGGAATGGAACATTAGTTCAGTCACTGAAAGTTAGAAGTAGTTTCAAGTTAAGAAAGGTAATAAAATTATCTTGCCTCTTTGTCTTCAAAATCTTGTTATTTAGGGCAGGGAGAATGGAAAAAAATATGAAAAAAGTAAAAAAGAAAAATGTCTTAGTAGTGAACAACGTATTAGTGTATAATTACCTTTCCTTGTAAACAGTGCAATGCAAGATTTGTGATCATTCAGACATCATCGTTCTGCCATATAATGAAATTTAAATTCTGGCAAAGCACTGTTAATGGTGATAACAATAAAAGGACTAGGAGTTCTATAGAAGACAGAGCTCACAATTTATAAACTGCCCTGGAACCTAAAAATGGCTTTTGACAAATTATAAACACTGGCAGACCCACAGGGCTGAAATTCTCAAACCACAGTCTGGAAGATTCACTCCTGGTCAAGTTCTAAATTGTTGTTTGTCTGTTTCTGGCTGTTAAATTGAATTAAGACTTCAAAATACCTTTAAGCTGAAACAGAACTATTTCAAACCAAGTCATCTTAAGCATGAAAATGCTACTGAAACAAAAACATCTCTTGTAATTTTTTGTTTATATTGCTTATAAATCAGTAACACACCTTTAAAAACAACCTCCTTTTTGTGAGTTGGGAGAAAATTACCACTGGTTGACAGCCATATCCATAGTGGACTCCCCTACTGAAAAAACCTGTTAAACTCTTCTTTTTATTAATATACTTCTACTATTCCTCCAAGTGACATCACTGTGTGACCACAACAGAACTGGTTCTGCCTCAAGGAAAAAGAAAATCTTTTTCTGAACTTCTCCTACCTTTTCTTCCTTACAGCTGTTTGAAAAATGATGCAGTTTAAAGTAGTAATAGTGTTGTACCCCTATAAGGATATAAAAGTTCACAACACAGTTTCTCCTCACAACCTCGCTACAGTTTGGGTTTTTTATTGAAACAATTTTTTTTTTCTGCAGATTGTTTTTCTTTGTAGGTTTCTTGGTCCTTTTCTCACATTGTAGAGTATACTGACTAGATATCTTAGCAGAGGCTGCAGAATGAGTAGAAAATCCAATCGCTGCTGAAGCACTCAGGTCAGATAGTTGTAGTTCAGCCAACAGGTTTATGTGTCATTGTATCTAGAAATACCATCTGTGAACCAGTCTGACCTGTTCTTGAAATATAATAAGAGAGGGGGAAAAAAATTAATCCCAAAAAGCACATGCTTCTGCTGCAGTAAAAGCATGGGTTTCATCTGGTGGTTCAGGTATGAAGGTAGAAAGGATTTCAACTGAGATGATTGTGCACAATCTGTAATGTTGTGCACATGTGCTCTTAGTAATGACAGGAAGTTGACAAAAAATGGTGTGTCTATCCATGTGTTATTATATTATTAACACAAGTTTATTGAAATCATCACAACAGATCAGTCACTGTTGCTTTAATAATGAGTTATTTGCCTTTTTACTTCACATGGCTTCAATATGCTCAGCTATTGAATTATAGTTCAGTTTGCATGACCGTTCTAGGCTGAAATCTCCAAACAGTGCAGCAGTGATATGTATGAAATGGGAAATTAGTATATACAAGAATTATACAAGTCTACATACAAGTACATATACACAAATATATATATATAACTATATACTAACATAAATGTATAATTATATATAAGTATATAAATATGTACTTATGTAAGTGTATATAAGAATTAATGAACACTGAAATAAGTGCTACTCTCAGACTTGATAGAGAACATGCTATAGATAGAGAAAAGTTCAGATGGATTTCCACATTAAATAAAAATTGATTAATTGACTAATATATAGCAGTATTTATGAATTTTCATTGAGGATGGGGGAGTTAGGAAAGTGCATTTTCAGATGAAATTGACATATAACAAAGTATTTAGTAGGTAGATTTAACATATTCAAGTCAATGCTTGAAAATAACAGCACAAAGAGAATAGCAAAAGCTATTGCTTGACGTTAGAGACAGTGAAGAAGATTTAGGGGTTTATCTTTCTAACAGGATTTAGAGAGCTTAGCACATTCTTGCTTTTAGGTCTAATACAGAAACAGGGTTTTGTGCATAGGGATTTGACAAACAAACTTTATTTGATCTCTGTGAGGAGTTTAAAGAAGACTCTAACAGAAGGCAGTGAAGAACTACCACTTATGGAATAAGAAATGCTTGAAGAGTCACCCTAATCAGTGGCCAGAAGCTCTCTATAAATTTTGGTCCATTCAGTCACCCTTTTATTTTTCCCTCCTGGTCATTTTCTCCTTGTAAGTCCAGAATTACTTCAGAATGTCAGAAAAGCATTGTCAGAATCCAGTATGGAGACTATCAGCGTGGTCAGTCCCACAGCACTTCCACAGTGTGGTGGTGATAAAGTAGCCACAAACAGCATCAGAGGGAACCTGTGATTCCCCAAGGCAGGCAGGCCCTGCAGTCCCTGGATCCATCCTGCCGAGTGCTCCCACACTGAGGTTCTGGCCACTCTGCGTATCAGACAGCACACTGAAAAGGGTAGTTATACGTCTATGTCTACCACAATTATGCTGTTTTTTGAACAGGGGGAAGAATTTTCAGCTTTTATAAACTGAGCCCAAAAACTAGTGCTCACTGCTTGAATAGGATGAGAAAAATTGTTACATTCTTATTCTCCCCTATTTTCCTATCTGGAAGCAGAACGTCAATCAAGAAATTATTTGAATTCTCTCCATCTCTCAATACTATTAGTCTACCTAACACTTGCATTCACTTTTAAACAAATCAGTTACTTAAAAGGATAATGTGAATTACTGTTATCAGCTCTTTATCTATCAACTGAATTATTGTATTTTTAAGTTTAACCTTTTATCAATACAAGAAACCCTATACTTTATTTTCTCAAAGTTAAATGATATGAAATACCTACCAATTGCTCTCTTTAGGGGAGGTAAGTTATTAAAATTTTTCATTGAAATGAACTTTCTTTCAGTATAACAAAACATTACGCACTTTGCAGTAGAGAAATTGATATGATTGCATACAAATTCTATTTTAATTATTTACTTTGAATAATTATCTTCTTGATTTTAATTTGTATTCTGTGTGCTTCTCTAGTCAGGGTTATACAATGACAGTGCAAAGCAAGCTTCCTATCACCTTTCTCTGTTTAAAAACAACTTTCTTTGCCCACAGTATTTTCCTTGAAAATAATAAAGCTTTCAAACAAAGAGCATAACAGGGCTATTAGTCTGAGGCAATGACACAGTTTGAATGTAATCTTAAATGCAATCAGCATCTTTCCTGTTTCTCTGAATAAGATGCAAATGACTGAAATCCAGGCTGACTTGACAGGACTCAGACAACTGCATTGGCATATCAATTATATTGTTGTGAATTTTCAGTTAGTCCAATGCAATTGAATAGTACTCTTCAGTTCTATTTGCCAGTACCTTCAGGATGAAACTAGAGACTTGATTTAACTTCTAATCATGTATTTTGTCTGATGAGTTTATTTCTAAAATAAAGGTTATAAGAAAAAGCGTTTGCTATGAAATGACAATTAGGTTGTTTTTTAAAGTCTTGGCATTTGAGCATAATTACAACAGTCAGGACAAAAGCATTTAGGAATTAGCCTTATGGTGTCATGGTTAAGTAAATTCAAAGCACATGCTCAGGATTAAAATGGGTATTAGTCTACAGTCATATACAGAACCTCTCAATTGCTGA
The DNA here is from genome assembly GCA_035040995.1 of Premnoplex brunnescens. NCBI lineage: Eukaryota > Metazoa > Chordata > Aves > Passeriformes > Furnariidae > Premnoplex > Premnoplex brunnescens. The sequence goes on from JAWWLT010000080.1 coordinate 77,182,069, forward strand.
ACCTGCCTTTTTTCCTCCTCAGGATCTTTTATTTCTACTCTGATTTTCTAAAAGGTGTATATTATGTTACTGGAAATAAAGGAGAAGTAGAAACCAGTGAAATAAGTAGGTTTCTGATGAAAGAAGATTTCAAGCAGACATTTCTCACACTACTTCAAGTATTTCTGCTCATATTCTTAAATGTGACCTGCATGGCTTGGGGTCCAGGACCTCCCAGAGCAGTCGTACTCCAATACAGTGGTGTCTCTGTAGCCTGGGAGTGGCAACCTTTCTCACCAGTCTTTCACAGAAACCAGTTTGGTCATGCAAGTATGATGCAAATTTTTGTGAGGCAGATTATATCCTTCAGAAAAGTCCACCTGTGGAAATATGTGAAGGTAAAAATTCACCGAGATTTATTTGTGCTTTGTGCTGAAATATGTGATAAACACATTTTCAAAACTCTGATAAACATGCTTGAGCCTTTTTTATGATGTATATTGCTGCCCTTACTTAGGAATTTACTATGATTTGATGAATTGTATTGCCTTTGTGCATTTTAATTAGTATTTGATACAATTACAAGGTAAAATTATTGTTCTGTGTGTACTGCTCAGACTCACTTGCTCCAAAACAGTAGATATGCCCATTAAAGTCACACCTAATGAAGTAGCCCCCTTGTGACTTCACAATGAATGGTTTTTTCCTGATGTTATCTTGTGAGATGGGGTCATTATTTTATTGTATCCACTTTAGAGTGAGAGAATATGAAATTCACAATGATGTTCTCAAGGTCATGCATGAAAACAGGAGTAAGCAAAAATTGAGTTTTCCAAGTAACTTCCAAAAATTTTAAGCCTAGATGCATTTGAAAAATCTCACAAGGCATCCTATATTCAAGCTTAGCTGTTTGAATGCCTTTGCAATCTGTCCCTTATCACTATGAAAAAAAAGTTGGTCCTGTAGCTCGGTGATAGCTCATGCCACTCAAGATTTTCAAAATTGTGCTGCAAAGTCGAAGAAGGTATCCCATTCCCTATAATTTCAACTGTTTGCAGAAAATAACAATATTGGTGAGAGGGAAAATAACCTAGAAGATTAGAACCTGAGAGTTCTCTGGGAAAATGGACAAGCAGATTTAAAAATGGCATGCACCATTCATATTTGGGAATTTATGTTTACAAAAAATAGAATAGCAAAAATACTGAATGGTTACTGCAAATATACACTGGATTCAAATCTCACCTGCATGATGTGAAAATGTATTTTTAAGTGGAAAAGAGAGATAAGAAATCTTTGGTGCATGTTTTTTCTATTGTGCATTTGTTAGCCCTTAATATGCGATTTAAAACTTTTCTCCTCAAGGAACAGAAGTAGGTTTGTTTTATTTTTTAATTTATTTTTATTTTATTTTTTGATTGTGTCTTAAAATCAGAATAGTACAATAAATAAAAAACAGCCTAAACTTGATTGAAACTATTCAGAAATAATGCTGATTAACGTTGGTCCAAGATCTTCAGTGAAATTCTTTTAGTGATATACATATTTCCAGAAATATGTATTTTCTTTTCCTTAACAACTCAACAATGGCCAAATTTTAATAATTTATTATCCAAGGAGAAGTATCAGTTTGATCCACTTAGAGAACTTATTCCAGCAACCTGTAGTTTTATGCTGTTCAGTAAAGAAGCAAAATTAAATAAAATAAACAAAGCACACGTTTTTAATATACCCCAAGACAAAAATACAAGAAATACTGTCTGAACCAGCTTTATATCTTTCATCTCTATATGTAATAGCATGTATTGTAGGTGTTGTATACATTTGTGTACATAGTTGCGGAACACTGTATCCATAAAACAAAAAGAAACAGTCTGTATTTTATTCATGCAATTTTTAATGTTCACATCAGAGTTTTTGTTTTTGTTTTCCCTGCTCAGTTTATTGTTCTGTAGTTGTCACATGGTAGAAAATATATAATTGGATTTTGCTTTTCATGTCTTCACTATTTCTCTGAGATGAGAAGCATCAAAGAAAGCAGTTCCCAGTTTATTCTTCCTTATCTTTACTAATTTTTTTTTTCCCCTGCTCTGGAACAATGAAATGTGAATCTCTTCAGAGCCTTTGGGCCAGAACAGAAGGTAGTAGTTGGGTCCCCTACTGTGTTTTGCTATTAGTTGTCCTTCTGCTGGAGGTCTTTTAAGCTTTTGAAAGCTTGCTCTTAGAGCTCACAAAATTTAGTCCTGAGTATTAATGTCAGCACTGTCCCTGAAATGTTTTTGTTTTTCAAGTCAGCCTCATTGGGAAGACTGTACTGACAGAGCTGCTGCAAATACCTCTGGTAAGCATACTTGTCACCTGTCTGGATTTAAGCCAAAGCAATAAAGCAAATATGCATAAGTGGAAGCAGCAAATATGAAGCATGACTTTTGACTACAGGATGTGAGTGATTTTTTTTTTTTTTTTTTAATGCAAATTACTGCCTGGGAAGCTTCTGAACATGTTCTGGAATACAATCAATTTAGAGCTACATAAAAGACATAATTCAAGGCTAGACAATTACAATTCCTCAATACCAGAAAACATTCTGAACAGCAACACTAGAATTTAAAACAGACTGCCAAAAATTCTCAAGTAAAAATGGACACATTGCTTAAAATAAATTTTGAGTAACTCTAATTAGTGTTAAATGTAGTCTAATTCATTAGACTCGAGGTGATTCTGATAGGAAAATGAGATGTAGCACACAGAATGCACTCCATGGCTGGTAGTGGGGGGCAATCAGCCTTCAGCTGGGGAAGCAGCTACACATGGTTAGATGTGACAGTGTAGGGAGGTATCTTGAAAACTTTGAAACTCATAGAATTTCAGGCTTGTGAAGGAATATGAAGAGCTCCAAGAGGAGAAACTGTAGGTTCTTCTAACAGGTGGTGTCGGGGATCAAGGCTGATACAAGCTGAGTATGCTTTTTACATGTGTTATGTTTTCCTTTTGGCAAAATTGCTATAACAGTTAACATAGGGTAGATTTCACATACATTTTTGGGGTATTTTGAATTTACCTGGATTTTTTTTACTGGTTTGCTTTTCTTTAGAAAATGGTGCTTTGATATGGGGACATGGTGGTTATTAAATTAAATGACATGGTTTTCATCTTTCTTTGCTTCTTGAAAGAAGACAGTCTTCAGGGAGCTGGCCAGGCTAGCAGGGAGTATTTGTTTTAATGTAAGATGTACAAGATATGTCTGATGAATTAGAGGGGGAAAAACCCTCAAAGATAGCTCTCTAAGTATGAATTAGTAATTTGTCTAATATCCTATAAGAGATTTTTCAGATAACCTTTTTGAAGTGCCCCTTCTGGTTTGTTTCTGTCTTTGTGGTAAATGTATCTGTTCTCTTATCCTCTGATCCTCATACACATAGTTCAAATGTATTTTAATTGTGAGAGATAAGGACTGCAAAATGATCAGAAGGTCTGGCTTTAGTGAGTGTTTATTTCACTAAAGTATACAACTATACACGTAACTAGCTGAAGTACTTTAGATTGTGTGTGCAAGAAATGCTGTGCATTCCGTAGGAAAGATAAAACAGGCTTTTTTTCTATGTCTTCTTAACATCTAAACATTTGTTTTAAAGCAAGGACAGTAAAGGTTGTACAGTTGAAATGCACATCTCTATATAATTAGAGTTCCTGGGAATGTTTACTGTATTGTTGAAGCTGAAAAGAATGGTTTGGAGATCAATCTTAGGAACAAAAGTCTAAGAAACATTACATGTGACATGACTCTCTCTTTTCTCTTGTTTTGCAATTCACAAATTCTCGTGATTATCTCCTTTCTGCAGCTTAGAAACCTCTGGGAAAGAGCTTAAAAGTAGGTCATAGACCAGAAAGATTTGTTGTCCTGTTCTGGTCGCATAGAAGATGAGGTGGATCATATACAAAGTTAGTCTTAGCACTCTATTAAGTTAAGATAGCAGCAGGTGAATTTTGTAGCAGCCTGATAGGCAACACAGCTCTGGATGCTGAAGCTGATTTCATCCTAGCAGAGGAACAAAACTGCCTTCAGGCCATGGGTTGGCAAGATGTCCTGTATGGCTCAGGAGTCTCTCATAATGCAAGACCACAACTGATAATCTTAGCCAGAGCATCTCAGCTTCTGTGATCTCACCAAAATGATACATTCTGAAGTTACAGAGGAGACTACAGTGCCATTGGATTTGCCTTTCACTGTACAGCTATAGGTTAAAGCTCACAGTTAAAGATATGCTAAAAACAGTGAAGCTTGGAAACAGTGGTCTTTATAGAAATATGCTGTCTGATCAATGCAACCCTGTGCTAGTATTTTGGATCATCTGTAAATGTAGAGCTTGGTCACAGTATATTCAAGTGCTCTATTACCTTACTTTTCTCAGATTTACCAGTGTGACAATGATTGTGATGTTTAGTTCTGCTTAGTAGGATTTTTCTCTACTTAAATTCAAACAAACCTTTGAAAGAAAGAAAACTTGTGAATTGTCACAGGTATAGGTATAATCAATTGCATGTGACCCGAGCCAAATTTCTACTTTATGTTCCCTATTTTAACCTTATTTATGTGAATAAAACAATGTTTAGGATTACCTGTTTTCAAGACGGCATATTAATTTTCAACTCCTAAATATGCAGTATATAGTGGGATACTGTTTTTACATAGCCCTGATAAGAATGTGACCTTTCAGAATTTTAGGACTGAGTCTTTTTCCTAAAGGCACTTTGTCAACATGTCTATGTCTTCAAAGAAAATTAATATAAGAAAGAAGCTTCTGGTAGACAAGAAGATTGTTTCTTTGCAAACATTTTGTTTTCTTTCAAGCAATCTTCTTTTTCATTCAAAAACAAACTGCTGGAAATAAACACCCCTGGTGTGACAGATGGAGATGTTCATGTACTTAATCCTTAGAGAAAGGTTTTGTGCTATTAGCTTTGGCAACTAATGCATTTAAAAACAAACAAACAAAAAACCGCCACCCAAACTCCCCCCACTTCAGTTGCTAGAAATATAGAGCAATACAGTGCTCTGAAACTTGTTGAGTTGCAAATGTTTTCCATATTTGATTACACTCAACCTGCAACAAAGAAGTAATTTTGGGGCTGCTTAGGAATGTAAAGCCAGGTAGAATGCAAGTACTGACCCACCAGCAAGGCTCTTATCTTCAGCCCTGCCCTTACCAAGTTTCAAGACTTGGTCGATGTCATAGCAGTATATACTATTTTTTTTTCTTTTTAATCATGACACTTTTTATTGTTTGATATTAATCTCTGCATATTGAAAAGCTCTCCACTGAAGTGTTTCCCCACACAACTGGCCATTTTCATGAACACAGTGGAACCGTGTGAAGATGAGGGTAGAAGCAATTACTAGTAATATTCAAGGGTTACTTTTGAAATCTTGAGAGTAGCTAGCATGTGGAGCTTAAAGCAGTCTGCAAATCCTCTGTCAAGCTTGTGAATTAACAAGTCAAATGTTAAGTATACATTGCCAAAAATAAATCCCTATTTAGATGGTGTCTATCTTGCTCTAAAGACTTCATAACTTCAATTTATATAATTTGAGAGATGACTGGTTCTGAAAGGGTACCTCCTAACAACAGCAGTAAATATACAAAACACCTTATTTATCTTGTAGGTAAGAAACTTGCCTTCAGGAGTGGAATTGCTTCGTGCTATCTTATAGAAGAGTGTACTCATGATCTTACTCTGTTCATAGCTCCAATACGTTTTAAGAAGAACCTCATGAATTTCAACATGGCAAACACAAAATGCAGCCTGGTGGGTGGAATTGCTCTTTACAACAGTATAGGCTGGGGACTGAATGGCTGTGGAGCAATTCTATTGAAAAGGAGCTCAGTGCCATGGCAGACACATGTTGAAAATGAACAAGCAGCGTGCCCTGGCACCATCGGTTGTATTAAAAGTAAACCAGCTAATAAATGGGTTAAATGATTATTCCCCTCTACTTAGCACTCAATAGACTCCATCCAGAACATTGTCCACTTTTAGCACTGCATTATAACAATTATATTATGAGAACATTTTGAATTTTTGATATCATAGTATTAATATCAATAAACTAGAAAGAGTTCGTGGTCGGGCAGGGCTGGAGCAAATGTTTTGGGCCTGCATTACTTGTTCTACAAGGAGAGGTTGAGGGGATGAAGCTTATGCAGCCTGAGGGAGAGAAGATGGCAGTCATTAAGACAGAGCCAGGCTCTTCACCATTCTAACAAAATTGACAGTTTAGACTGATTAACCAGTGCCTTGTAGTTTGTCTTGGGTTTAACTAAACTGCTTTCGGCTGTTTTCTACAGCTTTTAGCCACAGGTATCAGTGTTAACTGAACAACATGTGCTCAGACCTCTGAGAAGAGAAGGAAAAGAGGTGGTAATTGAGGAAAAAATATGACCTTCAGATTTGAATTTTTTTTTTTTAATTAGTTCATCAACGAACTTATTGAAGGAAAAAGAAGTCAGAATTAAGTTGCTCTAAAATTTAATTCCTAAAGCCTACATATCAGGGCAGATGCTGACAGTTCCATGGAAGATGTTTTATAATCAAGTTGTGTTAAGTATCTGTACTGCAAGATACTCAGCTACAGGTAGTAGGGATCAATATTTAAGGATAAATAAAACCTAGATTGAAGACTCTTCTGCTATTTGATAGTATTCCAATAACTCACTGAAAATGTAATCTTAAGCATACCTTCCCCAGAAGGCAGCCAACTTTGTCAGTAAGTGTTGCTTTGTCAGGAAAGGACATACAACTACTCTCAGGATGTATTATGGTAGGATACCAAAGTCTTACACAAATCTTCACAACAGCTCCTTTTCAGTTAAAGAGTTAGTCTGAAGGCACAAACTTTTTGGTCTGCCTTTTCTTTCTTAGTGTTTGGTAAACTCTTTTTTTGATATCCAGCAAATTTAATATGTGCTTTGGTCTCTGCTTTCTGCAAAAATACTTTTTTCTTGAGCAGAAAAAATTGTCATTTCTCTCATGTTTACAGCTCACCCTGCTAGGAAGAGGAATTCATTACCCAAATGTTTCCAACAATCTTTTTTTTTCTCACTCAAAGCTTTGCCCAAATGTGATATTTGGTCCTCATTTAGAGTTTAGAGTTAGGACTAAGAATGCAGAAAGACTCTTTTTCTACAGTTTTTTACAGAGATGTGGGAGTTCACAAGTGATTCAAATGGTAGAAGTATTGTATGTAAAATTAAGCAAAATGTATATAGTGCTTATCAGGGATTTAACCAGGTATCTTTCATGAATATCTTTTGGTAATGCTGAGTCAGCTTCCGGAGCTAATTAAAGTTATAAATGTGGATACATGGCTAATCATAAATGCATTTGTTGATTACAAGCCTAGATCGATATTAAATTGCTTCCAAGGGGATTTCAAAGATCAGTGAACAAAACAGGGATTTGTGTTTGAGTTTCTAGTACCTGATGATTAGACCGTTGACAACATACAGTATGAATAAGATGTGAGATCCTTAAAGCAGCTGGATACAGCCTCATAAACTTATGTAAATAGAGTTATGGCAATTTCAATTACATAGGCAACTCTCTTTGTTAGCTGTGTGAATTTATGCTTGATTCAGTGATATCTACCTGTTATTTATTTATAGGGTAGAAAACGGAAGGTCACATCTTATGAGCAGTGTATATTTTCTTACATCATCATTGCTCTTATGAGCTTAATATCACACAGTATTTAGTATTAAACAAGACATATCAGTGCTTATAGTACTCTGCCACATAGAGTATGATATTGTCATTAAATATTCTGTACTCTAAAAAAATGCATAATGCCTACAAACTGCAGATAAACGATTATGAAATGCGATTCATTGCTTATTCAAAATTGCTTATTAATTTGATGTATTCTCTTTTAGTAATTGTCAGTCTTCAAATGATGTTTTACCTATCACTGAAAACCCTTGAGTCATGCCAATAAGAGCTAATAATGCTTAGAGTATTTTATAGCCGAGTTGAAAAAAATACAGACCTAAAGTATTGTTTGTCTCTGAGTTGCACTAATTCTGATATCTTAACCAATTTATTGTAGGTGCCAAGTAAGCAGACCTAGACTGAAAAACAAATCCACATTAACCACAGGAAGGGAGGTAGAGAGAGATAAGCCAAAAGCACTATGTTTTTCTCTGTAGTTAACTCTCTATATTTTGGAATAAAAGTAATGATTTCTGTGATTTTAAAAAAAGAAAAGAAAAAAAAAAAAAACAAGCCAAAACAAAAAAACACTCTTTATTGGCTAAACTATTTTTTCTTGATTATGAAGCAATAAGAACTTAATCCTTATCCAAGTCTTTAATATAACAAAATTTCTACTTTTAAAATAATTTTGTGTTATGAAATATATATATTATAGCTACAGAACAGTAAATTTTACACTGCCTTGTAATTTGATCAGTTGGATCAAATTACAAGGCAGTTGGAGCTTTGTCTTGCTCTTTGAGAGAATACTCTGTCTATTTAATCATAGTTTTCCTTTATTGTAAAATGTAAATCTAAGTTGTTGTTGAAGGAGTCCATGGTAGGGAGGGTTATCATAAGACATCAGTGCTGTGAGGTCTTTCTTTGAAGGACCATGAAACTTCTCAGTCCTGGGGTTTGCTTGGGGCCATATTTGTGTGTATTCTTATAACCATCTTTGGCTTTCTTCCTGCTTCCCAGGCAACATTTGGGGCATGCATGCTGCCATGCTACATACCCATTATCCATACAGGCTGTCCTGCAGACACTGTGAAATGGTGAGAGCCCCATGTCCCTTGGGCACTCCCAGAGCAAAGTGAATTCAGGTAAGGCACAGGCATGTGGCCATAAGGCAACTGCTGACACATCTGAAATCAGCTCCCAACAATTCAGTGCCAGATGCATTCTGCACGCAGCACTACCAGCTCTGCCAGTTCTCTGTCTTTTGAGCAGGAATGGCAACATAATTTTCTGGGTTACATAAGTACTTAAGCTTTAACAGTATTGAGCTACCCAGACTTGTTTCTTTTAACATTGGAAATGTTTTGTTTTGTGTTTTTGTTTTTGTGGTTTTTTTTTGTTTGTTTGTTTGTTTGTTTTGTTTTTTTTTTAATAGCAGAAATAATGATCCTCTTTCTTACTATTTTCTGTCATCTAGAACCAACATTATTATGAATATGACTACTTCTCTCAGCATGATACATCAATGGAGTATTATGTGTTTCTACAGAAAATACTGAATCTTCGCAATACCTTAGGGTACTTCCTTTGGTACTTTTCATTCAAGAATTAAAAATGAAAGGTTCTCAACTGTGTAAGCCTACCCAGTGCAACAATTTTTGAAAGTAAATTCAACCAATCAGTCAATATTCAATTACTGAAAGAATGTATTTTGATGTACAAAACATAATTACATTCTGGGCCTAAATATATACTGAAGTGTAGATTTAGACTTCTAATGTGATTGCCAGGAATATTTTCCACCAGCAAAATGGAGTGGGCACGCTCTTCATGAAAACTCTTTGAAATGTCTCTTACTGTAATAAAAGGAATTAAGTCAAGTTCTAGAATTCACTGTATGAGCTCTGTAGATGTGTGGGTTTGTTGGCTCATAGTACAGATCTGTGTATTTCTTGTTAATTGTCCTGTTATGCAAGTGAATGCATGAACAGTCATCAAGCAGACTACAGACAGGATCAACACATGCTGTTAAGAATTGGAGTATACTCTAAAACATCCAAATGAGAAATATTTTACAGAACTTTTTGGGTTTGTTCAGCATGATGCAACAGGAATAGTTTCTACAACATTTAGTGTGTGAACTCTTCTTTTTCCTATCTTTTAATCATCAGATGTCTATTTTCTTCAGTGCATTGTGTAACAGTGAACTCTGACACATCTATTTTTTCAGCAAATATTTTTTCATTTCTATTTTTTTCATAATATTCTCCCTTTATTGACATGAAATACAAAAATAGGCAGATTTTGGCTTGTTTTTACTTTACTTTCCACACATAACTGCTTCCTTGCTCCTCTTATTTTAGTATTTGATGAAAGGTGGCATTCTGCTACTGATTTTATGATTCACTGATCTTACTACAACTTATGGTAGACAATCCCTCAATTAAACCTACAGAATAGGAAGTAATTTAAAAAAAAAACTTCCGGCATTCTCTCTGGTTATAGCTTTTCTTGCCTAAGCAATCAACGAGCCCAGAAGTATAAGACATAGTAAATTAGTCTTTGAAAACTGATATCAAAGTGAAAATTATCTTAAACCTGCAATTCTTCTGCCTTAAGTTAAGGCAAGAATTTTTTATCTTACTTTAAGAAAAAAGATTGTAAGTGTTTAAGGAAAACAATGTTTCCCTTCATTTTTAAATGTCTGATGTCTGAATATCTCTTAAATATCTTGTTTATGCCTTTTGTTAATAACAAACTACAGGTAAAATGGGGAGAGGGATATAACAATGATATTTTTCCAGTAAAATTACCCTATAACAATGCCTCTGTCGTGAAGTAATAAAACTTTAAAAGTTGGGAAATCCTTGGTAATTATCAATCAAGTAAATTTGCTTGCCAGGTTTTTCAAATCTAACTATTTATTCTGATGGAGTCCATTATTCTTAAAGTAATATATCTATAATATCCTTTCTAGATGGAAAAATGCATCTCCAGAAGTGGCTCAGTAGGTATTTGAGCATGTGATGAGTTACCCAAAATTGCTCTACTTAATTTCAGCTAGGAGTTTAAGATGTCATTCTCATCAGGCAATCTAAAACCTCAGAAGTATTACATTTTAGTAGTCTCTTGCCTACAAGATTCTGTTTAAGGGTTTACTGTCTTCTCTAGATATTCAGTCACTTCTTAAAATAAGCCATTTTCTTATTCTGTAACAAAACTAAGATGCTTTACAAAAGTAGCTCTGTGTATTTGCAGTGTAGGCAATGTTTGGAATCTTTGTTTTAACCACAAAAACTACCTTCTCTGTTTATCAGAGAATCATAGTGATCTCAGCCAATTAAACTGATACTTGTCTCTAGGGTTACACCAAATAAAAAGGGAAACTTATTTGTAGTATAGCTCTTGATCAATGAATAACTTTGGTTAAAATTAATTCATTTTCACCTGTTGCAGGTGTTTTGTATGTGAAAAATCATTGCTGGAAGTTACAGGTCGGAAAGGAGAGCAAAGGGCATTGTACTTCTAATCAAGGAAGTTATCCCCTTTCTTGCGCTCCTGTTGTGAGAGTGGAAATCTGTGTGACATACTTGTCTCCATAGAATTGTCTGTAGTAACTGACAGGTGAAACTTTTTTTCTTAAATTAGAGAAGTGGAAAGCATAGAACATGTTAAGAAGCAAACTATTATACTCCTGAATTTAGGTACAAATATACAGGACTTGTAATTTTTGCTGCTTCTATAACTGCTTTCTCTTAATGAAAAAAACTTCATCCACAAAATCTTATGCTGAGCATTAAATGGTTTCTGTTTTTAAATTTGCACATGAGTATTCTCAGCAACTTCCTTTTGAAGGGGAAGAACATAAATTCTGAATTATGGCCCACTGGTTTATTTGTCCCATAATCTTCATTAGAACTTGACATACTCTTTCATGTTACAGTAAGTAGGATATATTCCAGGATGTGCCATGGATGTGCATTAAATTGAATTCAAGTTAAGGATTGAAAGCAAGAAATAGCTGTAGCCAGCACAAACTGCTGTGTGGGCAGTGAATGGAATGTTCTAAAAACCCTGGTGGAACCCTGGGAAACATCAGTGCTGCTAGGTCTACAGTTAAGAAATTATTGCAAATGTGGTATTAGGTTTTTTAAGACAACAATATCTGTTTTTCTTAAAGGAGTACTTTGCTAAAAATGAAGCAACTGTCTCCTTAGATGAAAGATAATGAATTATAGAAAATTGAACCCGCAGCCTATTTGCTACTAATTTCTGGGTAAAACTTCTATAGTGTGGGAAAACTGTTTATATCCTGGGTTTTGCAGAAAGGTGATGTAAAATCTGATTTCTCTAATAAGACAATAAATGCAGGGGAGCCACAGATGACAATATTTTTTAGACTGAGTTTAAACATCCTCAGCTCATAAGTCTTGTTTTCTTATCACAAATTTCAATATAATCAAGTTTTTGTATTTCAAGATGTCTTTAGTGTATTTGATTCAACTGAGTCCCAATAGTGTCTGAAATCCTGCTGTTCTAGACAGTTTGCTTTGAATTTTAAAAGAGAATCATGTATCTATGACAAGTTAATTGACAGAATTATTTGTAATTTTATATCTGATGGAAGAAGCAAATGATTAATGTTATGTTCTCAAAAGGAAATAGATGGTATTCTCTGAATTGGAAAAACCTTAGTACTGAGAAAACTGACTGTCTTTCAATGACTATTGCTTACTACTCACTGTATTTGGAGACATTTTTTTTAAATATATAACTTCCTAAACTGCAGCATATCTAATGCTGATGCCACCAAAAAAAAGTAACACACCTAAGCTGAGACTTCATGACTGAAGGCATCAAAGAAGATTCAATTTGAATACATAGTGCAGTTTCCTTTTGTGTATCTTTAAGTGCAAAATTTCCTGGAAATGGTTGATAGCACTGTAAATGATGCTAACAATATAACTGTTAATGAAAATTATTCTGTGCAAAGCTGCTTTAAGCATGGGCCTTTAAGTAAAAGGGTAACTGTGACTTAAACTTTACATTAGAGTGATGATTTAGAGTCTCTTCTATCCAGTAACATAATATGAAACTTAATTAACAGTGGAAACAATTTGCTGGCCAAATTCTGTGTTATGAATGGTGTTGGTTTTCTTTAAAATAATATGCAAGAAATATAGCGTGTTCCTTATACATTTTCTTTTTAATTATGTGGAAATCTCTATCAATTACTAATCTTTATTTAGTTTATATTATTGCATATTTGCACTTATGGCTTTGCTGTTACAATCTACGTTAAAATAAGCAAACAGTTTTGTATAAGCTTTTGTTCAGTAACACATTTTTGAGGTAAATGGGTACCTACAACATAGATGTCTTTGAAATAAAAAGCAAACAATAAGAATTTATAGTCCAGTCTCAATGGATATGCTTTCCCTTAAAAGCAGGGTCTTTCAGAAGTGGATCTGCTTCAATATATGAATTCACATATACAAATTTCTAGAACTAGGATAAACCAGTGTGTTAAATACCTCAAGACCACTGATAAACAATGTTGATGTTTAAGTCTTTCAAAACAGGTTGTGATTTCTCACATTTAAAGATATACAAGTCTTCAAAGAACAATCTTCTCACTCTTCAGCCATCTCTGTTCTGTGAAATTAGTCCAGTGTAAAGTGGGACAACAGCTGCTGAATTTGTATGGAAGAATCAAGTGGTATCTTGGAAAAGCAATGGAGCCTGAAACAAAAAAAATGCTTTGGAAACACTATGAATATGCAGAGTTTTGCAAATTGTACCTTCCTTTTTTTCTCCCCAAACTGATTTAGCATACAATTTCCAAATCAACAGCAAACTCCCTAGAACTTTCATGCTCCCATATTTCTCTGCAATAAAAGTAAATTTACACTTCAGGAATGTTCAGAGTAGTCTTTGGATAAATTGGAGTATGATAATCAAGTATTACATAGTGACCTAAAAATTTATATACCAGATGAAAACTTTCATGTTGTTGACTTGATAGGTCTGTGCTGTATGAGAGCTCTGACTCCAAAAAGGTGATGAATCAAGTCTTCAGATGGTAAATAGAGAAGAATTTGAAATTAACTCAATAACAGAGGCCTGGTTTCTCTAGTATTCTGATGCTCTGGCTGAATGCTCTGTTCTCTAGTCTCAAGTGACATTGTGATGCCAAAGTCTGGATATGTAGCTGTTGTTCCTGTATTTACGGCTCCCTAACTAAAAAGACTTCTGGGTACCGCTTGTATGTTTCTTGTCAATGCTTTCATTTTCTCTATTTTTTTTTTTTCCTTTTTTCTCTCTCCATGCTAAACAATCTGCCTAGCTGACAGTAGTAAAAAGTACCCATTTATCCATTTTTCTTTCCATAGAATTTAGAGTTCAATTTCCAGTCTTTTACTTTCAGGAAACTGGATGAAAAGATAACACACAGTCATTTTCCAGATGCTTACTCTCCTGTCTGTACAGATGTTTGCTATGAAATTAGGCCATGACTTATTTTTGGACTTTTCTTGCAGTTCAGCAGTTATATAAGCTTAGTTCAGTTCAGTCTCTGTAACCTGAGGAATAGGTATGAAAGCAAATTCTCATTAACCTTGTGTGAACATTTCTAGGAAATGCTTGTTTCTTTGGAAGTGCTTTCCCAATGCTAAAATGATAGCTGTTACCTAAGAGCTTTATACAAAGAGTTAAGCAGCTCTATACAACATTTAGTCGTATATATGCAAACAAACAAACAAAAAAAAATGAAACCCTTGCTACACTTGCCTAGAGGAGTAAATTAGATGTGCATTCTAAAAATTGTAACTTGTTCCTGACTTTGTGTGTATATGTTTATTTTGGAATGTCCCTGCATTGCTATCCTTACCTTACCGGCTGTTGGATTCAACTTTGTGTCTATATTTTATGATGCTCGTTCCCATTATTGGATTTTAATGGCTATGCTTTCCAGTAGAGGGATATCTAAAACACAAATATGAATCTGCTTCAAGGAAAAATGGTTGTGTCCCTTGAATCTGTACCTAGATGAACTGCCAGATCCTTTGCATACTTTCTACAGTAATTAGATCTCATAATTTAAGCCAAAGTGAGTAAGTAGACGTATAACTCTTAAATCGCCTGTGGTTCATTTTGTTATGCTGACTGACAAACAGACATAATACACCCAAATATATACACTCACATATCCCAGAAAAATTGTTAGGTTCTTGCCTGAAATCTCGTGTGCTGCATTAACAGTTTACAGCAGATTTCTGATATGTGGATTTTAAATCTTAAAACCAATAAGGCACGAATACACTTGTATAGGCAGGACTCTGACAAAGCTAAGAATAGATCTGAAACTTCATTTACTTCACTGTAAGGTCACTTGCCAGGGGAAAGGAAAATAATCTGTGACAGGTCTGTCTCTCGCTTGGAAGAAATTACATTGTGAGATGGTGCAGCTTAAGATGTAAAGAAGAGTAGACTAAGTAATTCTGATACAATAAGGTAGCAGAAAGCTACTCTATCAATAAGCTGAAGTTTAGAAGTATTATGAAATGTGGATTTTTTTTTTTTTTTAATTCAGTGCTTAAGGACTAGAAAAAAAAAATTTTGCAGAAAAATTATAGTTGTTTGTATTTGTCATAATCCTGAAAAATCCTATGGCAATTTAGGCATTATTTTTACTGTACAAAAACAAGAGAAAAGTAAAAATAATAATAATAATAAAAAAAAATCACTCTTTCACACTCTTCTGTCAAAAAAGGGACTTTGCAAGTTTCTCCTCTTTCTTCCTGTTAGTGTGTGTGCTAAGCATATAGAGACAAAACAAATAAACTCAGTGCATTTAACTATTTGCTAACAATAATTGAATAACTTCCACTACTCTGTTGGAAAATAGCCAGCTCTTGGAAGCATTTCTCCACCATTTCCTACTCTACAGTTTGTGCACACGAAAGAATAATTACATGTAATATTTTCCATTACAGCAAGTCAAGCATACATTTGTGACACAGTCAGAAGAAAAACACAGCAGACTGTGAAGTACTTGCCCGACAAAAGGTTAGTCTTTTCAATGGAGCAGGTGACAGTCTTTCAAACGTATCCTGTCATGGTTACAGGAGCCACATGTGAAGATCTAAACATAAATATAACAGGAGTAATGATGTGAGACAATCTTGTTGACGTGGAAAAGAATATGTCTCTATTTGAGTAGTTCAGCTAATGGAAACTGTTTCTGTGAGTTCAGATTTTTGCTGAAGTATTTATGTGATGAAAACTGAAGCTTACACATTGAAACAGCAATCTGTCTCTCATACAAAGCTGAACTTGAAAGTGAAGGAACAGCAGCAATTAATCTTTCACTGAAATTAAAATTCAAAATGCTTTCTATATCTTTTCTACTTGAAAGATGACTCACTTCAGTAGACACAGCAAGGTGGATACAAAACTATTCCTCTCACGGGTGACAAAAATATTTCAGAAGGTGATATCACTCACTTTCTGCAGTAAACTTGTATGTTTTTTTAAAAAAGGTCTATTTTCATGAGGATGCATTTGTATGTTTTTTTGTGTCAGTTTTCAAGAGTTTTGTTGAGAGCTGACTGATCACAGACTCATATAATTTTATACGTGAATGTATTATTGAACCTTCGTAAAAATATATAGTTATTTTAGCCTTTTAAAACCTTACTGAAATATTTTAGTGTCTATGGAACTTAACCTTTTAAGCTGTCAGTATGAGCTATTTTGTCTGAATATTGAAATGATGTGCCTTTACCTAGTAATGTTGATAGTTTTCTATTTTAATAGAATATCAGCGTCATGTCACAATATTTAATTTCTCCTTAATTTCTTTTTAATACGTTGCTAAATGTTTCAGTTTGACACAGTTTTCAGTTGCTTCTGTTTGAACTCTTCTTTTACTTGTAGTATGTTTTTTAGTGATTGCTTCTTTTTATTATAGTTTATGATATACAAGAAATTATGCACTTAGTTTTGTATCATGAAAATACCTGAGTCTTTAAAAACTCATTAACTTTCAAGGTCACTATTTTGGGCACTACATTTTAGAAATAAATATTTTATTAAAAATATTTCTTACTTGTTTCTGTAGTATTTTCTCTCCTCTGGTTATTTTTAATATTTCTAGTTCTAATACTCTGTGAAACTGAGTAATTTAAGATGTTGACTATCTAAATTGAAACCCATAAGTGTGTTATGGTATTCCTTCACACAGGTCCAAAAGTGATCCAGAGAGTGATTTTTCTCTTGCTCCTTGGAAGTAGTGATGGTAGGTTTAACAGGGTTCCTTAATCAAGGGAAAAGATTCCTGGAACTCAAAAAGTCCTAAGGTCCACCAATCAGATGTTTCTTCAGACATCTCTTTCTGTATTCCTCTATTCCTCAGTATGATATGTTCATTTGTGTTTTTCGTGATACATGGCAATGCAAGCTGTTTAAATACTTTAGCCATGTAATACAAATAGTTCAGTGAATATTGAATGCAACCGGATTCTGAACATGTCAAGAGGAATTACAAATTATCGTTCCTACTTTAAGGTCTAAGCAGGACTGTCCCTAGGCAATATCCCAGCCTTCTCACCTATTAGGAGAAATATACTCTTTTCTTAAAAGGTTTTATTTCTATTTGGTCTTTTTTTATTTGTTTGCTGATCTTGAAAACTGAAGATTGTTTCACAAGGTATGGAGATGATGAAGGTAGTTAGCTGATACATTAGTTGTATTTAAAGGGGTTTTTTTTGACATACAATTGCTTATAATAGTGGTATTATCACAGAATGAGTGAAGTTAGAAGGGACCGCAGGGGGTCATGTGGTTCAACCTCTCTGCTCAAGCAGGGTCAACCTAGAGCACATGGCACAGCATTGTGTCCAGGTGGTTCTTGGATATTTCCAAGTGAGGAAGACTCCACAACCTCACTGGGTAATCTATTTCAGTGATGGTCACCCACAAAGTGAAGTTCTTCCTCAGATACAGGTGGAACTTCATGTGCATCAGTTTCTGCCCATTGTCTCTTGTCCTGTGGCTTATTACCACCAAGAAGTGCCTGACTCCGCCCCCTTGGCACACTCCCTTCAGATATCTATAAACATTGATGAAGTGGCCTCTCAGTTTTCTCCTCTCAAGACTGAACAGGCCCAGCTCCCTCAGCCTTTCCTCGTAAGAGAGACACTACAGTCTCTTAATCATCTTGCTGCCCTCCTCCACCAGGCCTGCTCCAGGAGCTCTATGTCTCTCTTGTACTGAGGAGCCCAGAACTGGACACAAATACTCAGGTGCAGCCTCACCAGGGCTGAAGAGAGGAGCAGGTTCACCTCTCTTGATCTGCTGGCAATGCTGTTCCTAATGCACTGCAGGATTCCAGTGACCTTCTTGGCCCCCAGGGCACACTGCTGGCTCATGGACAGTTTGTTTTCTGCCAGGACATCCAGGTCCTTCTTGGCAGAGTTGCTTTCCAGAAGGTCAGAATTATCTTTATGCTATTCTGCATAAACATTGTCTCAGTTTAGTGAAGGTAATGTTAATGGACTTGCATTTTTTAAAGATGTTATTGAGATGAATATATAAGCTCAAACAGGAAAGTATGTATGTAGATAATATTATATTTTAATTTTAAAATATCAACTTCCTACTAAGCTCAAAAGTGTTTTAGCTAGCAATTTCATGAACTTGAGCCTAAAACCATTTATCTTTCTTTTGTCTCATGTACTGCCCACTACATGATTGTGTGCTGTTGTATTATTATATCGGAATGTTTACTTTGCATAAACTGCTCTTTGACATGCTCTTCTTTACTTTTCCTCTGGCAATTAGACCAGCCTAAAACTTTGCAGTTTTGTCTACTTGCCATCTACAAGACAGAGGATCACAGACACATTCCAGGACAAAAGAAGGTTCTTTGTGATCCAGTTCAGTTTTGGTGCTTTTTTGTATTTGAATATATCACACTAGGTATTGCGCTAGTGGTACTTATTTTCACTCGTACTCTTAGCCTGCTTTCACCGAGGAAGAGAAAAGCTATGTGAAATCTGTCATTTTATGAGCTTCTCTACATTTCATAAAACTTCTTCAAGTATGGGAAAACAAAAGAAGGCAGAAATGCTTACATTTTACCTTTAGACAGCTTCCTCCAGCATATTTCAAGTTACATGTGGTGACCTACTTCAAAGTCTATTTTTTTCCTGGGTTCTGCTCTGAGCAGGTCTATATTTGTAGCTTTGAGACAGAAACTCTAAGTCTCTGCATTTATAAGAAAAGCAGAGTCGTCCATACAAATTATAAATCTAAATTATACCTTTATCAGCTTTCTTTGAAGTACTTATAAAAAAAACAAACAAACCCCCACACATACACACAAAACTTGCTAAATTCATCTTCTTTATTCAATTGGCAGATCCACAGTAAAAATCTGATTTCAAGCAATGCTTTGAGCATTCCTTTAAAAGCAGTTGTCATGTCTTATGACATGAAGCATCTTCTTCGGCAGTATTCTAGCTCCAACACATTTCTTTTACTGCTAGCCTTGATTATAGCCAGCTACTTAAGACTTTGCTTGAATAAAAATGGGATATATTGCATATATGAGTAAAAGTAGACTTTAGCAATACTTCAAAGTATGTCTTGTGGGAGGAAGCATGAAGATAAAATGACATCAAAGCACAATTGTATGAATGATAGCTGACAGCAAATCTCATTGAAGTTGCTGCTGTCCCCAGTTGCTTGTTGCTGTTACAAGTTAGCTTTTCAATGATATAAACGAGGAACTGCTTTGGTTTTCTTTCTGGCTTCTGACTGTCTTGAATGGTTGTAAAGCCAGTTAATATCGACTTATGAAATAACCTGCAAAAGTGTCTTTCTTTGAGTGGTGAAACTTACCTTGTATACTGTAAACTTTCTAAGAGAACTAACAAAGCACAGCACATCAGATAGTGCAGACAACAAACAGTGTCATACAAAAGCTGAAAAGTTGATCATGGCTCTGTTCCAGCAGACTTAACAAGACAGTCCTCATCTGAAAGAGTTTACAATGGGCACTGTCAAGCTCTCTCTGAGAAGACTGAGCCACTTCTGCAAAAATGTTAGTAACTGTAAGAAAAAGTCACCTCCTGTTTCATGTCTAGGATTAAAGTCTTGCTTTATAGCTTCTTAGAAAATTAATTTGTATATGTACTGTGTCCTCATTTTCATGTATGATCTTTCATGCAAGGTATTTATCCAGGTGAAGTCCAGTGAGAGTTATTCTGTCAGGCAGCCTCTTTGTATTACCTGATAAAGACCATTATATGTCAATGAGACAGGTTAATCTTTCAGACTAATCTAGATATAGCCATGGAAGACTGATTATTGATCATTTTTAGCAAATGTCTGAGTGAAAGCATTCAGTTTCTTAAAGTTGCATAACAAACTGACACACATTATCCATAGAATTGTATCATAAATTACCTGTGTTCTTAATATTTGGTTGGGGGTCATGTCTTTTGGGGTTTTTTTCTTTTTCTTTTTGTTGTTGTCGGTGGTGGTGGTTTGGGTTTTTTCGTTTGTTTGTTTTGTTTTGTTTTTTTTTTTAAAAAAAAGGCTGCTACAGAGATTTGGATTCTTTCTGTCCTTTTGTACAGCACTTTTGTACAGATTTCTGAAGGATGTTGTTGTGTTCCTCAGTTCATGAAATCTCTTTGCAGCAATATGAGTAATACAGCTGCAAATGAAGTCAACAGAAACTTCATCAAAGAAATGTCTACTTTGGTAATAGTCATGTATGGCTCTTATATTTAGAAGCATACTAATCTCATCTTGGGTGTGGAAAATAGATTATTTTTGCTTTTTTTTCCTGTGTTAATGGTACAATTGGGTTTTTGTTGTTTTGGTGTTTTTGTTTGGCTGGTTGGGTTTTTTTGGGGTGGTATTTGGTTTTTGTTTTTTGTTGTTGTTGTTGGTTGATTTGTTTGGGGATTTTTTTGTTTGCTTGTTTTTCTTTGTAGTGGTATTTAATGATTCATTGTACAGAAATACTGATAAACTAAACAATTTTTTAAACCGGACTTCACAGGTATTATACAAAGTTATACATGTTACAATAAACAATGGAAAATCAAATAGTGAAATAAAATGAGTATTGACTAGTTATGTGTTAGTACAGTGGGAAGCAGAACATTGTAACAGATGGAAGTTAGGAAGCATGCCAGATTAACCTAATCTTAATTCTGATACTTCCTGAGTGAGGAATAAATCTAGAGTAAGCAATCTGAGCATTTAAACAGAGAAATATATAATATTTGCTTGGACTGCTGCATTTTCTACCCCACAATTTTAAGTTCTACAATATTATTGGCTAAATTTGTTTCTCTGTTTTTCACTTGCCCATTCTAAGATAGAGGACCAATATGCAGGGCTTCAAATTCTGATATCACTTTCCATATGGCAAATGTCTTAACCTCCCCATGTAAGGCACTTGTACACATAGTTGTGTCAATTTCTGTTTTGTTTGAAAAACTCATTATTGCTATCAATACTTCTGAATGTTGATACATTTTCCAGATGTTTATTTCTTCTGACTTCCTAAAGATTTTTGCAATTTCATTCCAAGGAATTACTTTTGTAACTATAGCAGACCGTATTTTATTATAAAGCTGCTTGCTTATTAAAGCTATATAATATTTACAAGATTAAAATAAAATTGCATTTTGTAACATATTTTCTCTTTGACCTGGCAATGTGTGTTTTGATAAATGCTAGACATTCTTGGTAGGTTAGTAGGGCTACAGACAAAAGAAGGAATGTAATTACTGACCAATTAAATACCAAACATAAAGAGACAAAGTAGAATAGCTCTGGATTTTTTTAAGAAATGAGTAATTTAAAATTGTGATATCTCATTTTCCGGACAAATATTCTAATGAGAGGAGAAAATGGCTCAATATTAATCCTTTCTTGTGACAGAGGTTAAGAAATGAGGAAAGAATATTAAATTAATCTTCTTATTATGGGTTTGTTAAGATCCAGTTAATAAAATTATTAGAGAGATGACTCTGCCTGAATTAAGGTGCAAATGAGACCATATGCCTGAAGTCAATACTATGGATTTTATCTAACAGCAAATGTGAGGCAGAGAGACAGGGAAAAAAAGAAATAGGAAAAAGAGAGGGGAGGGGTGGGGAGGGAGAGTATCAGAGAGACAGATTAAGTAGAGAATATCACCACTCTGTGGATCCTGACTGCATACCATTAGTCTTCTGGTCTTCTCGATGGTGGGGGTCCTGCAACACATGGAGTGTAATGGATTAATAGACATTCACAGGCCAAATTCCAGTCAAGTGTATTTGTCTGGGGAGTGGACTTTGGCATCTTCTTTATACAGTTTTGCCATAATGGGCAAAATCCTTTGGTGGTCTTAACAATGTTTAATCCATTAACCATTTTCAGTCCTTCACAGGGTTTGATACTAATCTTTCCATTCTTTATTACCTGATACTCCCAGCCCTCTAAATTTACAGAGACTTGGTTTGTGTCCCTTTAGCTTGAATCAAGAAGGGATTTAGTCTTTTTGGTTTGTTCAGACCTGTATTTTACCCCTTGGTAAGGCACTTAACTCTGAGTTAAAATTAAGCAATCCTTCTTGTGGATATACAACTACTGTAGAATACCTTAATCCCCAGTGTTCATGAGTCTTTTTTGCCCTAAATGTAGAAAATAATAGATTGCAGCAGGAACAGATTCTCAGTAAAGTTTGCATCTGTCCTAGCTGATCATTTCCCAGGAAGGTGGTACCACTCTTCACAAACTGGTGAGTGTTACAATTCTTAAAGTAGAAGCAAGTTGTATCTGCTTTTACAGTTTTTTGGCTTACTTAGTGGCACCAAATGTAGCCACAGATGTATGAATTTCTTGAATTAAATTAATATATTATCTTTTGAACCATCCTGGCACTTCCAGGAATCTGATGGATTCAAAAGAAGACAAATAATCTAAAAAAAGGATAAAGTTAGTCATTGGGCCTCAGGTATGACATTTTCTGATCATATTAGATAGTAATATGAATATTAAAATATGTAAAATCAAGAGTCCTTTTCTGTAATGAATTGTTAAATTATATTCTATACAGCTTTATGTCTCCTGAACTCTCAGCTGCTTCCGTAGAGAAACAAATTTCTTCATGTGTGTCTCTAACTGTCAGAATTCTTGGGCCATTTCTGCTAAATCACAAAGAAGTATAGCTGTCTCTAAATGTTGAACTTTTATCAAAATTGAAGTTTCACTGACAGTTGCATGTAAGGAGTTAGGAGAAATAAGTTATTACTGGGTAAGCAGCAGCATGGTCAAGCTAAACTATGTGTCTGTAGAAAAAGGGTATTGGTAATTCCAGAGCTTGCAAAATTGCAGGGGTTTTAGAACTGGGAAGAGGATGCTAGGGCTTAATGATAATTATACCAGACTATCTCCAACAGATCACCACCATATCTTCAAAGCTGCTGTTTTAAAGAATTGCTTCGATGAACACTTCTCCTACAGTGGTGTTAGTTTGGAATACTCCTGCTCTTTTTCCTCTAAAAAGAGTCAAAAGTCTTTGAAGTTTCTTGTATTTTGAAAATTAGCTCCCGCTCAGGAACCCTTCATAAAGCAGGCTTAACTTCTGTTAAGTTCTCTATCTGCTGATGTCAGTAAAAAATAAAAAAAATAAATAAAAATTTGGATATTCTCATACCGGTTTTTTATATAGGCATATTAAAACCCAGCCTTTCTCCTTTAGGGTAAGGGAGGATAAAAAGGTTGATGAAGCCAGATCCATCTATGTTGTTTTGAACGGCTCTTGGGAACACTTGTCTGTCACCCTGGAACTATGACTGGTATCACTAAGGTTTCCAAATTTGTCCTTCAGTGCATGAGGAATATCTACATTCCTCTACCTCTTGATGAGCAGTCATTTCTTGGAATTCTTTTCTGAGTGTAAGGATGGCTGCCTTGGGAACTATCAAGCATTAAGTCTAACCTGGTTAGTTGTAGAAACTGCATAATATTCTCCATCAACCTAGCTATGCTTGCTTTCCCTAAAAGTAGTTTATAACTGGTTTAAATAGGACAACCTGACCTGACCTGCCTCAATGGATTCTCTAATAGCTTGAAATTATACCTATGATGCTCTTAGAATTTCCAGAGCCACCTTTTGAGGCGGAAGGGAAAGTTTTTCATTTAGATTAACTGTAAAGGATAGAGGTGGGATCCATATTGTTTCACACAGTTTCATAGAGTCTTACCTGCTTTGTATGTCTTAGCTAGTTTTTTGTAGGGCTAGTTTCAGTGGATGAATAAATTTGCATGCACCTAATAAACAAAAATTCTACAGGGAAGCTTTAGAAAGTAACTTTGACATTACTGTCCAAATAATTTTTAGCTGTCATACTGTTTTCTCATCATGTGCATTTGTTTGGTTTTCGGTGGTTGGTTTTGTTGTTTTGTTTTTCTGGGTTTTTTGTTTTTTTTTTTAGTTTTGGGGTTTTTAGTGTTTTGTTTTGTTTTTGTTGGGTTTTGTGGGATTTTTTTGTTGGTTTAGTTTGGTTTGGTTTTTTAACTTGGTTTTTTTTGTTGCAGTTGATGGTGATATGTGTTTTACTGGAGAGCAATAAATCTAATGCTGAAGTGACATTCTCCTCGGCATGAAGGAGAAATATATTGTGGACATGTTTGCTTTCACTTTTTAAAAGTTAGCACCTCCAAAAATACTTGCTTAAAGAAATTTGGAGAACTTATTAAATGTGAGTGACAGAGCAGTAAGTTTCCTGGGGAGGGTTTGCTTTCAACGCTTCCAAACAATGGTACCTGGGAGGTGAAGATGGTCAAGGGTTTTAAACATGAATAGTGGTTGGACAAAATACTACAATATTCCAGTCCCTTCTGTTTCATTGTGTGATAGTGGCATGCCAAATCACAAATCTTGAAAAGATTACTGTTCTTCATGAAGTTATAATACCCAGAGTTCTTGAATATATGAATGCATAAGCTGAAAAACAAGTTTTATTTAATGACTTTTAGATTTTTGTTTGCTTGTTTGTTTGTTTTTCCCTGGGTTCTGGTATTCAGGATTAGCTTTACTTAGCACCTGCTGCCAGCAGACCTACCCAGAAATGCAAGGAAATACTGAAAAATTAGGTTAATACCTCCACGTATACTTTATTTTTAAGTAATTTACTCAGCATATTAGCTTTCTTTTTCCTCAACTATATTTCTTTCCTTTGCAGTTATGTTAAACTATTCAGTCATGTAGATATTCATGTTGAGCGCATATATTTGAGCCAATGCATAGAATTAAGTTATTTTTTCAGTTTCTGAATTAATTGACAACAGTAATTCGTAGAAAATATATTTTGACATTCTGGAGTTTGGTATTGGTATTACTCAGCTGTTGGCCTGAGTAAGACATTTCAAATTTATGGCTCTGGAAACCTGTCTAGAAACATAAATGGATTGGACAGACAGTGTTGGGGCCATAGTAAGGCTAAATAGCTCTCTGTAGAGCAAAGCTGTAGAAAAAAATCTGAACATGATTGGAAGGAGGTAGAGACAAACTAAGGCAGATGAAGGAAAATGAGTAAACCTATGGTTATAAAGCAAACGGGCAAGAGGTTGTTCTGTGTAGGTTTTTGCTACATTCCTGCATTTCAGAGTTTTTTACTCTATTTTAATGGACACTTTCAGAGGTGGTTGCAGGCTATATACAGAGTACAAATCTCAAAAAGGTGCAAATGACAGATTTTCTTTATTTTCCTTCCTCTATAGAAGGAGCATCTGTTGATACAGGTCCTGGTGCTGTGATTGCTATCAAAATTCCCATAGTTTTAAGAAAATCATGAAATCATATTGTCATAGCTTGGTGTTTTAATACTTGCCAGCTAACTAGAGGTGACTTGAATAGTGCTTCAATTCTAACTAAAGGGCATTATCTTGAAGTATTCTGCTTTGCAGAATGTTAATTACCACAGACAAGTTGATGAGCAAGGACTTAGGTTATACTTTCATTGACAAGATATAAGAAAGTCCTGTTCAATACTGACTGCTGAAAGTTGTGAAAAAACAAAAAACATTGACATTTTACTTTTTAATGGGTCTAAAACAGATGTTTTTAGAACAGAGTTAAATATTTTTGGTGCAGTAACTATCTGGAAACTACACATCACAAACCGGTGTTGATCTGTTAGTTTCATGCACAACTGGAAAACCACTGTGCCATCGTGAAAGATAATATTGTTAAAAGCCTCTGTGCAAATACAGTCATTCTTGGGTCAGAAATATATCTAATATATTTCTTGGTTATCTTCAACCTTCTGTTTGCAAAACAAGGTATTACAGTGTAAATGAACTTTAAGCTTATCTAAAACATGGTGTTTATAGTTAGGCATTTTTAAGAGGTTTGAAATTGTTTTGTATGCGCAACCGAAAAAATGATTGCTTTTGTGATCAGTTCTACAGGTTGCTAGCAGGAACTCATGATCTATTTATTGATCATAATTGCATTTGGTTTAGAAACTCATAGCTTGATTTCTACTGACACTTGTGTGATTCAAATTTCCTTAAAAGAAGGAAAAGCAAACATGCTATTGAATGTCAAATGCACCTGTGACTCAGAAATAAAACTTTTTCCTTAAGGGGTTCAAGCCTGAAAGGAATTAAATAGAAAATACTGAAGTAATTTTTGAGCAATAAAATCTGTCAAATACATTAAAGTGCTGGTAATGTTGATGTCTGTGGTTCTGTCACTTTATTTACACAGTGTTATCTGAATATTTTTAACACTGTATGCTAGTTACATAAAAGCAATTCTGTTATAGAAAGGTCTAAATGTTGAAGGGAATTATGCAATGTGTTTATGCCTAGTGTTAGGTTTTGCTAGAACTGGATTGATCCACCTCTTCTGAGAGGAAACCAGAAAACATTTCATGGAAAGAAGAAGAGGATGTAAAATTACTATGAAGAACAGCTAGCAAAAAAAACCCTAACCAATAAAACAAACAAATAAACAAAACAAAAAAAAAAAACCAACAAAAAAAACCAACAAAAAACCCCCCACAAAAACAAAAACCCAAACAAACAAACCCAAAGCAAACAAAAATTCCCAAACAAACAAACAAAGTAATACACCCGAAAAACCACCACCAAGGAATTAAATGCTTAAAAGTGAAAGGAAGAGTGCCAGTGGAAAAGGCAGAGTGAAACACTTCTAGCAAAGTGTTATTGCCTTTAAGTAGTCAAGGAAGAAATAAATGCAAGAAATGTTTTTTTCCAAAGATACGACAAGCCAAGCAACTGGAAATAATCCTTCCTCCCACCCCCACCTCACTTCCTTCCCACAGTGCTCTGAACAGTTGGAGTGGACAGTATCAGGATGTATCTGGCAAGGGAATTCTGTGACTGTGCTAGGGCACTGAGAGAGGAGTAAAAAGAGAGGTGTGGGTACACACACACACATGATACTGAATATGTGGGTTTTTTCCATATCACCGAAGTTCCCTTCACCAAGAAAATGAATACCAGCTTTCCAAGGACTGCACCCAGGTAGTGATGTCCTTCAGACTGAGTGTGTCCTGAGTGTGTAGCGCACACCCTGCCAGCCACAGCTGGGGGAGTGGAGGGCTTCCCAGCACTCACGGGTGCTGTTGCTCTGCTCAGCTCACTTTGTCTCAACTTGGACTTCATCATCCGACCTTTCTTTGAGGGAACAGCAACGAGCTCAGGTGATAATGTGGAGAATGTCTTCTTGTGAGGAAAGGAAGTTCTGGGCCTGCACCTTGCATCTGACATTTTAGAAAAGGACGTAACTCGTATGGTATGTGTTATTGTCTAAGTTTGAAAGTGGGGTGAGCCACCCATCAGGGATGTTGTGACCACTGAGCCTTTTTCCAGGGAAAGGAGCACCAACAGAAAATGTGCTGACTATTCCCACTTAAATAATCACCTGTTAAAGTAAAACCTGGTGTAAAATGAATAAATACAGTTAAATAAAATAAAAATCTATCCAAACCCGTTTTCTCACTAAAGAACAACATGATAGTTTCATGGACTCTTGTCAGCAAGCAGAACAGTATGTAGGAGAGAGGGAAGCCTTTGCAGTCCTGTGAGGAAGAGCTGATGGGCAAGAGCAGCTGGAAAAAGATGAGATGGAGTGTGTAAGGCTGGAGTTTATCAGTGCTTTGTACTCCTCAGTTTCGCACAGAGATGTAAAGTGAGCAAAAACAACTCTTGCTAAGATCTCCTTCTTTGGTGCTGGACAGCAAACTTGGCTGTTGGAACAAAGCCTGTCTCACTGCCATGTCTTGGAAGTGTTCTATTATTTTTGCCATCTGCCAATTTTATGTCACCTCTTCCCTACTACAACATTGTGGATGCTGAAAGAGCACAAAAAGGTGCTCTTCTTGCCTCTTCCCTTTAATATCTGATCACAGAGCCATTGGTTACAAATTTGTTTTGAAGTTGCCAATAACATCTGCCACGACAGCTTCTTGCAACAACACTTTTCAGAAGTTCACTACTTACTGTATAAAAGAACACTTTCTTATGTATTTTAGAGTTATTTCTTTGTGCTTCTTAGCTTTCTAAAATATATTGGCTTTTACAAAATAAACCGTGAAATAATGAGTTGTAAATCCATCTAACTGTTTGGTAAACTTGAAAAAGAGAAATATTAAGTGGCTCATGGTGCTATAAACTAAATTAGTAGTTACATTTCTTATAGTTTTCATAAATATTATTTGGTTTATAAATCAGCATTGTGATTTGCTGTCAGGGTTCTGCAAAACCCAAGAACTTTATCATTTCAAATATGTTTCTATTTGAAAGAAATATAATAGAATATAATGGAATTATTTTTGAGTGATAAGTTAATAAATCTTGGCATATATGTCCAAATGCTCTCCATGGCTACTTTACCCTGCCCCTGTAATGATGTAGACTCTGTACAAGTGAAGTGAAGGTTCATGTTCCAGTGACGTCTTCCATACCTGAGGTAACTGGTTCACAATTGCTGTAGTGATGAAAGGAATATTTATGCAACAAATTGTGCTTCAATATGCAGACAGAATTCCAAGTGTCCAGCATGTAAATATACAGCACAGTATAAGGATTTAGTTATTTTACATATCTGATGTACTTTGTTTTTATCTTTTAGGCCAAGGCAAACATGCTGTCAATCTTAATAAACAGGGGCCAGATAAATTATTTTCAACACATTAATCAGTTTAAGGTAATATGGTACTATATAATTTAAGAAAACATCTGTACTCATAAACTTGCCCCTTCCCACACTCTACTAACCTAATATGAGAGCCAAAAGGTCCTTATAAATGGCTGAAATGTTCACTCACAGTAATGTATTTTAGGATGTACTGCTTCATTTGGTCCTGTAATTATATGTTGAAGGAAATATACTGATTACAGAAAAATGGCGTTAATAACCCCAAAGAGCAGTTCAGTTGCTTCAAAGTAGAAACTGCTGAGAGTTTTTCCCCTCTTCTGTGACCAGAGAGCCCCACTTTCAAAGAAATAGGGAGTTATTCTTCCTAAAAGTTCTGCAAACTCCACAAATATGAGCGTCTGTGATTTGCCAAGTTAGACTCTTAAACAAATTTGAGTTGTAGTTTGAGTCTCAGTGTAGTTTTTTTGGGTGGTTTTGTTGGTTTGGTTTGGGTAGAGTTGTTTGGGTTTTTTGTTTGTTTTTGGGAGGGGCCCAAAAACTCCCAACACATATGAATATTTGTGTAGTGATATCATTAAAAGGGTGTTCATTACTGTTAGTGAAACCAAGAGTTCAGTTCAACTTTTAATCCAAAGTTTTGATACATTTCTAGAAGAAAAAGTTGGAAAAGAGCAAGACGCAGTGAAGTGAAAAAAAAAAAAAAAAAAGAAAAAAAAAAGAAGCAATTGCCTTTAGAGAATATCACGGCAACCAAATGTTAAATTCGATAGAGGTTGTGCTGAGCATTTTACAGTGAATAACAAATGCCTGTTAAAGAAACATGAAAGTTGACTAACCACAAACAAGCTGAAGCAGACCATTAAAGGACTTCACAGAGCAAATAATAGAAGTGAAATTCTGAATTACTGGTGAACTATTGATATTCCTGTAATGGAGTGAAAGTATTGCTGGACAGAAGCCCTAAGACTCAAATCACCCTTTCCTGAATTTAGGAGCTGTTTAACATAGAATAACTAATGTGTTGTCTGTCAGGCTTGGTCATGTCATATACACAAATGAAATAAAACTATCCAATTACTTTCTAAAGGGTTTTAAAACTTTCTGTAAAAGTAACTGCTAGTAATTAATGTCACACAGCATTTACCTGCTTTAGAAATATAACATTTACCCCCATCCTGACACATGATGCTTGAACAGAAATTAATTGCTTGCAGTAACAAATAAGTGTAAATAGTTCCTTTAGATATCATACATCCTGACACTCGCCTGCAAAGGCAAGAACAGGTCATTAAGTTTTGGCAGCCTTTTACAGATGATGATCTTTTTATTTTCTTACAGACGTGGAATTGAGAGTTCAAATTAAACTACACTTGAAAAAGAAACACATAGAGAGAAAAAAGAGAAGATGCAAATGTTAAAATATTGATATGGTTTTGTATTGACATTTTTAGAAAACAGTCTTGTTCTGTGGCAGTGAAATGTGGCATAAAACTGAATAGTTCTAAGTACTAGCTCTACTGCTATTACATGAACAGCACCCTTGGACTGTTTTAAAATTGTAGGTGAACAGGATTTCCTGACCTGCTGAATTCAGATCTAGCAGTTTTTCAAGTCAGTAATCTTTCAGACTGTTAATAAGGAATTGTGATCTCCAAATGTATTTTAGAAAGAATGTTTTTCAAGAGTATATGCTATGCCTGTTGTGCTGTTCATGTGGATTTAGCCAAGCTTTGGTTAAAAACTCCCCATATTTGGAGCTTGCTATTCCTTTAGGAATTCCCAAAGAAAACAAAAATAAATAAAAATATGGGGCTAACGGATTGTAATGATCTCAAAGTTTCCATAGTCACACCTTCATTCCTACAAAAGTTCTTTAGGTGAAAACTTGTTTATGTGGGAATGCAGCCATAAACAACACAAGGAGAAGAGGGTGCAAAGATTATTTAAAGTGTCCTGTTCATCTGACATTTTGTAGCCCATGGCAGTATCAGATCCGTTATCGTCCCCTGAGGAACTCCACTCCTGACCAGCTGCCAGTTTGACTTTGAGTCATTAACCACCACCCCTGGAGCTTGATGATTCGACCAGATACCCACCCCTCTATGGTCCATCTGTCCAGTTCAAATTTTATGCGTTTGTCCATGAGAAGGATGTTGTGTCAAAAGCCCTGCTAAAATCAAGGTAAGTGACATCCTCTGTTCTGAGCAAATAGTTTCTTCAGAGACATCAACCAGATTGGTCAAATGCAGCTTACCCTTGATAAATTAATGGGTTTTTCCACTGACTTTGTTGTCCTTCAAGCGCTTCCACAAGCAACTGTTCTTTGTTTCACAGTTCAGGGCATAAATTGCTTTTACAAATGTTGAGTTCTTGGGACTTTGTATTCTTCTAGTATTTTTTGGCATTTGTGAAAGTGATTAATAAGAATATTGCTGAATTCTCTAACTTTATAACAAAACCAATTTAGACTTAAAAATTAATAGAATATATTAACTGTTTTATTAGAATTTTATTTAGTAAACTAATATTTTGCATTCTTATGCCTAAATTTGTAGATAAGTTTTGGCCATTTTTCTTTTGAAAACTATGAGAAATATAAGAAAGTTCTTATAAAATGATTCCATTTAGTATAATATACATCCAGATACTGCAAGTCAGGTTTCAAAGAAATATTGAGAGAACTGTTTGCAAGAATTATGCATTTTTAGTTCTTAATCAGTATTTAATATTTTCCTTGATCTGTTGTTAACCTCTTGAGAATTTAATAGTTTGAGTATAGGCTGTATTTAGAAAATCCCTTAAAGTCTTTGTACTTGCTTATGAACATGGAAGGCAAAATGGTTGCTGTGTTGTCAGATGTAGGTGAATGATATTGCATTACAGTCAGTGGCTATTTTGAGCCAGTGGGAGCAATAGACTGGTGAGATATATATGTCCAAGACATAGACACAGGAAAATAAAGTAAGAAATGAAATTGCTAATAAAATTATGAAAGTATCATTCCCCTCCACTGAAAGTCAGAATGCTGACATAAACAATTTATATCATCTCAGTGTGCCTGGGGGTCTCATCCTCTTTTAAGGCTCTAGAAACTAACACAAACCTTTATAGAACCAGGTTTTGAAATTTATGCATATAAGTTTTGAATCTTAAACATGTGGCTTGACAGGAGATAGTTTGTAAGGTTCTCTGTTTGGGTTTTTTTTTTGCAGTTTTGTTGTTGTTGCTGTTGTTGTGCCAGTGAAACACTGGTTTGGGTCACTTTTTCCATGTATAATTTTGCATAAGATATGGTGAAGAGGAAGAAACATTGATCTGAATATTTCTTGTTTTCTTTGTGTACTGAATCATTAACTCTGGAATTGCAAATAGCAGGCTCTGTCTAAAAGTACAGTTAACTTTAATCCATCTCATTAGTCAGTGCTTTGGCAAAAGCTGCAGAAGAAATGCATTCCAATACCCTGCCTAGGTGCATCTGTTGCTGGTGACCAACCTTTGCTCTATATATGGTCTTAACATACAGAATGTATTGAATACTTTGCAACTTGCTTAAAAATCTAGTGTCTTCTGTAGTGCTTCCAAAGAAAAAATTGGAAACGCTGAAGATTGTCCTGATTGAGTAAATTTCTAGCATTCTGATGGGATTGTACTTCACTGGAGCTCAGACTTTTTGTCTTAGGTACCTAAATATCATAAACATAGAATCACAGAACCATTTAAGTTGGAAAAGACTTTTAAGATTGAGTCCAACTGTTAACTCAGCACTGGCAAGTCTGCCACTGAACCATGTCTCCAAGCAACACATCTACCTGTCTTAAATATCTCCAAGAACAGTGACTCCACACCTTTCCTGGACAGCCTGTTTCAATGCTTGACAAGCTTTTCCATGAAGAAATTTTTCCTGATATTCAATTTAAACCTTCTCTGACATAACTTGAGGCCATTTCTTCTTGTAATACTTGTCACCTGTGAGAAGAGACTGACCCCCCCCCACCTCACTACAACCTCCTTGCAGGCAGTTGCAGAGAGCAATAAGGTCTCTCCCTGAGCTTCATTTTCTCCCGGCTAAACAACTCCAGATCCCTCAGCCACTCCTCAAAGGACTTGTGCTCCAGACCTCTTACCAGGCTCATTGCTCTTCTAATGAGAAGCACTATAAATTAGCTTTCATCATTTAATTATAATTCTGAAGGAATTTACCTTAGTATCATTCCTTTCAGCTAGAAAATCTCTAATACTGCCATCTGAAAAGGTAGTTTTCTGTTAATAGACCAAATTAATTGAAAAAACTCCTAAATTAATGTCTTTCATTTTGTAAGATGAAACTGATATTAGCTGATAACTACTAAATTCAGTGACTTTGCCCCAATTAGCATTTTCTAAATTGACACAGGACACCGCAATAATGTTATTTTCTGAAGAGTCAGATGTCAAATAGTCAAGACCATCAGGAAATATTTGAGTTCAGAGGTATCTGAGTTTAGAGACAAGAAGTTCCTAATGACAGATAACGAAAATCTAAATGCATTTTTGTTCGAGACTCTGATGGTCCTTCTCAAAAACCTTTTTGAATACTTGCATTGTAGTGCTCAGTTGTGATTTAGTGTAAAGCTGTGCTTTGTTGTTAATGATAGAAACAGCAGGCATGATTCTGTCAGGAGATGACAAGGCTTTTCATTGTGAGGTTTTCAGTTCAAATGTTAATTCAGGTAGGTTAATTCCTGGTAGGTCTGTGTAGTAAATCCCATGCTGATTCCCATTAATCCATAGCTTGCAGAACCATAACGAAGTTGAAAGGTGCTTTTAAGATCTTTTAATGTATAAGGAACTCTTTCTAATAGCTTCTCGAGTACTGTCAGAATGAAAAATCTAACAACATTTTAGCACACTCAAGGTACTTCAGATTTGAAACTGTGTATTTGAAGGACATATGATTTTGTAGCATGTTTTGGTCATGAGCATAAACACATCCCTGCCTGGCTGAATAAAACCAGCTTAGGAAAAGGAGTTTATTTTCAGTGAGTGCCTGTTATCTCTGATCTGGCATGAAACAACTGTGTTCTGGGAAATGAAGCAATGTACAAGGAAAAGCTAAAGGACAAAGAGATTATCTGTTAGACTGACCTAAGGGCTACAAGCAAAGAAACTGCCAGCTAAACAGAAGTCCATGAATATACATCACAGCAATGCTGAGCTGAACCATGTCCCCAGTCCTGTCCACATACTCAGACAAGACGAGCAAGGAGGAGGGCAGGAACTGGCAGTGCAATTTTTTCTTTGCTGCACCTCTGAACATTGTGTCAGACAGAATCCCTTCTTTACTCTTAAAGTGATCAAAACCAATTTGAGGCATTAGACTGTCTTCCTAGATGGAAGAGTTATGAAACAGAACAGAAAAGGAACACCTGCTATAGGTGACTACAGAGTCCTAGTTCAAAGTTTGTCTCTACATTAATGACATTTTTGCTCCACCTACTGGTAGGAAGGTTTGAAACCTGAATTTCAATCTTGCACTTCCTTCTGCAACCAGTCCTCTTGTTTAGGTTTAGAAAATTAAATTTCACTGTGCAGAAAAAAAAAAAAAAAAGAAAAAATATTGATACCTCCTGCTAAAATTTGGGAGTTAGAGAGAATTTTTTGTTTTAAGGGATCATGACTCAAAATATAAAAAAAACAGAGAAGTGTTCCCTGTGGTGAAAGTGGATGATGGTCATAATTTTGGAGGGTAAAACAAAGAACAAAAGCAAACCTCCCTCAAATAAACAACATGCTTCTCCAAAACATTCTACAACTTCATACTTTAATATTTTAGCTGTTAATTGGTTTACTGTCTAAAATCTACCTTGCTGTGGTAAAGCCCAAAACTCTTTGTCCTTATGTCATCTCCCTTTCTTACCTTGTTGCCATAAGGGAGCTGACAGTCATTCTGCAGTGCTGGTTTGATAGCAGTGAGCATGTCTCAGTTCTGATGGCTCATTTTGCCACATTGCTGAATTACTAGGTGATGTCAAGAAAAAAAGACTTCTGAGCTTATTTGCACAGCTGTTGTGATTAGTTATGTTTGGTTTGGAGCCATGAGGTTCTCAAAGGTATATTTTGCTGTTTCTGAAGTTGTCAGCTTACTGCCCCTGTCTTGCTAGAATGATATCCAAACACTGATTTGTTGGATGTATTGTTTCATTCTTGTTCACTGGACTGAAGTCAATGAATAAGCTTCTTTGAGAATTACTGATTAAACAGCCGTAGCTTTCTCTTCTAATTGCAAGCTGAGGTCTTCATGAGAACACTGTGCAGTTAATATAATGGCAAATCTCTAACAAGGTTTATGTGGTGAAGTTCATATCACTATATAAATCAGATTGTAGTTTTTCAAATGGGAAAAAAATCACAAACCCACTAGTAGATGAGATTTCATTGACATTCTGTGGATTCTTCTAATTGTCCTAGGTACCATGCTTGCTCTGTTTGAACCAGCATATCTGAATTCATATTAAACTAGATCCTGTTAATCACACACGGAATCACAGAACAGGTAAGAATGTTTGGAGATTATCTATACCAATACTCTTACTGAAGTAAGATTAGCTAGAGCAGATTGCTCAGAGATGCATCCAATTGGATCTTGAATATCACCAAAGATGGAGGTTCCACAGCCTCTCTGAGCAACCTGTTCAATGTTTTGTGCTTCTCAGCATGAAGAAAGTTTTTTACACAAGAAAAAATTTGAGCCTACAAGTTATGTTGGTACTTTGTCATACAGATATCATAGTGAGGTGCAAAGCGAAGTACTTCTGTATGCTCTGCAGGGCTGGATCATTTTGACTAAAACCATAAAAAGAATTGGGCTGCTTAGCACAGGACTGGAGACAGAAGTCATATCTGCCAGTCTGCAAACAGAAATCAGAAAACACCATTATGCTTTTGTCCCACTTATTCAATGAAGAAACTCAGTATACTTATGCCCCTCACTGTAGCTGTCTGTCCCTTTGATCCTGTAGGTTCCCTGAGCTGTGTTTCTGAGTCTGTCCATGGTTCCACAAGTGTAACGGCAGAATTTCTGAACCATTCAGAGGCTAAACAAAGACGCAGCCAGACTATTGTCCTCTAGATATAATGTAGAAGAAAAGGATAAGTACTTTTTAGCAATTTTAACATGAATAGACACCAGCTCTTACAGGCATCTGGGCTCTGTAAATACCTTCCTGCAGTCTGAAAGTGTAAATTCTAGAAAACAGATGAAATTTAGATGCTGCTGGAAAAAAATCATATAAGCTATGTTTAGGTATTAAACTTTTGGTATTAAATTCCTATCAGGTACTTTTAGCCATTGGAAGAGAATGCATAGAGACTAGGCCTGGGGAGAAAGACTTGGAAGTGTTTGTGGATTAAAAGCTCAGTGTGACTTAGTAATGTACACTTGCAGCCCAGAAAGTCAATCATATCCTCGGCTGCATCAAAAGCAACATGGCCAGCAGGCAAGGGAGGGAATTCTGCCACTTCAGTCTGTTCTGATAGCAACTCTGGGGCCCCCAACAAAAGAAAGGCATGGAACTGTTGCAACAACAGAGGGACGCACAGTTGATCACAGGGCTGGAGCACCCATCCTATGAAGACAGGCTGAGAGAGTTGGGGCTGGTCAGCTTGAAGAGGAGAAGGCTCCAGGGAGAATTTAGAGCACCTTACAGCATGCAGACAGGGATTACAAGAAGGCTGGAGAAGGCAATAAGACAAGCCTTGAGCTGACAGGGGGTGGGTTTAGAATAGATATGAGGAAGAAATTCTTTACTGTGAGGGAGGTGAGGCACTGGAACAGGTTGCAGAGAGATGTGGACTCCCCATTGCTGGAGGTGTTCAGGTTGGATGAGTTCTGAATAACCTGGTCTAGAAAGGTCCTCTGCTCATGCATGGCAGGAGAGTTGGAACTGGATGATCTTTAAGGTCCCTTCCAACCCAAACCATTCTATGATTCTATGAACTGACTAGTACCATCTGGTTTTGGCTTCCTTTCTACAGTGTCCTTTAAGACATTAACTGTATATATCTGAAAAACAGATCCTATATATATATATATTATATTATATGCCAAATTTAAGGCAACTGGTGAGTTTGTAGGGGTATTTACCAGAGAAATTGCCTTGTTACATATTAGCTGACCAGTCTAACCAATAGCAATGTTACATCTGAATTTACTGTGATTTGACCCTGCAGTATCATCAGACCCTGCTGATGCTTAAGCAGTGACATTGATCAGGTGCAAATGAGTGGCATAATACTGCAGAAATTCTCTCTCTCTTCTTCCTTTGCTCTGCTTCTTGTAGTGGTTATGGTGGTCTGCATCTTCACTGTGGGAGCTCTAAGCTGATGAGGATCTCAAAGGGTAAGGACAAGCTAGTTTTGGTTCTGTTGAACACTTTCTATTCTGCTGTTGGGCTTAATGCCAGCATTTCTGCTGTACATGCCTCTCTTTCCAGGAAATAGAAAAAAAGGATTTTTAGTAAGCAGTAAAATGTTTTGCTGTGGATGGACAGCATTTTCCCTGTGACAGAGGTACTTTTGCTCCTGATTATGTTCTTTGTGTTTTCACTGTATAAAGATGTTTATGTATGTTGGATACATGGGTTTTGTTCTTTTCCTTTTGTCCTAACACTAGTCATCCCAGCTTTCAAGACTGCATTCCTTTAACAAAAAGAGGTACTGACATTTTTTGTTGATGTTTATAGCCTTGGGGATCTCTGTTATCAACCATATTCTCAAACCCTCTTTATGTTCTTGTGTTTTTAGTCATGGAGGCCACTGCTACATAATGAGGGTGACTATCCTGTCAACCACTAGTTAGAGAAGGAAGGGCTTGTAAGAAACAGGCTGATGACTTTTAGTTGTTTGTTGTTTGTTGTTTGTTTGTTTGTTTGTTTTTGTTTGGGTTTTTTTCTGAACAGATATCTGTTATTATGTAAGGTTTTTATCCACACACATTGAAATACACTCATAAAACTATCAGCCTTTTCAGAAAATCGAAATCTTACCATTGCAATTAAGACAATTGAGATCTGACAAGAACACCAGTAGCCTTAGCAAACCTCTAGAGACTCTACAATACTGATTAAAGTTACAATAATACATTTCTACATTTTTTACTATTATGATATGACTAGAATGAATTTGAGCATGCATCATAATGCTATTATATCTATTCTATTAAGATGATAAAGCTTTCTTAGTAGAGCGATCCAACATGCTGTGGAAAAATACTTCAGTGCCTTAAGACTTGGGTAGTGTTAAGGCTACATCTTTTTTTTTTTTTTTTTTCCCCCTCCTTCTGCTTTTGAGAGAAGAATCAATTGTTTGGACAAGTAAAAATATTATATATTTCAAAATTAAGCATAAGCATATAAAATAATTGAAGGTTTATTTAACTTTGGCTTATTTGGGATATTTGAGAACATGTGAAAACTTTCAGGAAAATGTCTTTTTTTTTTTTTTTCTGCCAAGAGTTTTCTTGGTTGAATGATAATATAGTCAGGAGGTGGTACCTCTAAAGAGTTAAAGTCTTCCGTCTCTTTTGTTTACTCCCCTCCTCCCAAATATTGGCAAGTTTTTAAACTATGAGGAGTCTGAATGAAGGAGGAAAAAGATAACAATTTTACTAAAAAACAACAGAGAACAAACCAGAACCAAACAA
>JAWWLT010000080.1:77220741-77232817 GCA_035040995.1 Premnoplex brunnescens
ATGAGGAGTCTGAATGAAGGAGGAAAAAGATAACAATTTTACTAAAAAACAACAGAGAACAAACCAGAACCAAACAATAGCTGAAAAATGTTACCTAGCCATCTCCCTCCTCCTTGGTTAAAATGTGAAAATCCTGGAGAAGTCCTATGCCACCAAGATGGCAGCGTGAATCTGAACTGAACAAACCACATGACACGAGAGTGATGGAGTGGCACTGGGACCACACCATCATGAGCCACATGGTGTGTGGAAGCTTCACATGGGAGCTGTGAAGGTCCCCAGATGAAATCCCCACGTTTTAGGGATGGCTGGCAGCAGCACTTGCACCCCTCGGGCAGCAGCAGCTGACACCAGCTGCCATGGTGTAAAAAAGGGCTGGATGCGTCTTACTGCAGTGAGGGAAGCTGGTCAGTGTTTGCCACAGAAAATAGCCCCCGATGAGGCACACTGCTTCCCAGGAAAAAGGCTCCGGTGACCACAAACCCAGGTACTAAGAAAGCCAGTTCCAGAAACATTGGGGTTTTTTTTCTCTCCCTCCTGAGTTCTCATGGTGTTTGATTTCATGGATGCCTCTCTTTGTGGCAGGGTACCAGTGCTGGGGGACAGTTCCTTCCTGGTGCAGCCACAGCAGGGCATGGGGACTGTCTCCTGTGATTCAAACTGTGTGATGATATGAAAAATTCAACAAAAAATTTTTCCCATTTAGCTAAAACTGTAATGAAGAAAACATCAAAAGTACCAAGGCTGAATATCTTGGGCAGGCAGTAGACAGAAGAGCAGTACTGATGTTGTAATGCATATAGTTAACATTTTGGTTTTCTGGAGGGTAAGAAGACATTTTTAAAATCTATGAACAGCAGTACTTAATGAAACTGAAAAAAATAGAATTCTGGAATGTAAAAGAAGAGTAAAAAGAGCAAAGCAGTGATCCAGACAGAACCTTAGAGAGGTGTTTAGAACCAGTAATGCAGGAGTAGAACTGAATTTATACATGAGTGTGCAGAATTTTTAGGCTCTTGTGCTATGGACAGATATACAGATAGAGCAGACAGTAGATTTAGAGAGTGTGTGTGTGTGTGTGTGAGTGTGTGTGTGAGCGTGTGTGCGTGCGTGAATTTGGATCCAGAAATGAAATGAAGAGAAACTGTTTAATTGATATTCAGATTTCAATTTCAATCAATATCAATTAATTGATATTCAGTCTCTATACGAAGTTCTTCAATCCTAATGCCCTTATTGTGTGGTGGAATTATATACCATGTTTCCATGAAGTTCACTTCAACATGAGAAAGTGTGCTTTTTAAAACCTCTATTTAATGAAAAGAATTGTTACATGAATTCTATCATAAATTTATGATCTTATTGGTATTGCAAATTTTGTGGTTAAGAATATTTTCAGTGCATGGAATTCCTTCTATCCTTTCCCAAGGTCTGTAAGAGCTTTGAAAAATTACTGAAAAAATACCCTGCTTATAACTGCTATCCCTTATTCTTAGAGAATGAAGCTATTCAGTTTGCATTTTATTCCTCCCTGAAGAAAATGCTTTACTCTTACTTTTTCTTCATTTTAGCAGAAACTAGAAATGCAAATTTAACATTAGTTATGATTAATATTTCCAGTTTCCCCATTTACTTGTTGGACTGAGATATTTTTCTCAAGGTCTACCAAAGTATGCAATCTTTATATAATAAATTGCTTTAAAGTATTCTTAACCAATTTACCATCCTGTTAAATTCTACTGAAGTTAAAGAAGCTGTTCTGGCAGAAAGAAGTAAAGCACCTTATTCACACTGTGTACTCTTGGTCAAGAATTTTATCTCTTCAAGTAACTCTCAGGGAGGAGGAAGGCAGGTTCAAACCTTATGAAGTGGAATGTGTTAATCTTCTCTAGTTAAAAAGTGTATTACATTTTGATTGGCATGTAACTCAGAGCTTACACCTTTTTTTCAGCAGATGCTCTATTAAAAACCAATTAACTTTCAGTGTAATCAGGTATTTAACTTATCAGTTATGCAGTGAAAAATGTTGGGAGTGATAGCAATGACAAACAGGCTTACCAACTAATCAGCTGTCTAATTAATTTGAAAGTCTTTCATGTTTGATAAAAATTATGCATCATATCAACTGTTTTAAGGCCTGGTAATAAATACAGCTGTAGAAAAGCCTTTGGGAAGGTTTGTCTTGAAATTTGTTCAAAAGGCAGCTGAAAGATGCAAGGATGCTATGGTACAAAATGTTTTGGTTTCTTCTTTCTTATGTAACCTTTCTCAGAGGTTAATAGAAAAATTTAGAAGGAGAAAATGATTTAACTAAAGTTCATTAATAAACAACCTTTTCAAGGATGTCAGAACTGATGTTCCTGAACAGGCCTGCATCTGTAGTCAGGGAATAATTCATTTCCTGATAATTTCAGAGTGGATTAATACTTCTCTTATTTATAAACAGGATGGCTTTTTCATCCCAAGCAGGCAACTATTGGGCAGCGTTTTGGTATCAGGCACTGCAGGATGTCCCATATGGGAGGCGAACTACACTGTGACAGTCAAGCCCAGTCTAGCTGACTTGGCAACAGATAGAAACAGTCCACTGCACAGCAAAACTATAAGGAGCACGTGGCACCACTGTTCAAACATTGGTAAGTAATAACAGTAGCTGTGGGGAGTAGGAGATGTAAAAACAAAGATGTGAGGAAGCACAGGAGACAAAAATAGAGATACATGAGGGGATGTGAAAAGGGACATTTTGTAGAAACCAGAGTAGAAAGTGCAGGAGACACATGGAAGAAGACATTGCTGGGAATGCAGCTGGACACATACTCTTGAAAGAGGATGATCCATGTTGGAGGAGGTCTGAGGGACTGCAAGAGCCCTGAGAGACTGGTGAGCAGGGACAGCTGAGGTACTGCAGCTGTGATGGAGTTGACAGCTGAAAACCATGGGAGTGGAGGTAAGAAAAGGACAAGGAGAGGTGTTAAATTAAAGCTGAATCTACGAAGCCAGAAGCAAAGCTGCTAGCCTAGTTGTCTGTTTAATTGTATGTGTTTTGTTCCTCAATATCCAAATCAGTAATTAAAAGATTATGCTAATTGTCAATAATTCAAATGAAGTGAAAATCCCCTAACCGAGATTGTTTTGTCCATGACAATAATGGAAATAGAAATGTAACCTAACTTCAGAATTTCTTTTTTTTTTAAGTTTAATATCTTTTCTTTTTACGTTAGCTAAAACAAGTTCAATTAGCAAAATTTCTTTAGGCATTCTCCTTTATTGTGGCAGTATTCTCTAAGCTGTTTGGACTGTGTATGGCTTCTGAAAGTTTATTTTTTAATTCTTTTTTTCTCTGGTTTGACTGTGCAAGGATTTATGGTACATAGTCATAGTTAATAGTTATACCTAGTGGAAAATTTGAACATGCATTGTACAGCCTGAATATTTCTTGCTTGGAAACCAGAACTCTAGTCTGGGTGACCTCGCTGCTCAAGAAGCGCATTAAGAATGCAACACTTAGAGCACAAATGCAAGTCAGACAACTGAAACAGACAGCATTATCCTGATCTGCAAATGCAACCTTTCTTTAGGTTGCCTCATTCAGAGGTTGAATAGGTAGCTAAACTGTATATTAATTACTGCTTCCAATTTTGCTTTACTTCCCTGATTATTAAAATAAACTGCAGAAGATTTTCAGAATACCTTAGCAGAGATAGGGAATAGTGGCAATTTAGCTACAGGCAAAGTTTACCAGCAAGTGTGGATGTGGCTCAGACGTTCCTGCTGTAATGACAGCAGGTTCATGGAGAAGGAAGGGTGGTTTAAAGATTAGCTGGGAGTAGTAGCAGCTTTCTTCATGACTTAAATTTACCTGTGAGTACTCTTTTAATTTCAGAAAAGGTTCTAAACCAAACACTAGACTACAGAGAAAGGTGCCTACAGCTAGGCACTGGGAACTGTAATTATGGACCACTGAAAATTCTCCAGCTGTTCTAGTTGTAAAGAATGATTTCAGATATCTACAGTAAAATAAAAGTGTTGCTGTCAAACTACTGAGAGAAATTTAATGACATGGCTATCTCTGTTCTGAAGGATTTTAGCATGCAGCTTCTGTTTGCAAACAC
The DNA here is from genome assembly GCA_035040995.1 of Premnoplex brunnescens. Taxonomy (NCBI): domain Eukaryota; kingdom Metazoa; phylum Chordata; class Aves; order Passeriformes; family Furnariidae; genus Premnoplex; species Premnoplex brunnescens. The sequence goes on from JAWWLT010000080.1 coordinate 77,224,854, forward strand.
CTGTTTTTCAAGGGACCGCTTCTCAGTTCATAATTTATAAAAAATTCAAAACTCACCAATGAGCACTGGACCATGAGTTTTTTAGAATACTTGGATGGGAGAGAGATTTTTACTTTCTTTTTTATCCCTAGGAATTTATACACTTTTGTCTAACATTAAGCACATAAAAGAAAAAAAGTTCCATTCTGCACATCCCTTCAGCCCATAAGAACTAAAAAAACAAAAAACAAACAAAACAAAAAAACCCCACAAAGTAAATAACAAAAATGCAAAGTTTGCTTACATTACAAATACAATCATCCTTTTGATAATGATATACAAGGTTTTATGCCTAAACTTACCTATGCGCAAACACATACATCTCCTCTCCCAGGGACAATTTTCTCTCTTACTGCTGCTGGTCGTTTGATTCAGCAGGTTACTCAGGGACTGTGCAGTCCCCTGGGGAGGTCTGGCTGGAGCTGTGCAGTTCTGACATCTCAGTAGAGCTTTTGAAATCTTCTGGGATCCTCTCTGCACCATTGCTTTGCTTTATCCCCTGGCCAAATGAACCAGGTGTGTTTCTAAGCGAACAATGTTTCTGTACAATTTTTGGCTATTTCTTGGTGATGTCTCCCATCTTAGTTTCAACTTCCAACTCTATGTAGTTCAATTTCACTTCTCTCTTTATCACCTTATTTGCATGCATGAGCACAAGAACTTCCCCACTTCTATCCTCAGGAAGAAGTTCTGTCTTTGACTTTGCCTTAATCTGGACATTACGACCCACAGGAAATACACAATAATGTGCAAATGTCCAAGTGTTTATTGGTTTAGGCTGCACTTGGCAAGAGCTTTCCAGGAAGCACCTTTGAAACTGAGGACCTCAGTTAATTCTAAGTCTTGCACTGGATGTCTATCTAAAGGTCTTCTAGCTCTTAAGGTGTTTTATAATACTGGTGACTTGAGAAATTCTTACAAGGCCCTGTTTGCTGTAACTTACAGATACATAATAAAATAGTCTGGAGTAGTTTCATCTAAATAAACATAACAGATTATATGTAACATCTCTAGTTAGTTGCTAAAGATATAAACATATCTTCTGAGTCCTCATGTACTCCCATGCTGCTGGAAGAAGTTGCTTCTGTTCATTTCAGTGAGTACAAAGAGTGTATTTTAAGCTTATTTTAATATTCATGACACTATACTTAATATTCATGGCAGGTTTTAGAGAGCTAGCAAAAATGTGATATAATTATTTTTTTTGCTATACATAATGAGTCCATTTGAATGGATGTGGAGAATAAGTTTTCATACCTGAATATGACTTGAAACTATTTATGCTGTCCATCCATAATCTCACTCAATGGAGGAATACAAAATTGACAGATGTCGAAAAGGTATAGGACTAACAGGGGAATCAGAGCATTTATGTAGTAACAGACTGCACTAGACTTCTATATTTATATTGTATGAGAATGCTTTAAAAGCTTCAAGAGAAGATAATCAGGCAACACCAAATTAGTTTCCTTGTTTTAAAAGCATTGACTTTAACATGAGAAAGCTACAATAATAACTTAGTGTTTCTCAAACTGTTTAAGTTCAAGGTCATGTGCTACACCAAAACCTCTCAAAGTCTGACTATCCAAAGTTGAAATAAACATATTTTACTGCAAGTAATTTTGAAATGCTTCACTAGTCATTAACTTAAACACTTATAGAAAATCCCAATCTTTATTTTTATTCCAGAGAAAAAAATAAATTTCTATTTGTTTACCATAACAAGAACAATTTAGTGAGTATAATTGCCCTTTTCTACTAAAATCTGTCTTTAGAGCTATATTAGGGAGGAGAAACAAAATCCATTTGCAATGGAATTTTCAGATGTACTTATTTTCTTTTCTTGACATAAACAGAAAAGCTTTTATTGGGTAGAAGATTCAACCCCTTTCTCTTGATGACAAACTGGGTTGACATGAATCTTTCAGCTATACTAAAAAAGGTGCTCGTTTTCTACTTGGCTTCCCTAACTGACCCCTTTTCTGAGAAGTTTCTTTCAGACCTTCACCACACTGGTCAAAACCTCTCTTCTTAATGACAGACAGTGGGACTGAGTGCAAAATCAGCAAGCTTGCAGATGACACCAAGCTGAGTATGCAACTGATATGCTGGAGGGGTGGGATGCCATCTAGAGGGATCTTGACATGCTTGAGCAATGGATACCTGTGAACCTCAACAAGGCCAAGTGCAAGGTCATGCTCCTGGGTCAGGGTAATCAAAATATCAAAACAGTCTGGGGAATGAAGTGATTAAGAGCAGTCCTGCAGGGGACTTCAGGGTACTAGCAGATGAAAAATTAGATATGAGCCAACACTGTGCCCTTGCAGCCTAGAAAGCCAATTGTATCCTGGGCATGAAACGAAGTGTTGACAGCAGGTCATGGCAGGGGATTCTCACCCCTCTATTCTGCTCTTGCAAGATCTCACCTGGAGTACTGCATGTGCTTCTGGAGTCCAGTTCTGGATACAAAAAAGACACGGACCTGTTGATGCTGCTCTGGGGGAGGGCCATGAAAATCGCCAAAATGCTGGCACACTTTTCCTGCAAAGACAGGCTGAGATACTTGTGGTTGTGCAACCTGGATAAAAGAAGGCTCTGAGAAGAGGTTGTTGTGGCCCTTTGATGTATAAAAGGGAACTTATAAGAAAGATGGAGAGAGACATTTTACCAAGGCCTGTAGTGGCAGGACAATGGACAATAGTTTTAAACTGAGAGTGATTTTTAGTTGATATAAGGAATAAATTCTTTACTGTGAGGGTGGTGGGGCACTGGAACAAATTGTCCTCAGAAATCGTGGATGCCTCATCCCTGGAAGTGTTCAAGGCCACATTGTATGGGGCTTTGAGCAACCTGGTCTAGTGTAAGGTGTTTCTGCCCATGGCAGCAGGGTTGGGATTAGATGATCTGTAAGGTCCCTTCCAACTCAAACCATTCTATGATTTCATGTTTCATTCTTTGACTCTTAGTTCAGCTTTGTTTAATTTAAATATTTGCATATTTGAGTTCTCAATCTGATAGATCAAGGGTACAGTTGTTAATAGTAACTAAACGGAAGTTGTTGCTGCAGACTAAAATTACTCTAATTTTAATCTGAACTGTCTTACAATTTGCTAAACTAGGTGTAGAGAAATACAGAAATTGAAATAAATGTGTGATGTCAAGCATGTTCTACACATAAATCTATACAGAAATTCAAACATATTTCTGTCATTTGTTTGTATATAATATTACTGAAATTGAACCATGCTTACACTGTGCTTAATCATGTTACTCAGATATCTAATCTAGAAAAATCCTGAAATTTCATGCAAAAGTACATATATTTGCTCTGCTTATTTGGGGACCTGGTGAAGTATTAAGATGACAACTATTCTCTCCCTTCACTGTATTGAATAAAACTTGTGACTTTCAGCTCTACACTCAGAACAATAATTAGTTCCCAGAACCTTTCGTTTGACTGAATTTAGTCAACAGATGGAGGAACAGTGACTGTAATCAATAATGTATCTTGCTACAGGTTCTTAAACAGGATCAACATATTAACATGTTGAACCCCACTGAATGAAACATAAATGACATTTTTATGCTACAAACTGGGAGCTCTAAACAAATATAGCTGCTTAGATTAAAAGATTCAGGGATAGCATTATCACTGTAGCTGGGATTAAGAAATAAAATAATGTAAAATTATCTTTTGTTCACTCAATATGCTTAGGCTGTGATTTTCTGAAGTGGAGTTCTGTATTTGGTTTTTGCAAGGTTTATGAAAACTTGCACTGAATAATAGTACACTGTAGCAGCAGAATGAGATTTCTTTTCCTAAGATACTAGTAGAAAAGATGCAGTGAAAGCAAATGCTACTCGGTGTGAATATGTTTTCAAAATACCTGTCACAACTAATTGGCAATTCCACTGCTTGCTCAGGGAAAACTGTATGAGCATCTCAACCTGTTGATTAAGAAATCTTCTGGGGGTCTTGATTTAGATGGGTAGAGGAATTGATGTGGAGGGGGATGGAATGCCACACAGCCTGCCAAATTAAACTCAGTTCTGATTATCATCAAGAATAAAAATATATTATCTAACATCTGTTGAAAATACATGATCTTATTTAGGTGTAGACCTTGCTGCCTAGTACTTGTTTGCCCTTCTAAGCATCAAACATAATAAAGTTATCCTAAAGTGACCATTAAAAAAAAACCTAAAACCCCCAAACCAACCAAACAAAAAAAACCACAACCAACCCCCCCCCACAAAAAAAATAAAATAGCTCCAAAAAAACCACCAAAAACCCACTGCAAAATTTAGAATATTCAACTTTAATTTAATGATTAGAAGAGGTCTAAATGTTGTCCCAACTAGTGTTCCTGAAAACTAAGTATTTGGTTAATTTTGGTAGATTCATCTTCATGGATTTTCCAGTTTTTAGTATCTTCAGATTCTGCAGAAGTGGCACAGCATGAATGTAGAGTGTTATTGCTACACGTGATGGCAAAAAGACACTTGCTGTGCCACAGCATCTTTAAGCAGTATGCTCAAAAGAAAATAAAGGAATTGTTCATTTTAAACCAAAGCCTCCTTCACAGTTCCATGAAAGATGCATTTCTTCCATTAAGTGTGATAGCTTTTGCTGTACCTCTGGCAAGTGAACAAGAACTGGGATGAAGCAATTGCAGACTTCATGCACTTGGGGTGCTGGAGAATTCATTTATCTTAGCAGTGCTAGGTCCTCAGATCAACAATGACACTTGCTTCAAAGACTATAACTTGCCAGATTCAGGAAGGGTCCGGAGAGGGCGAAAAAACAAGTGAGGGAAGGAGAAAAGAAAGAAGACACTAAGGAATTCAAGGAGGTTGGTTACCTGTATTGCTTTATACAGCAGCAGCCTCTGACATCATACTCCTTTCAGACTATTGTTCTAGGTTGCCTTATTTGTGCTAATTAGCACATAGTTAAATGTATTATGAAATGTAAACTGAAAGAAAACACACAAATTCATGTCAAAGTGTTTCTTACAACTTCATGTGTATGAATCAAAAAGTTCCCTGTAGCATATTGTCAGTTTTGCACTGTGAGATTTAGCTGCAGCCTGAGGAAAATCAAAGATTGGGGTCAAGAGTTTGGAGGAGGAAAGAGAAAACACTGGAGGAAGCAGTGAGAAAAAAATAGAATTACAGAATGATTGAAGTTGGAAAGGACATCTTGAGGTCATCTGGGCCAGTTTCCCTGCCCAAGCAGGGGCAACGTAAGCAGCTTGCTTAATTCTGTGTCCACTTGGGTTTTGAATGTCTCCAGGTATAGCAACTCCACCACTTCCCTGGAAAGCTTATGCTTGTCTTTCATCAATCTCATAGTATAGCTAAGTTTTCTTGTGTTTAGATGTACTTTCCTGTGTTTCAGTTTGTGCCCATTGACTCTTGTCCTGCTACTGGACACCATCCATCAAGAACAGTCTGGCTCCCTCATCTTCATTCTTTCAAAAGCAGGCATTTGTATATATCAGTAAGATCCCCTCAAGACTCCTCTTCTCCAGGCCAAAATGTCACAACTCTCAGACTTTCCTCATATGATAGATGCTCTAATCTCTCCATCTTCTTTGTATGTCTTTGTCACGTTCACTCCAGAAAAATCTTTCTTGTATGAGAAAGCTAGGTATCTCCAGCTAGGTTGGGAGAGAAAGAAAGGTATTTTAAACAGACTGCAGATTTCTTTGTGAAATTTTGTACATAAACACCTTTAAAATAATACATGATATGAACACACAATACAAATTTCCAGGTTTTTATGTAAATTTTATATGGAATTTGGAGAGGTTTGTGAAAGCAGTAATTTTAAAGTTGTGACACTTCTAATTTTCTGTCAAATAGGGAAAAAAAAAAAAAAAAAGGAAAGCTGCCTAATATTGTAGAGTTGTTTGACTTAAGTCCTGTTGATTCCAAGAGCTTTTGCAAATTGTGTGAAACTGTATACTACCTTTAGGCTTTTTCTCACAAGAGATAATGAATGACAGGTTTCTCTCCTGAAAGACAAGCTCAAAATGAAGATGAGGCACAGCCTTAAACCACACATATGTTCTGGTTTATTTATGGAGATTCTACCAGCAGAAGGGTTTTTTGCTCTTATGTTTTGGGGGATTTTTTTTTTTCTTAAGTTCTGTTTGCAGTCTAGGGAAGGAAAGAAGTTTCATCAGCAAAGGTTTTGTTAGCTGCACAGCACGCTTCAGAAAAGTTGTCTGATTGTCTGGTTTTGGAGTAGTAACTTTAAGAAACAGTGAGATAGAGGGAGTTTTTTTAGGGTCAGGACATTTCTCTACTTTTACCACCCACATAACTATGAAGGTGACCTATGGTCTGTGACCTTTGTTACCTACTAATCACACCACAATCATGACTTCTGATTACTATTGTAATTCTAAGGAGCACTGAAATTTCAACTGGAAGTTCCAATGTTGTAGGAACAAAAGAATTTTTAACTGACCAATTTTTTAATGATAACTAACACAACTTCTTAGATGAATGAATTCATTAATATATATGTTGTATATAACTTTATATGTCAATGACTTAATAATATATAATATGCATAATCAGTATATAAACTTCAGACAGTATAATTGCTGCTTTAAACAATCTTAGTTTTTCCATTTAGCAGAGTTAATGAATAGAAGGTATTACATATTTGACCAGCAATGTTTTCTAATTTTGCACAAGGGTGTTTTTCAAAGTAACCTTTTAAAATAAAGGTCTCTTCTATGTCTGTGTGTAAGCTCCTTAAAAAAAAAAAAAAAAAAAAAAAACAAAAAATTGCTCCTCTTTCCTAATTGGTAAATAGTGTGATGAGAATAAGTCAGAATTTGGAATGCTTTCTCCTATGCCACTTTTCCCCTGATTTTTATTTTTGTCTACTGCATAATTTAACATTGTCTCTTCAACATGGCAAAAGCTATGAAAGGTAATATTTTAAACATGAGAAAGAAGCACAGGAAAAAGTTGAGAAGTTACTTCCAGCATAGCTGTCAGTAACTGTAGACCAGAGTATCATCTAAAAATCTGAAAACTTACACTTATCTTGAAATTAAAAGTAAAACTTGACAATAGATTTCACTTATATGCTGAAACCTGTTTTCTAAATCTACTCTTAGCTCATGTATTTTGGTCAAATCAACTTTGGACACTTTTTTGCCTTCAGACACCTTTTTTGCCACTTCAAGTACACAAAGATTGGGGTGCTCTTCCTTCACTAAAAGTGGTGAATAAGTAGCTGCTTCAGAGATGATAAATAAGAATTACTACAGGCATATATCTTATAGACTGTCTTAAATTTTTTAATAGCAAAATTGCATTTTTTATGGTTGAAGACTAAAACTGCATTCAGAATATTCCATATTGCTTGAAGTCTATTAGAAAATGCTGTGTGTCAGTTGTTTTCAGCAACTTTCTTAGAAGGCTGTTTGTTTCCCTTTTCAAATAAAAATTTGTTTCATTGTTAGAAAATGTAAAAAGGAAAATAACTATTTCTAATATGACTATTTCATAAAGTCAGTGGTTGACAATGCTAATAGCCTAAGGAGTATTTTTCAGCCTGCTCCATTCAATGTGGTCTGAAAATACCATCTTTAAAATCCCCTGACTTTTCAAAATTTAGTAATGAATTTTCAGAACCCTTTTTCCATTCCGTATCCCACTTTAATGGCAAGTTCAATATGGTGAAGCATCATGATATAAAACAAAAGGGATGTTGATTGTAAATAGAAAGGGTCCATAAAATCACTGAATTTCATAAAGGCTCATCTTTTTCACGATGAATCAATGTGCTGTTTAGGGTTGCTAAATGAATACAAAAGTTCTGCTTTTCTTTCTTTTTTTTTCTTTTTTTTTTTTGTTTTGTTATAATTAGATTCCAAATATAATACTAAGATTCATAA
>JAWWLT010000080.1:77232917-77243095 GCA_035040995.1 Premnoplex brunnescens
GCTTTTCTTTCTTTTTTTTTCTTTTTTTTTTTTGTTTTGTTATAATTAGATTCCAAATATAATACTAAGATTCATAAATATATTGGAAAGTATATGGTTACATTTAACATTTCTTGGGTACTCTATGATTTCAGATAGAAACTATGTGATCTTAAGATGACTTCAGATTCAGTCTGGAATAAGTTAATTTCCCCTCTGTAAAGTTCTTTTTTATTTCAGTTTAAGTGAAATTTGCTTATCCTTGCACAGTTGGTGTATTCTTTTCCTTTGTAACTACAAGGCAAAAGTCCATTGGCCTGCTAGCACAAGGTGAAAAATTGGCCACAGTTGATCTCTGCAATGACCAATCATGTCTCTGTTTTGTTTCCTCAGTTCTCACTTTTCAAAGCTGAATGGTTACAGTCTGTTTTGTCATTCCTAAAGCACAAGCCATTTCCTATACTCGGTATTTCTCACAGGCTTTTTCCTATTTTCTGCTAGTTCTGCTGCACCCTTTCTGTGATATGAACCCAAACTCAGCACAAACACTAGCATTGCATGGGCTCATGCAATAACACGGTGAAGTTTCCTTTCTGTTCTTGTATCTTTCCTCTTAATTACTGTGTTTTCTGAGTGTGCTGGGACTTTTTGACAACAAATGAATAACTGGCCAGTAACCTCAGGTCTATTGGAGTTGTTATGGTCAGCTCACAATTCATTTGTAGCACATATAATATTATTTCTACCGTTTTACTGCTCATCACTGAATAAAATTGGCACACTCCAATAGCTGGATGTGCAAGTACTCATTGCTTGCATTAGCTTTATCATTATCAGTAGTTGCAAACCCCCTTTAGACTTGAGGCTTTAATTTCAGTGACCTAAGTGACTAGTATTCACATTCTTTTAGCAGGACTGATTTTGTTCTTACTTTATGAGAAGAGCATGATATAACTAAAAGTTACCATAGATTTATATGTCTTAAGGAATATTCTGTGTAGTTAGTGCACCTGTGTATCTAATGTCTTCTTGCTCCATTTATCTATTCTCTGAGTTGAGGCTACAGCCACACAGAAAATTTTGGTATATTTTCATTTAGATGTTCATATGAAGCATCTTTAAAGTAACTAAATTACAAATAAAGGCAGCAAAGGAAGGTTCATCAGTCAGAAAAAGAAAATACTAAATTTTGAATGAAACACTTCTAAATCTTTTCTTTTATTGTAAAAAAATGAGATTCTCTCTCCTATCTTTACTTCTTATCCTGAAATTTGAAGTCAAATAGCTGACTGCCCAGATTTAGGTTTCAATAACATAAGTTAATCACACATATGCTATCAAAACAGTTTTTCAGCTTAAAGCTCAGTTTCAACAAATGCTTTTGCATACAGGCAGAAAAAGTAGGAAATTTTGTCTCTGGAAAAATCCATTCATAGTCAAAAATTTAATGCCTTGGAATTGCAATTCCTGTAATGTCACTCTGTGTTTGCCCCTCTTATTTGCTTTGTTGCCTATTTTCATCTGTATTTATGGCCTGTGTCCATCCTAAACATTTTCTTCTGCTGCATTTAACTAGTGATAGTATGGCTGTCTTTGTACTTATCTCTTTAGTTTGGATTATCCACACATCTACACATATGTGGGTTCTTTGATTAAACAGTCAGGACAGTAGGTACATGAATCTACATGAAAAAAATATAACATTTAGAATCTGAAATGAATTCTATTATTCTGGTAGCAAAATCTTTATTTCCAAAAAGTAATTTTCTGGCTAGTTTTTCCAACCTTTACATGTTAGAAGTAATCAATTTTGAATAAGGATAATTCAGTAGTAAAACTGTTAAGTATCATAAAATCTGACCTCTTGCAAACACAGCTTCTGTCCATTCATGCTGAATGCAATTCTTCACTTAGTTTTATTCAATTCAGTAATAATCTTTCTGCTTTCAGTATTTATGCTGAAGAGTACATATAATACAGTTTGATGACACATCCATCAATAATTTGGGTGCTACGAATATGACTTGTGATCTATGTCAAAAAGCACACTTGAGTGTGCTGGGAAACCCTGAGAACATTGAGCTCTTTTTATCAGTTTTGCAAACATGACTTTTGTGTATTTATATGTTTGGGCATTATAGTTCATTTTAGCAAAGTGAAGAAGTTAGCATAGTGGTGTAGAATGAGCAAAAGTTATTTTTAAGAACATGGTGAAATTAAATTTTAAATCATTTTTTTAAGAAGTATCTGAAGTTCATAGAGTTATTGACATTCCCAGTAGTGAGAGTAGAAAGAAAATTGTGCAGAATTTTATTCTTCGAGTGATAAACAGTGACAGTCTGATTTACTGACCTTATTCTTTATCTCAGTTGGAGAGATAATGGAGTGACAGAAATATATATTATCAAGGTCATCCACTCTTTCTCTTGTAGGAATAACTGTTTGTCAAGTATTACTTGACAAAGTGATAGCATCCATCTCCTCCTGTACACGTTAATACAGCAGTGGCTGATAAACCATGGATATTGCCTCTCCATCCAAGATGGAGTATAATTGAACAGTAGTGCAACAAAAGCATCCTACAAAAGTCTAAAAATAATTGCAGCATTCATATTTCCTAGCATCTGGAGTAGCTAAAGAGCACCTTTTTAACACAGATCCTGTCAGATTTCTACCTCTTTCTCTCTTTGTATATGCACACAATCTCTCTCTCTCATGCTTACACACACATACACATGCAGAAAATTCTTGGAATAGAACAGAATTACTATATTTAAAGGTTAGAAGATTGTTGGCTTGGATCCACAGAGTTGCTATGCTGAATATTATACAAGCAGAAGAAACATTTGAGTGGTTGGGTTGTTTTGTTTGGGGGTTTTTTGCCCACTGGAATGTCTGAAATGCTGTTAGGAAGTTACTTTTTTGTGTTGAATTCTTATTATTAAATATGCTTGTATGTTTTTATTGTCCACCATCCTTCACCCCATTTCTGTCTTTTTTACATGCAAACTATTTTCGATAAATAAGACTCTTCTGAAAGTGTCCTGGAAAACTGAACCAACAATTCAATTACATGTTACTAGTTACTGGTGGAATTAATAAATCTCAGAATTAAAAATAATAAAAAAAAAAAAGTGGTATTCTACTGCAGTTTTTATAGATATATTCCAGAAGTGATCTGTGGTGTTAAGCCCATCCAAGTTAAAATGAACAACAACAAAAAATCTTAAATGGAACATGTTGGATTTACTCCCATCTGTTTATATTTAAAAACTCATATGGGCTAGCACTGTAGACATATTCTTGGGAGATAGACTGATTTGTCATAAAAACTGCAAACAATAGTTTCTGAGGGATGGATAGATTCTTAGAAGAAAAACAAAGTTTAAGTTGGTTCAATGAATAATTTTTTCTTCTACTGTAAATGGAGCATTTGCTTTTTGGACATCTATAATGCAGTCCAAGGAAAAGAAGAACTTAAGGGACAAAATTGTTAATAGAGATACTAAAATTCCATCTCAGTATGATACACTTACAGCTGAATAGGACTCCACAGTTCAAATTCGCCATCTGTTTATCTAGGTAGAGTGAGCTTTAGTCACTTTATAGGTACTGAACACCTTTTCTTCACAGAAATCTTCAGACTAGCATGAATTTTTTCTAGAAACAATTATTTCTGTTGGACCAAGCCCTTCTTTTCAGGCAGTGACTGCTTATGACTGGCAAACTATCAAACTCTTAAACTATTTGAGAATATACTATATTTTTTTGTTATTTTACATATTTATGTCTAAATTCAAAGAACCAACCTAGTCTAAGCACATACTATAGAGAGATACAACAGAAATTATATTCCAGCAAACCCTGCTGAAGTGTCTGTGAACCATTCCATGCTCCTGACAAAATTACATATCTATTTAGGTGTGTAGTTCTGATTTCTTTTTTTTTTTTTTTTTTTTTTTGTTGAAGTTCTCAAGTGTACAATCTGATTGCTTTTGAAAATCAGTCTGTAATTCAGTTTACTGAGAGGATTTTATTTCCTACCTGGAAAAAAACCCCACAGTATACTTTCCTATCAGGCCTTTTTTTGAGTAGTATATCCAGAGGTTTAGAAAACATTCTCACTGCAGCCACAATTTTACTCAACACAAAACAACAAAACAACATGTAGAAGTCCTCTCTGGATACCCAAATCTAGAGAAGTACATCTGGGCAAGAACAGTCATTATTTGTCTCATTAATAATTCATTCCTTTGCCACTGTTATAATTCCCAAAATCACACCCCAAGCATTGAAAAGAGACATTTATCTGCTTTAATCTAGAGAAGAAAAATGAAGTGATGATTTCAGCATAATTTCTTCAGCCACTGCTATACATGCCTAACTTTATAACCTAACATGTTTACACTAAGGACGTAGAAATAGTTACATAGTGTACCTAGTGAACATTTGTATTTTAAAACTACATTTTCAAAGCAAAGAGATTCCATTGAGAACAATCTTAATTATTATTTTAAAAGAGCTCCAAAAGGTAATAATTTACGTCAAGAATCTGAAATCTTCCTCCTACTTTTAAGCATATAGTTGTAATAAAGCAAAATAGTTCTGAGAATAATTTGCTCTGAGAATAAGTGTGATCAGAAGGATAGTCAGAGGAAGTGGTCAAGGTGCCCTGGACAGTAAAAAAATTGGGAAAATAAAGGTATAAGGGGATAAAATGGGATCATCATGGAAAATTGTTAAACTTTAGAAAAGTAGCTGTACCTCAAATAAGCACTCTACAGACTAGAAGGTTGCATCAGTTATCTACCATTCCCTTTATCAAAAAAATTATTTTACTCTTCTAAACTATATTTTATTCTAGCCTACTTTTGGATTTCAAGACCTATTGTAAACAATTTTGACCTGAAAAATAGTAGGTGCTATAGTAGTTTTCCACAGTTCCATAAATTTTAACATCTCTTTGAAAACAGGGTGTTTTTTTTTTCATCTTCAATTTTATTTTGTATTTCATATAGTTTCTTCCTACTGTTGTGCTTCATTATTTTGTTTATTTATTTATTAATTAATATGTTATTTCATCCCAATAAGATTTGTGTTATTTATATGAAATCAGAATTTTTTTTGAGACTTATATCCTAAAAGTCTGCATAACACTTTCAAAAATCAAACTATGTTTTTCTCTGTGAATAAAGTGCTTGGAAATATACTTTCCAGTTTCCCAGATAATTTTCATGGACTTTTTATTATTTAATTATTACTAATGGGTATTATGAATGGCACATTGGCCAGTCACCTTCTATTCTATTATATGTTGTCCAGACCATAGGTCTCTTTTCTCAGCTCTCAGCTATTTACAGAGAACTCAAAAATCTAAACAAAATAGCTAATTTGCCAAGAGATGTCTCAAAGTCTGGTCTAATTTCAGATTTCTCAGATCATCTTATAGAGATGGAGATTGTATTTTTCAAATGGAGCTGTGCATCCCTTAACCAATGCAAATTGTTAGACTTAAGTGTTCTTGCTTCCAATATCAGTATTGTTCTGGTGGTTTTACATGCTAAATATTTTTAAAGTACTATATAATTTATTTCTTACATCAATATTCTACATAATTTTCTGTGGTACCATCACTTCAGAATTGCAGATTCCTGAGGATAAATCCTCAGGAATTTATTTCAGGATAAATCAAAGTTATTTTTAAATTAAAAATTTTTATGGTAAAAAATTTAATTTGCTGAAGGTAAGTCCCTGAATAGACAAATTAGTTTTGAAGTTTGCAATTTGAAATAAAAAATTGTCATTGAATACTCTGTCACTCACTTGACAACCTAGTGTAAAACAGGCATAATAAAGAAGCACATATCTGAGCTACCAGAAAATAAAATAGCTTCTTTTCAAGTATCTCTCTCGAGTAAAAGTGTCTTTAATGCAATTGAATACTGCATTTTGCTTTGTGTTTCTCAGATGAGTATGTCTATTTGGCCTTTGACAAATTGATTGGGATGACACTCTTCAGAGAGACTCGAAGTGCAATGTGTTGGTGGCTTTTCATTTAGCAGAAAGTATCACAGAGAGCCATGGGAGATGACAATAATGGCTTCTTCTTATTCCTTACCTTAAAATGGTGCTGTTTTGTCCAACACCAGCACTTTTATGTTATTATAATTTGCTCAAGCAGATCTGAATTAATCTAATAATAGCATTAATCTTTTCCTGCTCAGCCAGCTAAGGAATTCTGTAGTTAATACTTTATTTTAAACCACAAGAAAGAGTAGTATATTTCATTTACTTCTTCCCTTCTCCCAGAGCAAATTTCAGTTTCTGCCCAATGCTTCAAACCTAATTATTTCCTCTACTGCAATCTCACATCAAATCATGTGGCTTTACCCTACTAAAATAAATGAGACTACCTAAAATTGTACTGCAGTCAGTAGGGTCTACCAGTGTTGCTGGAATACAATGACATGTACAGGTGTTTTCTTTTTACATGTCTCAATGAGTAGTTCAGGGCTCCTGGAAATCTAATTGGGATGCTCAATGTTCTTGCTTAATTTTTTTTTTAGGTGTTTTCAGACATCTTTACTCAAAAATATTTGGAAAAGTGGTGAGAGGACTTTTTTGTTCATCTAGGATCTTCCAATTGAGAAGTAATGATAAAATCTGTTTTATTTTACAGTATTATAAATAGGAGTGGGACTTAATGTAAAGAGGCATCTCAACGCCCCTCAGTTGAAGATAGTGTATGGGCTGGGGTTTTTTGCTTTGCTTTGTTTGTTTGTTTGTTGGGAGAGGGTTTCTGGAAATCTGTTTATATCCATGAGAGGAAATAGGAATGAAAAGAGGGATATCTAACCTCAGTGGTAACGGTAGAATTAGAGTTAATATCCTCTTTCAAAGTCACTGTATATTTAGTTCAAAAACAGGAGAGCCGCAGATTACTCAGGTGGCATCGTTGTTTTGGTAACTTTATAACTACAGAAATACCAGTCTAGTATGTCTTTTTATCTGAAATTCCTTGCAACAAGAAATTGATGTTTCAGAAGACTTAAAATCTATTTTGCACATTATAAAAAAAAAAAAAAAGCATAAGTAAACACGACCATCATAAGATATTAAAAATTTCCAAATCACATATATTTTTTACTGAAGTTTTGTGTTAACATGCCTAAGTTATCTGGGAAAACACATATTTTAATTTGGTTTGGATTTTTTGGGTTTTGAGGTTTTTTCTGTTCACATAATGAATTGCACTGTAGTCAGTAGAATCTACCAGAGAAATTGATTATTAATATAATCAATACTATGAAACTGTGTTGTAAACTAATAATGCTATATAACTCCACATGGTACTTGGGAGGGGAATTAGTAATATTTAATAGTGAAGACATCTATAGGTGATGAGCTTCTTTTAAGTATTTCTTTATTTAAAGTAGTGAAAAAATGTTAAGATTCTGTATTGCCTTTCAGAATATGAAATTACAGCTCTGACATACTACCTTGTGGATAGCCTTGACTCACATGCAAACTCTAGTATAGAGTGGCAGTCTTGCAGGCAGTCATCACATGCTTCCAGTTCTACTTTCTGAATAAAAAAATCCTTCTGATAATTAACAGTTAAATTATACAGAATATCTCCTCAAATTTAACCAAATTTAGTTCCAGGGCCAACCAAAACATTAATTTTCCTATATTGAGATAAATAGAAGGTTCTTTTGTGTCATTTAAATCAGAATGTGAACTTAAATAATCCCTGAATCTGGCAAAGTAAACAAATCTGGAAAAACAAATAAAAATCTATTTCTCCAACAATTCTAAATACTGTGCTAAATCACTTAGCACAGACCAAGCCAGTGCAGATCACAATGAGCTGCATACTCTAATGAATGGCTTTTCTATTCCTGGCACTTTCCTTATTGAGTGGTTTTGCTCAGGAGGCAAATCCATTAGGTACTGAAATAAAAATGTTTTCTCTTGATATTGTCGTGGTGTCTCTATGGAGACAGTGAGCAGTAGTTTTCTTTTCTTCATACATTTATAAAGACTGAGAGAGAGAAAAGAATATGTAATTAGACAACATGCATAAACATGGATTTTAATGCCTTTTAATCATATTGTATCGTATCATAAAACAAAACATACTTTGCTTTCAAATCAAATGCTAAAAAAATGTAGCATACCCAATTAACTGAACCGAGAGGTCGGATCAGAAAAATGTCTTTGCTATGAAGTTTTAGACTTTTGACTGAAAGAATTGGAAGATAATAACTGATAAGAAAAGCTAGCACTTTACTAGAACGGCAGAGATGATTGGAAAAACTCTCAAAGTACAGTGTTAGTTTAATGACACTCTGAACATGGTTGCTAATAATAATATGTGATTTGTAAATTTGTGAATGCTCAGAGAAAAAAATTAAATTTATAGGCCATAATTTTTGTTTATTCTTGAGGGGCAGATGGGGAAATGTAAATCTTAATCTTTGATGTCAAGCGTTTTTATTGTACATTTATTCCTAACACTACGCGTTCTCATGTCAAGCATAAGCTAATGTCAAAGTACTCATATTCCTTTTTGAGTGCAGCACACTTTCATTCATATATACTCACTTTGTATATGGAAGATAAAAACTTGGAAAAAGTTCTCTGTTTAATTCCAGCCTGACATTTTATTGAAAGCTTTTGCTGGTAATTGCTACTTTTTCACTACTAGAACTTCACGTAGATAGACTCAGTTCTACAATTTCATTTTGTAAAGAAATTTTCTCAGCTTTTTCTCCTTAACTCCTTAACCTTTTTCTTCTTAACTGTTAGACTGTTGGATTTTATGAGATGGAATAATCTCTCTTTATTGTAATGAATGTATTATTTTCCAAAAAATACTTCAAGCAAATTTTAAGTTTCCTCTAAGAGTGATATGGGAAAAATATTGCAAAAGAAAACATTTCTTTCCACTGTTGAGTACTCAAAGCAAAAAGAAACAACAGACCATGCAGTATCGTGGTGCAGTACTTGAATGTAGGAATAAGTCTAAGTTAACACCAGGTGTTTACTGACTGTAAAAGAAGAAAGATCAAACTAGAAGAATGATTAGCTAATTGAACACTAACAAATACAGATACTAGGTAACTTGATATCCTAAAACTTATCCTTTAATTCAGATTAGATATCCGATTTTTATGTTACGCACACTCTTCAAGTGGGGAAACCAAAACTGTCTTCACACTACAGAAAAAAACAAAAACCAAACAACCAAAAGTTGAAAATGTTATGAGGTCAGAGGTCTTTAACAAAGGTTCACCTCTGAAGTTAATCACATAACTTTAGGAACATAGAGATTACCTTGTTATTCTGCTTTCAAATCTATTAAGGTCATTGACAATTGTCAAGATGTTACACTTGTCTTTTTGCTGTTATTGTCAGATTAGAATGGTAGCACATCTCTTAAGTGCTCTCTCATTTTACAAGATCATAATAGAAAAATGATTGAGATTAAAACCACCAGTATAAAACACATGATGTGCATGAACTTTGTAGAATGAGAAATACAGGGAACAGAATGGGAAGTTGCCTAAATGTAATGAAAAAGAATGTCAGTTCTATTTTCTTTGCAATAAAGCAGAATGAAGTGTTTGCTAAGACTATCATGAAACTGAATGTTCATGTGTGTTCATGTATAGACACATATGTAGAGACATAAGTTGCATGTTAAGACTAAAAGATTTGCTAAAATGTCATTCTTTGAAGAAATATTCTCACTGTTAGAGATAACTTATTTGTAAAAATAAACAGGTAATAGAATAGAAGCATGGGAAAACAATGTACCCAGCTGTGTATAGGAAAAGACAGACTGAGCTCTTCACATTTGGATTCCATTAAGGTGGCCAGTCTGACTGCAAACCTACCTTTATAGTCCCGATTTTGTTCCCGTGCTACAGTAATGTCCCTTGATACAACAGTGACTTCTGTTGATGAAGAGGTTATGGTTTTTTCCTTCCACAACTCTAGGCTGTAGAAGTCAAAAAAATAAAAAAAAAATAAAAAAAATTGATGTTTCTGGTGGTATGAAGGTCTCTGTGGTTTTCACTGTTATGTAGGGGAAACATTTTTGACTGTTTCCTGTTGAGGTACTGTTAAAGCCGCTTACATGGGCCAGAAATATGCAGAATATGGTTCAAGATGAGTGGGAAGATGAAGTGTGA
>JAWWLT010000080.1:77251522-77281310 GCA_035040995.1 Premnoplex brunnescens
CATATTATAACAGTTTATGCCCAAGTATTTTCTCAGATTCCTGGTATACTAACTTTCTTGGTTGCATTTACTTTACCTAATAAATATTGGGGTTTTTTTGTTTGTCTAAAAAATTAAAAGAACTTTCCATGCACGTTTGCTGTCAGAATTTTTATAAATATGGGTTGTCATTTATTTTATAGTAGCTATTGTCATAGAACCTGCTTTATAACTGAAAGGAAAAAAAAAAACCACACGACTGAGCAAAAACATCCAACAAAACCTTAGGTAAGTCTATTTTACATTTTTTTTTTTTTTTTTTTTTTTTTTTTTAAGATGTTTACAGTGTCTAAATTTTGAAACGTAGAAATTCACAGCTTTGGTCCTGTTCAATGAAGCAATGTCTACTGAGACTTGAAATGTTCAAGTGCTTGACCTTTTGAAAAATCTGAGTTGGAAGTAGATTTTTTGCCTTAGAAAGTCAAAAGTGATTTTTTTCTTCAACTTCATTGTATTTTATATCATCTACCAAGCAATGGGGAGAAAATATGAATACAACTGCTTATTCATTGTACTCTTTCCTGTTTCATATTTAGAAAGATGAAAGGGTTGTTATTTTTTCAGAAAATTTGTCTGTTTCTGTTACAAGAGGAAGTAAAATGAGAATCAAGTCACTAATTCAAGCTTTCATATGCAGATGTAAACGTATTTCATTTATAGTCTGACTACAGTCACTCAAATGAAATATTGTTCTTCATGAAATGTTGGCAGAAATTATTCTAAAGTATTGTTTGGATGTTATTAGGACTATTTTTTACAGGACATCAGAATACTGGCATTATTTAAAATAATTCCTGATGCAGTTGTTCATCTGGACAATAGCTAAGCCATCCCTTTCTATTAATAACTAAGGTATTAGATTCAACATTATTCTTGCCTTGGAGCTGGCTCCAGGATATTTAATGTACTTAATGTTTAGTGAATCAAAGCCCTTTTGGGAACTCTGACCAAATATTCTGTAGAAACTTCACAACCTTTCTACAACACAAATACAGTGAATTAAAAGACCTTCATGGACAACTCTAAAATCCCTTATCTATCTTACCTAAAGTTCTGCACTCCAATGTTTGCCTGCAAAAATCTAACTTTTTCAGTTAGATTTCCAGAGAAATATTTTGGCAATTCTCTTACTGAATAGTTCTGAAAAACTACCTTCTCTACAAAAGAGTGAGGGTCACCTGTTGTCCCATAAGAGTTCCTTCTTTCCTGAGTATATGGCACTGTCCAAATAATTTCTGTTACCTCCAAAGGTTGCCAAAACAGATATGGTACTTCCTTAAGTACTTGCTACCGTGTAGCTCATCACTATACCCATCAAAGACACATGAGAGAACAAGTTTAATCAGAGCAATCATGCGATAATTATCAGTTTGATGTAAAGAGTTTTACAAATTTCATGTATTTGTTTAAATGTATTTCTTTTGTGTATTTTAGGTGTATCAATGTCCAGCAATGTCTGTTAGATTCTCTGACCACAACCAGTTTCTGATTTTCAGTATTAGAACTTCAACTTGAGCATTTTAACATTTGTTATAGCTAAGAGATGTAAGGGACTGATTGGCAGTTATCCTTGATCAGAGTTCAAGGACAGTGGTGCAGAATCTTAGATGCTGCTCCAACTATCATTCAGTATCAGGTATATCAATTTGCTTTTTCCCCTGTGCCTCTATCAAAGGAGTACACTAAATCATTTGTGATGGAATAAGTATGAATTGTTGTAAGATATAAAGGACTTAACAGGAAGAGAAATGTGAATTTGTTTTAAAAGAGGAAAGCTTCAGGACAAGAAAGAACTTTAATCTTAATTTTAAAAATAATGCACTAACTGTAACTATTCCTCCTACCTTCTACTTTCTTTGTCTGATGGAGGATGAAACGTTTTTGACCAGCATCCATGCAGAGTACCATTGTGATATCACATGCAGGGTATACCTCAAGAAACAAACCAATTAAGATTCTTCTCCAATATTGACTAAATATAGCTATTTTTGAACAGTTATGTAGCTTAAGACCAGCTTTTAGACACTTACAAATGTATGGTACCATGTGAATATCAGAAATATCTGGTTTATCTCATCTTCTTTGTATTCATAATTTTACAAAGAGGTTGTAAGTTTCTTCACTGAAGAATGTCAGAAAAGTTGACATTCTTTTTCCTAACAATAAGACAGCATTAGACTTCCAGTATTATCCCAGCAAGAAGCTGTCCTGTCAATCCATACTGTATGAAAGAGGTGAAGATGGAACTCAATAGGGAAGATTTAGTAATCAATGACAAGTAAATTACAGAACAAAAAATCAACTAATTTCTGATGACATAAATTTATTTCCTGCCAACTCACGTCTGCATTCATCCTGGATCAACTTCATTCATCTCTAACTGAGCTATCACAATTCAGAAATAAAACGAAATTTGCATAAATGTTGTGTCTAGTGAAATATGGAGGCTATAGGATTAGTCATTTAGTGACAGCTTTGAAATATGTATTCTGTTGGATACCATCTGTTTTGAATGTTTTCAACTGAACTAAGTACATTTATGAAGTTTTTCTGATAAAGTCTCTTAAGTGTGTGTGAAATATTCATGAAAATCAAAGTTTTGGATGAACATTAAAATTCAGATAGCACCAATCATTGTAAGAAGGACTCACAGTAGAAAATGAGCCATTTTCCATACACTCACATAAACAATAACCACTACACATGGAGCAGTTCAATGACAAAGCTGTTTTTATAGTTGCCAGGACAACAAAACTGAAGTTACAGATTCAGACAATAAAGTTAGTTTCATTCACAATAGTAAGATCTTTATTCTTTATAATTGAGGTCACAAGGCTAGAAGCAACTTTTTATAAAGTGTGACACGCTATGCTGTGGGGCACGGGGTCCATGATTAGTCCCTGCTCAGCTGCTGTGGTCTTTTTCTGAGGCTGTTGAAATACTAAAGCTTATGTTGATTGACATAAATAAAGATGGGCTTTATTGGTTATGAAAAGTCCATTACATGAAATGTGACTCATAAAGAACACTATTTTGAAATTAAATTCAAACTCTAGTGCCTATATATGTTAGAAATTGTTTGTTAAAACCTTTACATTCTGTATTAAACCGTGTGTTTAATTTGAATTTTATATTAAGTTCCTTTCAGTTCAAACATCATCTTCCATAAACTACAACTTGAAGTTGTACATTTTTGTTTGTGACTGTTCTGTTTCCAAACATTCACTCTATAATCTTCTTTTTGATAAGATTTAACCTGAATGAAATCATAAAGAAAATACTCAATTTCAAATCTGCTTGCTAAGAGACTATACAAAGTACTTGATCTCAGAGATATTTTTGGTATTGACAATCATATTATATTTAAATGTCTAATATCCAAGGAAAGAATGCACCTATTTTTACCAAAAAATTTTATAGATTGTCCTATGATGTTATTGAGGAAAAATCTGATCATAAATACTGATGTGAGTATTTTTTCTTATATTTCATATTTTTTCACTTTGACAATTAAAAAAAGAAATTGTTCTGCTTAAAACAGTGTAAATATTATTTTCATGTAGATAAAATGATAATGGGTGTCTACACATCCCAAGAAATAGAGGTCCATCCCTCTTCTAATTAATTCTTATACTTCATGTTGATTCAAGAGTTTGTTGAACATTATTTCAATTATTTCAATGCTTTCCTTGTAGTTTCCTTTTTCAATTTTCCTTGTAGCAGATGTTTTGTTTGTATTTTCTTGAAAATGTGTGTTTAGCAGATTTACCTCATAGCTTAATATTTCTTTTGAGTATCGGAAGTATTAGTCGTATACATCTTCAGATAAGTGATGAACAAATACAGCTTTTATTTTTATTACATCAATGATTTAAAAGAAAATGCATCATTATATTGTAACATTTTTCAGACTATGCAAATAATGTCAAATAATGCCAAGGAAAGAAGTTAAATAACACCCATGAAGTAGACTTAACTCATAAAATGTATTATACAAAATTAGATCTTAATATCCTGGGTTCACTGGTCCAAGTTAACAACTCATCAGACCTCCTTCGCGTTAACAGAGTTCCTTAGGCAATTTTCTGTTCTGACTTTTGATTTTGATCAGCATGATAATTTTGAGACAGAATCACAGAATCACAGAATATGCTGAGTTGGAAGGGACCCACAAGGATCATTGAGTCCAACTCCTGGTCTTACACAGGACCATCATCAAGAGTCACACCATGTGCCTGAGAATATCATCAAAATGCTTCTTGAACTCTCTCAGGCTTGATGCTGTGACCTGGGGAGCCTCTGGATGAAGGACTTGTTTCTAATATCCAAAGTAAATCTCCCTTGACATAACTTCAGGCCATTCCCTTGGGTTCTGTCACTGGTCACCACAAAGAAGAGATCAGTGTCTGCTCCTCCTCTTCCCCTCACAAGGAAGTTGTAGACTGTGATGAGGTTTCCCCTCAGTCTCCTCCAGGCTGAACAAATCAAGTGCCCTCAGCTGCTCCTCATATGGCTCCCCCTCAAGGCTCTTCACCATCTTCACTGCTTGCCCTTGGACACTCTAATGGCTTAATGGCTTTCTTACATTGTGGCACCCAAAACTGCACACAATATTCAAGGTGAGGCTGCCCTAGTGCAGACAATCCCCTCCCTCAACTGACTGGCAATGCCAGTCCGGTAACATATACTCACAAATCTAAGAGGATAAACAGAAAAAATGAAAAGGTAATGCCCGAATTGTCTGAGTGTTTAAACTTTAACAGCTTCAAATGGAAATTCTTTTTAGTTCTGTTAAAATTTTTCAGTGTAACTAACATTGAACTGTGGTCACAAAATCATTTTTTACAACTGAATTTTACCAAACTCCAGTGTTCTCTTCCTTCCTTCCTTCCTCCATTCTCCTTCAGTTCTTTCCCACTTTGCAGGCCCCATGTAAAGTAGGCTAACATTAAAGAAAATCATGAAAATTAATTCTTTTGACTACCAGTGGTAACTGCTGGAACAAGCTTTCTATGTCTACCTATTTTCTCATGTTTAAGACCACAGGAACTGCAGGAAAGATTTTCCTCCTGCTGCCTATTCAGCTCTCTATTCTCTGTCAGCAAGTGGCAAGACATCAGTGCCCAAACATATATTTTAAGGAATTTTAGGGATAGATCATCACTGCTCTCCACAGTTTTCCTCCTGCTTCTTCCAACAGTATGAAGCTGCAGATTTCTGAGACTGAAAGCTGGGGATTTTATATATAGTACAAGCTCATATAGTATATGAATATGAAAATTAACTTGTGTAGTCATAGCTTTCCACTCTTGCAGTATATCACACATCCAATATCAGAAATTTTTTTTTCCTTACAGTTGCTCGCTACAGTTGCTCTCCTTTCAAGACAACAGAACATGGTTATGTATTATGTATAATGATTTCTTTTGAAGATGTGATGTCTATGGTTCTTACTGTCCTTAAAAACATTGATAGACAACAAAATTTGAAAGTCTTACACCAAAACAAAAGTGTCCTTTCTTGCAGATTCTTCAGTTTTATGTTTATTTTTCATGCTTAGTTTTTATTTCTTAATGTGTTTAGGAATGGAACGAGATAGAAAGGGAATGTTGGTATTTGATGGAAGAAATATTTTCCCATTTCCCTTAAGTCAGAAAAGCTGAGTGTGACAGTTCACATATGTAAAAACAATAAACTTGGATAAAAGTGAACCTTTCCCCCCCTCATCCTCCACCTTCCCCACAATAAGCTCTAACTCAGACTCCTAAGTAGAAGGCACTGAGTAAATGGCAAGTGGACAGATAAAGATGCTCTCCTATCTCAGCAGAAACTTGCTGATGTGGCATGCCTTGTATCTTCTAGCTACTGAATTTTTATGCATATTTACTTGTGTATCACCTTATTTCTACAGGATACTGTCAGCTTTGTCACATGAAATGAAAAGGAGGTTAGAATCCACATTGTTTAGTCCCATACAAAATAATCTCTCATATTTAGCCTCACACTGAAGAATGCTGAGCAACTGTAGGAAATAATATTTCGCTTATTAAATTGTTGAAGGCAGAAACTTTCTCAAAGTATTTACATACTATGTATTGGAAGCCTCAGGGTACATAGGTACATACAGCAAGAAGGGAAAAAACCCACACTAGGAACATGTGGACCTTTCTGTTAAATGTGTGTGTGTGTGTGTGTGTGTATTTATATATTTGTATATAGTTTTAATATATATATTTATATTAATTTATCACTTTCTTGCAGCAAGGGAGCTTCATTCAAGGCTGTAAGCTCTTCAGGTGTGGGATTGTATTTCCTATGGCTTGTATATTATAACAACTATAATCCTGGTAAATAATGGAAAGCGTTATAACTAGTAGCAACTTGTTTGGGATCCTGGTTAGATAGTTTTTCAGCAGTACTTAGTTCATTACAAAATATCATGTACCCCACTCCAGAAATGTTTATGATTATTCTGATCTCTTAAAAATAGTGTTTATCTGGTTTTCTCTGAAAATGAACATTTCCAAATTGTACCTGTTTTAAATCAGATACCCTAGCACTGAAACTTTTATGAAGGCACTTTTGAGGAAACTACACCTTTGGCTTTTCACTGCTTGAAAGACAGAAGTACCATTGTCCTGGATTTAGCTGGGAAAGTTAATTTTCCTCCTAGCAGCTGGTACAGTGCTGTGTTTTGGATATAGGATGATAACAATGTTGATAACACAGTGATGTTTTCAGTTGTCACTGAGCAGTGTTTACCCCATGCATTGTCAGTGAGCAGGTGCACAAGAAGTTGGCAGGGAGCATGGACAGCTGATGTGAACTGGCCAAAGGGATATTCCATACCATAGAATATCATGCCCAGTATATAAACTGAGGGAGTTGGCTGGAAGGGGCCATTTGCTTCTCAGGGACAGGCCAAGCATCTCTCAGCAGGTAGTGAGCAAGGGTATTGTGTATCACTCATCTTGGGTTTTACTCCTGTCTCTTTTTTTGGTAAAACAGACAGTCCCTTTTCATCATCATCATCATCATATTTTTTGTTATTATTGTTGTTGTTATTTTTTTTTTATTTTTTTATTTTTATTTCAATGATTAAACTGCTCTTATCTCAACCCACAAGTTTTAACTTCTTCATTCCCCTTCCTATCCCACTAGGGGAAGAATGAGGGGAGGTGAGGAGTGAAGGAGTGAGTGAGTGGCTGTGTGGTGCTTAGTTGTCAGCTGTGGTTAAACCACAACATCTAGAAGGCCAAGACTGAAAAGTACCTTGCAACCAACAAGTCTTTTGATTAAGTAAGTACTGACATTTTTCAGTGATCATTGGATCATTGTATTTTAAATGACTACTCTGCATTTTCTGAGTGGTGGAAAAATTACAGTTGAGACAGACTGTTTTGTTATGGACACCTCTATGTACCTCTCCGTGTAATAGAGTAAATTTGTTATAAAGCTTTCCTTTAAAGAGGACAATAAAGCTTTTTACAGATATTTTGTCCCTAGACATTTTGCTCTCCACATGCAATTTCAAAAAATCAAAATTTCTATTCCTACAAAGGTTCTAAATATGAGACACTTATTTTTCAAAGCTTAACAACTCTGCTTTTGGTTACTTTATGTTCCCCATGAAAGATGAAAAGTTGGACTTAGTTTATTGTCTGTTCCTTCACTGTGAGGGTAAAAGTTCTTCTATTTTTTCAGCATTTGGCAAATGTTTCTGAGTGGATCATCTGCTGTCTCCTAATCAAATCTTTGTTTCCTTATCTGTTTTCACTTACTGGGAGGCCTCCAGCTTAAATTTACAAATAAAATTTAAATTCAACATTTGTGTCAGAAATCACTCTGCAAGAGCCCAGGCTCTCTTCATCTAACTTTTTCTAACTGAATATTTGAGTTTTCTGGATTTTTTTGCTGTGTCTAATGTTACTGATAACTCCACTGCTTTTTGGAAGAGTGTGAATCTCCCTTGTTAGTTTTAATAATGATTCTCCTTAAACATGTTGTTGATTTTACAGAAAGGTCCTTCTTTAGAGTTTCTGTTACAGCACTTTCCAAGGGTGTGGTATACCTTTGCTCTTTTTAATTCAGTAGAATTTGATACCTATTGCAAACCAATGCCACTCATTCTTTAATGAAATTAGAGTTGGACAGTGGTGCCTGGCATCAATTTGTAGAGGTCTCCAAAGGTGTTGTGCACATATTGTGAACTTTTGCCTCATATTTTCCAAACTAGCCAAACATGTCTTACTTTTCTGACCTTTGAAATGGAAGCAAAATGGGAACTGTGCCCTTTGCTTCCTTATGTTGTCAGAGATGGCTTCAAATATGTAATATTTGAACTTCCAAAATATTCTGCACCTTTTTTTTTTTCACTAGGAATGTCCCACTGTAATGTGCTGGTCCATGCACAAAAGAACTCTTTTGAGACCTAAAATCCATTTGTATCATAATGAAATCTAAGCTGTTTCTTTCTAGTCTTCAACTTTAATGTTGAGAAACTCGTTTTTCTTCACACCTTTGTCTTCCTTATTTAATTCTGGCTCACATCCAAATATAAACAAAACAGAAATAGATAGATATGAAAAATTTAGAAATCTTAATTTCAAAATGTTTCAAAACCCCCACTATTCAAATTTTAATATAAATAACCCCTATTATATTATAGTTATTCATGATTTTGGATACATTTCATTATTTTACAATAAGTTGGATATAATACTTCATATCTGGGTAGGCAATGTCAGGCTGACCATCTTTCCTTACATGATTCATCATTTTGCTAGAAAATTCCAAAGGGAACTGAGGCAGTATTTTCCTCTCAAGCAAATTATGTTGGCTGCTTCCCACACTACTATTTTTATGGGGCTACTGATTTACTTTCTTGTGTGTCTTTTATGAAGTGCTCATGCCAAAATTGGCAGCTGAATTTCTTCTGATCTTCTTTAAAATTAAGAAAGGCATTGTCTTATTCACCTTCCCATCCTCTGCTATCAAGGGACTACTAGAGCAGAGATTGTACATAGGAACAGTTGGACTGAAAATTCTGGAGGAAACCACGGTCTTCCTATCTTTTTCCTTCTCTGGACTAGACGACTTTCAAGATGCTGTGATGATATTGACTGGGTAATATTTCACCTCAATGCCAAGGTAGAATTGTGATGTAGGTGTCTGGAAGGTACAAAGACCTAAGAGCAAGAAAAGACAAACATTAGTGGGATGAAGAGAAGAACTGACTGGTGATGTCTCCTCAAGGATTTTGACCACTGTTCATAGGGTTTTGAGGTGTAGGAGCTTTTCAAATAAAAATCGTTTATTTGCTATTTGGCATCACATTCAGACAGATTACAGAAATAAATGCAGAGCAAGAAAACTCAGGGTTCTTTAGCAGTCATATCAATTCAGGTTTGCCTAACTGCATTTCAGTGCTGTCTTTTCCGGCACAATATTGTTCTTGGTAATCAAGGCCAACATTCAGTGCTCTATGTTTCTTAGAACTCTGCTTTATTTTTATTTTTTTTTAATCTTTCATTGATTCTTTATTAAAAAAATGCTGTTTCCTTACAGATATTTATCTACTATAACTTCAGCTTAACAATTAGCTGTTGTTAAAGAAAATATTTATTTCATTGCTTGGAGTCTACCATGGGCACCTTGGAGTTGGATGTTTTATTGAATATTGCTGTTCTGCAGATGAAATTCAATATTTATATTCAAAAGGCTTTGTCCTACCATCTTTCAGAAAACTATTTCAAAATACAACTGCTGAGAAAATTTTACTTAAAGGTGTTTTGAATTGTGTTAAGTTGAAGAGCACGCAGAGATTCTTTGTGAAAGGTACTATAGGATTGTACTGTAGTGCTGCTATAACTCAGCTGGACTTCTCAATATCCTTTATAAGTCCCATTTCACCATGAAATTATGATTTTTTTTTTCTTTTTTAGTAATATTGAGACATTTCAGGTTGTCTTTGAGTAGAGACTTCAAGCTGCTATGTGTACTTAAGTAACAAAAGCAGGTAAATTGTGCACTTTTGTGACCAATGAAGTATATCTGTAGAAGTGCCAAAACAAGTTTTATTTCTAAAGAGACAGAGTACACGACTATGCATCAAGATGCAAGTTTCAATTATCTTTTCCATTCAAAGCTGCCAGAAAGCAAGTGTTTATTATTTATTGTCTTGAAGCAGTGATCAGGTAAAAATGCATCCATCAGCCATTTTAAAAATAAAGCTGTCTACTTAATGTGTTCATCTGCCACCTAAAACATCAAAATTTTTATATTTATCTATTTCTGTGTGATTTGGATATGTGTTTATCTACTTCTTGAATACAATAAGTTACATCAAACACACCGGGATGATTTGCCTTTCCATCTTGGCTTTATTTGGGGAGATAAATGTACTTTTTGCAGCTCTTAAGTGCCCATGTGGTTTTGTTTTTTTGGTTTTGCTCTTTTTTGTCTTGAGCTCTATTTTAAATATGTGCATTCATCCTGCAACAAAACTGTTTTCTAAGTTTTGAAAAATAAGTGTATTGCTTTACAAGAAAGGAGCCTTTCAAGTGGTATATAGATGGGACATATGACTTAAGCTGTCTGTGTAAAGACACTTCTCACAGTATGTCATCACTGGCATCTTCTGATATGTTGTACCGAAGTAATTATAATTTAGCATCTAAAAGCTGAAACTAATACAATACACGGTATATATACATTTCATACAGGTGTTAATGTCTGCAGAATGCTAGACATCTGGAGCACTGTTTTATCTTGTTATTTTACTGATATCCTATTAATATTATAAATTAATTGAGCGTATTTAAATTATAAAATTATGTCAGAACTAGTATCAAGAGACTTATCTGAAGGTCCATTAACAGAGGAAAGAACATATTTTCAGGGGTATGAAGGCTTGCAAAATGGAAATATTTGTGTCTATTTTGTGATCTATGAAACTCAAGCATAAGAGAGTCAATATGTGAAATTTACAAATAAGTTGTCTTCAGAAATTAATCCCTGTTTATTAATCTGATGGTGTATAAAATCTTTACCTTAGAGAGTGATCAAAGAGTGAGTGAAAAGTTTTGCAGTCTTTTTCACTATACAATATAAAGTCTTTCTATTTTCAGCACCTGAAGTTCTATTCCAGTACAAAATAGCCTTGGAAATTCTCATATCAAACATATAGTTTCAGAAGTTATACCACTCCATGTTTAGCCTTTAACTTAAAAAATTCCTTTAAAATTTTCATTACTCAGGGTTGCCTTCCCCTCTGGCTTCCCTGACCTGTTTCAAATGCCCTTTACCCCATAGGTTCAGCAACCAGCCCTGTTGGACTACTGCTGCCTTTACCTGCAGTGTTTTGTGAAAGCTTCTACTCCCACCTGCCAGTGTCAGGAGGAAACCCTGCTGAAAAGTGTAGCGATGAGCCTCTGAAGAAGATGGAGAAAACTAGCCATAATGCCTTGAAAACAGGCTTTTACTGTGTTGTAAAATGGACTCTACCTTTTTTTTTTCCCCTTGAGTTACCTTTCTTCTTCCCAAGACCCCTGGAAGACACCCTTATCTCCCTGAATTAGCATGCAAGAATGTGCCCGGACAGGTCTATGTGAAAACCCCCCTCACTGGTCCTTTGTTAACCCTTTCCCCATTTGCTGTTAGCCCTCGGTTTTCATTGGTTGTGACCCACTTCCCTTAAAGCCCCTTAAATACCACTGACCAGGTGAATAAACTCTCTCTCTGCTTCCCTTTCTGCGGTCTGTGTGTGTCTCTTTCCTGGGACATCCTGGGGACCACGTGGCTGAGGGGGAACAAAGGGGGAGCACTCCACCATTCTGTCACAGAAAAAAATTGTGAAACCTCACTCATTTTGCATGTATGACCTGAAGAGTGATTGCTACTGCTAAGAAAAAAAGGTATAGGTTGATTTTGTTTCGACAATATTCTCTTCTCTGATGTCCCCTGTATAATCTGAATTATTGCACTGTATACAGCACTAAAAAGAGTGGATGGAGGTGTGATGATGGTGTTTAGTTGTGAGTTTGGTGTTTGGGTTGCTTTGAAAAAAAAAAAAAAAAAAAGAGGAATTTTCTTTGTTTTCCTGTTTCAGTTTGTGTGAGTTTCCTAATTAAGGGATAACTGCAATCACAGAAGAACTTCTAGATCTCAGTTCTTATATGTGACTACGGGTGCTTGGAGTTGTCTGTTTGGGTCTATATTTACTGTACTAAACCATGGAACAGTAGAACTTTTAGGGTGGAAAAGATCTTTGAGATTATCTAGTCAAACTGTTAACACAGTACAACC
The DNA here is from genome assembly GCA_035040995.1 of Premnoplex brunnescens. Taxonomy (NCBI): domain Eukaryota; kingdom Metazoa; phylum Chordata; class Aves; order Passeriformes; family Furnariidae; genus Premnoplex; species Premnoplex brunnescens. Next base: position 77,263,868 of record JAWWLT010000080.1, read on the forward strand.
AAGACCACCACTAAACCATGTCCCTCAGTGCCACATCTACACATCTTCTAAATACCTCTGGGGATGATGACTTGTCCACTTCACTGAGCAGCCTGTTCCAGTGCTGGACAACCCTTTTGGAGGAGAAATTTTTCATAGTATTCGAACTAAACCTCTCCTGGAGAGGTTGAGGCCATTTCCTGTTGTTTAATCGCTTTTTCTCGGGGGGAAGAGACTGACCCCACCTCATTACAACCCTCTTTCATATAGTAGTAAAGAGCAATATGGTCCTGACCTTGATCCTAGTTTTCTTCAATTTAAACAACCTCAGAAACCTCAGCCACTCCTCATAAGATTTGTGCTCCAGACCCTTCACTGGCTTCGTTGCCCTTCTTTGGACATACTCCAGCACCTCAATGTCTTTCTTGTAGTGAGGGTCTCAAAACTGAACACAATAGTTGAAGTGGGGATGTGCTGTTCATGTGCTTTTCATATTCCACTCACAAAGACTGTCCAGTCTTACTGGATTCCTTTGTCCTTCAAGGCTGCCTCCCAAAAGACTCTCTCAACCAGTCGTCTACAGGCCAAAGTCTGTCTTCCTTAAGTCCAAGGTGGCAGATCTGCTGACCCCTTCCTTACTTCTCTGAGAATCACAAACTATCATTACATGATCGCAGTGCCCAAGACAGCCTCCAGCCATCACATCACCCACCAGTCTTTCTCTGTTCCCAAACAAAAGCTCCAATGGGCAACTTTCCTTTACTCACCAGCTCTGTCAGGAAGTTGTCTTCCACACACTCCAAGAACCTCTTAAACTGTTTCCTCACTGCTGTATTGTATCTCCAGCAGACATGTCATAAGTTGCAGTCCCCCATGGTGAGACTTCTCCTAACTGCTTATAGAATATTTCATCTGTCTCTTCATAATGGCTGGGCGGTCTATAACAGAGTTCCACCAGGATAACTGTCTCACTAGCCCTCCCCCTGATTCTTACCCATAAACACTCAACCCCATGCACAAATCATTCCACCATATTTCCATGATGGCAAGTATGTGTTCGTTTTCCTACTGCACGATGGTTTCCAACTCCTCCTGTTTGTGCCCATACTACATGTGTCAGTGTTGATGGACTTCAGCTTGGCTATTGATCCTGACATGCTTTTTTGTGGGGGAACTCTATAATTCCTGGATGGAATTTCCTAATGATGGAAAATACTTTTTCTACAGAATAATTGTCTGTTCCTAAGGTTTCATTTAAATGTCACAGTGCACAGATTTTTATCCTTATCTCTAACTATGTGCCTTTACTGCAAAAGAAAATAGTTCTTTGGAGTTGTAACTTGACAATCTGACAACATATTGAGAAAGTTCTATAGATGAGTAATCTGTAAGGCAGCAGCTGGGTCTACTCAATCAGCACTGTCATCTCTGAACTCATATCTCACAATCCTCTTTAATCTGACAAAATTTCAGTCCCTTTTCTGTTGTGATTTCCTGTGAATGCTGCTGTCATGAAATAGTTGTACAGTGATTAAATATCTTGATCTTATTTCAAGAAAGCCTTGTTCCTTATACTTCACCACCAGAAACTTTGAGTTTTAGTTTCTTGTAATCAAGTGTAGGCATTTTGAACTCATGTGTTCAGTACCTAAATGGCCTCTTTTTTCTCTGAGTGATGTATATGATTATGTTCAGCTGCAAATACGGAATTCTTTCTTGCTTCTACTACTAATCAATGTAGAGTAACATAAATCTTTCAAAATATACAATTTGAAACCATTATTTGCTTTGAAATCTTATTTTTTTCCTTAAAAATACCATTTATTTTGTGCTTAGATATGATATATATTGGAGCTCTCTTTGCTTGCCTTTGAAATTAGTATCAGTAGGGGTGGTAGAATGAGGACCATCATTATCTAGATTTCTCTCCATAGCCTGCTGTCTGATTATAGATAATAGGAGTAAACATCAACTTAATTACTAGGCATATTGCAGCAAAAGCTGTCTGGTAACTGTAGTTATAAATAGATTTTACCATGTAATTTCATTCCTATTCATGACTCCTTTTGTTTGCTTATTGATGAACATTTGGTTGAATTAAATTTATTTGTAAGTATGTTTGTGATAAGTACACATGTTGCACATGGGAACCCAAATAAATATTTGTAAGATATGAGACTTTAGAACAGAGTTTTCATGACCACTTAAGGTTCATCTCTTTCTCCTCAACTAACTTGCATTTATTTTTATGCTGTAAAATACTGGTGCTGAAGCAACTTAAATGTCATTATGCATACATCTTTCAACTTGTAAATGTAGCTGTAAAACTATCACCGCTTTTCCCCTCCTATTCTAATTTTTCTTTCTCTACCTCCCTTATCCATTCCAAACAACTTTAAGAAATTTTGCTTTGAGTAACTCAGATAACAAAAAACAAAGATCTGATTTGCAAAAAGCTTGTTCTTGCCTTTTTAATCCACAACCTAAAAATGAAGGGTCATGCTGCATAAAAATGTCTCTGAGAAAATCTTGTGTTATGGATTATTAACAAACTCAACAGTACAACAAAGCAAAAAAGAAAGCTCCAATGTGGTTACACTCATGGTCACTGATGCATTTTCTCAAGAACCCAAGGTCATATGATTATTGCAGCTCTTACGCAATTCTAGTTCAATATGAATTCTTTAGAGTTTCTCTGCATGCAAAATTTACTGACGTTGTTTTTACTGCTATAGTTACATTGATCTAATTCTTCCTGCAGATGCTTATTTTAGAATAACTACCATGAGAGGGAGCTATAAATACATTGGTATGGTTACAATAGTATTTTTTTTCCCCATAGATCTTCTTTCTGGGTTAATCTTTGATGCAGAACATAATTTCTATAACCGTTTCAGAGAGACACAGATGTCGTGACTTACCAGAATAAAACTAGCACAACTGGGAAACAAAACCAAAGTGCTAGTTTAATCATCACTGTCTCTGCATGTACTTAAGGACTACAGCTATATTAGTATATTACATTGCCTGAGAAAATAAGTAGAATGAGTTTATCTATGCAAGCTAAACAAAGAGATACTACTTGCACCACTTTGTCCCAAGACAACCACCAGTCTTCCTAACAATTCCCAGCTACATTCCAGCAGTTAAAATGTTAAGACCTTTTTCTGCCCTTCAGTGATACCCAAACTGGCCTTGTGACTCCACATACTGTAACTCCATGCACTTATTCATGCTGTTACATTGTTCTCCAGTTACACTGGATGAGCACTTAGAGCATAATTCCATGTATTTCCACCCTTAGGAGCGCAGAAGAGCCTTTTGTTCTCACAGCTGTGTGAAGTTGCAGGGGAAGGCAACCTCAAAAGAAAAGCACACTGTAATTGTCTGTGAGGAAATTCGTCATTAGTAGACAGGATGCATGTTTGGATGGGCACTTCATACTTGAGTCTTTTCTATCTTTCTGCTTCCTTCCTGTCTCTTCTGGAATTTCATGACATCCCTTGAAGTGTAGGCATGGAAAATTCCCATTGTTCTGGTTTACCTTTGCCTGGAATATACAGTGAGGTATATAGTTTCAATCATTTAAATGGAGGAGGAGATTTGCGTGTTGTGATTTGGCATGTTGGGATTGAACATGTTGGGTAGCAGACACATGCAGTAGAGGTCAATGTGGTAAACTGGGAAGTGGCAAAATTTTCCTAAAGCCCTTGTAACAAAATGATAGAAAAGCAAACGTTGTATAATAATGTCCATCTGTATCATTATAGATAGAGAACAGCACTTTCTATTTTTAATATAGAGGTGCAAGCAAAGTCTGACTCAGCATCTACAAGCTGCAAGTATACAGACCTCTTGAAACAGTGGAATCTAGAAACTGTTCAGGTGAGTGTGGGTGACAGGTTCCTAGGGCTCATCCAGAAGGTCTGTGTGTGAGAATACAGTTGAGGCAGGTGAAGAAGAGCCTAGAACAGCTGGCAGGTGGCTCTAATTTAGCAGAATGAATGTTGCACCTCATCAGATAGTCTGTGTTACAAGCAGATGGTGCTGGTTGGAAGTAAGTGGTCTGTACTATATGATTTGGTCTAGAGGGAGTGCCTGTCACAGATTTTTGGGTTGGTTAGTTTGTCTGTTTTTTCTGGTGGTTTTGGGGTTTTTTTATGTCAAAGGAGCTGATGTTCAGCAAGAAAATGAGTTAGTGCCATATAGCGCGTGGGAGAGACCAATCTATTTTTAAAACCTGCATTGTGATATGGTGGATGGAATACTGCTGTAATCTTCATGAATATTTCCATGGAAAAGCCCTGAACTAGATGGAGGCAGTGAAGTCCAGCAAGACATACATGAGTTAAAGAACACAATCCTGCTGTGAGTCCTCCTTTTGAAATAGTTTGCCTGCATTTTCATGCAGATGTATAGGATGCTCCAGACAAAAGATGTTTTCACAACACTGAGCATGCTGATGTCCAGCCTGTCCCTCACAGTTTTCTGTTTCAAAATCAGCAGGCCAAACACTACAATGAGAGCTTACAGGACCAAGGTCTTAATCCAAACACAGGTTTTGTAGTTATTGTTGGAATGGCTGCAAGTTTGAGGCAGAACTAACCAGAGCAGTGATTCTTTACTGATAGTCTAACAGCCTTCAAGATGCATGACTGGAAGACCCTTTAGTTGCTGTGGGAATTCTGCAAAGGCCTATGACTGCAGAGAGGGAGGGAATGAGTATGTCTTTTCAGTGGGTTTAGTATTGTGCCCATTTTAAAAATATTTGTGCATCTGGGGTTGTGTAATGCCTTCCCACTAGGTTTGTTTGGCATTACTGATACTGTGGACATGCACCAGTCATGGATAGATGATATGTATGATGGTCTTTGTGCCACCTGACGTAATCCTCCTGTGAGACTTTCTGACCCCAAACTGTTTGCCTGTTGACTGGGAAAAGTCACAGGACTTTCTTTCATGTTTGTGACAGAGATGCAAGATACTTGAAAAGACAAGTTCGCATACTAGAAAAGCACAGTTTCCACAGTAGTCCTTTCCTATTTAACCAGAGCTTTTGCATGCACAAGGGAAAAATCCTGATTTTGTAAAGAATATAAATGACAAGATGTTGAAGACAAGAAGAAAGGGGACAGCTTTTCAGATAGTTCTAGTGTAGGAACAGTCAGTTTAACATATTAGGTAATTAACTAAGCCATACACTGTAGAAATATTGCCCTGAAAATTAATGGGCAGTTCAAATGTTGATGTGCATGAGTTCATTCCCATTGTGGTCTGTTTTCTAGACAGACTTCAGAAGTACCTGGTTTGCAACTAATAGAAGCTGAAACTCCACATATATCTTTTATAAACACATTATAAACTCCTTCTGAGTAAGAACCTTGTTTCTAGCAAAGTGAATCTTGATGTTAGAGGTGTGGGCCTTTCCCCCTCAGTAATAACTGTAGGTTTTGATTAACATTTTTAATCAAAATGTTATGCTTTGAATACATGTTTTGTGTTCTATGTCTACATGCAGCATTTGTCAGGTGACAATTTAAACTGTTAAACGAGATTATGAGGGAAACATGGAACTCAAAACTAGAAAGTATTATCTTCTACTTTAAAAATAAGTTATTTTGATATCTGGTCTTCTGAAGGATTAAAAATTATTGTTTCTAATGCAGTGTATTCCTGGAAATCAATCATAATTAACAAATATATGAGCACTTTGTTAACATGACCTTTATTCTTAAAAAAAAAATATAAAAAAGAAATGATTACTACTGAAGAAATTAACTCTGGTTGTTGCCTTGTAGCTCCCTCTGTTCTATCTGAGATGTCATCATTGAAATGTTATTATTCAGAACTGAGAAATATTGTGGAGATCTACTGCCTAAGGCAGCGAGGAAGTAGAATGAAGGCTGTTTAATTGAACCTGCTAACAATAATGTTGACTACTCATGTGAAACAGAAGTGCATAATCAGAGGAACTGGGAGAGAGGTAATATATTAGTTCTCAGTCTTGGTATGAAGATGAAGCTCCAAACACAACACTCTTTTTTTTTTTTTAGTGGAACATTATTTTTCACTGAATGGAGAAAGTAGGCTAGTAGACATGTAGTGGAGCAAAATTCTGCTTGAGATTCCTGCAGAAAAAGAACAAAAACCAAAACCACTATTATTTTTCTTTGAAAAGTTTAAAGTAACAGATCTCAGTGATCTATAGTATTTTCCATCTGTCCTCTAGCCAGGGCAGCTACTTGATACAACCTGTAAATCCTCAAGTATAGACAGGGTCCATCAAGCATTGAACCATGTCTAGAGGTTCTCTTTCTAGAAGATGTGGGAGCAATCACACCCATGAGTACATTGCAATGTAAATAAAATTACACAGCTGAACAATGTACAGTCTCAGTCTTGTATTGCAAAGCAAAAAAGCATTAAGGTAGACTGGGACTGTGCCAGAAGGTATAGCAACCCCTGAACTCTAACTGATCCTTCTCTTTGGTGCCACACGGGTATTTCACATACAGACACCTTGCCTTTCATTCTGAAAGCTGCCAGCTCATGGTGGCTCCTTTAATGGGGAGGAGGTAAGTGTCATCTGAGGACTGTGTCCCAGCGCAACGTGATATACATTGTATAGTATATGACAAAACTTCTCTGTTTGTAAAGGTTGACCAGACTAAATAGCCATGTGTGTTAGCCATCTTGATACAAATGCTGGACATTAATATTGTGGTTGTCTTGGCAACACAATAGTTGAAACAAAAAATATGTCTGCAGAATGTGCAAAGACAATACATTTTAAAAGGAATTAATGGATTCCTCAGTAAGTGAAAGGAGAAAGACCTAGTTAAATCTATTTAATTTGGTATAATGCAGAATTTATGCAAGTCCCAAAGATAAAATTATAAGCCATACATGAACTCAAACAATTTTAGATACCACAGAAATTTAAATAATTCTGTGTTATAATGCTATGTAATGAAAATGGGATAGCAGTTTGTAAGTGGCCCATAGTTTTCCTCTGAAATATTGCTGTTGTACTGTAAAACAAATTATTTGTCCATGGTTAAATATTTGAAGTTGATATGCTGTGACATGGTAGGTATATAAACACAGTTCACTGAATCCAAATGAATAGCTCACTCCAGACAATCATGAAATTACAGCTTAGTGTAATATTCAAGAAGTTGAAATTTTCAATTAAAGGAAAGAATGTCTAAGAGACAAATTCTTTTTTTTTTTTTTAACTAGCAACCTTGGGAATTTCCAACCAAATCCTTTTGGAACTGATTACTCTTCACTAATCCATATTATTAAATATAAGAGAACTTTTCTTTCCCTGGTGAAATCTAAACTCTCCACATTAAAGCAGTAAGATATAGTACATCCTACATAACTATTTAAGTACTCAAGTGTTTAGTTTACTGTGCTACAGCTATCTGGATGCAGTTGCTGACTCTGTTCAGTTGCATAAATTGGTATTTTTTTTTTTTTCCTAATAAAATGTTGCAGACCAGGAAAGTAACTTTTTCTAGCAGTATCAATACCTCACTGAGGATTGACCTTTTTACAGTAAGAATCTGAAAACAGGAGAGGAAAAGCAAATAACTGGAAGGTTTGGGGTTTATGATAACTACAGAACAACAGAAAAATATGTTAGAGGAAATATTCACAACCCAATAGAACAAACTTCAGGGAACCTCTGTAACTTGTATTGATAAAAACATGTAGGAGATGTTTAAAAACTTTCTGCTGTTTAAATATAAAGCAGGAGAATATCACATGCTATATCACATATTCCAGTGGCAGTTCTTAACAGTCCTTTTTATGAGTGGGGACAGTGTAGGCTCTGAATGTTGATTTACCGTGATTAAAAAAGGAAAGAAAAACACCCCAACTAACCTCAAAACAAAACTGGAATGATACTGGCTGGATAGTTGTATATAATTTAATGTCAAACAAGGTAAAATGAATACTATATTGGTTTAATTCAGAGGGAAGATAAATGTCTATTTCAAAGAGATATTTGTCTCAAAAATAATTGTTCAAACATATATTTTGATTTAACTCCATTAAATTGTTGTAGCTCTTGATGTCTTGTAGGATAGTTAAGTATTTAATCATGTAAGCAATTACAAAGAGTGCATGACATATAGACTCTAAAATCTCATAAATTATGTCACAAAAATGTATTGAAAGTAGATGAAGCTATTGCAAAAATATGTATATTCTCTTCAATCATTTAAAAATCATGTATACATATGAATGTGAGAGACTGACCTAGTATTTAAAATATCACAGAGTGAAGCATTCCCAAAAGGATATCAGTTAAGATGAGACCTTGACTACACTACCAAGCTCTAGGTCATTAGGTGATGCTCATATGTGCTAGCAAAACAAAAAATGCACAGATAATAGTTAAGGGGAGATGTGTCTCATACTTCCAGACTATATATGCCCTGCTGTCATGATTTAATCCCAGGCAGCAACCAAGCCCCAGGCAGCTGCTCACCCACTCCTTTACCAGGGGGATCAGGGAGAGAATCAGAAGGGCAAAAGGTAAACGACTTGTGGATTTAGATAAAGATATTTTAATAGGAAAAGCAAAAGCTGCACACACAAGCAAAGCAAAACAAGGAATAAATTCACTTCTTCCCATGGGCAAGCAGGTGTTCAGCCATCTCCAGGACAGCAGGGCCCCATCACGCATAACAGTGACTTGAGAAAACAAATGCCATCACTCCAAAAGTCCCACCCACTTCCTCCTTCTTCCTGCCACTTTATATCCTAAGCATGATGCCATGTGGTATAGAACACCCCTTTGTCAGCTGAGGTCACCAGTCCTGACTGGGTCTCTCCCAACTTCCCATGTACCTCCAGTCTCCTCATCATCATGGCAGTATGAAAAGCAGAAAAGACTTTGTCTTTGTGTAAGCACTGCTCAGCAATAACAAAATCATCTTTGTATCATATTGTGTTGAGCACAAATCCAAAACACAACCCCGTACTAGACCCTGTGAAGCAAATTAACTCTACCTGAGCCAAAACCAGCACACCTGCTCTGATATTTTAGGTGTGAGTGGGAAAGAAAGCAAACATGACTCTTTCACACCTCTGTAATAGCAGTGACCCAGGAAAATGTGCTAACTGGCTCCAGACATGGTGAAATTCTGAGTTTAGCCTGGGATAATTTAACCAGCAAAGCCAGTTGCTTGTGGGACCACCTAAGTCAGAAAACAACAAATGATAAACAAACTAGCTTCTCGGTAGAAGATATGTGTGAGACACTGGATTAATCTATTAATTATCAGGTCGGACCAACTCAAGTGTGTGTGTGGGAGGAGAAGGGACAGGTTGCATTTCATAAAGGTGAGGTAATGCCCTGTCCCACACCCCAACCCCTGTGAGCTTCATCAGGTAACCCCAGGACAGCTGTCATTCAAATGCAGCCTGGGACCACTGCCCATATCACACCCCAGAGCCCCTGACCCAGCCTCAGACTGGCTGACATACTGGAACTCCTGCCTGGGAGCAGGGGGTGTGGACACAGAGGGGGCAAAGCATCCAAAACCAGTAATATGGGGTCTCTGTGCTGTTTGAACCCTCCATCTCCTGGACTCCTGTAGCTGGGGTGGTGGCTCTTTTTCACTCTCCTTCTTCTTTTCTCTAATCTTCTTTCTTAATATTTTGGGTAACTTGAGACAGGATGGGCTGGATTTTACTAGGTTGTACGTGCTAGGATATACTAAGTCAATGCTTTGTGGAATGCCAAGTTCCCTTATTTTCTAAAATTTACCGGCAATATGATACAAAGTTTCCAAGTACATGGTAAAGCCATAGTACATCAGAGAATCATGGGAGTATGCTGTCCTCCCTTAGACTATGATTTAAATTTCACCATAGCCAAGAAAATAAACTGAAGAATTTTATATCAAATTGCATATAATTGTGGCAGAAATGAATGAAGGAGGGAGTGTTGGTGTTTTTTTCAAGGTTACTCAGAATTTTTAGTCCTTAAGATGCAAGGTTTTATTTTCTCTACTTACATTTTTGACAGCCCTCTATTTTTATTTCTTGTTTTCAGTTGATTTGTTGAGGAAAAAAAAAATTGCTGAATGGTTTTTGTTGGTGTGATCCAAAGTCCCATATATCAAGATCAATCCATTTTCTTTACACATATCTGATACATTTCATACCAGTGTTGTATCTGGTAAAGCATTTTCCAGGCGGATATTGAAAGAAGAGAGAACATTTGCTTTACAATGTTGTAATTAGGTGTTAGTTTTATTGGATTGTCTGTAACCATAAACCCTTCATTACTTCTACTATCAGTGTTGCTAATGACATTATGAACCTAAACCTTCTTATCCTGCTTTCTGTTTGCTGATATCTTCCATAATTACTGTTGATTCTCTTAATAATGACATAGCCTAACTATTAAGACAAAAGAAATTGACAATGGCAGTGTGTTTAATCTATATGTAACAGGAGATAAGAAAGAAAAAAAGAACAGAAAGGTAGAGAAATTCTCTCATCTATGTAATCTCCTCAGTGCAAAATCAGAAAAAGATCTCTAGATTAAAATTACATAAGTGTAAGCAACAGAGCATAAGCATTAAATATGATCTATAGGGATCTCACAATATCTGTGAAAATATTATAATCAGAGCTTCAATTTTTCCCCTTGTGATCCATCCTACAGCTCATGTGTTTCTAGCCACAATCTTTGACCCAACAGAAATAGTAAAGGAGATCTTTCTAGATTATAAAAACTCCCAAACAGACAAACAAAAAACCTGAAAAGTGTCTCTACTGGAACCTTCATAGTCTGCCTGCAAGTTTTATCTGTAAGCAATACTTCTTGCTTGGAGATTTCCCTTTCAAAAACAAATGGTAATTGTCTGGTTTGCAGTCTGTATTTTTCTTGAGCCTTTTATTGTTCCCCATACTTTAATTCCCTGCTTGTATAACTCATTCAATCTGTGTTATTCTTACAGCATTAGGGGTATGTTTAGGATTAAACTATCTTTAAATTTGTTGAACTGTTTATTCTCTAGTAATCTGGGAAATAAACTGAGATGTGTGGGGTGTTTGTTAATTTGGTTTTTTCTCTTTAAAAGTGCTGTACTGTGTTACAAAGGTTTTAACTAGATGTTCAGAAATGTTTTGAAAAAATGTCTGGTAGCAGATGAGCAATGAAAAACTCCATGAAATGTCAGAAACTAAATGCGTGTCTAGAGAAGCCCTCTATGGGTGTCACTAACATAGAGTACTAAGAATTCAAGTAATGAACTTATTACTTATGTAGAAATAAATGTGTTTGTGTGACTCCAAAGTAGAAGAAATATACATAAAGAAATTGCAAGTTGCTGTGAGGAATTGTTTGCTCTTTAAAGCATGCACACTGGGACCTATTCCTGTATAATATCATCAGTTGCAATTCTGAGTTTCACTATCATAGCAAGGTCATGTAGCACTAGAAATTTTGCTTTTATAACATCAAATCATGGCTAAAGTTATCATGTTGCAATTTGATGTAGAAAATCTTGTATTATAAGACATTAGTAATTAGTAGCATCCAGGCACTGGGCTCTGCAGGGACAACAGTGATGGGAATAGAATAAAGGAAGAGGAGAGCTTTAACCAATTTTTAGCATAGGCTTAACTACTGTATTTATTGTTTTGCACCAGGATGTGCTGCTACTTTTTTTATCTGAACAAGAAAGGCACAGATCAGTAGTCCAGAAAAGGTGATAGTAAGTTAGAAAATATTACAGTCCTGATTTTGAAAAACCTGGAATAATACAACATCAAGCCTCTCAGGTCAGGGAATGGCACTCTGCACAAAATAACCATTTATGGTGAGGTTTGCTGGTATTGCTATCTTTGAAGTTTTTAGGATTTTCTTCAAGTTGTATTTATGAAAACATTCCTTCATTTCAGGATAAAGAGAACGACATGCCAGTGACATCATCACTGATGCCAGTTGGGCACCAGCTATAGGATCTTCCGTCATGGTTATCTAGCTGAGCTTATCCTTCATCAAAGTATATGTGTAGCACAGGACAGTCCTCGAGGCCAAATAGTACACGCAGTACAGCCAGCACAGACCAGCACCCACTCAGGCCGACTGTTGGTGGAGCACTAACTCCTCAGTATACAGTAGTCTCCTTGTCAGGGTCCCTGCATTTTGTAAGAATACTTGAGCAACACTTGGTGGCTGTTTTGCCTTTGTCTTACCTGAGCTCCAGACAGAAGTTCTGCTAGCAAGCTGGTAGCTCCGAAAGCACCACTGAAACAGTATCATGAGCTTGTGTTCTGTGGAAAATATTCTAGACAAAGGACTTTAGTCAATCTGTTTTGCCTGAGATACTACAGTAGGGTGTAAAAATAGCCTAAGAGTCACATGTAACTCATAGTGATACTACTGATGAGTTTGAAAAGCTGTCTTATGTGACTAATTACCAAAAATACATCCTCTGCTGCCTGCTAAATGGTATGATAACATGGCACAAACAGATCTGAACTTTGGTGTGGTAGGTTGATTCTGGCTTGATGTCAGATGGCCACCCAAGCTGCTCTATTGCTCCTCTCCTCAGGTGGATGGGGGAGAGAAAATATAAGAAAAAGCTTGTGGGTTGAAATAAGAGCAGGGTGAAATCACTCACCAATTACCATCACAGACAAAACAGACTCGACTTGGGGAAATAAGTTTATTACCAATCAAATCAGAGTAATGAGACATAATTTCTCAGAGTAATGAGAAACAAAACTAAATCTTAAAACACCTCTCCCTTCCTCCTGGGCTCAACTTCACTCCTCATTTTCTCTACCTCCTTGCTTCCATAGTGTTTCAGGGGAATGGGGAATGGGGTGAACTGCAGTCAGTTCACCATACATTGTCCCTGCTGCTCCTGCTTCCTCACACTCTTCCCCTGCTACATCATGGGGTTCTTCCCACAGGAGACATCTCCAACATGAGTCCTTCACACAGGCTGCAATTCTTCACAAACTACTCCAGTGTAGGTCTCTTCCAGGTGGTGCAGTCCTTCAGGAACAAGCTGCTCCAATGTGGATTCTCTGTGGGGCCACAGGTTGTGCCTGGAGCCTACTCCAACATGGACTTCCCACAGGGTCATAGTCTTCTTTGGGCATCCACCTGCTCTAGCCTTAGCTGCAGGTGGATCCCTGCTTCACCCTGGACTGCAGGAAGACAGCCTTCCTCACCATGTTCTTCCCCACAGCCTGCGGGGGAATATCTGTTCTAACACCTGGAGTACTTTAGTTCCCTCCTCCTTCATTGACCTTGGTGTCTGCAGGCTTCTTTCTCCCACATTCGCACTCCTCTCTCCAGCTGCAATTGTTGCTGCACAGTTTTTTTCCCCCTTCTTAAATATATTATCCCAGTTTATGTTACCTCCACTACTGATGGACTCAGTCTTGGCCAGCAGCAGGTTCATCTTGGGGCCAGCTGGCATTGGCTCTGTTGGACAGGGGGGAACCTTCTGGCAGCTTCTCACAGAAGCCACCACTGCACTCTCATGTTACCCAAACCTTGTCAAGCAAACCCAATACACTTGGAACAGAACATTTTTAAATGTATCTTTTACAAATTTTTCTTTTTGAAGCTTTATAGAGGAATGTGTGTCAAAATTAAAGTAATGAAGCAGTTCCGTCCAAAGTGTCAAGACATTCACTAGGATTGGCCTTTTTTTGAAATTCAATTTTTAAGATTGCCAGTACCCTAATAAGTTTTTTATTTGGTGGTGGTGTTTCAATGGAATGGATCGCTAAGCCTAACTTCTGTCTGTGCTGCACACAAATGGATTTTCAACTTTCAGAGTTCAACATGGGCCTTAAAATCATTCTTAAATTTAATGACCTGCTTTCTACATATTATTATGTAGAGAAAAGTACAGCAAAGCCTTTGCTGGGTGGTAGTGAATAAGGATATACAAAACTTAAGAACTCAGTTGTGTAGCCTCCACTGTATGCTAGTGCCTGGGGTTATTCCTGTCCACATGCAAGACTTGGTATTTGCCTGTATGGAACTTCATGAGATTCCTCCCTGTATAATTCTACAACCTGTCAAGGTCCTTTTGAATGACAACAACCCTCTGCATCAGTCACTCCTTTCAGTTTTGTACAACTTGCAGCCTTGTTCAGTGTGTTCTGCCACATCCTCTTAGTCATTGACAAAGATTTTAAGAGGTATTGGGCTCCCTGGAGTACATCAGTAGTGCCTGTTTTCAATCCATTCACTGTTCATTCATCTGTCTCAGAGGATGCTGTAGAAGACAGTTGAAAGCCTTATTGTAATGGCATAACAACTTCCCTTCAATAACCAAGTCAGTCATATCAGATTGATTAAGCACCATTTGATTATGGCAAGTCCATGTTGCTAATTCCTGATCACATTGTTCCCCATGTGTTTGGAAAGGGTTTCCAGAAAGATTTACTCTTACATCACATTCCCAAAGATCCACAAGTAGGTGTGTAGTTCACCACATCCTCATTCTTGCACTTCCTGGGCATAAGATTGATGTTTCCCTACTTTCAAAACATTGGAGCCTCTCTCTGAAAGCTGGAACCTGTCCGCTGCACTGCAAGTTGTGATACATGAAGCCTTTATTGTTTTTAATCTTTAGTCTAATTCTGTTCTTCCAGCTTCTGCTTTTTGTCTCAGTTTTCCTGTTGGGTGCAAAGTGGTTCAATAGCACTGATCAAGTTTATCATGTTGGTTACTGCCTCTCACTTCCTTTTGGTTGCACCTTATCACTGCCTTTCCTGTGCACCAGCATCCCACATTTGCAAAGTGATTTCTATTTCCCAATACAATCTGCTAAACAGGGTTTGTGCACTTAGGTAGCAAACCCATAACCAAGCACATGTAGCATGAAGAGTTTCAGAGTGCTAGAGAGGCTCCAGCTCTCCACTACAGTCATCAAAAGGGCCCTCCTAGAGAGATAATACTTCCTTTTAGCAGCATGACTTCTCCACTGTGATGCAACTCAGTATGCTTTTATTTACTTCACACAATCCTGAACTTGTGGCTTGATAGACAGTCTCATGCTTCTAGTTTCAATAAAACTGATCACTTCTCAGTGTGAAGTCCGATTCCTGGTACTCAATGATTTTCTACATATATCCTCTGGCTTTAATATTTTTTAAATATTAATTATATTGAGCTCTGATTATAATATGCTAGAAAGTAAGGAATAGTATTGGGAGTTTTAGAGCCAGTGTTAGTTGTGTATGTGTTGATATGTAGACATTGCAAATATTTATATATAAGAACGAAATACATGCTTTCCAGGCCTCCGGAAAGAGCCCTTACTGCAGAGGTCTCCAACAATATTCTGGACAGTATTCACAGGAATAGAGCCAGAACGTCAAGGGAAGAGATTAAGTGTATCTGCCTGGTATTACCTAGACCCCACATCTAGGTACTGTTGCCTCACTTCCCCTATGACAGCTGAGGGAACACGCTCCCCCTTTCACCCCCCAGCTCACGGCCCCTGAGGTGCCCCAGAGACACACAGGGAGACCACAGGAGGGGAAGCAGAGAGAGAGTTTATTAGCATAACTGGAGTGTATATATAGGTTTTAGGAGAATCCAAATTACTACCGATAGAAATCAAGGGATAAATGACCAATGGGGAAGGGTTAACGATGGGCCAATAGAGAAACTTAAACAGACACCTTCAATGACGAATTCCTCGGTGCTTAGCTACACAGATAAGGAGTGCTTCAAGGGCTTTTGGGAAGAAGGAGGATGACTAAGTAAAAAAGAACAAAGAATCCATTTTACAACACAGTAAAAGCTTCAGTTTTTAAAGCATTCTGGCTAGTTTCTTCTTTTTCTTCAGAAACCCATCTCTGACATGATTTTTCCCATTTCTGATACTGCTCATTCTCTGCTACATTCCCCCACCTCCAGCCATGCATTGGAGTAAGGACACGCATTAACTAGAACAAGTGCAGCAAAGGTCACTGTTGTTGCAGGGGCCTGGAGCACATAACCTTTGAGGAGAGGCTGATGGACCAGATCTGGAGAAGAGTTCAGGGAAACCTTATGGTCGACTGCAAAAACCTACAAATGGCAATCAAGAAGATGGATCTTGGCTCTTCACAACAGTAAATGGTGGGAGGACAAGAAACAAGGAATGTGAGTTGAGACAAGAAAAGTGGATAGAAGGAAAACCTTTTTCACTCTGAGAATAGTCAAACAAAGAAGAAGGGTGCAAATTATTCCCAAAGCAGAAATTGCATTGTTTTACATGATGAAGACAGCTCACAATTGAAGTTCTTCAGCTTCACCAAAAATCTATTCTGTTGTCTGGCTATGTTTTTATTTTTCTTTTTGAACTCTTGCGGAATGGTTGCTTTTTACCTTTTCCACAGTAGAGCTTGGGGATAATTTGCTATTTAACTGTTTTAAAGAGATTTTTTTTCCCCATATTAAAGGCATTTTTCCTACTGAGATTTCATCAGGCCCAAAGCTGGGGATGGTTTTTATACTTGCTTTAATATTCCAAGATGTTTTTGTCCTGAGTGACTCTGGAGCTTGTGATTCCTGACTAAGTGTGAAATCTTACATTTGCCCCTACATAGTTTCAGCTGCTTTTTTGGAACAGTTCTCCAGCTCTGCCTGTCCTGACTTTTTGAACTGTACTTCTGTCCTTGGCAAAGGGGATGTTATGCTGAGCTGTAGAAGCCTGGCTTTTTGTAAGCAGAAAAGCAGTTTCTGGGGATTAGATTTAATAGAACAGATCTATTGTAAATCTAGTCTCTTGTTTCATGAGAGAAATAAGAATTAATTATACTGAAAGAATAAATATTCAATAATTTAAACACCAGTAAATAGGTCAATAGTTATTAACTCATTGACAGGGTAGTCCCAGTATACTTCTAATATTTACAATTTCTCAATATTTTCTAGGTAATTCAAACAACTCTTTGGTACACAAACTTATGTTAAAGTTGGGTTTGTGTTTTGCAAATTCTCAGATTTTGTACATGTAAAAGCTGGCACATTTTTATTTTCAATCTGTATTTAGGTACAAGAAAAAAGTTAAACAGGAGTATAGGGGCATCTTGATCAGTAATGAATCTTGGCCTGGCTCTTATACTGATCATTTTCCTGTGTATCAAGCAGTGTGTGTGACAGTACTCACACACAAAACTGACTTGTGGTTCTCACCTCACCTACAGGATCACAGAATCACAGAATATGCGCAGTTGAAGGGATTCACAAGGATCATCGAGTCCAGCACCTGGCTCTGCACAGGACCATCCCCATGTGCCCGAGAGCATTGTCCAAACACTGCCTGAACTCTGTCAGGCTTGGTGCTGTGACCACTTCCCTGAGGAGCCTGTTCCAGCACCCAACCACCCTCTGGGTGAAGAACCTTTTTCTAATATCCAAACTAAACCTCCCCTGACACAACTTCAGGCCATTCCCTCAGGTCCT
>JAWWLT010000080.1:77281410-77302413 GCA_035040995.1 Premnoplex brunnescens
ACCAGGACCCTCAGACCCCTTTCCATGGCACTGTTTTCCAGTATCGCATTCCCCAATCCAGAATTGCTTCATCCCAGGTGCAGAATCCAGCACTTCCCCTTATTAAACTTTATATGGTTAGAGAATGCCCAGTCCTCTAATCTGTCAAGGTCTTTCTGCAGGGTTTCCCTGCCTTTGAGGGAGTCAGCAGCTCCTCCCAGTTTTGTGTCCTCTGCAAACTTGCTCAGTATCCCCTCCAGTTTTTTTATGTCTGAGTCACTTATGAAGACACTGAAGAGCACAGGGCCCAAGATGGAACCCTGTGGAACCTCACTAGTGACAGGTCACCAGTCTGATGTCACCCTCTGTGTTCTACTTGTGAGCCAATTGCTCACCCACCCCATGTGTTTATCCAGCTGTGGGATACACATTCTGTACAGAAGGATTCTCTGAGAGGCAGTAATCAAAATCTTTACTGAAATCCAACAGGATTGCATTTACTGGCTTCCCTTGATCATCTGGATGGGTAACCTCATAATAAAAGGAAATCAGATTTGATAAGCAAGAAGGCGTGCTGTCTGTGACCAATGACTGCATTGTCTTTGGAGTGTTTTTCAATACCTCTAAGAATAATCTTTTTCATAACTTTACCAGGCATTGAAGTGAGACTGATAGGCATGTAGTTTCTGAAGTCCTCCTTCTTGCCCTTCTTGAAAATTGGGACAGTGCTCACCAGCTTCCAGTCAGTCAGGACCTCTCCAGATTCCCAAGATCACTCAAAAATTGAGAGAGACATCAGCCAGCTCTTTGAGGATTCTTGGATTAATCCCATGAGGCCCCACAGATTTGTAGGGATCCAGCTAGAGCAGCAGATCCCCCACAATTTTAGGGTCAACACTGAGCTTATCATTCTCACAGTCTAATTGATAAATACTTAATATTTTATTGTTTGATGGACTGTTAGTTTCTCTTTATATATAACTTTGGTATATTTACTTGTTAAAAGCATTCATTCTCTGTAGCACAAATTATTTCTCAGATAATCATTTAGGAAATATAAAGGCAATACAATTGTTAACATCTTTTGCTTTGCCTATGGATGTTTGTGAAAAGCTGATGTCTAAATACTATCTGCCTTTCTTCAAGAGGAAAGATGAATAAACCCTGAGAACTTCCTAAAACAACAGTATTTCTATTACCATTGAACTTCTGTCAAATCCTACTGAAAAGTTTAACTGTGATTACGGCTTTTCAGGGAAATTACAAAGGTGAGAATCTACTTCATTTGTTGTGCTATTTTCTTGCTAATATTTATGAATTTGAGTGCTGAACTGAGTACAGCTGCACCAAAGCTAGAGTGAAGAAACTGGATATCTGGGAGACACAGTTGCACGGAGATAAGTGGTAATTTTCAGCTGAAGGAAATGGACTAAATGTGAAATATTCAGTTGGGAACTTTAAGAATTCCAGATGAACAAAGGATATTTACAATAAAAAGATATAATTCAACAGAAATAATAAAGAAAAATACTGAATGCCTGTGTATTATTTAAGTAAGGTAATTTTTTACATAATCTTGCAACAGCATCTTCTTTGGCAAAGTTGATGCCTACTGTATGTTTTTACTCATGTGTGGGTACATAGTCAGTTCTTTTGAGCAAACAGAAAAGCAATTGTTTGCACTATATGCAGCAATTTAGCCTTCTTTCTTGTGTGAAGCTAGTGGTCTTCCGCTAGGAAATCATCTGTGCTGTGACCTTTTCAGAGTGCAGGCTACCTTTTAAAACCTTTTTGTGCTGTTCCTTCTGATGCTTGCACACACATATTTCATTCATTCTGCATCCATACAAGCCTTGTTTCTGTTACAAATTTGTGGAAACTATGTGTGCAAATATTGACACCGTCTCAGGACTTGCTGCCATACAGCTTCAGAAGAAACTGGAGTTCTGCATCTGCACTTTCAATTATTGGCATTTGATGGCTGCTATTAGCCCATCCTAAGTGCTCATCAAACTCTATGTTTGAATAATCATATGCAAGAGGAACACTATGAAGAGTGGGTATATTTGTGAAGAACAGGAGATATCTTCAGCTTGAAGCTTCAGTGAGAACTTCCTTGAGGCTTCTCAGTCCTTATGTATGCTCTGCACCAATAAAATAGATCAGCAATGCTTTAAAGATTAGCAAATGTTCTAAAAGCTCAGGCAGCAACTTATGTGGGGACTTTGATAATCAGAGTCCAATATGATACAGTGCCAGGGGAATCTAAGAAAAGAAGCAAACAGGTTGTTTTATCAGGCTTTTGAAGTACTGCAATCAGAATTATTCTCTACATTCTATATTTAACAGAGTGTAATAGAACGTATATCAAAACAAGCATCCATTGTTAATAAGTTGCTCATGGTGTCTGAGCTAACTTATAGACAACCTAAAATACAAATTTACTTCAGATTTTACATCAAATTAAACAGAGGGGAACTATTTTTTGGCTGTAAATTTTAGTCAAAATCATTCTTCAATAAACCTTGGTTATGAAGACTTTGAGAATCCTTTCAAAACTCAGCATTTATGTGATCAAATACATTGATGTGGCTATTCACTGCTGCATTCAATTAATGAAAATTTAGCATATTATGTTGCTGTCA
This sequence comes from Premnoplex brunnescens, assembly GCA_035040995.1. Taxonomy (NCBI): domain Eukaryota; kingdom Metazoa; phylum Chordata; class Aves; order Passeriformes; family Furnariidae; genus Premnoplex; species Premnoplex brunnescens. The sequence goes on from JAWWLT010000080.1 coordinate 77,284,035, forward strand.
GATTCCTGCTAGTGTTGATCATGTTTCTCTCTAGAGCAAGAAACTGGTGTGCTGTTGGCTTCCAGACAGACTCTCAGTGCTAACTGCATTTTGGGCTTAGATGTAAAAAACATATTCAAACATTATTCAAGACTGTTAAAAATTGGACATGATTGGCTGAGATCATAAGAAATGATTGAGAACTTGGTTAAAAGCGTTGCATTATGGAGACAGGTCCTTGTAAATAAGCAGGCACTGCTCCCGCAGCAAGGAATCAAGCATGGAGATAGGGTGGTTTTAGTTATACTTAGGGCTGCCATAAAGACTTAGGGCAGCCAATGGATATAATTCAGCAGGAAGTGATCTGGCAAAGAGTTAGGAATTATAGCACTGAATCTCAAACCTGGTACTGCAGGACCAGTTTTTCAGAGGATGTAGCTCCAAGGGCAACGTGAGAAGTATTAGAGTGAGCTTCTGAAAGGCGGATGACCTAACAGTAAAATTAGCAAGCTACACTGATCCAGGGAAGAATCAGTAGTAGATCAGGAGTGCAATAGATTTTGATTACCATGTAAGTTACAAATGAGAATTGCTTGGAATTTCTTTTTGCTGTAGAAGACCAAGGGGTTCCAGTTAGATGCCCTCAGTGCAGGAACCCATTGAGGCAAAAAGATTGGTAGACTTTTGAGTATGTATTACATGCCCATTCCCATCTCACCTTCTACCAGCAGCAATATTCTTTGTATTCACATGCAATCCTCCTCTATACACCTAAATTATGTCTCTACCCTTCAAGTTATTCAGTCTTGTTCATTTGTAAAAAAATTGACCTGCTCTTTCAGAGAGGAGATGAACAAAATACTATCATTCTATCTCTGCAGCAGTAACTGGAAGAGTGGTTCAGATTGGACCTTTTTTGAATAATCTACATACAATTCTAATAATACTGCATCCAGAAATATCTTTTTTCCCTCACAGTTTGTTCTGGTTTTGTGTTGTTTGTTTTTTGGGTTTTGCGGGTTTTTTGTTTTTGTTTTTGTGTTGTTGTTGTTGTTTTTGTTTGGTTTTGTTTTTTAAGTATGGTTATACATATAATGTAAGCAGCAGTTAAGAGGATTTGAACCCGTCATTGTGATAAGCTAAATGGCAGCATTATCAAATTTTAAATGCGATTAAGTCTTGAAATCTCTTTTAAAAATATCAACCAGGGTGTTATGAATGTGTGCCGAGTTACAAATAAATAGCCATAAATCTATCCTGAGCTGATTAATATTGTTCTCTATAACACAGCTACCACAGAACTCTACTAAGATTTAGAATTCGCATCTTTTCAGAGAGTATTTTTCAGAAGTTTATTTTTCCTCCATGGGCACAATTAATTAAGGTAGTCTAAAGAAAACATATATATATGCTTTGTTTGCCTAACTAGATAAATGTAAATTGAAATCTGTATCTAAAATATTTTTGTCAGAAACAGAAGATAACAGTGCAAATGCAAAAATTCAATTAAAAATTTTCAAATAATTTCTTCCTAAGAGATACTAATGAATTCTATCACTGAAGAGCTTCTAAATTAGTTACTTTTAACATCCAATTAAATAAGATTTGTTTATTTGAAAAGCCTAAAACATTGAAGCTTTTATTTTCTACCTTCTCTCTCATTCACAATAATTTCAAAGCTTGCTTGGAATAGATAAGCAGCACTTTATAAATATAACTTTTAATATTTTGATAGATTTAGTCATTCATAACCATTAAATACAGTAGATATCGACTTGGATGTGATCTGGAACTAACCTCTTATTTTCCGCATTACAGGCAGTGATCAGACAGTCATCAGCATAATCTTTCAGAATTGATTTTCTAGATTGGAATGAGTTAAAGATATTGTGTTAGCTTTTCTTGATCAATAAGTCCCTGATAACTGTGTTATCTATGTATATCTTTTGTCTGCCTTCACTGATGGAAAATGTATGATCTTAGTATTCTTCCATTAATTTTCAGCACAATTGGATAACCTCCCACAACGGGCAAGGTAAGACGACATACGTGGATACTTACCAAGAGTACAACCTCACAGCTATCATCCACAATTTTGTAAAGATCCTTTGACTGAGGCATGCCTAAATGAATATCTAAAATTTCTGACTGCTCAAGAAATCCTTATTTGACTTAATCAAACAAAGTGTAATGTAAATTATTTCCCAATTTAAACCTATTCCAAAATATCTTTACTTTGGTTTTAAACAAAAACTTCTTAAAAAAATTGGGTATCTTCTTCAACTATATTAAGCTTAACATTTGTAAGGGTTTATTTTTAGAATGGGTAGAATATTATTGATTTGATATTAGAGTGCTAATAGGAAGAGAAAAGATTAAAACTAAAAACCTGGATTTGAAAAGGGTAAGGTTAAGAATACAAGAGAGTTAGTAACGTTTTTCATCAATTTACTTTATTTCAGATTTGTAATAATTTTTATTTTTGCTATTTCTTATATGTAGTTTTACCATACTTTATAACATTGAGGCCCTCTCTGTTTTTCACTCTCTTCCTCCAGGCAAGCTGGTTGGGCATTAGCAAGTGTGTGGGAGGGGACACATCCAGGACAGCTGATCCCAACTGACCAAAGCAGTATCCCACGCCTTGTAACATCATGCTCAGCAAAGTCAGGGAAAGAAAAATAAGGCAGGGGGACATTTGGAATGATTGTGTTTGTCTTCCCAAGTCACAGTTACACATGATGGGACCCTTTCCTGGGGAGGGCTGAACACCTGCCTGCCAATGGGAAGGGGTGAACGAATTCCTTGTTTTGCTTTGCTTGCGTGTGTAGATTTAACTTCAACTGCTGAACACACTTCATCTCAACCTGAGAGGTTCCTCACTCTCACCCTTGCAATTCTCTTCCCCATCCTACCAGAGGAGACTGAGCAAGTGGCTGTGTGGGGCTGGCAGGCTGGCTGCCAGAGCTAAACCACAGCAGTGGTCCATTTCAACGACAGAGAAAAAAAAATAAGTAGTACTTCACGTTTTTGCAAATCAGTTTGGCAGAGTTATTCGCACCACATTTCTAGCTATTCCCGATTCTTGTGGAGCTGGCCATCTCTCACTTGTTATCAGATGTCCTTTATTTTTATTTTTTTTGTTTAATATTCTAATATGTAGTTACTGTTTTATGTAGTTTAATATTTATGCATTATTATTAGAAAATAATAAAAATAAAAGACAAAACAAAAACAAACTAGCAGCTTCCAAAGATTTTAAAAGGAATTTCAGAGAAATATGAACTGTAAGAATAAAGTATTGCTGTAAATATTTGCAACTGTAGGCACAAATCCTGATAGCATGGGATGTGGCTAAAAATGTACCCACTATTTAAATAATTCAGAAGCAATTCCAAATAGCTTCCTGGAAATTCTTTAATTTTTCCTCTATAAGCTCTTAAAAAAAAATAAATAAAAAAAAAAAATCACCTAGTTTCCCAAAGCATTTGAAAAACTGCTACAACTATGGAAATTTCAAAATAAGAATTAAAAAAATAAAATACAGTATGACCTCGTTACCTATCCCCTGACCATCTGCAAAACTAGAACCTGGGGAAAAAGGTTAAGTAATTTAAAATGTTTATATGATTGCTCTAACAACTCAAGCTTAAACGAACCTCTATATTCTCATGAGTTGGTCTTCTTTGGGATTTATTCTAATTGCTTTTTATCCATACATTTTTCTTTCATTTCATTATTCCTTTTGTAATTCACAAAGGATATTCCACTCATTAATGAGAATTAGCAAGGCGTTATTAAGATCAAACGCCCTTTTTCATTTTTGTCCTTTTGCTCAAGGGCAACTACTGCAGATCTTTCTGATATCCTGGATAGTAGGGAAAGTAATTTATTTCATGCTAAGTTATTCTTCAGTGCCAGAATCCCAATGTCATATGGGCCACTCAGTGACAATCCTGTTCACAATATTACCAAGAGCATTTAACAGCACTCTTTTACTGAAGGATTTCTCTCCTGAAGGTTAAAATGTTTCATTGCTGGAAGCAACACTACAGCTGGTCTATGAGATGAGAGAGACAACCCTGCCCTCTGTCCTAAAGTCAATTAAATACAGCCCTGAAGGGCACAAGCAACTGAAAGTGGATTTTTATCTTGTATGTACAATTTCTGTCAAAACCAACAGGTGTTGATTCTATAGTACCAAGAGCAGTACTCAGAATGTACCTTAGTGTGTTAAATCTACTACTGTATTCAAGCAACAAAGATTCCACTGGTTTTTTTATGACCCTTGCTAGAGTCTACTCTTTTCATTTCCTCATATTTAGGACTAAAAGCAGAGTTCCTGCGTAGGCAAAATGCAAATTAAAATAAATTATTTGGATTCACAAATCCAATCCTTTTTTTTAGAAATTGATTTAGGTGATACTAAAAAGGGATAAGATACTGCTCAATCCAGTGTGTTTCATCTGAACAGCTTCCCAAGAAGTTTAACTGTAGAGCTTCCTTGTTTTGGGATTTGTTTGCTGGGGAGTTTGTATTTTTAGTCCAGCTAGCCATTTTCCAAGCACTTACCTGGTACCAGCCCCTTCCAAGGGGCTGAATGCACCTGGCTTTCTGCTATGTGCACGAACATATGGCATCTACATACAAGGCCAGTAGACTTATTCTAGTGAAATTTAAATGTCACTCTTTTGGGAAGGTTAGGAGACTCACTTTTTCTGCACATTGGCCATTCCAGCAACACATTAATTAAATGTGCAACGTAGTCTGCCCTTCTCTTTTATGTGCTTTAATTTCCTATTAGAAAATGCAAGGAAGACACCATACATAGACACCTCTTTTTGAATTTGCAGGTATACCTTTCTCCTCTGTCTTTCAAGTTCCATCTGCCATTAGGTTGTCATCACCTCACATGTTGTTATTTCAGTTAAAAAGACCTTGATAATATGACTTAATTTTTAGTACACACAGTGAATTTCTGTTAATTATAGACTGGCCCTACTGATAAGGACCTAGGTAAGCAGAACTAAGCTGACCAACTGAGTCAGTAAAAACTGAAACATGGAAATTTTTGTTGACGTTTTTTACATGTCCACACAACTGGATTCTTAACCGAAATTTGGAATTATTTGTAAAGAATGAAATTGTGAGTTTCTTGGCACAGAAGAAGTCATTGGAAGTAGTATGGAGAAATCACCTGCAGGCTGTGAAACACCTTGTTGGTTTCTCTAATTGCATTTTATCTCCCACTGCATCACACTTAGTTAAACAACAAAAATATATACCAGAAAAGTAATACAGATGAGAAACTGCTCCCTCAGAGGTTCAGGAATTTTTCAGTCTAATTCAGTCTAGTGGGTCTGGGAAAAGGCAAAGAGAGGTAAATGGTACTGTCAAAAGAAAAGAAAATTTTACTAGATAGTAATAAAATGTTTTGTATTATGCTGAAAGATAGAGAAAGAAGGTGCTGTATCAAACATGAGGATATTAGTTTTTTTAAGCAATACAGTCATCCTGGTCTTCTGTCTTTTTCCCAAGAAGAACTAGAATATGACTAGCAACCAAAAACTGAATTTTATTAGATGTTTGTTGTACTTTTGTGTCACTAATTCCCAGGAACTTTTTGTTGTACTGAGCAGCCTTCAGTTGATTAAGTACATTTCTAGGAGAACACTGCTTTCCAACAGATGACTGAGAAATCTGGGCAATCCTATTTAATTCTTGCTGTTCTGCAAACTTATCTAAGGTCATCAAACACTCCCTTTTTCAGCAAAAGCAGTATCCACTGAGGCTGACCGTTTTCTTCACTATGAAAAATATTTCTTCCTGTCTCAAAATGAGAATCCTAGTGGACAGGACAGCGGCCCATGCCACCCACAACAGACACCTGGTATCCAGGGATCATGATTTGAAAACTGTTATTCTAGGTCATTAAATGTTTGCGAGGAAACCCAAGCGATGTTAATGCTCGAATCGGGTAAAACACAAATATCCAACAGTGTTTCTGAATCTATTTGAGTGCAATAGGCAGTCACAATCAGTAAATCAGGTGGTGAGGATACCACCTTGTTCCCATAGCTGAATTAGGTTTTCACTTCCATCCTTTGCCCCTGCAAAGTGTTGAGCTGTCTAATAGACAACATGTTGGCCAAACTCATAACCTGGAATCACCAAATCTGTTGCTTTTAGGGTTGTAGCTGCTTTTTAATATTTCTATCAAAATATTTGAACTAAGGTTTGGTTTCAAAAGGAAGGAAAAATTTCTACCTAAACTGAAACTTTTGCCAGTGTGTACGAAATTTTATTTACTGTCAAAATCTGTCTGCTGGAATTCACCACCATTTCATATATGTTAAAAAAAAAGTTTATTTCTTATAAATAAAATATGTTATTTCTTGTTTAAATATAGACAATATTGAATTGTTTGGCTGTTACTTATAAGAGTAAATGCAGGTATTTGTACTGCGAGAGACAACAAAAAGTAGTGTATTATGTGGTGCAATGTCCAGAGTAAAAGTCAACTTTGAAATTTCGAAGTTGAATGCTTTTTTGACCAAATTAACTGTATCCTCTGATGGAAAAAAATAAAAATAAAAATCCTCTATATCCTTAAGAAAAAGTACTTCACTACACAGATCTTTGGAAATCATGCTTCTTATTACACAGTGATTTTAAAGGATCTGCGTAAAGTAAAACAATTGTTTGGTAAGATTATCCAGTGTGTCTTCTGATCCAATAAACAGTGTGTCAAATTAGAATGGCTGGCAAGAGGTTTGAAACAAGCTACAGGCTGCTTTTCCTAAAGTGGGAAACTTAAACAACAGAATTGTATGAACTGCATATTCAAGGTACTAGAATCAGCTGGACAGATGACATAAGGAAGGGGAATATATCAACCACTAAGACATATTAAAAAACCGGCTTTGATCAGTTATTAGCCTTCTGAAATTCTTATTCCCCTTTCAAATAATTGCTCCTATTAATACACATTAATGTTTTTGGAGACTACTATTTCTGTCTCAGCCACTTAGTTGTCAGAAGGGATGATTTCAAATACCTGTCTTCCTGCTGCCAGAGAGTGCTCTGGAAGCTTTATTTTATCTCCCATCTTGTACTCATTCAGTGTGTCTGACAACAAAGAAACCAAAACTACATTAGCAGGAACTTTGGAAGTGTACTAAAGCTTGTGAAAGAAGGCTTTAAGACATTCTTAACCTGATTAAGAATTACCCTGCAATAGCCTAGAGTGGCATGTGCTTATAGTACTTCAATCATGTATCAGACACAGCTAGATCATCATGACAGCATACCTAGGTTATTGAGTTCCTTTCTATTAAGGCCAATTCAGGCTTTTTTAGCAGAACCATGGGTAAAGAAACTGACTTTGTCAGCTAGGAAAGAATGAGAAATATGCATAATTTTCAGTATTTCCAACTACAAAATGCAATTTCAGTTCTCAAGTTATCTTAGCAAGCATCTGTCAGGGTTTGAGAATACCAGTTGTCACAGAGCAGTGAGTCATATGGTTCATAAGACAGTGTGTTGACGTGCTGTGAAGAGCATCCTCTTGGGCACAGGAAGAAATGGCTCCCATCCTCACTCAGTGCTGCTGTTAATTGCAGTCACGGCTGGGAAGGAAGGGCACTGGCAGATACCTCTGTTTAGATGCTTTATGTGACTCTCACTGTGGTACCTTGGGACAACGTGGAAATGGCAAAAAGTGGAATAATCCTATAATAAAATCAGACATAGTATATTATGTTCATATTGTTGTTAAACTATAGAAATTTCATTTGATAAACATTTCCTGATAATGTGAAATATGCTTATGGGCTTTAGGCATCAGTATAAAAGGTATGAGAAAACAGACTGAAAAAAGGACACAAGAAAAGGAAATTTTTAGAAACAATCAAACTGGGTTATACTGTCACTTTGGTTCCCCTGCAAAGGTTAGCTTGGCAATATGGGTATCTAACATCCTTCTGAATGTGTATGAAGTTAACATATGCTAAAAATACCAACCATTATTGGTATTTTGCAGCTATAGGCATTCTTTACTCTGTGTGTGAAACGTGGTGTACTTTTTTGCTGTACTGACCTTGAAATACGAGGTTAATTGCAACAGAACCTCACAGTCAGGCCCATGCAATCTGACATCTTTTCAGCCTGGTTACCAGAGCTACCAAATAAAATAAGACATTCAGTAATGGAGAAAAGTTTTGGTTTTGTACCCATAAGATTTGTCTAGATGCATCACACATATTTATTTATAAAATACATAAAAATGACTATAAAAAATGACAACTGTTTTTTTTCTTACTGAGTCTGGAGTAATTCTTTCATATGAAGTGTTCAACTGTTTATTTGCATTTTTGACGCTCTGATCTCTACATAACTGGATTCCAAATACCTGATTAAATTGTATTGATAGAGGAGGGATTTACCTATCTGTGGACATTCCTTTCCTGGTGAAGTTCTGTGTGGTATCTGCAGGAGAAGGCAAGTATGTCTCCCAGAGGCCTCTCAAACTCCTTCAACAGATGCTTGCTCTAGGGATTCAATTCCTCATTCTTCTGCTTATGTTATTAACTTCCAACTTCCTGATGGTCAATATCCTGAGCATAGCCATAAATTGCTTGCTTTCTAGACATGAACCAATTTCTTTTTCCTTTTGCAGCTTGACAGAGTTCTGTAGGTTTTCCATATTTTATGTCAGGCTGCAATGTCTTCTGTGGTTCTGGTCACTGTTTGATATTTTATACTGGGTTCTGTCAGAGTTCTATATTTGTCTATCTGAGTCATTAATTGAATAAAAATGATAGATTAATCAAAGGATTCAGGCATGTTTATTCTTTATTAAACATGCATTTTATAATAACATCATATTTCTGTTGAGGTGTTATTACTTTTAATCTTATTCAATACAATTTAATCTCTCATCCTAACAAATGTATTAGCATTTTTGGTTTCACATATCTTTTTGAATGTGCTGAAATCCTCTTTCTCAAAAAGTGTTTATGCTCCTATATAGGTGTCAGAGCCTTGCTTGAATAATTTCAAGACACTGCAACAAGGTCTGTTATTCCAGCCACTTGGGAATTCTGTGTCCTCGCCCTGCCTTTCTGGTTTAAGAAGATAATGTTGTCCTCTCTGTAACCATGCTTTCTTGTAATATTACTGAGTGGTATTGGGTTCTTGAAGAAAGAACTGAACGCAAATGATGAAGTTCCTGCAAAATCTAAAATTTCATTGCAGGGAGGCTGCTCGTAGGGGCTCAATGGATTCATCTTCAGCAATTTTATGTGTACAATAGGGGAATATATGTAATCTCTCAATTATTTTAGTATTTGCAATTTGTGGCCATCAGCATAGTCTTAGGTCTTGACCTTCACAGTCAGTGGAGTTGAAGTTGGTTGAAAAGTAGTTGTCCAGTTGTTTTCTGCATAAGCACCAAATTTGAAAGGGATATTTGCTGCAACGAGGCAAGGTTTTTGTTTCTGCCACTTATATATGATTCTGCATCACACCAAAGTCTTCCAGCACACTGAATACTGTTGGACATTTGTAGCTGTACAGACTGTGACAGCACAGTCACCTAGTGGAAAGTTAAGGCTAAGATAACATTGATTTTCCCATGGTAAGAAGATTACACAATATAGTGCATAAACACTGCACTGAAAAGCATATTAATAATCTAATTTTACAAGTCATAGAAAACAATGTAATTTAAATTTTGTACATTTATTTTGCAACAGCAGCATTAAATAACTTCTGCATTTTCCACAGGGAAATTTGGAACTTAGTCTTTGGAAACAAGTATGAACCCTTTCATAATATGATCTACATCTATACTTAGTCTATATTGTATATATCCATACAATGAATTTGTCTCACGTGAGTATAGACTGCCTTCACACAGAATATTAAAGCTCCTTGACAGAACAGATCTACTTTATGAGCACAATTAAAACATTTGGCTGCCCCTTTTCACTGTTTGGTTGTTTTCCAGGTCTGCTTATGCAGAGTTGCTGTTTCTGTCAGATGAAATATATAGGCACGTTACCTTGTCTGACAGAAACAGTAAGCATCAAGGGTTTCCTGAGAAGGAACATCAATATGCAGCTTGTGAAATGTCATATTTCCCAACACTACTAATTGCATTATCGCCTTAACATCAGCTTCTAATAATAGCTATAACTAAAATGTGTGTACTGCTGTTTATTATCTTTAAAGAGAATTCATCTGACAGACTGCACAGCTCTTTTATCTCACCCATTGCCTTAAAAGTCACTCAGAGACTATTTCAGATGAATCAATGGCAATAATCCAATTTAATTCAACAGTGGGAGGCTAGAACCACAGTGACAGGAAAAATGTCCTCCTCATACATATAGTATGATGGGAGTTGATATTTGTATTTTTAAATTGTGCTCTTTGGGGTTTTTTAAGTTTTCTTTCTTTTTGCTTTTTCTTTCCTTCTTTTTCTCTTTTTTTTCTGAAATTTTCAGTTTTAAATTAGGTATGACATGTAATCTAACTGGTTGGGCAGCTGCTCTCTGGAAAAGTGAAATTTATTGCACTGAAAAGAGTCCATGTTAAACCTAATCTTATTAACCTATTCAAATTCTTTTTTTTTTTTAAAAATGCAGCTGATATATATCTTGTTTTGTTTCTAAGAGGGAAAGGTAGTACCTTATGAGAGGGCAGCAATGTATAGTAAACAAAATAGAAAAAACTATTCTGTGGATGTATATGAAAGAGAAACAAAACTTGTTCCACTTACAAAGGTATGATTTATATTTATTTACATACATATGCATATGAATGCTATATGCAGGTATGTTCAGCAAAACATGTAAATAATTCAGGTAGTCACTAAAGGAAAAAAAGCAACTAAGTGCAGCACAGTCTTTTTGGAATACTTTGAAGATAACCAAAGGTTTGTGAAGTAGATACACACAGAGGTTCATAGCAAGTGGCACGAATGTTCAAGAAACAACCTGAATTAAATAATCTCTGCTGAAAAATGTAGATAAGATCCAAAAAATGTTATCAGTAGGCATAAATAGACAATGATGGATGCTGAAACCCTTGAGGAAAAACAACAGCATCTAAGACTAACTTGCTCATAAGCCTCATTTACAACATTCCATTTCAAAGTTAATTAACCCAAAGACATTAGCTCAGTTGGTTAAAGCATGATGCTAATAACGTCAAGGTTGTGGGCTCAGTCTCCGCATGTGCCATTCACTTAAGAGATGGACTTGATGATCCTTCTGGGTCCCTTCCAACTCAGAATACTGTGTGAGTCTGTGAACTGGAAAAGCAGAGAGGTAAAGGTATAGCAAATACAAATTTAGCAGGAAAAGAAATTGGATATACTAAGGGTGAGGGTTACACTGGAATCTGACCTGAGTCACTGAAGGCATGGCAGCACAGAAAGCTCTGCAGGAGTGGAGCAGAGAGAAAAAAATGGAAGTGAAATTTTTGGGGTCTTTCTAGAAGGGTATAACAAGAGTTACTGAAGTAATACTGAGGCAACAGGAAAACCACAGGAACACAAACCCCTGAAAGCCCAAAGATAGACAAGCCATAAATAATTTCCAGTGTCTGAAAACACTTCAGTGATCAAAGGGGGAGTAGAGTGGCTTTGAGTATAGCCAGCTCCAGTTTAGCAGTAAACTTTTAAAAGTAGTTCAGAAGAATCTGAGAGGTGAAAACAATAGACTACTTATTTTCCCTGACCTTACCGAGAATTAGAGTGAAGAATATGAATTGAGAGTTTGGATGACAACTGTCAAGTGTACACAAACCAGAACTATAATAAAGATTTTGAATTCAGTTAGCAGTCAATCATGTTTGGAAAGCCCTTAAACTGAAATTTTCATGAAATGTAGAATAAAAGAAAGTAATTTCTCATGCACTTGTTAAGTACCAACAGAATTGACAACAAACTGCTCAATACCTCTGAATGATCATTTCATATCACAGCTCTTCCTTGTTCACTCTATAAAAATCTTTTTAAATAACCAGTTGCGACCTGGCAATGTCTTTGTGTTTAGCTATCATTAGTTGTTATGTTCTAACACTTCACAGTGCAAAGTTTGCAAACTCCATCAGGCTATTAAGAACAAGTTAAAATAAATGTATGCCATACTCGTATTTCCTACCTCTTCCCAAATGAGTATTTACCATGTTGTATAGATCAATGTCTTTCAGCATAACAATCATTTTAAAGCTCCAGTGGCCCAGTTTCTTCCATATTTGCTATAATTGCGTAACAACAGGGATTTCACATCCTGTAGTAAAGAATGTGGATTTTCTTGGCAAAATTCATATAGAATGTATTTATATAGGCATGCCAGCTATAAGTGTAACACACACAAAAAAGGGAAGGATTAGAAAAGTAATAACATTTCAAGGATACTCTCAAGAAGGAGAGAAACTGAACTTACCACACTGTGACGCAGAAGTCTATTGCCATAGTAATTTTTGTAGCTTCTTCATAAAAAGGACAGAGTTCGAGTCTATTAATTATGACATAGATCAAGAAGCATGTCAAGCTTGTCCACCTTCTGTAATACTGCTCTTCGTAACAATCTTATACCAAATGCTACAACTGCTTAGACTGCACTAAGACTTCAGAGAGATTATTAAAATTTATTTCTCCTGTTGGAAGAAAACCCCAAACTGAAACAATATCTTGAAATTATTGAAGTATCTGTGTTAGCTTTCTTTCTACAGCCTGTTGGCACTGTATTTAACTGCTTTTATTAAAATAATTAAGGATAGCATAAATATACTCTCTCTCTCTATATATATATATGTATATATATTTGTATATGTGTATATATACATATATAAAATATTTTTTACCTATTTTTTTGCCTATTGTTCAACAAATTAACTAATTATATGTAGTTGGAAGGGTTGATATTAGTTCAGTTTCTCAAAACAGCCCAAAAAAACCCCATGGTATTTATGTTTATCAACAGATTTGGAAATAAAGCAGGAGTTTCTTTAGTGGTAGGTTTTGGAAGTTTTTTTTGTTTTGTTGCCTTCCCCCCCCATCCCCCGAAGCTGAACTGTATAGTCAATGGTTCTGATATAGAAAGAAATAAAAGAGGTTTGACTGATCAGAAACCCTCATACTAAGTGCAGTTGCAGAGAATGACTATTTTAGTTGCATGAACAGAACAGGAAGGTTCTTGAACATTGAATTTTTTCATAAGAACAAAATGAAAAAAAAAAAAACCACAATCTTGGGCCCATTACAATAAAAATTTTTCATTGAAGATAAGTGGATTTAGATTACTTGGATTTTCAGGGGAATGCAAAACAAGATTTATGTCTTTTGGTTTGGCAGAATGCAAAGCTGCCTAAAGTGCTAAAGGAAATAAATTGAGTATAGAATTTTTTTATATTACCCATAAGACTTATTTCTGTAGTCCCTTATATTCCAATGATTTTCATGGAGATGGCCTAGATTTGCTAAGGCTTTGAGTTTTGGTTACTCAAGATTTGGTGTTGTGACAGGTAGTATAATGGAGGGTAAAAATAGATCCTGGGGATTGTATCTTCAGTTTTATGCTCCATTACCAGCTGCCACTATGTATCACAGACCAGGACTGTCTGTTCTAAGGGGAGAGAAATCGGAAAGATCAAGCAGGGACAAGCACACAAGGACTTCTGTTTTAGGAAAAGCCAGATCTACTTGATGAAGACTTACCCAAATGAAGACTCATAGACACATCTTTTGGCTTATTAGAAAGTTTGAGATGTGAGAAGGAGCAGTCTCAAACAGAATAAATCAGGGATATGTCAAAGAACCTTTCATTGCTAATAAATTCCTGGAATTCAGATGAGTTTGTGTTCAAAGATCTGATCAGCTTCGACCTGTGTCCTGTCTTAGTCTTAAATGCTTGAAATAGCCCTGAGGTTTCCAATGCCAAATCTCCTGAGCACAATCAATGTGGTTGAACAGCATGTATTTACAGCCTGTGGCCGAATAGTAATGATGTTCTTGTGTAGCTGTGGTTAGTACAACCTTCACAAAACTACATAATGTTAGTTGTCATCACCGTGTTGAATATATTATACTCACAGGCTGTACATCAGCATTGCAGCAGCTTCTGTTGGTTAATGGGTCACCTAAGCAAAATGACTGGGAAGATTACAGCTGAATTCCCATTGGACAAATGTCTTAAGCATAAAATGCAATAAAATTTCTCACTTCCTCCTGTGTTGTCAACACTTGGAGAATGGTGGCCTTGTCACATCAAGGTTCAATTACAAAGGTAAGCAGGAAAGAAATTAATGGTGACTTACAGACACCCACCATAATTATCATTGCCACTTTTGGTCCCCCAGTTTCTGATTATAGCAGCGAAGTAATTTTTCATAGCATTAAAATTCAGTCTACATTGTACTGTGTATAAACTCATGTCAAATGCATCACTAGTGTCTGATACACAAGGAGAATTTGTAAGGTGTTCTCTCTGACTTAATGTAGATATTAATGTTACATTTGTTAAGTTGTTGAGAAACAAGTTAAAAAGTTGGAGTACAAAACAAAGAGGAGAAAGAAGAAACTAAAATATTCAGCATCAAATCCAATGGCGGACAGTTTTTGTAAGCTATCTTAAGATTGTTATAGAATTTAAGTTTTAAGCAATTTGGGTTTTCACTTATATAACTTAATGGGATTTGAGTTTTCCTTGTTGATAAAACTAAATTGTTGGAATTTGCATATATTTCTAAGTAAATATTCTGAAAACCCCTGAAGTTTCTAAAGCACATATGACAAGTAAAAAAGCTTGATGTGAAAATTTCCTCACGTTACTCTTATTTTCCAAATATAGCCATCAAGGCTTGCTTATGACAGAGCTTGTTGAGAATAACTTCCTACCCATGGCAAATGCAAGCTATGAAAATGGTTTGTGAAATCATTTTTTCTTCAATGGTCAGTTATTACAGCTACTTACCATTGATGCAATACCTCTGGAGACTGGCAGCTTGACTTACTTCACAACACTGTTGTGGTGTCATAACAGAAACAAACACACATTTAACACATGGAATGCGCATCAATGAAACTTTTAAGTTACAAAGGTAAGGAAAATTGGAGCGTCTTTAAAAATAAAAAGAAATGTTTCTTTCAATAGCTGAGTATTTTATGCTTTGTCTTGTTGGTCAACAATATAATTAAGATGAAATCACTAAATGTTATTCTATTTATGATAAAAGTATTAAATAATCCTCAGCAAAGCAAAACTTGCAAGGTGTCAAGGTGTGTTACATCCAAAGATGTAATCAGAGGTGTTGTTTATCCCTTCAATAGATAAAAACTAGGTAGGTTCTCTTCATTGAAATAGTCCCTTGTAAATAGACTCATTGCTTGAAAAACAATGAGCATTTGGGCCTGCAAGTACTTCAGTAACCCACTTTTATTTGGAAAACTGAGGCTTTATTTATGGATGCTTTTTAAAAGAAATCAAGTTTTCATCTTAAATAAGATGAAGATATGATTTTTGTTTCTCCTCTCTCACATCCCTTATGCCTACAGGCTGTGTTTTCTCCATGTTACCTGAAGAGACCTTCCTATTTTTCTTTTTTCTATGTTTTTTGAGCACAGAGCTAAGAGTTGCATCTCCTCACAATTTCAGTAGCTTTGCAGTCACTTTTCAGAAATCTGAACATCAGCTGGAGCAAATCAGAAGAAATGGAAAGGAAATAGACTCTACTATATGGGGTCTAAGCCATCATGAAAAGAAAGAAGTCACAGAATATTGGTGGCAATACTTTTATTTTGATATTAAAACATAAGCAACATGCATGATTAAAAAACTTTGATGGTCACAGCAGGTGTGACTGTTACTTATTGCTTTTATTACCTTATTGCTAATTTTTGCTGTTCATGTCATAAAGAAATGTTAAAGGAGAGATTGATGATGACAGTAGGAATGTGCAGATAAAACTTTAATAGAAGTTATATATTTTTTCGGAGGAATTGTGGGGTGTTTGTTTGTGTTTTTATTTCTTTGTTATGGGGATATTTTTGTAAAATGGTTTGCCTTTCCACTGAGCATAGTAAAGCACTGGGTCTTAATAAGACAGCTTCCTCTAAAGGAAAATTGCTCATGTTAAGTGTCAAAATATTTTATTTGATGTGCAACAGTTCTGAGAGTGATGGTCAAGCAAACAACAATTAATTCCCTCTTCCTTTTTGTTCCTCGTTAAATGTCAATGCAGATGTCCACATGAAGAAACAAAAGTCATCTCATGAGAGAAAAATTCTGAAAGAATTTCTTTTACTTCTTCAAAGTTTTCTTGTTTTGTAGGGGCTTCTCAGTCATTCTGAATGCGAGTTATCTATTTCCTAATTGAAGGAGACTCAGTGAAAAATAAAAGTTGGCCAAACAAAGATGATCCAACAAAGGAGAGTTGCATAGCATTGGGCTCTGTGTAGAGTAATGAAGGCTTTGGAAAACGATTTAAATGTTTCAAACAATGCAGCTCAGAAGTTGAGGGGTTTTGCTAATAACTGGGGGGAGGGACAATTTGCTAACAAGTCTGTCACTGTTTGACATTTACTTCTGCAAGTTTTTTCATTCTCTTTCATTAAAAGACATTCTTGTAGTTAGATCTGCCATGCAGACAAAGGTTGTATGACAGAAAACAGGAAAGCATGCAAGACTGATTTTTTTTTTACATTCTAAGTGATTGGAAAAACTGGTAATCAAAATATTCTGTACAGACTACAGGAAAGAAATAATTCTGTGAAAACTGTGTGACTGTCCTTCCAGAATGGTCTTGGAAACATTTAAATCTCAGAAAATAATTGATCTTCTTGACACTACTGTGTAAGTTTGGTTTATGTAGATTCAGGAAACAGATAAATTTTATCTTGGAGGTTAATCCTAATTTCAAGTGTCGGTTTTCTTATCCAAGAATATTGCTGGGTTTTTAAGTAAAGAATTACCTTGAAAAAGTCACTGAAACTGCATTTTTTTTCTCTGCTTGAAGTTGGGGGAGGGCGCGGGGGGGTGTTTGTTTGTTTAGTTGTTTTTTAAAATTAAATTAATTCTTGACTTTTAATACTAAGTGTAATATGATAAGAAATGCAGGAGAATGTTACTTTACTAAATCAGAGGCAGTGTACCCCTTAATCTAACAAAAGAACCCAAAAAGCATCTTGCAAAATTCCATCTAAAAACTTCACATAAGAATAGTTAGAAGCTATGTGGTCATCTTTTATTATCACAGACTTTTAAAAAATAAAAAGCAAAACTCTTCCTTTAACACACAGAATTTGTACTTTGGGAGGATGAGTTAAGGAGCCTGACCATCCTTGGCATTTTCTGATCCTCCAGAATGATAGGCTAACAATCCTCCTGTGGTCCATGAAAGATTGCGGTAAATCCCTGAAAAGCAAGACAAAGCCTGAGGATATTTTTGTCTGAAGACTGAACAGTAAATAAGGAGATAAAGGAAGAAATGTTGTAGCCTTCTGTTTTCCAGCCCTGAAGACACTCCTGTCATGAATCTCCAGCCATGCGATTCTTTTCCTACCGTCAGCCTGACCTTTGGTTCCACAAGGGCTGTGTTTGTGATGGCACCATTGGGAATGCATTGCTTTAGCTATTAAATATGTCAAATTCTGAGTTGATTTATTTTTTTCTCACACTTCTTTCTCATAAAATACAGGGTTCAGTTTAGGGCAAGTCTCAATAAACTTGGAGTAAGAAGATTAATATAGTAGGTCTTGACTGAAATACTTCTGATTTCATTAACTTTTGCTGTAAAGTTGTTGCTTGCAGGATTTGTGTTTGTCTTGAATTTGGAATTCTGTTGTTAGTTGAAAAGGCTACCTTAGTTTTTCTCAGTGTGTCTGTGTCCCAGATGAACCATGTACGTGTTGCTATTTCTTAATGGGGTGTCTTAATGGGGTCTGCATTTTGTTATATTCAAACTATCTTTAGTTCTTTGCCCCTGACCTTTAATAGGATCTTCTTGCAGAAGTGATTTTTCTACACTCCCTCACTACATGGGTAAGAGATATCAGAGGGAACTGAGATGAAAAACACCCAGTTATTTTCAATTTGGTTTTTAAGGTAATTTCAACTTTTTTATAGATTTTGCTTAAAGTTATAAGGAGCACTCCTAATTAAATGGAAAGTTTAATAAGGCAAAATTATTTTGACTCATAATAAGGAAGAGGGAACAGTTATTTCAGAAATTCTATTAATACGTAGCCAGATGTTTTGTTGGTCCATAGTTTGTGGTTCATAGTTTGTGGCCATACTTAACTAATGCAAGATTTTGTTTCTTGTATGTATTATTAAAATCCCAAATTAATTTAGAAGTTTAACAAGTATTTCTTCATTAAGTTTGTGCCTGT
>JAWWLT010000080.1:77313479-77333681 GCA_035040995.1 Premnoplex brunnescens
CTGCTATTCCTGTTTGATCATATAAGTCTTTGATTAGCAGTGTTCTTCTCTTAAAATGATTTTTACTGACAAAAAAACCTCAGGGTTCATAAAAGCAATAAAACACATTTATTGAGATTATGATTTAACCCTCCTAAATTTTGAAATGGAGTCAAGATTAAAATTTGAAAGCTGTCAAATATAATGTTTCTTGTTTGCTACTCATTCAGCCTTCATTTTGTGATGTATTATTTTACCACACATGCAAGTCAGATCAGGCTAAATTTTTAAAGCTTTTAGTTTCATAAGTTATTACAGTGCAGAAAACACCGTTTTTGCAATGTCAGTTCTGATACTACAATAGTTACTTTTTGAGCTTTTCCTGCAAATTCAGTTTAGATTTCAGTATTTTCTATGTTTTCCTATCTCAGTGTTTAGATCTTGTTGAAGAGTTAAACAAACAAACAAACAAATAAAACTAAAACATAAATATTGCCGTTTCTACAAAATTGTAAGTCATAAATGCACTAAACCTTTAGAAGCCATATTTTGAAAGTGGCTTCTCACTTTAATCCTTATTTTGGATCCTTTCCTCTTAAAAATGTATTTTAGGTGCTATTTCAATGTTCTTCCTGTCCTTCAAACTAATGTATTTGAATCTGGTAAATTGAAGGTGACACAAAATTCATAGTGAACTAGGAGAAAAAATTAACAACAGTGCTTTTCCTAGATTGGTAATAGTCTAAAATAACAATTAATATGCAAAATAAAACCAGACAAGAAATCCTGGCACATAAACAGTCAATGGGAGGGATTTAACTAAATATTTGCAAAGAAGTCATAGCAGATTGACTTGAAAACTCTCAAATGGAAGTTTCCCAGACATAAATATTTACTTATAGAATATGTGATTCCTGACTTCCTAATATGTTATCCCTTTTGCATAATTTATTTCATTTATGGCCTTATTAAGACATAAATAGCTTTTACATTCATTACACCATTATTAGAATCCACTTAGTATTTCTGTTTCATTCTCCTAGGTGTTAAAAAGATGATCCTGGAATATATTTGTACAGATAATGAATGACAAACAAGCTTGATTTTCTCTCTACTGTCACAGGTAAGCAGATATCCACTTCTACAAGGCAAAGAAGAATAGCCTAAGATACAGAAAATAGAAACAGGTATTGGCAATCTGCTTTAATTTTCAGCATGTTCCTGGTGCTATCTGTACAGTGAACACCTTAATAAGGCAAATGTATTTACTGAGAAAATCAGTAAAAATGAAAATAAACTGTACAGCTAGTGGATAGATACAGCATCCTATACAAGTTAAAAGACAGGAAACTAGGAGAAAATAAATAGTCCACCTTACCTTGAAAGCAGTCACAGTGACATCATGCTACAGGATTGATAGAGAGATTATAAGATCATGAGAGACTGAAGAATATGACTATAGAAATACTGTTCACTTTCTGTTCCAACACAAGAAACAGTTTTTTCTCATCTGGTAGTAGCTAATAGTAGCTTCTAAACAAAATAAGGCATAACATTTTTTTTATAGAACACTTTACCGCAGCTCTCTAGGGATATCAGAACTGTAGATGGCAAATAGAAGTCTAGTATGGGTTTCTGTGTGTGTAGAGCAATTTAATGAGAAGGAGTCAAAAGAAAGAACACATGTTCTAAGAGTTGTGGGATAATACATTTTACATCTTTAGGCCTAATAACAAGATAAGCAAACATCTCTTAATTGCTTCATTATTCATAGTTTGGCCATTGTTTATACTGCTCATGACCAAATTAACACAATTTATGTAAAACAGTGTTGTTTGGTAGTTCTAGTATCTAAATTACTCCCAGTACATGCACTTTTTCAACATCTCTAGATTTTAAGTGGTTTTTTTATACATTGCTGGATCTGTAAGCTCTTGTGGCACTTCATCTTTGGTGATATATTGACTGTTGCTTGTGGAAAATAACTGCTACAAAAAAAGCAAGATGAGGTTTCATATCTGCTACACTGCACTTCCTTCAGTTTCTATAGTGTGTTACTACTTCATGCTTACTAAAATTTATTACTCCTAGACTCTTTGAGTACCCTAGACATTTTCTCCATTTCCTTCTTTCATGTAGAAATAACAGTTAAGAATTTGCTTGTTTAAGAACTTGAAGGATTATATGTTTGTTTATATGACTGACATTCTAGTAGTCATATTGATTTCTATCATACAATGTATGAGAAAAGTCGTCGATACGACTCTGCTGGGCAACTTCTCTGCTCCAAATGCAGACATATAGGAATCCGTCTATATTTATAATGACTGATCATTGTGTATCAGTGTTTAGGGTATGTTAAATTTTGTTTTAAAATTTATAGCATCCACATCAGAAAGTCCTGCAGTCTGAGGATAATAACCATTCAGAAGAAAAAGCTTTGAAAAGTAGTTTTGTAGTTACTGACTATGATGTGTTCAGTCATTATATAAATTGCTTTTTTTAGCAAATACAAGTTTAGGAAATTATATATTGAGACATATCTAGAGTTATGGATCAGTAACTGTACATCAGCCTATCAGTGTGATGCGAGAAGACTGATATGGTTAGGTATAACCTGGTAAAAACTTGATTCTATTCAACTTATCATTGTCCTTTTCAATTTTCTGGTCAAAACTATGGATAAAAGCTTTTGAGAATGGGAAGGAGGACTAAATAGACAAATATTTCTGCTGTTGATCCAGGACATATCTTAGCTGTACTGTTTGATGTAACTAACCTTTTTGATGGGCTTTGGACAGTCAGTTGACCTTTTTCTCCTAATGCCTCCCAGCATTCATATACTTCAGAAGTGATGGCTTTTTGCTTGCTTTAGCTATACTTATGAACACAGTGTTTATTATCCTTCTCACTGTAATGTCAGATTGAAAAGCAAACATTTGCAGTGCTATTGCTTCCTTTTTTCAATATATCAATGGCTTAAGCTATGAACTCTGTATATACTTAAGGCTCCTAAGTATGTGAAGGGAAGTTGGATATTGCTGATCTTTGTCAAGCTAATACGAGCCAGAAAGCAGACAATAAGTTCACTTCAGGTAAGATCAGTATAAATTGATCTTTCTTTATTGCTTTGGGAGTACTCAATGAGGCCACTAAGGGAAAGACATGGAGCTGACCAGTGGCTGTTATGACCTATGAAACATGAAAAGTGTTGTGGATCATGAGTAAAGCAATAACAGTTTTGCCTAGAAATGGAAATTCAATTCTCAGCTTACAGTTAATGAGACCATTATCGTGTTCTCCATAGTTCTAAACACTTAGAGGCTGTTGTGATGAAATTTAACTGATTTGTATCATTATGCTCTGTAAATGATGAAAATTAGCATAAATAGCCTGAAACGTGCCATTTGAAATGCTGTGCAGAGTGATCCTGAGGATATTGTCTTTCCACTTTGCAAACCATTAGTATATAATGACCATATCCCTTATGCTAATATTCCATGTATGTAAATGTTAAATTCTGCCAACAAAAATTACAAAGTAGAAAATTTTGTTTCCTTTATTCTATATTCGTCCTGATAATGAAGGATGAATTGTGCTGGGCAGCCAGTAACAATGCTGGTGAAAGATGCATAAAATTCATTAATAGAAAGTATAGTTCACACAGTTACAGATCCCTCTGTGTACGGAAGTTAACAGTAATATATTTTTCTAAGAATATATTTTAATTTGTGATGAAAAGGAATTTAATGTTAGCATTTTCCACTTTGGGTTTAAGGCAAGGAGTCATAAGTTGACACACAGTTCTTTATGACTAGCTTCTTGCTATTAAATTTTCCTTGGAAATACCTTGAAAAAATCCTTCAGGAAAAAAAAATAATATTATAACACTTTTACAACATGTTGAGGTGCATTGTGTCCTTTTAATGGAATTCAGGAAGCATTTTGAATAGAAAGGATGGGCTTAAAATATGTTCCTCAATAAAATATTTTTTGTCTCTTTTAAGTGGTATTAAGTGACAGGAGTTGCTATTACTTTTAAGGTCTTTTACAGCTGAAATGTAAGGTATCTGCAATACAAAAAAAGCTGTATATTACTTCTCAGCCTAGGTAATATATCACACTGCTCAAGAATGAGTAAGAATTTACTCAGGATGGTTGAAGTGTTGAGCCAATCATGGCTTTTAACAAGGTGGAGGAGGAGATAGGTTTTTTTTATTTATGTACCAAAAAAATCCATACAGTAAATATGAAAAAAAATTCAAGAATGGAATTATAAGAACAAGGAAATCAGTTAATTTGCAAAAATGTTGCTAATTGTGAGTAAAATGGATATCCCTGCTGATAGCTTCTTACTGTGTTCATGGAAGTAGGACTTGTTACATCCTTAATCCATAAACTGGATTGCCGTCAATCCACTTCCCATTTATTTTTATCTAATGCTTGACTGTCACAAAATTTGTAATTGACTTGTAGGTTAATATCTTAACTTGTTGATTAATAACCCAATAAAAATGTTCTGTGACATAAGATTTTATAGATTTATCAGACTCTTCTTTTTGATTTTTGACTTTTTAGTGTTCAGGTGGATTTTTTTTTAAAGCTCCTTTTTTTTTTTTTTTTTTTTTAGCAGTGATTTTGAACATCATTACTAAAATAAAGAACTTACAATACTTTCCTGATAGTGCTTACTAAGCCATGCCTTTAAGGTCTTAGGAACTGTTGCTGAATGGTAGTGTGAGCAATAAGAGATCAGAATGACAGTTTCTCCAGGTGCTTTGCAGGATTGCATTGTATTTATGGTTCTCAAAATGTGGGTTTACATAGAATGCTCTTAATATTCTATGAGACAAAGATACATGTCACACACAGCCAAGATCAAAATTAAGGACATGTTTCTACAAAGACTTCTCATCATACTATCCACTAACATTCATTAATGGTCAAGATAGTCTGCTCTTTGTCTCTAAGGGTACTTAGTTCTTTGCAGATCAGTACTTTATTTTAGAACCAGAGTTTCATAGTTATTGTATATTTGGAATTATGTGCACCTTCACAGAGGACATTAATCTAAAATTATTCTTTTCTCATTTCTATTTTCAAAACCATTGACAAATTTCCCATTTTTCTAAAGAAGACAAAAAACTAGATGGCAAATCCATTTTCCTATTTTAAGGGAAATATTTTTACATTTATTTGCTTTTATTTAGGTTGCATGTTAAATTTTCTTCTCATAGTCACTGATTATCCTAAGAAATATCTGATGGGTTGGCTGAGTTTTGCTCCTACTATGCAGCCATGCCTGTTTATTCCATAGGCCCAGAAGTGTATGAGCCAAGTAAGCCCCATTTCCTTCAAAAAGTATTCAGAGATAAATACTTATTAAAAAATCTTGAAAATAGATGTTTGTGCTTGTTATCTTAGCAGAAGATAAATAATACCTAAAAAATACCTTATTAATACCTCCAAAAATACACATTTGAAAGTTCAATTGCTCACTCAAAAAACTGATGTTATTCACTTTTTAATACAAAATAAAAACAACCCAAAAAACCCAACCAAACAAAAAACCTCTCCCAAACCACTAAAACCAATGATTGTGGATACTTATAAAGACCTGAATGTGAGCCTTAATCCTCCTCTGATTTTTCTTTCCTTTTGAAAAATATATAGGGCATTATAAAAGACATGAGGAAAAGTGGGATTTGGTTTTTAAGGGAAAAAAATTCTCCTCACAACATTTTCCTCTTTTTACAACACATGTATACCTCAAAAGCATGGATGATTTCAGAAGTTTAACTTTAAGGACTGCGTCAAGTCATCTGGGATAAAAGTGTCTGAGGAATGTGAAACAAAACAAAGTACCAGCATTTCCACTGCCCTTGTGCATGTCTGTGTTTATATACATATGGTAACATTTGTAGCATCTGAGGTAAAAGTAAAAGGTACTCGAAAAAGGCAGGAAAGACAAAACCAAAGAAATATCTTCTCAAAGATCTGAAAATCTTGATAGAAAACCAAAAATTTTGCCAAATATTCAGGGTATTTGTTAACTACCCTAGAAAAAACCTGATATCCACTGTTTGAGTTAACAGTGAAGGGTCAAACATAGACACTTGGGCATCACAATATAAAAGAGATATTAAGCTATTAGCATCTGAAGGAAGGCCACGAGGATGGTGAAGAGTCTGGAGGGGAAGGCTTATGAAAAGTAGCTGAGATCACTGGGTTTGTTCAGCTTGGAGGAGACTGAGGGGAGACCTCATTGTGACCTTCAATATCTTCACAAGGGGCAGCAGAGGGGCAGGCATGGATCTCTTCACTCTCGTGACCAGTGACAGGGAAGGTTTAGGTTAGATATGAGGAAAAGGTTTTTCACCCAGAGGGTGGTTGGGCACAAGCCTGCCAGAGTTCAGAAAGTGTTTGAACAATGCCCTCAGGCACGTGGGGTGACTCTCGGGGTGTCCTGCACAGGGCCAGGAGTTGGACTCCATGATCCTGATAGGTCCCTTCCAACTCAGTATATTCTATGATTGTATGATATATTGACTCCTAAGTGTTATTTGAGGGATGACTTGGTCTTATTCACTTCAGCAGCATATCCAATGTGAGGTGCAAACATGCCAGCCCCAATGACTGCAGTCAGGCAAATTAGAAGATGGCCAATGTCACCCCTTATGGCTGGTGATCTGTCTCATTTATTCAAATACAAGGAGTCTTGACCTCACTTACTGACAGTGAAGAAAACATTGAAAGTTGTCAAGTTAACCCCATGACTTTTAAAAAATAAAGTGATGACATAAACAGGAAAGTTGCAGGTAGCAATAAGGCGGACATATTAGGCAGTTCAATTTCAGCTTTTGAACAGCCTGGCTCTGTTGGCACCTCTCCAGCTGAGAATCATGAGGATGGAACATTCTTTTTCACAGAGCACATGGATCCACTTTCCTTCTCCCCACTCACTGTAAGGGATTTGGCACAAGAAGAGAGTGTTTCAGAGGGAGAACTCTCAGCCTTCAGCAATTTCCTCGACATCTTTGGGAAAGAAGTTATGACTTCTTTGAGGCTACACTGCTCCACAAGTGGAGAGCTCTATGCAGTCCCTCAATTCACAGTCACTAACTTGGCTTTTTGTAATCTGAGTGGTTTAAAACCAGGAAGAATTCATCCCTGTTTTATTTCATAGAATCATAGCATGGTTTGGTTTGGAAGGGACCTTAAAGATCATTTAGTTCCAATGTCCCTGCCATGGACAGGAATGCCATCCACTAGACCAGATTGCTCAAAGATCCATCGACCTTGGCCTTGAGCACTGTTTTTTTAAGAAGAAATGTTTATAAACTTTTGTAAGAAGAAGTAAAGATAAGTTTTAAAGAGAAATTAAATAAATACATTTGTACAATCAAGTCTATATGCTTAGGTATTTTTACTATAAATTAATATTTCATGTTTCTATCAGTCAGTGTACAAACTCAGATGTAGAATGATCTTTTACTTTGAACATTTTTCAGAAATTGTACTCAGTAATAAGCCTCCTTTGTAGTTTCTTATTTCTTACTTAACTATATCTTTTTAATAACATGTTTCCAAAGTGAAGTCAAAATAACACCAACGATCCATAGAGAAAAAGTCCATGGAACCAAAGAACAAGTAGTCAAGAATATTTACTAAATTATATTCTGTAGGCAAAAGTTGTTTTCTTATGTTGGCCATGAAATAGATTATATTCTTGTACATTCATTTGTTTTGTTTTATGCTTCCAGTGCTTTCATTTCAAAGCCAATATGATAAACAAAGACACTGTTGCTTAGCAACTTCAACTATTTCCTTTTTAAACTCAATGCTTACATTTTGCATTGTAATGTAAGTTCAATGTATACTGACTGATGAGTCAGTAAGGAAAATAATTAACATCCTCTTTCTTGGATTAATTTCTCAGACAAATTTTATACGTTATTGTATCTGCTATTCATCTAGGGAAAAGGAATTTGTCTAAATTATATTTAACTGTAGAGATTTTGTTTAAAAGTCAATTTATTATCATACATATTGAAGAATTAGTTTTTCAGTAATTAACATTTAAGTAGAATTTATTTTCCTTGATGTGTATAGAGGAATCTGAAACCAGTAGACCTCTATTCTTTAAAGGTACCCCATATAGAGTAATTCTAGCTTGTATCTCTCGAATGAGTACCCAGTGATATAACCTGCTCATGCTGTGTAGTTACACTTTGAAATGTTTGCATTTTGTGTGTGAAACAACAGGCTAGACTTTTATTATCAGTTCAGTGTTATAGAAGTCATGGCTAGTAGGAATTTATGAGGGATATATGGTTATTATTTTGACTACCTATCTTACTTAAAAGATTCTTCTTTTTCTTCTTCTATATATTATGAAATTACTTACTGTAAAAAAAGGTTATATGCAGATGAATGTATACACATACACATACACAGTTCAGGAATTAGAAGCCATTGATTCCTTTTATTAATATCTTGTATGTTGCATAAAACTTAAAATTGGCAATGCCTAATGTTAATTTTCTGCTCCTTCCTGGAAACCTACAGTAAGATTCTAAAATACAAAAGAGAAGACAGAATTGTTCTCCTCACTAGTAAGTCACATTAATAGTTTGGGGTTTTTGAAAAATCTTTGACGTTGTTTTTTTAGGGACAACAAAGTTTCTGCATTTTAACAGATTTGAAAGTAATTATTGTGAATAGAACTGAGATTTTCAACGGAGGAAGAGAGTTATGGAAAATTGCTGCATTGTGACAAAAAATGGATTTTCAAAATAACCAAGGGAGCATAGATGAAAGTAGCAAGGAAATTCTTATTTTGGGCTCATATTAAACCTGGAAAATGTCATAGTATGGTATCTATATTGAAGAAAGAGAAAAGACAGTGGATCCTTATTATATAGTAGTATGCATCTTCTGTGTAAGGGTTAATGACTGTACTTGGGGCATTTATAAACAAGTATTTCTCAAACAGCAAGAAGCTGGAAGTAACCTAATAGGCAAAGATGACAATAATTTCTTTCAATTCATTAAGTAACCGAGGTAAATTAAGTAACGAGGTGGTGGGTGTTTTTTTCACTAACTTCTCTTTGAAGAAAAGTAGATCTTCAGTTAATTATCTGGTAGAATGGCAGAATTTGGTAGATTACCCATGCTCAACATCAGCATTGTAACCCATATATCTTGGCACAGATAAGAGTGGAATTTAATTTTTCCCAGGATGTAATCAATTAATATGTTTTCATCAAAAGCTTTTTTTTTCCTTATTTTTTCTTTTTTTTTTTTTTTTTTTTTAATGAAGAGTGAGATAACTTGGTTAATTTCGAATAAGAATTAGTAATATGTTTATGCTTGCATTATCTCCTGACTTCAAAGAGTATACATATTTCTAAATAAATTAA
Source organism: Premnoplex brunnescens (assembly GCA_035040995.1). Classification (NCBI taxonomy): domain Eukaryota; kingdom Metazoa; phylum Chordata; class Aves; order Passeriformes; family Furnariidae; genus Premnoplex; species Premnoplex brunnescens. The sequence continues at coordinate 77,322,881 of JAWWLT010000080.1, forward strand.
AACCTAGGAAGCAAAAATATTGTTATTACTTTATTTAATCAAAATTTGCAGCCACAAAATAAATATGAATTGGAAATACATTCTCTTTTAGTCATAAGCTGCCACTTGAAATTTGGTGACAAATGCTGCCTAACAGTTTTACAATTTTGTGTGTAGTCATCCATTTCTTACTGCAACTACAATCTATTAAAAAGAATAAAACTGCTCAAGCTGGCATTCTTGATTTAGAAAGGGGACTATCAAATTGCAGAAAGCTGAGTTGCAGTATTCTTCATGCCCTGTTAAGTTGCTTACATCAAAATGTTAAGCAGAAGCCCCATTAAAACAAAAACAACAGAAACAACAACAACAACAACAAAAAACAACAAAAAAAACCCCAACATCAAAACACCAAATAAACAAAAAGTTATTTCTTTTAGTTTCAACGTACATTGTTTGTCTCAAGCACATGCATGAAAAAGTTCAAATCATGGTGTTTTCTGAGTTGGTTAATGGCTAGATTAGATCCAATATGAAAAGCACAGCAAAATACTATTAAAAGTGGCAGCAGCTGGGATCATAATTTCTGTAGCTAAGGAGAAACTACAGAAATATTTTGAAGCTCAGGATATTCTCAGTTGGCAAGTATTTCAGTAACTTTTTCAAAACAATTCTTTCTCGCTTTCTGTATCTTTTTTTTTTGTTGTTGTTGTTTTTGTTTTTGTTTTTTCTTCTTTGGTCCTTTTCTTTTCCTGGAAAGTCAGTATAAGATTGTCTGCAGTGTTTCATATCAAAGTGTCTGCAGTCTGATGTCTGTTTGCAATGTAATTTTATAAGACTTGCTATTAGCTCTATAGATATTTTGCATAGGTCAGGATAAAGTCACTTGCCCAACCAACAAAGGTAGCTTGTGATTCTGGAGAAGATCTGAAAAAGTGCCTACAGCTATAGTAAGAATTATTCTTGCTGCTTCTCTTAAGTCATATATATATCATAAATACTATAATTAACTCAGACTGCCTAACAGCCCCTGATATTCTTGTGATTCTGTTTCCCAACTTTCCAGGAGCCTGAACCACTTGCACACCTGCATGCTCCTTTCTCCATCTAGATGCCATTTGCTCAGCTCAGGCGTTCTCCATAGAGAACTTTTGCAACAGTCCTAGAGCACATGCATTCTTATTTTTCAGCCTAGGTGCCTTAATTTTACTTGTCTTCTCCCTGAAAGTAAAAAGAAAACAAAGAAAGCAAAAGTGCTTGTCTGTGTAGGCTGTTATTCTCACAATCCAGAGAACCTAAAATATTATATTAACATTGTTTCTTGAGAAATGTAGAATGGGGTATAAATTTGGTCTTACAAAACAGTGTAGAAAAGAAAGGGTAACTTGTGCATTTTTTGCTAATGGCGAAAGACATGAAGGATGACTCTACATATTCATACAGAAACTTACTGATTTAGGGAATTCTATTAGTGAACAATTTTCAAAACTTACATTTGTCATATGATTATCTGAAATTTGTTAACCTCACTAATATATTTAGTGTTGTAGAGAAAATGAATTTTGGTTTTAGAGATCCTCATTCTATCTTCCTTCGGTACCTCTACTTGAGAGATCCATGTTCTGCCTTTCTTCAAGCTTGTACTTGCATCTATCTGGTAAAGTTCATGGACTTTTTTTCTCTTCCCACTCCTGCTTCCTTCAGAACGTCATTAATGTATCTTCTATGAAGCACTTTACATTTCTTTGAATTCTGAAAAGATAAAGATGTAACTATTCTGCTTCGGGTTTAGATTTGATTTCTTTTTTTCAGTTGATACTCTAATCTGTGGAACGTTAAGTGTCAAAACAGATAAGCTATGTTGTAAATTGAATTTTTTCTTATCCATATATTTATCTTTCAACATTTTCTTTTCTCACTGAGTCCTGCAGAAACATGCATTTAATTCTTCTGCTTCAGAAGTCTGCTCCTAGAAAGAAAAAGTGCATGTCATATGTTTTATGAAAAAGTAAGCTCTTTGAGTTTTGATCCTTTTTATTGCAGTTGAAGAGAAAGATGTTTGGTCTGAACAAAAAGGAAAAATAATGATTAAGTCTTTAAGAGAAAATGAAACACCTACTGGGAATTAAATGAAAGCCAGTCGAAAGGCTTCTTCTGTGAAGCTGTTGTATATCCTCCCAAGAGGCTGAAATCATCTTACTTGGCTTCCAGGAGGTACCACATGGAACTATTTCTTCCCTCAGAGAAAAATATCCATTAATTTGAAATTATTTAATGTTGAATTTTTCATACTCTCAATGATAAAAGCTATAACAATTTTCCCTGCAGGCTAGAAAAAGATGCAACTATCATTTCTATGTGGTTTCAAAATGTGTGCCTGTGTGTGTGTGTCAGTGTGTGTGTGTTATGTACACAGAAGAAAAACTACAATAAACTATAGGTTCAGATTTTTGAATGCTTTTGCCTGTCATTACGTATAGGTTTTAATTAATGGAAAACGTGAACTGACACTTTAAGATAACATCACTGACTCTGAATAGACAAATCAGGAATATTTCTACTTAAAATAATTCTGAAACATAGAATAAATTTAGCATAGTTTTCTAAGGCAATACAGTAAAAAACAACTGAGAGACCTGGATGCTTTGCTATTATATCATCTACCACTTATGTGGTTTTCACCTTTTCTAGGATTTGAGAAGGCTCCTTTGCTTTCAAATACAAAACCATAGAGAGTAATTTGGTATTCTACAGACCCTTCCTTTGACTGTCTCTTTGACGGTGCTCTGAACAGCATGGATCATGATTACAGACATCTGATCCTACATGTCCTTCTGTACCAACAGTCCAATTTGGATAGATAAGGACTGAATAATATTTATGGGTTAAGAAAAAATAAAAGACAATACTTATTCACTTCTAAAGGTATGAGGAGACTAGATATTCCCTTTTTCTTTTCACAAAAGACAGTATTGGTCTTATTTCACAGTATGCCATAAATACTCATGTTAATATATCACAGATAAAACCTCAGTGTCCTCCCTTTCTCCCCTTCTCCAAAGTTTTGGCTAGAAAGCCTTTAAGTCAAATTTGACCACTCATGATTATGATGCATTCCATGTAGGCCAAATGCAGCACAGTAAGAGAAGAGAATTTGTTTTCTCAGATTAAGGTACTCATAGCAGAACTGCTGCAAGAAACGGTGCAATTGGTGTGTCTGTGTTAGCAAGTTTGCAAGCTTTTTGGTTAGTTTGGTGTTTCTCTCCAATTTGTTACCAGTGATGCTTGTACTCCTCCACATCAATGAAACGTGCTACAATTGTAATTTTTCAGCAATTGCCAGATTGGTTTCGTTAGACTGCCGACTAAACACTATTTCTTATATCCAAAGAAAACGTGAGAAATATTTGCTGTAGACTGCAGCTTGCTCCATCAAGGGTTCAAAATCAAAAAGACTAAATGCACTAATATTTCCTCTCTCAAATTTAATTGCTAGAGATAGACTACACTGTATTGGCACTTGCAGGTCTACACAACATTCCAAAGCAATTAATTGACTGTGTACTCAGAATGATTTGATTCTTATTGTGGAGACATAAATTGTGGAATTTTTCTGCTTACCTGATTGAATGAAACCATCTTAGATTCTACTGTGAAAATGTTGTATTTATGTGCATAATTACTTTTTCTTTCTTTGTTTTGAAATTTTCAGATTTAGGAACATTATTCTTAGTAAGCCCATTTGCTAGGATAATTCCAGAAAAAAAAAAAGGAAAAAAAAAAAGGAATAGACAGAAAAACTATTGGAACTTTACATCTGAAGTGACATGAAAGAAAATTATTTTAGTCAAAATTTCCCAATGTTAATGGTAAAATGCACACTGTAGAAGATGAAATCAATTTATTACCCCAAAATATGTACATGTTTACATGTGTGTATTTGTGTGTTTCCCCATGCATGTATTTTGAAAACAATTGAGAAATATCTAAAAGATAGCCACAGAACACATAATAGTTATTCTTTTTGTATCACTGTAGTACTCTTAGATTGATTAATTTGTTTTTTGCAGTTTTTCTTGAAGAAGAATAAATGTGTCCATAAACATGAGATTTAGGAATGATTTCTTACATGTGAATGTTTAACTACTAGGTATTTTGTTTAGAATTGCAGTCAGATTGCGAATCTATCCTCCAAAGTCTTTACTTTTTTAAAATACTTCACTCATAAAAGCATAAATTCCCTGTCAATAAGGATTTGAGAGATTTTTACTCCTTAGAACCACACAATAATCTGAGTTGCAAAGGACGTCCAGTAATCATCCACTTCATTCTCAGGTTTCATTTTACATACTACAGAAACAGTCTTTGTTGGTAACTGACTAATATTCTGGAAATTTCAATGTGGTACTTTTGTAGAATATAGAAATTTATGAAAAAGTATTGTCTTAAATTTGTATTTAAAATGTCTACATTTGCCAGTATTGCAAAGTAAGGGAAAGCAAAGTGTGTTGCACATAGTTGCTTAAAATACTGATCTATAGCCTTAAGGGACCCTATTCATGAATCAGTACTGTAGTCTAATGCATACTCTATAACCATACACAACAAAATTATCACTGCCCTCAGGGCTTTTTAATCTGTGCGGTCTACATACAAAAGAGACAAAGGTACACAGTAATACATAAAACTTTAATAACCAACATATCCAATCCTTTCATGCATCATCAAACTACTGATTATCATGGGGTTTATAAAATCCACAGCAAAGTGGAGTATGAAGAGAAAGGTTTTTAAGAGGATGGATGGTGGATAAGTTTGTAAACGTTTTCATGGAACTTCTGTGATGGGTTGACCTTTTCCAGCTGCCAGATCGCACTCAGTTGCTCTCTCTCTGCCCTGCCTCAACTGGACAGGGGGAAAAATAAGATGAAAAAGTTCCTGGTTTGAGATAAAGACAGGGAGATCACTGACCACTTGAGGACCGCATACCTCAAGTACCATCATGTGCAACAGACACAGCTTGAGGAAAGTCCACATAATTTAACCAGTAAGGAGTCAAGATGGATCACAAGAAACAAAGACACAACCTAAACCACCATTCGCCATCAAAGCCCCCTTTCTTCACAGGCTCAGCATTTCTTCCCCTTTCTTCACAGGCTCAGCTTTTCGCCATCATTCCTAATTCCTTTACCTCCTCTGCTCCAGCAACATGGGAAACACAGCAAGTCCCTAACAGCTCCTTTCTCCTCAGGCTTGGCCCTGCTTCAGTATGGGACCTTCCCATGGGCTGCATCTGCCTTTAGGACACATCCACCTGCTGTGATGTGGGGTACTTCATGGACTGCAGGGTGGATATCTAGAGCACCTTCACCATTGGAGTCTTTCCCTGCTGGGGCTGCAGGGCCATTCCTGCCAGGAACCCAGAGCCCCTCTTCCCACTTTCCTGTCGGTGCTCCCAAGGCTTCTTCTCACCTGGTTCCCCCATTCAGCCTTGTCTGCTTGGCAGGATTTTGTCCTCCCTTACTCATCCTTGCCCTGTGGTGAGACTGTTGGAGCGAGCTGGAGCTGACTGTGTCTCCATCCACTCAGGGACCACCTCTGTTGCTCTCCCACTCCAACTATCAAAACTTTGCAACATAAACCAAATACAATTTTTCAAAGATGCAAGAATAGAATAGCAAAGGCATAAGAATTTAAAAAAGAAAAACAGCAACAAACAAAAAACCAAAATAACCCTAAACAACAAATAGAAAGCTCCAAACAAACTCCTCACCAAACCTCCCAAAAACCAAACAAACAGAAACTCACAGAAACAAAACAAATCAAAAAATCCACCCACCAACCCAAAATTTAACCTCTCTAGATGTTGAATATTCGATTACTGGAAAAAGTAGACTTCAAACTCAGGCTTTTCATCCAAAAATAAGGATAATATACATAGGATAGATGAAGGATAGCAAAAGTGAAAATATGCAGTATATTTGAGTGCAAGGTGGAGCAGCAAGACAGTGGAAAAGGACAGAGAGAAGGATGAAAAGCCTAAAGCTGACTGGGAAAACAGTTTTTGCTGCAATGTTCTAAATAGAGTAGGAGAAAAAGACTGAAATTTTCAGGGAAATCAGACGCAAAATGAGACTCTCATTGAGCTCTCACTGTGTATTTGAAGAAAAAATGTCATGGTTTATAAATTATGCAGAAAAACTTGCCAAACATAAATCACAGTTTGGCTCTAAGAGCCCAGAGTAAGTCCTAAGAAGGGGTCCTAAGTTGATACAGGTAACTGAGAAGCAATCTGGTGAAAATCTTGTTAGTGACTGGAAGCGGTGGGAGAGCTGTTTAACCTGCTTGGTATGCAGTAGAGATGGCTAGCTACCCCTAAAGACAAGTGAAACCAGAGGGAATCAAGGCTTGTGTAACTAGGTTAACGTCTAAGCTGTGCTTAGGAGACAGGTATATAATAGAAAGAAGAAGAGATTAATACCAGGGACATTCACCTAGTACTAGAAAAAAGAGCTATATGGAACTGATGTACCAGTGAAATGAGAAATACACAGCAGCACAGTCATGGAAGTCATTTGAGGACATATTTGCAAGAACTTTGCCTCATTAGGGTATGGACAGCATAAACTCAATAGTAAGAAGGTACAAGTGTGCCTGCAAGAATTTATTTGTTAATCAACAAAAGTTCAAAACCCTGATTTAAGAGTAAGATTTTGTAGAAAACCTGGGGCATACCTTTTGTTTAGAATATAGAGAAATCTGGTAAATAAAACAGAATCAATCATGACCTCTTATCTTCTGTCTGAATCACTTTATCCCTGAAGACTTTTTTCTTCTTCCAATTTTGAACTAGTGGCTTAGTAAAACATTTTTGCATGCTTTGTTGGATTTTCACTCTTACTTTCCTAGATTTTTTTGATTGTCTCCATTCCATGGCATTTATTTCAATATCATTCCTTTTTTTTTTTTTTTTTGAAGGATACAATACCCTTTCCAGTGATTCTTTTTACCATAGCAGTGCTCTCTAACCCGAAGTTGGCCTTTGATGATTTTTGTGGGTTCCTTCCAACTCTTAAAGAGATGATTGTATAGTGCAACCTGTGGTTAATTAAAATTTCAGTTTCCCTGAACTCCCTGAAGTCAGTAACCTTGGCCTCAAGGCACATTTAGATGTTTACCTCAAAAGAACATAATCAGTCTACATAATTTACAAGTACACAGCATTCCCCTTCCCCTACCAATGCTACATATGACACTTAATTCAGTTAACTTGGAAATCCATCCTCTTGAATAATCTCTAAGTGCTCATTTTGCCTATTTCAAATGAACAGGATTACTTCATGTAGCCTAGGATGTTCAGTTGATCTAGCTGACTTTTCATGACAAATTTCTCTCTTGAGTTCGGGAAGATCTTTTGGATTTCATTCTCCCTCTGTGATTCCATTTACTCCACATTAAAAATCCCTTTTCAGCTCATTTTTGACTCACAGGTTTTGTTTATTGATGATCTTCATGTGACCAAGACAGTTTTGATGTGCTTCAGTGGTATATACCATAAATATTTATGGCAACACATGTGGTCTACAAATCAACCGGATTCTTTCTCAACTGCTTTGTCTAACCTTACATCATTGTGGATTTATAAGACCTTGGAACTTCTTCAGCGTTTCTTAGCAACAGGGTCAAGTCCTCGGGTACAGTGATGATCATAATTTTTAAGGTACTGAAGGTTTGCAACTTGCTTCAGCTTCTGTGCAAGGCAGGCTATTGCATGTGCAAGCTCTCATTGGCTTATATTTGGTTTATATTAAAAAATTTGGTAGTTTTTGTCTGGTCTCTTACGTCTTAAAAAGAGTAGTTTTGCTTGACGTTAGAGACTTTAATTTGTTGCCTCAACATTTTTTTAGACTAGATTAGATCCTTCTTTGACAAGGGAAGCTTTAAAGAAATTAATGAGAATGTGAGCTTCCTTTTTGTCCTTAGCTTCATTTTTCAAGGAAACACACTTTATAAAATGAATCAAAAGGTATCCTGAGAAAACACCTGGACATCCCTTGGGACAGAAAGTCCTATATTCCCACAGTTGCAGTTAGATAATACAATAAGATGAACTACATTTGCTAAGAACAAAAATGGACTATGAACAACAAAGCAGAATCATCTATTAGATCTCTGTCTCCTTCCATCTGCCTCAAGACTTCATGAAGATTTTGCCCTGCTGTAATCCCAAAGGTACTGAACTGAATCACTTGCATAAGTACTCTGTCAAGTCAGTGTAACCAGCTCGATGAACTGAGTCACTTGTCTTGGGAAATCTTCTGCTTTGACATAAGGTGAAAACTAAGTAAATATTCTTATCTGATGAGGTCATGCCAGGAGAATTCCTCATTTTTAATATTCTAGATGCCTAACATGTGCCATATATCTGTGTTCTGCCCAGGCAGCCATGAGTGTTTAGAAACCAATTCACCTGAATATTTAAATATACAGGAAAATATCATTAAAGCCTCTTGGCTAAACCAAATCTTCAAAACCTATAAAATCCTTCTAACTGCATAATCTTGACATACATAGATATTCAATTTGAAGCATGCATTACCCCTGTCTTGTGACAACAAGATCACATGGTCATACCCCCAAGAATGTATTTTCTTATTCCTTACCTGTTATTTTCTGTGTTACTTTCTTCCTTCTACTTTTAATAATTTCATTTTTAATATTTTAACAACTGTTGGACGGTAATTTAACAATTTTTTATTCAAAGAGGAAATCACGCACATTTAATATTTCCAAGACACACCATGAAGTACAGAATTGTGTTTTTCTGTAGTACTTGATGGGCAACAGAAAGTCACTAGGACTTTTATTTCCTGCAAAATTACATAGAATCGTAGAATAGTTTGGGTTGGAAGGCACCTTAAAGGTCATCTAGCTCCAACACCCCTGACATGAGCCTTCCACTAGATCAGGTTGCTCAGAGCCTCATTCAGCCAGGATTTGAAAGCATCCAGAGATGGGCCATCCACAGCTTCTCAGGGCAACCTGTTCTGGTGTCCCACCACCCTCACCTACCCTCCTTCAGTTTAAAACCATTCCCCTCTTGTCCTATTTCTACAAGCCCTTTTGAACAGTTTCTCTTCTTATAGGCCCCCTTTAGGTACTGAAATGCTCCTGTAAGGTCAACCCAGAGCCACAAATAACTTTACCAGAATGGGCATCCTTCCCATCACTACAGATCTATTAGAACTAGACAATTATGTCAGCAGAGGGGTTGGTACCTTTATTCTTGATAGGTTTGTATAAATATGAGCTCTTCTTGAGTAGAACCTGTTGTTTCACAGTACAAAAATCAGCTCCCACTGTTGATTTTGATGAGGTGTAGGGGTACCAGAGTATGCTGATAATGATGTAGAATTGGGTCTAGCAGTTCATTTTCTATAATAGAGTGTGTGTGAGGATGCCAAAGGGGCATTTCGTTTCAAATTAAACAGAAATGCTCTGAGGTTCTGGAGGTATTCTTTAAAATATGCTTTTTTAGAAGATCAAGACTTCAAAATCTTTTTCTCTCTGAGTAAAGCTTATTACATTGTAGCCTTCCATCTTTCATGTGAACCAAAGCAAATAAAATGATTTTGCAACACAACAATAGTATCCGTTCCTTCCATTTTACCAGGACAAAAAAGACTCTGTGTATATAGTTATTTCAGTTTTATACTGCTGTACCCTTACCTATGAATTGAAACTCTCAGCAGAGATTAAGCTGAGGGGAAAAACCTCTTTTAATAAGGAAGACTTTTTTTGACAGTGGCTGCTTGAGGAAGAATAAGTTGTTTTGGCAATTCAGACATAATAGAAAATTCTATTAGACATCCTGACCTTTGTCATTCTATTCTTTTCATTTCCTTGAAGAGTTCACACACTGATATTTTCAAGAGTATGGGAGAATATATTCTGTCTACACTTTCGTTATTTTAAAAAGCCATGTTTCACAATTAAATGAAAATGCTGAATCTGTTTAAGGACCTGCAACACTCATGTCTTCCTATCAGTTGTGGCTGGTGCCCTCAGCAGACTGCTGGCTGACAACCTTTTCTCCATGAATAGGCTTTAATAGACTACAAACCATTCTTGAGCAAAACTATGAGAGAGAAAGCTGAGAAGGCTGATCTTATTCACCAAATACATTGAAAAACACTGTAGAAAAACAGCAGTGCCTTGTCATGAAAATGTAATGGCCCAATGAAAATACCTATTTTCAGGAAGTGAATTGGCAGTAATTTCTTGTGAACCAAAAACTTTCACTTTATTAAGGCTAAGAAAATACATATTTTTAGTAATTTAATGTTTGAAAGAATTTCAGCTTTCAGGACAGCTGCTAAAAGAAGAGAAAGCTAGAATTTTCAGCTGTAGAGGCAGTCTCCAATTAAAAGAAAATAGTATGTTTCTAATCAAATATTTTTTTCAAATTTTCAGAGCTTTCAGCATAAATTGCTAATCAAATTATGGGAACAGATTTTACCTATTTGCATGAGAAAATTTCCAGAGAACATAAAAACAGTACTGAACTGTAGGAGTGTATGACACCAAATATTATTATTTTTAAGGTTCTGTTTCTCAGTCTTTTCTGTATCTCCAGATTGTTTGTATTTATACTGTGAATACAATGCACATAGAAGTGTATTGGCCCCAGAGCTTTCTCAGTTGTTGACATTCCAGATTCAGATGATGCTTGAGAGTAATGTGTATTTGTGCTGGTTTAAAAGTAAACCAGCAGGAGAAATGGACCCACCACAAGAGAGATTATAAGTCAGAATTACAATTT
>JAWWLT010000080.1:77333781-77353706 GCA_035040995.1 Premnoplex brunnescens
TAGAGGGGGGTAGAATACATAGCTTTGATTACCCCCACACAGTGATAACTGGTCCTACCTGCTAAACTAGGACAGTATTTTTTATGAATACAAATGTTTTTAAATAAAGTTTCCTCACACTTTCTTTTCAACAATTTTGTGGTCACAGCTTTTATTTGTAAAGTTCAACCACAGTATATTTTCATATAACAGGGATTGTGAAATTGAGCTTTATTTTAAAGTATGTATTTATTAAAAGTTAACTAGTTATGTATAAATTGCATTTTAGGTTTAATATCAAATACAGGATACCAGGTCTAACGCCAAATACCACTACTTCACCACAACCATAGAATCATAGAATGGTTTGGGTTGGAAGGGTGTGGTGGTTTAGTTTTCTTGGTTTTGGTCTAGGCCTTCCCTGGTAACAGGGTTATAACGAAGGAAGTATTCCACACCATTCCTTCATGTAATCAGGGGTATATAAAGACAAGGAGGAAGGTTTCCTCCCTCTTTCTATTCCTTTCAGCTGTTTGGAGAACATCAGGTCTCAGTGTATCGGCTTAGCTGATATCTATGGGAGCTGAGGTCTATCTGAGAAGCTGGTGTCCCAGTCACACAGAGGTGGAGAAACTGCTTCTCTTAAGGGTAGTTTGGGGAGAATTTATTGTGTTAGTTACTTTATTGAGCTTTCCCCTGACTTTTCGAGTGTGTGTATATCTGTTTCGGTTTGTTTTTACACATTTTTGTCCCTCTTCCCTTTCCCCTTCCCCTTCCCCTTTTTTCCCTTTTGGCTTTCTTTGGGATTCTTGTTCTGTATATACATAATGCTTAATTGTGTATAACTGTAATATATGTGAATATATATATACTTTTACTATAATTGTCTTTTGGTACTTTTTTTCCTTCTCTCTTGGGAGGGAGGAGTCTGTGTGGCCAGCAGCTGGGTTTGGCAGGGAGCCAACCCAAACCTCCACAAAGGGACCTTAAAGCCCATGTAGTTCCAAACACCCTCCATGAACACGGACACCTCTCAGTAGACCTGATTGCTTAGGCTTCCACCCAGTCTGACCTTGAACACTTCCACAGATGGGGCATCCACAACATCTCTGGGCAGCCTGTTCCAGTGTCTCACCACCCCCACAGTAACGCTTTTCTTCTTAGTAGCTGATCTAACACTGCTCTCTTTTAGTTTGTGTGTATTCCCCCTTGTCCTGTCACTACTACTGCTTTCTGAGCTGCAAGCACACATTGTTGGACCATGTCCAGGCACTCATATATGAACATCCCCAAGTCCTTCTCAGCAGGGTTGCTCTAAGTCTGTTCATCCCCCAGCCTGTATTGATACTGGGGTTTCTCTTGACCCAGATGAAACACCTTGCACTTGTGGTATTGTTAAACCTCATGAGATTCCTATGAGTCCACTTCTTCAGCTTGTCCAAGTCCCTCTGGATGGCTCCCATCCTTCTGATTTGTCAACTGCATCACTACATCAGCTTGATGTCATCAAATTTGCTGAGAATGCAATCACCAGTGGCTCATCCACCTTCTAGATATCACCAACTCAGGCCTTTTCTTTTTTTTCTTTTTTTTTTTTTTTTTAAATTATCCTGATTCTATGGTGGCTAAAATCCTTTATCTCTTTTTAAAAAATAGATAAAAGCAGCTCATAAAATGCATTTAACAAATGGACCAAGAACATTCAGGGTAAAAAAAGCCCAACTTCTGAAGAGCATAAAATATTCTTGAATAGCTGAATTTGTTTAATTTTAACCCCACCAGGTACATAACTATGCAATATAACAACAGGAATATGTCTAGCCAACAGTTTGTCTTTGTTATAGAACCAGTGTTTATAGTGAAGACTCCTATTTGGAAAGCCTTTAATTCTTATTTAACGTCCCTTACAATCAGGGTTTGACTGTTGCAGTGCCTCTTCTTGTGGGAGAAAATAAACACAGTAAGGTTCACTGCTCTTGAGTGTGAGGGGACAGGCTGATGTCAACCAGCTGGACAGAAAGTTCTTTGCAAGAACAGTATTGGGAAATGTCCTGATTCTGACCATTGTAAAGTAGATGTTACATTTCATGAAATTTGCTATTCAGCAAATCCTTAAACTATATGCAGAATTGTACTAATCTATTATTAATAGGTGGAAAATAAAAATTATTATATGGTACTCCTGGAAGCACTAGAGTCCAAACATCTAAAATTAATCAACATTACACCTTTTTATGACTTTATATGGGCTTTAATAACATTGTAATTGCCTAATAAAATGTTACTTAGGAAAAGAAATAAAATTAACCAAAATTGTTTTGGAAGATTAATTGCACTATAAATTAAATTGGACATATGATAATATTTTTTCCCAGTATTTGTGAAACCTATTATAGGGAATGTGCTGAAAACGTAAGGACTATATTCAGGTATTCTTAAGGTTACATTTTAATTAAATATTTGAGCACTTTGCAAACTAAGTTCTAATCACCAACTCACTGATCTAAACAGATTCATCTGGATTATGATTATTACATCCTTTCGTATAGATTTTTGTAAAAAAATTTCCACTCTTTAGCTTGGAATACAGCAGATTTGTCACAGTACTCTGCACTGCATAGTTTTTCCTCATACAAAGAATCATATATTTATCCTTAAGTATTGCAGAATGTCTAATTGTTTGTGTATGGTATCTATAGTCTGTCATCTGATAATGAAATTTAATAACTTCAGATCATGAACATTGTAATAACTTGTTTTTCTTAGGGCATGAAGCATATTTAAAAAAAAAAAAGAATAAAAATATAGAACACCACATTCACTAATAGAGTACAACAGACCACATCAAAGATTAAACAGATCAAGATGTAGTGAAATAGAAAACAGAAACTACCAAAATAAAGGAGCGAGATATCATAATTATCTATCATGAAATTATGAGATGTTGTTAACTTTTCACTGATAACATTTCCTCATGTGAAAGTAACAGAAGAGAATTTCCCAGGCTTTTATTTTCTTTTAAACTACATTCCTTTCAGATAAATGAACAGAAAAGAATACAAAGAGGTATCAGACATTTAGCAAATATGACCTGTGACACATTAAGCATGTCTATCAATCATTAAAGAATTCTTTTAAAGAATATGGTAGCTGCTTGCATCAAAATGTCCATATCCCTGCATACACACACATATTAAGTTACTACTGAAAGGTTGGGGAAAGGAAAATACCACACTGAGCTGTCTCTGGAGGATTTTTCAGAACAGATCAGACAACTATCTGTAAAGTGTATCCCAGTGTATCAAATATTGATTTGGATAACTTTGAAGACTAAATAGGAAGTAAAACATGTTTTATGAACCAAATATGAATTATTTCTAAGCATTATGACTACTATTCAGATATGAAGATTTGTAGTAGATTTTTGTGGGGTTTTTTTTTTTAAATTGTGGTTACTCTGCCTGCTTCTTCAAACTCGTGAAGCCTTAAAGGCCACTAGTTTAAAGATATTTGCATCTAGGCTTTTGAAAAAGACTTCATAAAAGAGTAAATAAAAATATAATAATGCAAAATAACTGATCTCTATATTAAAGTTTTTCAATAGTCTCTTGAAAGCAGAGGAGGGAAGAGGTAGGTGTGTGTGTGACAGTTTTCATCACTGTGTGCTTGTAAATTCTGAGGAAAGCATGAACAAGCCAATAAGCGAATCCATCTTCATGCCTGGCCTTTTTTGTGCTATGGACTTTTTTAAAATGTTCTGAAAAGGGCACTTGTCAGTGTGATTGCTCGCATTTTTCTTCTCATTTTATGCGACTAAAGGATGCTAGTCATTAAACTCTGTTCTCAAGTGACATATTTGAAATTGTGACTTCCACAAATTAGATGGGGATGTTGGATGTAAAATAAATAGAGTGAAAGTGTAAAGTGTGAGAGCTGTTCATTTTAATGAAGAATTTTAAAAGTGCTACTCAAACAGTCTCTAAAACATAATTAATATACTTTTTTAATATAGTAGACAACATCAAAATGGAAAACACTTTTTCTTCACTGTACCATTCATTTTACAAATGCTTAAGTAATGTCCTATATAAAGTTCTATAATAAATAACACCATGACTTCAATTTACAAACCAATGTAAACCAATACTATTCACACTATGATGTTTGCCTCTTCTGTCATTAGATCTCTGTGGAAGAATTATATTTTTGTATGCATATGATGAATTATAATATTATAGAGAATTAAGACTAAAATCTGAACATAAATAGGTGTTTACACATTCAATCATGAATGCAGTATGAACAAAAATGCTTTTTTAAAAAATTGCACGTGATTTTATAATTCTATGTATACTTACTCTAGTTATGCTCAGACTGTAAGTTCCCCATTTTTAATGGCAGAAATAATTTTGAGAGCACTATTAAATGTCATTGAAATGTGGCAAAAAGAATTCAAATTTTCAAATACTCATAAACTCTATAGAACATATATATATATCAAACACATAACTAGGATTTCATTTTATTTTAATTTATGGAGCTTCACTTAGGAAATGAATAGTAGACTTTTCAATTGAGAACATCAGCTTTGATTGAGTTGCTTCAAAACACATCCAGGAAAAAGTGGTGATATCAAACCATTCTGGGCACATAATTGTAGTGCGATGTTTTAAATTTAAATTCAAAAGATACAACAGGATTAATAGCCATGACAGTAATACCTAGTATAAACAAACAAACAAACAAAAGTAAAAAGCAGTTGCAGAGCTTTGCTCTAGTTTGTTTGTAACATATAAACAGGAGCACCTGCCTTTTATAGAAAAAGTCTATCTCTCCTAGATAGATTTCAACATTTACCAGATTTCATACTAAGTCTAGATAACAAAAATGTTGCCTCTCCTTTTAATATTAAGCCATTATCTTATTAAAATGACTTATAATTTTTCATACCAGAAATTTACTTCAAAGTGAATTATATTTATAATATAAAGTGTATATAAGTCTGCAGAATCTGTCTTTCTCTTTAGCAGAGACCAGTTAGCTAGGTAAAAGCTGTATAACCCAGAGGAGACATGAATGAATCCTATTTAACCTAAATAAGATATCCAGTCTTTTGAAGAATTATTTTCTCTTAATATGCTGCTTATTTAGAAATATCTAATCCAGCATACTTTGGGAAAAATATTTCTATTAACAGAAAGAAAATCTCAAACCTTTTGAAGCTTAGCATTATGTCAGATTACTGAAACTTTGCAAGTAAACTCAGTAATTTTTAACCCTACTTTTCTTCAGCTGTAGAAACAAAACACAACACAAAGTGGTCTTGATAAGAAAATGGCCTAAACCATGTTTTTCACACAGAACTATAAGGAAAAAAGTAACCAAAATATGTATTTTTTATAATCTTATACAAGTAGAAGCTACTTCTAGTAGCAAGCACATGTAAGCCTCATGTTAAAAAAAAAAAAAAAAAAAAGTACTGAAAAAGCATCTGTTGAAAATGTTCTGTTAAAAGATTTTTGCACAGTTCTAGTATTAGCCCATCACAATCTTAACAGTTACTGTCTGGTCTATTTGTTTTCTAAAAGAAAAGAAAATTCTTAGATGCTTGACAATGTCCATGTTGTGGGATATGGAAAGGAGTAAATATTGTGTAAAACAGAAATGGCAAAAATTTTACATGGGACTGTAGTTAGTCTTCCAAGTAATTATATCTACACTAAGCATATATTCTCATTGGTTGATCACTGGACTGCAGTCTGCCAACATGTCTGCAATTATTTGGAATTTTCTAGGGTGTATCCAGACTCCTCATGAGATCAGGCTCAGAAAAATGCTTTCCCACACTGTATGAAAACCACCAGTTTTGTGTTAAATCTCTTATACAATCAACAGACAAATCACTATACAGTGTTCTCTGGGATGAGAGGATGTCAATTTTGTTGAAATAGCATCTTCAACCACTCAAGTACTGCTTTACAGCTTGGGTTTTGGACTCCAAAGAGATTTGCTCAGTGCAAGAGGTTAAATGGCTGTCTTTTAATCAGGAAAGGAACACTGATGTCTCACAGAGGGATTGTAACCCCTTTCTTTCAGTTTGGCATCCTCCCAGAGGACAGGACTGCTGTGTTGACTTTGATTCTGCTGTGTGATGTTCCTGAAGATCTCCGTGAAGCTCTGTTGCCTCTCTCAACAAAAGGAATTGTTTGCTTTGAGAACAATTTGCTCAAGGGTGTTCTTAAATTTACTATGAGTGAACATCTCCAGTTCAGGTACTCAGCTATCAAGAGCTAGAATGTTCTCTGAGCACTACAAGTGGTCTGTATTACATATAGATGTATATTATCTTCTTAGAAAAGGTGCTAGCAAAAAAACTAATACTCCACTTTATTTTGCTGAAGGTCTTGCTCCATTTCTTATTTCAGAGTAGAGAAAACAGGTGGTTTTTGAAGTTGATTTTGTGTCTAAGTAAGTTTGCATACTGGCAAATAGTGAATCAAGATCTACAATCTTGATATGATTTAGCTGTACCACTAAATAAATTGTACACTAATACAGTATATTATACATTTTCTAATTGAAATTAGAAATCTAATTATGCAGATTGCTTGTGCACTTAGCCCATTCTTTCATACTAATTAATATATGTAGGATGGATTAGTCACTTGTGTGCATCAAATATGACTTGTAAATAATATTAACAAGCTTTTTTTTCTATCTACAACTCTAGTTATTTTTGTTTTAATTGAAAATATTACTTTTCAATTTTTCATAATTGACACCATTATAAACTTTCTTCAGCATTAATTTGCTTTTATGCCAGTAAGTTAAAATTTTGGATTGAAAAAATACATTTTTTCAGTTTTAACTATGATATCTGCTATTATTTTAACTCAGAGTTTGGCAAATCTGCATGCATGTATTGCCATAAGGAATAAGTGAATTCTTACACTTGGGAGTTCATGGGCCATATGAAGTCACCAGAAAAGCAAAGGATTTTTCTCCTTTCTATCACATCTCACCAAGCTTTGTTTTTCATTTGTTGAAGGTCCCAAATGCTATCTGTCATTATCCAATGGATATATTTAGTTCTAGCCTGTTCACAGCAGTCAGCAGAGGACTCATAATATTGTAGCATCTCACTCACCCTGGAGAGGAATGATGGCTTGCCTGGCAGCAATTCTGATTCAAGATTATATCAGGCCTATCCAAGCCTCCTTGTCAAGGTCAATTCTCAATAAATCACAAAGGGTAGAATCATTCAGCAGAAAAATACTTTCCTACACTGGATGCAAAACACCAGTTCTGTGTTAAATCATATAAATGTTATCTTGAACATGTAATTAAAATATATTGATGAGAATTTGCAGAAGGCAAGCAACTGACAAGCTATGCTTATTATGATCAATTCACTTTTTAATATGATTTGTTAACTCTCAAGGAAGACTGTACTGCAACTAGAGAAAGCAGTTTCTATCTACAGTAGAAAGCCTCTAACAAGATGAACACATGGAAACACCCGTCTGACTATTGCTTCCTAGCAAAATTTATTTGAAGTAAAATGAAGGTATTTGTAGATTCTAGACTGCCTTAGAATGATTTAGTAAAACCTTATGGTGAGAAGTAACAAAGCGACAGATAAATCTGGTATCCTTCTTTACTGTGAAATTTTTGATGAAAGGAGTAATAAAAGAAACTTAGAAATATATATGAAAGCAAGTTCATGCCTGGCTAATACTTTATACTCCAACATTGGAAATAACTTCACTAGATGTTGCTGTTCTTCCTAAATTTCCATCACTATGTTCACAGAGAAGACTCTTCTTTCCTCCACTGAACCCTAGTTCAAGAGTCAACCAAAGTGCCAGTTTTCCTGGCTGTATCTACACTGCATCGTCTAATAAAGTCTGGAATGTCCCCAGAAATCAAGCTGAA
Source organism: Premnoplex brunnescens (assembly GCA_035040995.1). Lineage (NCBI taxonomy): Eukaryota > Metazoa > Chordata > Aves > Passeriformes > Furnariidae > Premnoplex > Premnoplex brunnescens. Next base: position 77,341,696 of record JAWWLT010000080.1, read on the forward strand.
ACTTTTTTCTAAATGCCGTATAGATTTCTGCATTATGATGGTCATGAATCAAACCAAAATATCAGCTATCAATCTCAATTTACTAGCTGAGAGGTGATGAGGAACAAATGAAATTCCTCTCGACTGTAAGTGATCTCATCAGGCTACCACTTCCCTTCCAGTACAAAATCAAACAGAATATTGACAAAACACAATATAGGTGAACTCATTAGAATTTGTGGTGAAAAAGAGTGGGAGTACACACATCACTAGCTAGAGATGACAGAGACTGATGAAGAGTGTAACTGCTCCATTCACATGTAAATTCCAATAGGCAGCAATTTTTCTTTTATTGGTAATATTAATAGAAAAATCTCTGCTTTCCTGCAGGTCATGAATGTTATAGCTGCATTAGAATTTCTTTGTTTTGAGCTACATCCGGAGCTGAACAAGATTAACCCAGAAAGGCAGAGCTAGTTACCCAGAAATAAATACAGATTAAGAGGCTTTTTGGGTCTAAGGTTTAGTTAATAATCAAAGATATTCCCCTCAAAAATAAAGCAACTTGATAAATACCAGTCCACAAGAAATGAAGGGATAACATAAAAAGAAAAAAAAAAGTTTTATTAGTTTACATTTTTCTTTGACAAATGTGAGTCTATGGCTGGCTTGTACGTAAGTGTCCAAGATCACTTCTAAATAAAGATGAAACTCACTGATAATTTAAATTTCACCCTTTCAGAAAGAGAAAGACAGCTTGTAATGAAAAATAAAAAGAGTTGCCATCCTTGCTTTGACAGTGGAAAAAACATACAATCTTTTTTTTTCTTTCTTTTTTTTTAAAAAAATTATAATTTAAATCAAGCTAGCAGATGTTTACTGTTAAAGTGAAATGAGAAAAAACTTCCATAAAAAATAAACTACTGATCGAATCTGATAGCATAAGTTCTTAGCTTTTTTACTTTTTGTAGTCTAACTGATTGTATCCTTTTTAAATTCCTTGCCATTTTATCCATAAAATTAAACTGAATGCTTCCAGGGGTAGGTTTGAGGTTCTTTTTGTTTGTTGTTTCTGTTGTTGTTTTGCTATCAATAGCCCTTACTTAGAGCAATTTTGTTTCTGATAGGAGTAAGCATGTACACAAATGTAAAGCAGTCGGAATACTGTTCCTACTAGTACCATTGGCAATTTCCAGGTTAATTTTAATAAAAGACACATTTGCATGTGAAAAGAAGGCTTATATTAGATTATTTTTTTATTTTTTTTTCAAGTTGTAGCTGATAACAGCCTGATGGCATCTCACATTTCTGGTATATTGTCCTACACACAGCTAGTTTTTTCAAATTTTTCTAAAGAAATAGAATCATCCCAATTTTACCTGAATATTACATTGTTTATGTAAGCATCTGAAATGAAATGTGAATTCCTTTATGGTCTTTGTAACCTGAGAATCTCTTGGCTTCATTCATGTCTGCATTGCTCAAGTCTGGCCATTTAGCCTGAGGCAGAATATTGGACAGATGATTCAATAACTTACTTGTTAATTAGTAATCTTTGACTAATGATCTTAGGCTGCTTTCTATTCTTTGACATTGATGTTATCTGGTTATCATCAGAGCCTTTTTTTACTGATATACACAAATTATATGACATCAGTGTTCATCTTATATCAGTAATTTGTCTGCAACGGACAGAAACTGAAGGTCAACTTTTAAAGCAAGAATTTGATGCTACATCAGATAAAAGAACCTAGTATGCTTTGTCAGAGCCTTTTTTTTTAACAGGATATCCTTATACAGACTTCATCCTGCAGGTTAGAAAATACTTCCTAAAACTGGCCAGGTTTTGAGGTCCTAAGAACCTCCAACACCACATATAAATTTTCACCTAAATGCATATGTAAACAAACACTGAGGAAATCACAACAGGGTCATGAAATCACAGAATCAGCTGGGTTGGAAAAGACCTCCAAGATCATCAAGTCCAACCCTTGATCCAACACCACCGTGATTACTAGATCATGACACTACGTTCCACACCCAGTTTCATCTTCAAAACCTCCAGGGATGGTGAGTCCACCACCTCTCTGGGCAGGCCATTCCAATGCCTGATTACTCTCTCTGTAAAAGTTTCATGATCTCTTATAAGAGCAAATAAAATGCAGCACAATAAAAGTAGTGGAATGTAAATTCTCTGAAGTTACGCTTCACATTATGAGAGCACAGGATTTTGTGTCACACATTGTTAAATGTACATAAAAATATTTTGTTGGCTTATGGAAAACAAGCAAGTTCAACTAATTTGAATTAGAATGCCAAATTACAGCAGAAGACAGCAGACTAGAAAGGAGGGATTAATTTTCTGTTGTCCCTCCACGGGGAGACTGGTTTTGTTTTCTGTTTTATTTAAATAAAGGAAAAAGAATGTTAGAAGCTTACCTTTATCTTTAGCAGCAGTAGAAGGTTTTGGAATATGGACAAAACTGTTGAGAATTATGGAAATGATAATAAAATACATGGCATACTTCTAAAGAAAAATAATTTCTTATACTCCTAACAGGGGCAGAAGTATCTGTTCATAAGACACTCACATACCCCTTGTTTTCATATCTTGAATCAATCTCTCAGGTTGTTTTTCATAAATATGTGACAAGTTTATTTCCATACACATAATATATTCCAACTGAAGGCTTTGATTTTTTGTTTTGGTTTTTTTTTTTTCTTTTGCAGTTCTTGAAGCATTTGCTCTGAGAAATGCAGGGAAGATTTCCTGTCTGAGTTTGCTGCTGATGTAGCTGAATCTCTGAATGTTCCTCACTTACAATAGAAAGACTAAACCTATACTGTGAATGGTGACACATTTGGATATTGTAGTACATGAAGATGTTATCCTTACAAAACTGTTATAAATGTTTCAAGTTATGTCCAAATTACAATAGAGATAGAAGATATGCATTGAACCTGCTGATCTGTGGATGTAGAGAAATAAAATCTAACCCATCATCAGACTTGTAGAGATGCTATTTTGAAGGGGTTAATACAAAATTTTAAGATGGGGTTTGTTTGTTTTTGTTTTTTTTTAATCCTATCTACTTGACAGCAGATCAAGGGTAATTTAAAGCAACCATGTCCAAGCAGAACAGTTCAGACTCTCTGCAGATTCAGAACTGTTGGAACTAGGTGATCTTTAAGGTCTTTTCCAACCCAAACTATTCTATGACTCCATGGCATCCATTAAGTTTCTATGGTATTCTTCCAGCTTAATTGCTTTTTAAAAATTAGCTTTCCTATGCTGTACAGCAAAATTCTTTTTTTTTTTTTTTTTTTTTTTCCTGGAAATATCTCTTCTTAGAGGTAAACAGAAACTATTCCTCTGTTGAGAAAGAGTTCTTAACATTATCAGGAGTCTATTAATTGTTGTTTCTTTTCCAATTTAATCTTCTCTGAAAGTTTTTTTTAAGAAATAATGCTTTCTTATTTACAACCCTTAATTTTACATTAAAACTGGCTGCAATTTTATTTTGGAGTTGACACTTTGGAAGAAGGGTATTTTTCCTGAATAACTGTTCAACAAAGATTGAAATACTGTGACTATATTATGCTTAGTAACTTCATAGTTTGTGTGAATTTACTGTCAACCCTTCTAAAACCATACTAATATCATAAGAATGCTTTATATAAGAATGCCTGGAGCTCCTGGTGGATCTGGAGAACACAGGTTTTTTTTTAATTACTTCTAAGTTGAATCCTTCTATCATATATATATATATATATATATTATCTTTAAATATTTGTGCTTCAGTTCTTTCCCAGTTGTCTCATTGTGACAGTTGGAGTTATAAATCTGTAGAGCAAGATTAACTTTAAAATATAATAATATGGTGACCACTGACCACCTAAGACTTTATCAGTATTGTGGTCTAACCCAGTAGGCAGCTAAGCCCCACAGAGCTGTTCAAAATTCAAAACACATCATACAAGATACCATAAGGAAAATTAACATCACAATCAGCTGCAGTACAAGCTGATTTTGATATTCTTATAACATGGGCATCTGCTTCAGAGGTACGCAGTGTTTTACAAAGGATGTTGGGACATGTTCAAGTGCATAAAGGTTTAATGGTGCAGTCTGCAGCTCAGACAAACAGCCATTCTGATGGTGAAACATGCTTTGGGGCATTAAAAAAAAAAAAAAAAAAAAAAAAAAAAAAAAAAAAAAAGAGAGAGAAACAAAGAAAAGAGAGAGAGAGAGAGAGAGAAAGAGAGAAAAAGGAAAGGCAAAATTCTTCCCAGTGGATAGTCATTAAAAGAAGCAACAGGTCTTTCCAGACAAACATCCTCCCTGTGTGGCTTCTCTGATGCTGCAGGCTATTCCCTCCGTAGAATGAGGGAAAAGAAAAGAAGGGTCATTCTTACGCTGATGGAAACTTCTCTCCATAAGAAACTGAAGTAACAACAGCGCTGAGTTTCTGGGAGCAAGCCTGTGAGAATAACAGCAGCAAAACAACAGCTTGAGAAAAATATGGGGAAAACACTGGCACAGCACCTTGGGTGAAGAGGTCCAGAGCTGGCAGGCTGTAGAGTGGGAAATTGAAGGTCCTTAGCAATATAAAAAGGCTAAGGTGCCTAAGGAACTGTGAAAAAACAGGCTGGTACCACCTGAAGAATGAAACACTCTTTTTTAGGTGGAAGAAAGGGTGAGAAAGAAAGGAGAGGTGAGATGTCGTGCTGATCTACAGTGCAAAATGACGGTGCATTTTCTTTTTGATGATTTTTTTTCCCCCTGCCTATTGGAATTAGATGGGATTGTTTGGAATGCTTTAAACACAAAATAATAAAATTATAAATGCCTGCCTCATTTGTACAAAGGCTGAGGATAATTTTGTGGAACAAAGTATGAAATACTTATTTTGAAATGTGGAGACATTTTTTTATAGAGATTTTGACATCAAATTGCATCTACCTAGAGTGCTGCAGGTAATTATGGTTCATTCAGCTAATATTATCTTTCTTCTCTGAAGACAGTATCTTCCATAATCTACCAAGCACAAGGTAAAATATTGTATTATAGTAATCTCCATAGTCAAAAAGGAAAAATAAGGCACAAGCTATTTGAACCAATGACATTTGGAAGAAAAGCAATTTATACTTACTGTTTATATTTAATTTCATATAAACATATTGCATTTTGATAAACAAAAAATCATATTTCCATTGCAATAGGCATAATACATTTTCTGCTGAAAAATCATAACAGTTTTTTTTTTCTATCGCATTTATGGATAGGGTTATTTTATAAAATATTATGAATTTAACATTTTTTGCTTGGAAAACATATTCTAAGCTTTACAGAGAGTGTCATACAAGCAAACAGACAGCGATTTTATGGAGTGAGTTCATTTCTGTTTCTTGATTAATTAAACTATTACCTTCTCTAGTTGGTACCAATGAGCTTTATTTATACAGAAGTCATGTTATTTGCTTCTACTGCAAACCTGACTGGCAGCACTTCTGTGCATAGCATTCTGAGATAACTGCCTCTCAGTCACCAGAAATGGAATGTTATATGACTAAGTAAAACAAGACTGTTTACTTCACAATATTGTTGCAGTGTGAATTAGAACAGATATACAAGAAAAGTTCCTTCAAAGTAGGAGGAGTCTGAGTGCAAATAAGAGGTTACACAGAGTATGGATTTTTCAGGCATGTGCTTCACATTGGGAGAGGAAAAAGAGTAGGAATCTGGTGAGTTTCAGCCTGAGGACACTGCTACTACTATACAAGCACTGGTTTTCCAGACTTAACTCCTAGCTCTAAAAGGTAGTACTCTCTTCTATGTCATTCATAATGATTATAAAAAGTGCTTGCTACCTTGTCTTCCATGATCCCTTATGAAGCAGAAGCAGCTGGGATATGAGAAGGACAGAGACATTCCTTTTACAACTGCTTTATGCAGTAAATAAAAATAACATTTGTCAGCTGCCATAGGTAGCAAAGCATGTCATGGTAGTAGCTTGCAGACACATACCAAGGTTTGTAAAAACAGAGGGTAGCTGAAGCTTGGAAGGGATCTCAGGAGTTCATCCAATCTCACTTTTTGCTCAAAAGATGGTCAGCTATGAGGTCAAGCCAAGTTGCTCAGAAATTTATCCAGTCAAATCTTAAAACCTCCTGGTAACTGCACCACTGCTTTGGGCATCCAATTCAAGTGTTCACCTGTCATCATGGCAATGACAAACAAGCCACTCCATTTGAATTTAGTGTTATGGTATGCCTTTGGAGCTATATTCTCTGGCAGTACTCACAAATACTCAACCGATAATGATTTTTAGAATGAATCATGCTTTAGAATAATGCAGTTAGAAAAAAATCACTACTTTCTTTTAAAGCTATGTATTTTAATCATTATTTGCAGCATGTTTTAAAGATAATATTGGCTTGTAGCTGTATCTTGTAGCTATCATAAGCTTCTCATGGTTAAACCACAAGAAATAGTTCTTTTGACTTCTGTAATAAAAGGCAACAAGGGCAAAAGTGAGATTTTTCTCTGAAAATCTCATCTGTCTTACCTTCCCTTTTCCCAAGAAATCCTGCAGCATTTGCTACTTCAGGTGATGCATTTAATACATAATTAACAGTAATAAATTTGCACTGCAGATTTAGAAAGGTTGTATAGGCCAAACTACATGATATGACTGGTTATCACCTTTAGATGGATACAAGGAGTCAGTGATATAGCAGAGATTTAATATCCTATTACTCTACTAATTAGGTTTGCTTCATTTGCTTCATTTTCTTTTGCATCCTTGTCCTATAACTTGTCTTGTCCTTGATAGATGTGTCTAGAGACAAAGTATACTAGAGACAGATATACTCCTGCTTCCATCAAGTGAAAGTTCTTTAAATGTTTTATAGCTCATTCTTTCCCTCCTCTCCTGTACAGGCTGCTGTGTTAAAATGATACAGTAATGGTAATATCTGTTTCTGTACAACATGTAATACATCAGAGTAGTAACTCCTTTGCCATCTAACAGTGCTTATCTAGGACCAGAAAGATAGACATTTGATTTTCATCTACAAGTCTATGACCCCTCTACCAATTACACCAGGCTCAAGATCAGCCAAGCAGCAAGAGGAACAGCATGAGGCAATGGCTCAGTGCTAAAGAGAAGCCTAAACATTTCCCCAAAAAATGAGTTTCATCTTTACCAGGCAGGGGGTCAGTATCATCAGCAAAGGATGAATGGTCACTTACTGCAGAATAACTATGGATTCAGAAGCATCCAGAGCTTTTCTGTTGCTCCAGAAGCTTACCACTGCTTAACAGCTGTCACAAGAAGGCTAATGACCACATGGAATGCATCAGAGATATACTTATCTCTCATTCTATATATAGATTGGAAGATGCATAAATTCATTTGTGATTGTTTTCACAGCTATTATTTACTGGTGGCAGTGTTAAAAATAGCAAAAAGAGAGACACATTTCCAATTAGTATGATTTGAGAGACAAGATGCACAAGGTTAATGAATTACAGGCAATCAAAACTTAAATAACACTTTTACATGTAAAACAGATGTATTGAATGTTCCACGAAGAAGAAAAAATACAAATAGTAGAGTTCATTTAAGTCACTGAAAATCTGAATATAAATAAAATTTATATTATACTACTGTAAATTATAAAACAAATTTGTGCTATAATTTTTGGTAATGATGCCCATAAAATGTTGTACAGGTCTTGTCATGACAGCAAACACAGAAGATAAATTAAGTGGGGGTTAAGCTGAATACATTTAGCTTTCTTACATTTCTATTATATAGATAAAGAAACAAGGAAAAGTCACTCATGAAATTTACTTTTCAGTCTGTTCTTTTAGTTTGTAAATAAAATTATAAATTGTACTTTTTTAATCAATAACTTAGAAAAAGCTTGAGCAGCTTCTTTTTTTTTTTTTTTTGAGAATAAGAACTTTTTTCTGAAATTCTGTGGGGATTATTCGCGGGGACTTCTTGGTATTTGACATGGGTTTTTAAGGTTTATTTGGGACACGGGACACTTCAGCTCCATCTTCTACATTTAGGTAAGTGAGGCTGTGCTTTCTTGGTTACCCTTTGCCTGTGGTTATGCATATCCTACTGTCCTAGTTTTGGTTGTGGTAGAGTTAATTTTCATCATAGAATGGCTTTGGTTAAAAGGGACCTTAAAGATCAACTAGTTCCAACCTGTCTGTTATGGACAGCAATACTTTTCACTAGACCAGGTTGCTCAGAGCCCCACCCAACTTTCCTTTGAACACCTCCAGGGCTGGGACATCCACAGCTTTTCTGGGCAACCAGTTTCAGTGCCTCACACTCTTCAGAAATATTTTAATAATGTCTGTCATGACATTCGTTCCATTTTTCATAAAAATCTCAGAAGATCTCATGATTTTCACATTATAGACTCTTGTGTATCTTTTAATTGTTTTACTGCTTTGACCTTCCCTTTAAATCTATTATTATGTGTCTTATTAAAAAGTCTTACTACTACTATGATTAAATGAGGGTATTTCTGGATAAAGGAACCATATTTCTACTTGTGAGGTGAGAGTATGGGAAAGGCATTGCATGTTTAGACAGGGCACAGTAAAATTTGACCCTAAATGATTACTTTTCAGCACTGATTTGGCTGCTTCTGGACTACCATGGAGCAGACTGTGGCCATTGCAGGCAAGCTATGAGACGTAAAGTAGGTCCTCACTTTCTCCTGGCAGCAATGAAGTGATCTATATACTATGGAGCAGGTTAGGGATTTAAGTTGTGATCTGTCCCTTTTAGCAGAGTACTCCCTGGTTCAGATTTAAAGATTGTGGATAGTCACAAGTCAGTTTGTTACTGAGGAAAAGAAAAAAAGATTATGACCTACCAAGGATTTTCTAAGGTCCTGATAACCACTTGATATCTTCCTATTCCCTCAAATGAGCTTTTGATTGCAGTCAAAGTGCTCTGGTTGGAATTTTCCAGTCAGTTAAAAAAAAAGAATATCCAGGTAATATTGTGCATTTAAAGAGATGGGAGATAAATTTAGTCAGCTTCCCTTTGCTTCTTGTGTGTAAACTAAATATTTGAATGTTGGAATTTTCCAATTCTTCGTCCATAAATGAGAGACAACATGCTGGAATCAAGAATGGAAGATGGAAGAAAAGGAGGAATGGAAAGACGAAACCCGCATACAAATAATATTTTTTGTATGACTTATGATGATCTTCACATGAAGAGTAGTTAATAGAATTACATATATGATGTTTTTAATTAAAAAAAAAAAAAACAAACCAGCAATGAAAATCATCCTGAGGTATGATGTTTTTGTATAAAGCCAAAAAAGATGAATTGGTTAACATGTAAAATATTTGACTCAAAGGTAACAAAAGAATTTAGCCAAGAATTAACTCATGCAAACAGAAAAGTAGAGTGGAACTTCATCCTAAACAGAAGAGCATTTTGCAACTGAAAACAAAGTTTGTAAATAGTGTCTGATGGAAGGTGCTAGGAAAACAGTCCTGTTGGTGCCAAAGGCAACTTCTGGTGGAAAATACTGTTTCTGTATTTGTCATGTGTTTGAAGCAAAGCAATGAGAAGATGCAGGGGTTATTTTTCCACTTATACTTTACCTTTCACATCTCCTGACTACATTATACAAACAAAACAAGGAACAGAGCCTAAAGGCAATGGAAACTTGCTGTTTTCTAAGCCTTGATGGATATGTTTCTGAAATACAGAAGATGTTTACAAAATGAATTTTGGTTTATACAATAGCTGAAGAGATTTCAACTCCTTTCAACAGGTGGTGAAACAGTGGCCTCTATCTATCTGGGTGTAAGAAAAGTAGAAAACTAAGGACATCTTTTAAATCATTAAAATTCATATAAGTATCTCTTATGGGGAAAGGAGATGATGAAATTTAGATAAAAAATTACCTGCAACTTCATCATTTTACATTATGAATGGAGCTACTTAGCAGCTGTAAATGAGATTGCATGTAAAAACCATTAGTATAAAACAACCTATGCTCTATAAAAATCAGAAAGGCCAGATCCTTGTGTGTAAATCAAGCAATTTATATTAAAGATGGTTAATCTGCTAATTTTGTATTTGAATGGAATATTATTACTTGTTTAATTCACCTTGATGTTTAAAGTCAGAACAACTGCAAGGAATGAAATATTGCTTAAAATATTCAGGGCAGCAGCATATGCCTCGAGAGATAAGAGTTTCACTGTTAGTTTAATTAAGAGAAAAAAAGAGCAAGCTTCAAGTGTTATTTACAGGTTCTTGACATATTCACTAATGAATCATAGGATGCTGTAAAGGTTATTCTGCCTATTACAAAAGAAGTGCACAATAATTGTTTTTTAACCAACTTATCTCCTTCACAGTTTTAGTCCATCCATGGTAGATCAATGTGCTTGAAATTAGAAACAAAGATTCCTTTCTTTTTTCTTTACTGTTTCAGCAAACTAGCTAGGCAGCTTCCTATGTGAGATAGAGTACAGTGGTACATTATTATGTACATTGTTATACATGAAACATTTGATTATACTACCAACATAGTTTTCACTACCTTGCGTTTTTCAGAAGACTTAATTTATTTTTAGGAATATCAGGAATGTTTGATGCCACTGTCAACACACCAGAAAACAGGATTTCCCAAATACAATACATTCTTTCCTTTAGTACAATCAATCTTTATTCTTTCTTCATGCATATTTATTAACCTGATTGCTAACTTTTGTTTCTGTTCCTTTTTCTGTTTTCTTTCTCATGCAGACACAAACACTATTTCTTCAGCAATTATCTGTTGCATGAGACAATCTCTCAGCTAAAACAAATCAAGAAACTACTCTTCTTTTCCAAGTAAGTGATTTTAGGGTTGATGGAGATGATAGTACATCCTGTCTCTGATATAAGGAGTGCTAGACAATGTGAAACAGCATCCATATTAACATTATGCCAGATTTTTAAGTAACAACTCTAAGTACAACATGCTTCACATAATAATGTGTTGCTCATCTGTCTTCTAAAGAACAGACATCAGCTTACTTCAGCTCTGGCTATCTACAGAAAGACAGACACACAGTATTAATAATTCTTGTTTTTATTTAGAGTCCTATCTAAATTAGAGAGCCAACATTGGAGAGTTACTGACTTGTCCTCATGAGCAAAGAATGTAAGTGTACCAGAAGATATAAGATTCTGTATTTTCCTGTTTGAAACATCTATATTATTTCTCCCTTATGAAATGGAAGAGCTAATTTTATAATAAGTCATCAGAAAATTAAAAGCTGAAATCTTACCTCTCTTCACATCTTCAGGAATTGAAGGTGAAGATTTTTTCTGAAAAAAAACCCTGATTGTCCACACCGGGCAATGAGGGAAGAAATAGCAATCTGAGCTATAACAGCTAATCTAAACTATACACACTAAGAGGAAAGGAAGAAAACCTAACATCCAAAACCTTTTTCAAGGGTGACTATGAGCAGCAAGTTAGATACAGCATGACTGGAAAAAGGCCATGACTTGCCCCACTAAGAAGTTAAATACATTTTCATGTCTTCTTTAGTTTTCCTGCATTTTGTGCACAGATCCAGATTTATCAGTCTTGAGCAGTCAGGCAGGGTGTAGAAAAAAACCAGCCTGGTGGGAATTGGATTTCCCTCAACAGTAGGTGGCAAGAGATTTTCTGGGGACCTTAATGGGCTAATTTAATTTCCGGTTATATTCTAAAAGCTGCTTTGCAGGAGACTGTCTTCAACTTGGATGCTGATTCTGGGGTATTTATGTCAGGTTGTGCCCTGAAAGATTCAGTTGTGGTCAAAATGAGTGGACTGTGTCCTGTCCACCTGCTCTATAGCCTCTTCCAGTAGCTGTAAACTTGTCCGCATTAGGAGTTTTACTGCATCTGCAGGTCTCTTCGTTCCTGTCAGTGGAGACAAGGCAGTGAAGACCTTCTTCCCCAAGCCAAAAAGAGTCCATTAGGATTGAAAAAGAACT
>JAWWLT010000080.1:77354020-77373701 GCA_035040995.1 Premnoplex brunnescens
TTCCTGTCAGTGGAGACAAGGCAGTGAAGACCTTCTTCCCCAAGCCAAAAAGAGTCCATTAGGATTGAAAAAGAACTGGCTTTAAAGCCTGGAGATTGGGGGTTTTTGGAGGCTATGTACCTCTGGAAACAAGGATCAGAAGTTCTATCATTTCTCTGTGTCTGTCAGATGACAAATTTGTGATTAAGAAGGAATATATTGAGAAATGAGATAAAACAGCACAGATTCAGTAACTTGGTGTCTGCAGGTGTCCCAAAGTATTTTGTTTAAAATGAGCTGCTGTTTTCTGCCCATGTACTGCCTTGTCACATGTGCTAATTGGTCTGGGCCAATTTATTTCTTCATATGGACAAAAAAGTGAAGGTATAGTTTCTGTCAAAAGCCTTCAAGAAAATATGCTCCAGAGCACCTCAAGAGCAGTGGAAGGGTTTGAGGACCTATTTTGTGCAAATCTCTGAGAAACAAGAAGGGGAAAAAAACCCCAAACAAACCCTCATCTGATTTCTCTGTTATTCAGACCCCATTGTTCATTTTTTAGATATAAGTGCGATCACATCTGAGATACTTGACTTCATTACTAAATTTTGCTCCTAACTGAAACAAAGTACAAAACTCTTGGTGTGGGGAGGGGGTTGGTTTGTTTGGGGAGTTTTTTAAGGTTTGAGCAAAGCCAACTGCTATTAAAATCAAAAATTTTTGTTTAAAATAAACAACAAAAAACAAATTTTTCTCATACATTCTACTCTTTCACAGAGATGTGTGTTTCAACATCTTCTATGTAGTCCTGTCTGTAGCTTTTGACAAAGAATTAAAAGCAAATGCATCCTTGAATCCCACAGTAAAGAGACAGAAAAGCAAAATAAGTAAAACAGAGGATATGTAACTACTTTCTCAAACAATAAATTTCAATATCTTTTTGGCGTTTTTTATGACGATGGAAAAAGTAGATGTGAATCAGCAGTTTGAATACTGCAGAAGACTTCCTCAATAGAAAGTTTTTGAATAGAAAGCTATAACTCTCATGGTAGATTTGGATATTTTTATACCCACTCACATTATATAAGCAATTGTCCCCCAGGATTTAAAATACCATTTTAAATGAAGAAATTGTTGTTTTCTGAGCCCCAAAAGAGCAAATATTCTTATTTTGTGAGCTAATACAAAGTCTGTAATTTAAATACCTTGTCAAATGAGTGAAACATGATCTGAATTGTTCCAAGATGTTCTTATTATAGGTATTTAAATTACAGTTTAAAAAAAAAAAATAAATCTCAGTAGTATAGTTTTCAGAATGATAAGGGAGAAATGTAATATACTAAGGTTTTTTAGTGATATTAATAGTTTAAAAAGGCCTTGAAAATGTAGATCTAATGAGGTCAATCTTAAATTGGAGAAAGGATAATGTTTATTTATTTGTTCTTTTGTGCTTCTAATATTAGCACTTTTTTCTCATAGTTATTTGAAAGCTGGGAAAAAATTCCCCTATTGAGAAAGAACTGCATCAAAATCTGAAGAATGGTGACAGTATAGCATGGCAGTCTACTAGGCAAGCCTTGGTATTTTAAACTTGTTTTTCATCAATTAATTTTTAGAAGTGACATTATATTTCTTCTTGCTGAAGTCTTCCCAGGCTATGTCAGAATCCAAAGAAAGACAGAGAAATAATATAGAGAAAATGCAATAAAGAAGATGGCTGAAACAATGTAATTATTCAACATCGTTATAAAGGTTCACATGTAGATGAGGATTCTATTTTTACTCTCAGTTGTAAAAATTTTACTAACCCAGTACTAATAAACATTGTACTGCCCCAAAACTAGGAAAAGATAGTAGCATCTTGCTGTGAATACTTTTATATTGACTAATGGAATCTACAGATCTCACCTGCTCAGAAGGAAAATCAGATGATCCAGAAGAAAGAGAAATGGAAATTAAAAGTCTTATGGTTTCTTGTCATTAAATAACACTTGCTATGGTCTGTAGTGTTCCAAAGCAAACACTAGTCATACTGACACCCTGCTTTCCAGAAAGTGGCTGGACAGCATCTGCTGATGGGAAGTGGAGAAAAAAATCTTATCTCTTAATCTATTGTAAACAGAGGAGTGGGCTAACTACAGAGCTATGTTGTGAGTGCAGCTTACAGCAGAAGGGCCCTGCATTTGAAAGACTTCCAAGAGCTTTTGAAAAGTGTTCAGTGTCATGAGGCACGGGTACCTGCCAGCTCCACCAAGGGAAGACATTTAGGCATATCAGCCTGAGCCATCTAGGTCCTCATTGTTTTGAACCTAATATTTTGGGCATATTAAAAAGCATGGTCACATTCATTCTGGACTCCTGGTAGGCCATGAAGAAAAGAAAATCAATTAATTTGTAACTACTCCAGGTACCTGGGACCTTCATGGATGTCACTCCTAATGATCTATCTGTCTGGATTGTTGCAGAGATTGGAACTCTGAGAGCATAATTTACAAAAGAGCATGACACATCTCTTTCTTGTTTTAAATATTGTGGTTTGCATCCATGACATGAAAGAGATCTGTCCCTTTGAATTTGAAAATAGAACTTATATTTAAAACTAATATTCCTATTACAGTTCATTGAAGCTCTGCCACTCAGTGGGATGGGAGTAGAATTAGGCCTTGTAGCAGTTCTTGTAGTTTGTGATATTTACTTTAGTTAAAGTAACGGAGAGCTTGTTTTTAGAGGTATACTGAATCCAAATTGACTCAAGGTGTAGCTTCAAAGCAAACTAGCTAAATATATGCCTCATTCAGAGGCATGATTCACTTTCCTTTAGACTGGAAATAAGAATAAATTAAACAAAATTACATACATTCTGTTCCTAAATTACTGTTTCTATGTAAGAGTTTGTCATTGTTTAAGCCATCTAGAAGTTAAACCAGGGAATTTTTTTTTTTTCAGTGTCTCTACCTAGGTAAGGCTTAAATGATTGTTTTTGGCAAGCATGTCATCACATGATAAAACTCATGTTGTGATTAGGGTGGATGTAGGCATTTATCTTCTGCTGACAGCTTCAGACAAAAAGAAGATAAGTGAAGCTATTGTAATTGTAAAGTGACCTTTTTGCTTTAAAATATTGACAGCCATCCTCTCACTTCTATACAGCATGTTTGCCATCATGATAATTAGGGTTTTTTTAGTCTATTGCTGGTTTTCATCCTTACAGTGTTCTCTCTTGAAATGTTGGTAGATTTCTTCTGGTTTCCTCAAGATAACATTTACTATGTACCTGACAAAATGTCAGCAAATAGTAGTACATGTTTTCTTAAAAGGATTCTGATTTTTTCATGTTCATATCAAACTATAATTCTGCTGAACAGGGAAAAAAAATGCTCTTTCTTTTTCAGTTTTAAGAAATATTTTTTTCATGTATATCCATTTGGGATCCACCTGGTTAGAATGTAGACCAACTACAAAGAATCATGTATAAAATCAGAAGGCATAAAATTAGCTTTTGAATACGAGGAAATGAAGCTGTATTTGCAACTCAGTTTTCACAAACTTCTTAAAAACTCAGGTAGCTATAGAGTAGAAACATTTATTTAGTGATTTTAAAAATAAAACTTATCTTACTGCAAGTAAGATAACAGGGAACTGTTATTCATTTTGACAGCTACAAAGTACCAAAAAGGGCTAGATGGTAAGAAGTAGTCTTGAATTTGATTGGGCAACCAGTCACGTAACTAAGAAAGCCCTATTACTTTTTAGTAGTTTGAGCACACATGAATAAATTTGAGATTCTGCCTGATACTCCCACTTTAGATGGGACTTCTGGCAAGGTATTGGCACTGGGCATAGTTATGGCCTGATTTTCCATCTTTTTGGTCAGTACCACTGAGTAAATACAAGGATTATTCTGATTTATAGCAGTTGTATACTATCAGAAATTTACCATCCCTCTTCCCTCAGGGAGAGGAGTAATTTTGACTTAACAGTTTGACTCAAGTTATAAACTAGATGTTAAGGAACTCCTCTTTGACGATGCCACCCTGTGGTAGTCAAGTTGATTCACTACTCCCCAGAAATCGAGCTCAGCAAATAATTCACAGGGCTTCTCCCTCAGTTTCTGCAGTATCTGTGACTAGCCTGCTGTTTCCCAACACTAATACATTATTTGTGTGTTTGACAGCAATCTTTTAAGTGACTAGTATTTGGATTGTTCATGTAGGTTTTCATGATGATGACTTATGAATAAAGAGACAAATTCCACACTTGAGAAGAAATGTTATAGTCAATTGGGTGATAACTAGACCATAAATTTTGCCTTTTTCGAATTGTTTGAGCACCACTACTTCAACACTATCACTGTAATTTATCAACATGTATTTATTATTTAACATTATGCCATTTCAATCTCTCTATAGAGATATTTCCTCCTATTCTCTTGTGAGTAAAGTGAATTTAACAATGAAAGGTTTTCAAAGGCGTGGATAGTCAACTATAGATGTAGAAACATAATTGCCTCTTTAGAACAATATATCATATAAAATAGCTTGGATTCTACAGTTTGTGATGAAGAAAACATCCTATATGCAATAATAGCACTGACAATAAAATTCAAGGTAAAAAACTCTTACCTTATATCTTCATAAAATATCCTTATTTATGTCTGATATGTATGATAGATGAACTGCTGTTTACAACAATCTCCCTTTTATAAATCTCATCAATAAGGACCATTTATTTTCTTAATAATTGGCAATAATTAATCAATCTTTTGTATTGAACATGGTCTTACTTTCCTTTTATACATGTAGACTTATTTTTTTTTTAAATTCTTTGATAATTTTATTACTTTTAATATACTTTCACTATGTTTGATCCATTCTGTTTTTAAAAGAGCATCAGTCATATTTGACAGTAGAGATAAAAAGGGCAAGATTACTAATTTTTATTAATATCATTAATACTGTGTGTCAACAATGATGGGCTTAATGAGTGATAAGGATCATGTGCACTATGTCCTCTACCCAAAAGCATCATTCTTTTCCTGTAGAAGAAGCTTCTCAGACCCACTGAAGGACCCCAGGTTGTGTGAATCATACATTGTCAGCTGCTGTTACTTAATTTGCCTTAAGGAGCTGTCTTCTGTCAGAATGCTTGCCAAGGAAAGAAAGAAGCAGACATAAAGCAAAATTAATTCCTTTGCTTTCAGATCCCTAAAGGGCTCTCTGTAATAGGAATTCTGACTGAAGTTTTGCAACTGTGGAGAGCCACATAGGTGCTTACAGATCATTTTTATAGTGGTGTTCAGGCTTTTGATCCACATTACTCATTTCTTATTATTTGAATCAGCCACACAGTTTGTTTTTGGAGATAGACAGATAGAAAATATATATCTCTATATAAAATCTTTATGCACAGCAGACCATATAGAGCAAACTTCATTACATATTACATTCCTTATCTCGTAACATTGACAGTCAATCCATTTTTTAATTTTTGTTTTGTTCTTTCAAATGTATCAAAGGAAAGCAAAAAAGATTAATTTAGCTTTGCAATGTCAATATATCACTGCCTGTAGTTAAAACTAAAGTAGTTTATGCATAATATTAGAAAAAAATACGGTACATGTTGTGATGTTTATGCTTATTACAAAAATTTGTTTTAAGAGCCTTCCATTATTTAGTGTAATTTCTATATTTTTATGGTAATAAAAAGTGAATGAGAAATGAAAAGAGAAGTATCTAAGTTGTATAAAAGTCTTATTCAACTCCTCTTTAAATCTGTATTTTGGAGCTTTCAATGCCAAAAGCTATGATATAATGTATAGCAGGAATACTGACTTATCCATGCAGAAAACATAAAGAAATGTGAGTCTAAAGGTGAACTTTAAAGTGCTTACTTATACTAGATAGCAATCTCTATAAAATGATTTTTTCCCTGATGCCAGTAATTTTAACAATAAAAGTGAAAGGATAACAAACTTGTCTTTAAAGGTGACAATGCGGTGATTGAAATGAGTGATGTTCCTACACATATAAAGCAGCTAGAGCCTTTCCTCTCTTTTTAGTGGTACATAAATCAGTCTTGCAGAGGCAGATACAAAATTCTTTTGTTATGATTAGATGTTTTATATATAAACAGATTCTTGTAAAAATAAAAAGTGTTTCTCTGGCTAACATCTTAGGACGGTCACAAAAAATACCACTGTCTCACCTGTTCTGTTTAAATGATAAAATTGAAATCAGTCATTCCTAGTTGAAAAATGCTTCTTCAAAAATGTAAAACTGAAAACTATTCCATACATTAACTTCTAAATATCTGTGTGGGGACTCCACTTTACAATTGCAGGAGGAGCTCAACAAAACACTTCTGTTGATTTATTTTTTTCTTGGAAAGGAATCAGTTTTGGTGATATCCACACATTGTACAAGATCTCTATGGATTTTTCTGATGCAGTGAAATAGCTGCTAAGAGCATTTTATGTTAATAAATTGAATCTATAAGGAAATAGTCTAGATTTTTCTCTCCCAGCAGTGTTTTATTGATGAAATTTCATCCAATGTATTTTTTTTTTAAATTACATTAAAAGAAAAATTCAAATGCTTTTTAGTCCCAGCAGCAGAATGAGATTTTATGGTCCATTCACCACAAGAACTGTTTCCCTGAAGGTTTTAATTCCAGGAACAGTCTTTCAGTTTTGATGAACAAGTTAAAAGGAAGAAGTGGGAAAGAATTTCACTGATCTATCAGGATAGGTAAGCAACCATTTGAAAGGATAAATTTAAAAAATATAACCGGATAACCATGTCCCACATAGGACACACAAGCGAAACCCAGTAAAACTTATTAGAGAAGTGTCTGCTGGAACTAAAAGCATCTGTATTCAGAGTCATAAAGATATTTTAGTACAGACAGAAGTAAAAGGAGGGAATTTCAGGGATGGGTTCTGAAAAGTAAACTCTTTTTTCACTGTAAAGACAGAGATTAGCTCAAATCAATTTTCAGATTGAAACACTTCTTAAATTTTTCACATACCTCAGTCTGGAGTTCCATCCTCTTTTTCAGATGTAAAATGGCACCCAAATAGCTATTTGGACTTTTATACTTGTCATCTATGATACAGCAGCAGATTCTTCTGCTTTTTTATTACAGCTTGATTGCACTGACCTTCAAAAGTATTGCTCAGAATCTTGAAGCAAGTATTAAACAATTGTCTACAGTTTTTTCCTTATTACTTTCCACTTTACTTTGGCTTATCAGTACACTTCATTTTTCACTTTCCAGTGATACTGTCTAGAGCTTGTCTCAGGGGGTTAAAGATACAAGATTTAACACTGTACAGACCTATAGTTTGACACTCCTTATTTACTATATGTTCCCATAGTCCCTGGTGCAAGACTGATTTTTAATTTCAGTGCATATACTTTCTTAAGTAGTAGATCTAGTCAAATTATTTCCTTTACTGTTGTTCTAGCTAATTAAGTGTACCAATGATACTAAAATAATACTCATATTTCTTTCTCAGCCAATCTTTTCTTTTCATTGACTTGTTCATTTAGAGGCTTCGCATCTCTTCTATGGGGATTAGCTATAATTCTGAGCATTTACTTAGATGGTGCTGTACAGGAACAGTAAGTCAAAGAGAAGAAAGACCATTCACAAGAGAGAAAACTAGAAAAACTATCTATAAAGGCTTGTAGAGACCCTGTTTTTGTAAAGATATGTCCCCCTCATAATGAACAGGGCTATTTCTTTCCTAAACGCTTCTTTCATTTCACTTTTGTGCCTTTATCCTCACTTAAATTTTCATCTCTATTTTCCAAAGAGTCCATTATCTAATCTTCTCATTTCTCTATTAATCTTTTGGCTCCAGCAACATCCAGTACTGCCAGGAATTTAAACCCTTTCCTGTGTTGGCTACAATTCTCTTAGCTCTGTTGACAGGTCTAAAATATAGCCTCTTGCAGTCTATATAAAGATGAGAAGTGTAATGATGTTTGAACAGCGGTGTGATCTGGAGTTAGAGCTTTGAAAAATAGATTTTAACACAACACTTCTCTTTTTCCCATGTAAAGACAAATGAGCACAGCAGTTCTTATTCAAGACTGTGCATCTTCAGCTCAAGAATATAGTTGATATATTTTGGCTCTTACAGCCAAAAGATATGCACTTCTTCATGAGAGCATAATGTCAGTTTGACTTTATACTAAGGTCTGGATTATGTCTTGAAAACACAAAGGAAAAACACTGTAGAAAGGGTCCTTAAAGAATAATGGTAGGCTTGTTTCTAAAAAATTTTAGGACAGACAGAATGCTGTGAGGCTGCAATTCTGCCTTTATTTCCTTCTGCCTCTTCAGTTGTTCCAAACAGATAGAAGATTGCACAATTCCACTGTCTAAGCAAACTGGGTTAAATATCCAGGAATATTTGAGGTCAGATTGTTCCTCATTTTGATTCTTGTTTAAAGAAAGAAACAGAAAAAAAAAAAAAACCACTGAGTACTGCTCTCCTAAATGTATGCAGGATCTAGCTTTGGAAAATCTGGCAATCTTAAAATGTGGATGTTAGTATTAGGGCATAATGCCTGGTGTGTGTAGCAAGTAACTAGCTGACTCTGTACTGCTGAGTTCAAGCACATGCAGAAATGGTTTGGGGCGTGAATTTGGGCTGGGCTAACTACTGCCTTAACATAAATTCCCAAGCACACTTTGACAATTAAAATGCTATCACTGGATAAAATCACAGAACTATTCATGTTGGAAGGTGTCACAGAGGTAGGCTATTCATTTTGCATATTTTAAACCAAGCGCAGGTCTGAAATGGTTTATTAGTTTGCTAATGACATGTAATTCACCAGCAATCAATGAATTATACATGCAGATTGAATATTACTAATATAGCAGATAAAGCAGACTACATTAACAAAATGTTAAGAAACCCATACAAAAGTCTAAATATGTCTCTAATCCCAAGGAATTCTAATCACAATCATATACGCAGTGTTATAAAAACACCCCTCCTTCTAACAGCATTTGTGTATTACAAGTACCCCATGCCCTTTCTGGGCACACAGGCTCCCCTACTTGTATCCACTTCCTGCGGGAGTTGTGGGTTCTCTCACCTTGGCCTCTAGTTCAGCATATTCAGAACAAGGCCTACATTCAATAGTCTCATGTTATTACCCACAGCAGATGCTGTTATTCAATCCATTTGCCAAGGAGAGATTGTGAAAACACCCCACAAAAGAGATCCTGAGAAGTCATCTAGTCCAACCACGTGCTCTAAACAGGTTCAACATACAACTCGGGTCAGATTGCTTAGGTTTTTCTCCAGCTGGATCTTGGAAACCTCCAGAGCAGCAGATTATACAATCTCTTGTGGCAAGTGGATCCATTTCTTAATTATACTGAGCATTTTTTTCCCCATATATCTACTTGGAACGAGCCTTACCATAATTTAAGACCTTTGTCTCTTGCCCTCCAGCCACGCAACTCAGTGAAGAACTTGGCTCTCTCTTCTCAACAATTTCCTTGTAGGAGCTGGAAGCCTACTGGAAGGTCCCCTCAAAACCATCTCTTCTCCAAACCATACAAGTCCGGTTCCCTCAGTCTTTCCTTGCAGGGCACATGCTCCAGATCCCAACAATCTTGAGGGCCTTCCAATGATCATATACAGGTTTATCAATGTTTTTTCTTGTTATAGAGGCTCAAAACCAGGTGCAGTGCTTAGGACATGGTCTTGTAAGAGTTAAGTAAAGGGTAAGTGATCACTTCTGAGTGACATTACTTCCCAATAATACGACACAATATGCTGTTGGCCTTCTTAGCTGTCACAGCACGCTTCTGAGTGATATTTTTCTTGCTGTTCACCAGGACGACTGGAGCCAGTCACCCAGTCAAACCATCACTACACTGTACCAAGGCAGGGAGTATGTCTGTTCCTAGTGTAGGACTCTGCATTTGTCTATCTTCCATTTCAAGCAGTTCTTGCCAGCTCATTCTTTCATTCTAGGCAGGTCCATCTGAGTGGCAGCCCTATCCCTGAGTGTATTGACTGCACATCCAGTTTGTTGTCCACATTTTGGGTACCATTCCTGTTTGCTGCTGTAGATGGTACCATGCCACTTCAATGTCCTCATTCTCCTACTGCCTGGCAACAGTGTCACAGTAGCCATAATAATTTCACCTGTGATAAGACACTATATAGCAGTTGATGTCTGAGCCATATACCAAAAAAAGATTTTGGGTTCTTCAAAGGGTAAAGGAGACACAAAAAGTCATCTACCCTGAAAATGAGAAAAAGGGAGGGTGGCACAGGATTTTTAGGAGCTGGAGTGTCCCAAGACACACTGACAGCAGTTGTGGGCTGTGTGCTGCAGTACTGAAACCTCACCAGGGACTGCAGCCCTAGGGAGGGTGGGGACAGGCTGTTTCTTAAAAAGTAGAAGGTTCGATAACAGCAGATACCAGGCATGTTGTACTAGATAATTGCACTTCCAAAGAGTCACTAAAGCCAGTGGAATATGTTCTGTGTCAGGATCTGTGTCAGCAAATTTTCATCTGATCAAGGCTGACTTTATGTTTGCCTTGCTTTTATGAAACAGGAACTTAAAGTCAAATGGGGGCATCAGTGACAGGGACTGTTACTGAATATGCTTAATTTACAATGGCAAATACAGTATACATGCCTTCTTTTTCCTCCTTCCTTTAGCTGTAACCACCCCGTGCAGTAGTCAGAACACATTTCCCCAAATATTGTCTTAAATTAATTGTCAATGGAGATTGAATTCTGACTTACAACTGTGATAAACCATTGTTATCCAGTGGAAAATTACACAGAAATATATAATTATAAACTTGTTTGGAAATAAGTATGATATATGCCAACCATATCCTGGGCAGCATCACAGGTGTGGCCAGCAGGTCAGGGGAGGTGGTTCTCCGCTTCTACTCCACTTTCATAAAATCTCACCTACGTGCATCTCTGGAGCTGCCAACATAAGAAGGAAGAGGCTGTCAGATTGATAAGAGGCCTATAGCACTTCTTCTGTGAAGAAAGACTGAGAAAATTGGGATTGTTCAGCCTGGAGAAGAGAAAGTTCCGGAAAGACCTACAAGAGAGCAAGAGAGGTACTTTTTACAAGTGCATGTAGTGACAGGACAAGGGGGAACGGTTTTAAGCTGAGAGTATGTTTAGATTAGGTATTAGGAAGAAATTCTTTACTGTGAGGGTGATGAGACACTAGAACAGGTTACCCAGAGTAGCTGTAGATGCCCCTTCCCTGGAAGTGTTCAAATCCATGTTGGATGAGTCTTTGAGCAACCTGATCTGGCGGAAGGTGTCCCTGCTCATGGCAGGGGGACTAGAACTAGATGAACTTTAAGTGCCTTTTTAACCCAAACCAGATTCTATGATAATTCCTTTTACAGCATAGATGATACTTAACTGAGACTGTTTATTTCCTAAAAATACTTTATTTATGCACTATTAGCAGTATAGTTCAGTGAAGAGAAAATAGTTTTTCTTTGAAGACAGGCAGTTTTATACAAGTCTGGTGATCAAAAAATCCTGAGGGGAAAGAGTTTCTATTCCCTTTGTGTGAAAAAATGAGAAAAAGCGTAAGACATACATCACCCACTCACACCTCCTCTAGGGATATTTGGAGAGGCAGTCTAGCAATCACAGCTGACAAGCAGTGGATTTTCCACATCACAGGAGAAGCCAAAGTTTTGCATTTTATTCCTTTTGAAATGAAAGCTAGAAGGGCAACCATATTTTCCATCTGAAAATTTCCAAGCAGCTCTAATAACTACATGTGAGCTTAGACAACAGAAGGGTAATGGATGCCCAGAAAGGGTCACTGAAGGAAACATCTCTTACTCAAGAACTCATTTTTGGCAACCAGGCTTCTATTTAAAAGGACTAGCTGCTCATTACTGCTCTCCCATGAGGCATGTGTTGCTGCACATGGCACCGATGAAAAGAAACAGTGCTGACTGAGACAACTTTTCTCAGAGACATTACACAGAGGACATAACAAAAGAAATTACACAATTAATCAATTTACTGTGAATGCCACAGAAGTGGCCTTACAGCAAAAAAAAAATAATGAGGAGCTTCAATACAGGAGCAGAGGTGAGCAATCTCTGGTTAGCCCATCTTTTGTCTCTCCACAAAACCAATACTCAGTGCATCTTTAAAGTGGATTGTGTGGTCATTCTTCACAGCAGAACCAGAGAATCTGGTAGGCTCCTGTTCAGGCTACATCTCACTAGGTGCCCATAAGTCTGTTAAGCAACATTTCTGGGTTTTGTGTTGGAGATTTGCTTGCTTAATTGTCCTTATTTTGTATAGCGTTTCTTGAGCTGACTAGAATGACTGATATTGTGAAAAACTGTGTAAAGAAGAAACTGTGATTTCTAGTTACCATGTCTGTTACTCAGTGAAGATTTTGCAATGGCTCAGAAGGCTTGACTATATTAAGATGAAATATGCTAGTACATGCACCTTTGTGTAGAGGGAATAGTCTAGATGCATGTAGTGTCTTGTTATTTTATGTTAGTGGAAACTTAGTAAGAATGGGACATTAATAAGGTACAGACATGGCTCACACATTATAAGATAGCACCAAGAAATTTTAGTTATTGTAGTCATTTCCAGAGAAGATTTGCTCATGCCTGTTGTCTTCTTTTCAGGGCTTTAAACCAAGTATTAAAACCCCTTACCTACTCCAGTCAGAGCCTGTGACCTTTTCTGTCAAAGTATTTGTTATTAGAGACAGTTGGATGAATTATATAATGCAATGTATAGACTGTTTCAGGACGGATAAAGGTACCTTCCTTCATTTGAGGACTGATAGTAGGAATTAATGCCTCAAAAATTAAAAAAAAAATGAGGGTGTTGAAAAAAACCATGGATTTTATGCCTTCCTACACATTATATTTATGATTGTCATTGTGCAGATGTTAATCCAGAGCAGGCGATGCCTGTCTCAGACCAGTGAGCCTAGTCATCAAAGGTCAGATAGAAGCTTGCAGCTTGGAAGGGTCAAGCTGGTGAATGAAAAGGAAAAGCTTGCTGAGACCATAATCCCTTCACTTATGTCAAAACAGATTTGAGCTATTGTTCAGCCTGTGGAACCTCTATTACCTTCAGAAGTCATTCTTTTTGAAAGCATTCAGAAGTCTATGGATAGGAAACTTGAAATGAGCACAGTTTAAAGGAATTCACCTTTGTCACTTCAAGGAGAGAACAGCCTGTGCCCTACAGTTATGAACATAAAACATAGGCACAGTGAAATTCCACTGGTTTAAGAGATTTGGTGTTAGAATAATTACAGTCATATGGTTCTGATCATTTTTTTTCTATTTGTTGTCATTTAAGATACAAAGGTATTCACTTACCTTAATCTTGGCCTGAGGGGTAAAGTACTTTGAGTTATTGATGGAAGAAGAACTTTTAAATGAGATGTAAGCTGCCAAGCATAGTCATAATGCACAGCTGGAAAGCTCTGCTAAGACAAGAAACCCAGGAGAAAATGTGAATCCTTTGCAGGATGAGTAAAGCTATATAAGATGTCTAAAAAAAAACAAACAACAAAAACAAACAAAAAAAAAGGTTTTAAAGTATCACTCTAGCCTGAATAGAACTCAAAATTTTTGTGGAAGTAAGAAGGGATACAATAGGGGAAATAGATACTAAGGCCAACCATGCATGAGCTCATGACTTCTGTGAAACCAAATATTAACTTTGTAAATAGAGATAAAGAAAGAGAATATTAGGCGTGGTAGTTTGGAGACCAATCCATCTTCATAGACTAAAGGCCAGTAAGACCTAAACAATTTTTCTTCATAATCACTGAATTCTGTTGATAAAATTATCATCATCTAATCAATATAAATTATTAACAAATGCATGAGCACCAGGCAACAAAATAAAAGTAAAAACTGGTGATGTGATTTGATAGAAATACCAAAATAACTAGATGTATTAGTCATAAAATAAAGGTGTATATGGAATCTTTCAAAGAATCCAAAGTAATAGTTTGTTTGAGTTTACAAGAAAACTAGGCACATAGACCAGATGTCAGACCAGAGGCATAATTCTGAGGTGTCTGATTTAAACAGGCTTCTCTGTAGAAGGAGAAGAGTGTATAAGAGGTTTTATTCTTTGTAGGAAAGATCCCAGGAGAATCGATCTCACAGAAGTTGATAAAGAAACAGAACAGTAAAGAACAGGGCAAAGACAGATTATTGCCTTTGTTCTTAAGTGTAATGAATTGCCACTGGTTTCATCTTGCTTGGGAAAGAAAGAAAAAAGGGAAAAAAGAGGGAATTTATCAAGAGATTTTGACTATGACACTGGCTGTTTGGCAGGAAATTCTTTTACTCTCTCTTTCCTTACCATACCACTCCCAAGACAGCCTATATCACCCAAAAGAAAGAACAATGTTAAAATCTAATTCCAATGCCAAAATGATTTTATAAGAAATTCACTAGATTTGGACAACCACAGGAACTCCTAGAGCCTAAGGGGGCTTCAAGTAGAATTTTCAGATTACAAATGCATGTGTAGAAAATAATACAAAAACAATCAGATTTAAAGATTTAAACAACAAAATTTAAAGAAAAGATCCACTGTCAAAAAAGCAAAAAAATTAAGAGGTAGTTGTTTTAAACATCAAATTCCCTTAAAATTCAAATGTGGTCTTTAAAATATTAGTAAGAATAAATGATCCATCTGAAAACCTAATGGAAATTAGAGTCTCCCAATAGATGGTTGGAAATTAAGTTGGAAAGTTTCTGTTGTGTTACTGGTGATAGTTTCATGTAAGGATATCTTTCAAAGCATAACTGTAGGAAAGATGGAATTCTCTGCTTGTGATGAACAGCAGAGTTGTAAACCACTTCTTTAATGTTGGAAATTTACATTTCCAGTATGCCAGCAGTAAACCAAAGTACATCTTCCTCATAATTTCCATGGCATTACCATATTATTACATGCATCTATTACCATAGTTTTGACTTCCTTTGTTAGACATTAATCAGGTCAAATGCCGACATGTGCAGATAGACTTTGATGTATTTGGACATAATTGTAGAAGCCACTTATAAGCCACTAAACTCTGCAGAGACTCATGAAACATAGGAACTTCTTATGTGTCAACTTTTACAAGGGATCCTTAGAAATTGCTATTGTCAGAGACAATCTTCAGTGACATGGAAAACTGACATGGACCCCAACACAAATGTCTACATTCCTTCTCCCACCATAATCCTATGTAAGTCAACATACAGTCACTAGTGTTCCACACAATGTTGCCTTCAGTATCTAGAATTGCAAAATTGGTTTCCCTGGAAACATTTCTTACAAAAAAAAAAAAAAAAGGTTATGTTTAAATTTGACTGTCAGTGAATCAGCACAACCTCAATGGATGGGCTAATAGAATTCGATACACATGGCATAAACCGACAAACCCACTTGTCTCATGGTACCACATTCCTGGTACTGTGCTAAACTGAGACAGCTGATCTACTTTCTGAAAGGATGAAGAAGAGTAAGAAAAAACACCAAGTGTTGCATGGAACAAATAAATAAAATGCCTTAGTTTCTCTTCTATAAACAACATGGATTACAGAAGTTGTGAAAAAAAGGGAGAGGCAAAAGGAGAGAGAAATTGTAACAGTATCTGAAATAAAATCATCTGATTTGTTCCACTTGGTGTGGACAGACACATCTTTCAGTGTGTTGCAAGAAGTACAGACAAGAAGAATTGAAGTTACCTTTTGAAACTTCAGATTTCAAAGGGCACCTTAGCCCTGTGACTGAGTTTAGATTAAACTAGACAGCTGCTTGTTAGATCTAACAGAAGCTAACTTCTACCAGTAGCAGTCACAACTTTCACAAAATGATTTAAGACTCAGCTCAAGGAAAATAAGTCTCAAGCCCCATCAAATAAATGCCCACATTATAGCAAAAAAACACATGATATTTGCTGTGACACACAAATGCCAAGAATCAGAAACAGAATTCAGTTTCAAATAAGATGACTGTAACTGAGCTGTTCTTTGTATGCAATGAAATAATGATTCCAAATATTTAATTGGTCTACAACTATTAGGGAGATATAAGATCAGGCAGGTCTAAAAAAAATAAAAAAAAATTAGTCCTGATCATGGTATGTACTGAGAAGTACCAGGAATTCTAATAACTCCCAGAGAAGCTGTGATGGATGAAGTGAAAAAGGTTTTTTTATGCTAATGTGGAAAGTGAAATTGCAGTAATCAGATACCTTAGTTTGGTGAAGAAAAGCAACCAGCAATGTCAATCAATTGATTTTATAAAAAATTCTTGAAAAAATTAATTGCACTCAGCTGAAGGATCTTTCATTTTAAAGTAGTGAACTTTTTTTAAGGAAAGACAAAATATTCTCTAGAGTACACAAAGGCTTGACTCTTTCTAGTGAAACAATCTCAGCCCTGCCTTGGGTTGTAAAACCTTTATGGGCCTGTACTGTAATTCGTTTTCAACACAGTCCATACTAAAGTGGTGGCATTAGTGCCTGATGGTTAGAACTCATCAACACTGTAAGATTTTTTTCATAGAAATGGTAGGGTTAACCTATAGGATTAGTGAACATGGAAGATTTTTGCACCAGACTCAAAAAAGTGGAAAGTTTTGCTTGTGGTAACAAGACTCTGATATTACATATAAAATTATTTCTTGAAGGATATGTAGTGAATTAAGATACGTGCTTGGAACTGTTAGATACTAGCACTCTGTTAACACCACAAATAATAACTTTACAGACTTTAGTGGCTATATTTCTGTGGATGTTGAGCTGAAAAGCACTCCTGTATTCCCTAGGATTTACACATTAAAAGCTTTATTTCTGTCTCCCAGTGTTTAATGTACAATAGGAGCTAAAACCAAAACAAAATCAAACTTCATTCATCTTGAAAAGGAGATTTCATGGTACTTCCATAGTATATAATGCAGTGTATAGTGAGCAACAAATTCATAAATATCTACAGAATGGTGCCTTTATGAACAAATACATTTTTAATCTTGTTATCTTACTGTGTACTCCTTGGTCAAAGACATTTGCTTTCAAGGTCTGCGGTATTTTCATTAGGGCTACTGAGTTAATACATTGTCATGTCACCATAAGACAGTATTTTTTTCTCATTTTGTCTTATTGTTGTTAACTCTAAACCTTCTTTGCTTTGATAAGAAAGATCACAAGAGAATATTCAGCAAATCAACACTGCCCAGACACCAGCTATTAAACTACATATATTTTCCTCTACACCTCATGATGATAGACTGTCATCCATTAGATGAAGTATAGAGAACACTGAGAGACTTATTATTTATCTATCTGACAAAGATACATTGCTCTGATAGCATTACTTTTATTCTAGAGCATATTATTTCCGCCTGGAAGACTGACAGCATACTTGTCCTAGTTTCATTCATCAGTCTGAGGACTTTTCACAGCCTTGGCCTCAGTCTTGTGGAATACAACTGTATGCCTAACAGGAAAACAGAAGAGCACCTTTATTGTTTCAATATACTCACACAAGAGTAAGAAAGACTTAACTTCATTGTTTTAAGCACATTCATTTTGAGTGTGGAGGAAAGGGGTGGAAGTCTCTGAAGCTCCATAGTAGCAAGTGTACAGCTCTTTTCAGCCCATAGTAACAAAACTCACCCAAGTTCAGACACAACAAGAAAGGATTCATGAGTATGTGCTAATCTGAATTCTGTTAAAAGAACGAAGAGTAGAAAAGTCAATAGGAAAAAAAAAAAAAAAAGAAAAAGGGATTTACAGAGAGAAATAATGCACCTTGCATTCTATGGTGGCTAAGGCTAGCTGATGGCAGCTGATCATCAGCCTTTTGAGCATCGTGCATATATGGTTAGGGAAGAACAGAAAAATGTCTGAAATTAACATTGTCACACTTCTACCACTCTGCCCTGTTGGTAGCAATGCTTTTCCCAGTGCATAGAGAAAGGATTGACATCAGAATACAACTTCAGTGGGAAAAGCTGTTTGCGAAGTCTGAACAACTTGCAGGCTTTTGGGGCAATTAAAGCAAACTAGGTCCACCAGAAGTTCACAACAAGCTGGCTACAGCAGCACCACAATGTTATGAAAGGAATTAAGCAAAAACAACAATCCAAAAGCATTTCTGTACCTGTTTCTGAAGGAAAAGCTCAACAACATTATGGTGGCTCTCAAAGCCTGGAGGTAATCTAATAAAAGATTCAAGTGACGTGTGCCGCAGATTCATTGCTACTATCATTCAAGGACATTTTTAATTTATTGCTGAAGCCAAAAAAATTAGCTTTTCAAGCATGTTAAAGTTACAGAGGTATTCAAGCTGATGCATCCAAATATAAGTCTGCTTTCAATTTTCAAACACTTCTTCTTTGCCATTAAAAAAAAAAAAAAAAAAAGGAATCACAATATCTTCATTCTTGTTTGAACAGTATCTGTGACATCATATTGGAGATTTTGGTCCTGATGGTGTTTGGCAAGCAGCTTGCAAAAGTCTTCATTTTTATCCAGAGTACATTTTTATGGTAAAGTCATTCGTATTCTTAACTTAATTTTTACTATTCACAAACCACCTAAACCACAAAACAGTGAGCAAATATTTGACCTTAAAACTATACCAAGATTATGTGCAAGGCAGCAGGAAGGTGTATATTGCTCCAGTTGTGTTATACTGGATGGTGAGGAGACAGTATGATAACAGGGAAGACTCTTGGTTTCTACCTATGTCATCACTTCCACCTATCTGAAGAACTCATGCAATAACAAAAATGTCAGAAATGGCTGCAATAAGTGCAACAGAAAGTGCTTCACTGAGCTACTAGTAGTGTGTGGGCTCTTAACAGCACTTGCAGCAGACTTTTAATTGCTTCATCAGAGCCCTACTTTTTCTGGCTGATTCAATAACGAGTCAGTATCCATATATTTTGTTCTGTGCTGGAGCTACAGCTGAACTATGTTCACTTATTTCAAATGGGATCCATGCTGTTGCAAGATTGCCTGATCAGGACGTCAAGAGAATGAAACAAGCATAGAGGAGGCAGGGCAGAGAAACGAAGTAGGAAAGAAAAATAGTTATTCTGAAATTTTTTTAAGTATCTCAAAGTGAAGACAGAGCAAATTTGTGATGCTTCTGAGAGAAAGTTCCAACACAACTGAAATTGTTTGAACAAAGAACTCTGCGTTAGTCACTGCCCAGTCTGCTGTGACCAGCTGGCCACTTAGGGCAGCTAAAACAAATTTCAGACAGAATTCAGTTCTTGCCTTCTTTTATGTAACTTTTCTCTCATTTCTGCCCACACAGTGTGCTATTTAAACAGCAATGTAAAATACAGCTGCATGAATCATATACAGACTATTCCCAATTAGCAGGGAAATGTAAGGGTCCCTGAAACAGATCTTTGCAATACTCGGTGCTAGCATAAAGTAGAGATTTACTAGTGGATTCTGCTTAACCACCATGTAAATTGCCCTATGGAAGCAGTAGAGAAGACATACATAAGACACATACATTAAAAAATAAAAAGAGAGCAGACACCTAGCTTAGTGCCAGGCCTGTCTTCACCTAAAGATCTGCCTGTTAGACAGGAGGTGGCATGCAAGACATAGTGCAGCAGTGCTAGCGCCTGCATCCAGAAACCATCCTAGTTGCC
>JAWWLT010000080.1:77378172-77390570 GCA_035040995.1 Premnoplex brunnescens
CTTTCCATTTTATTTTGGCAAGGAGGTTGGAGGTGAGCTCCTTGGAAAGCTGCTGAATTACTGTCGTATGGCAAAAACCCAGCAGGTACATAGTACAGAAAATTTCATTTTCAACATTCAATTTTAATCCATAATTTTACACTACATCGCCAGATAAATCGCTAGTTTAATATTAATTTTATTCTTTTCTTATCAAGGTTTCTTACCCTGCTGGAGCAGTGTGCTAGCAAATTCAGTTGTTTCAGTTGTTTCTCAGTGATTTCTGTAAGGTCTTTCACAAATTTGCTTATCTCTGTGCTTTCAATGCAATCTTAAGGTCCTCCATTTCTCAATAACATTCTGCCTCATTTATTTACAGGAAAAATATAAACAGAACAACACACCCAAAGAAAACATGAAAGTACTTCCCAGACAACTCAAAATTATATAACATTTATAGATTTAAAAAAAAAAAAAAAAAAAAAAAACCAACAAAAAACCAAGCAAATAGATCTGAAACAAAAAAGTCTTTTGCAGCAGGGTCAAGTTCTGGCCTTCTGTGAATATGGGATACCCACAAAACTAAGGAGCAGTTAAAGCAAATCACTGTCTCTGGATAACTCAATAATTATCAGGACTGAGTTCACAAACCTTGACAGCGTGTGCTGTTGCATCAGTTTACAGTAACAGCATATGAAGCAGAGACCGTCTTGAAGATGTGAGAATTGTGTGAAACATCTTGTTAACACTTCACTTTGATCATTCACCATTCAGAATGAAAATCCTTCCTGAATGGAGTCCCTCAAGGGTTGGTAGAGGGACCAGTAATATTTAATGTCTTCATGAGTTAGAGACAGTAGGATTGAGTACAACCTCAGCAAGTTTGCATGTGACACCAACCTGAGTGATGCACCTGATATGTTTGAAGGAAGCACCACTTCCTGGGAACCTCATGAAGTTCAACAAGTCCAAGTGCAAGGCCCTGCATCTGGAACTGGGTGCAGGGTGTGCACCCCAACATTAATGTAGTCTGGGGGATGAAAGGATTGAGAGCAGGCCTCTGGAGATGAGCTTAGGGGTGCTGGTGGATGAAAAATTGGACATGAGCCAACAATGTGCACTCTCAGATCAGAAAGCCAACCACATCCTAGGCTGCATCAAAAGAAATTTGTTCAGAAGGTCGAGGGAGATGGCTGTTGTCCTTTTCTACTTCGTTCTTATGAGACCCCACTTGGAGTGTTGCATTCAGCTCTCACATTCCCAGAAGAGAAACATGAACCTACAAGAACAGATCAAGAGGAGGGCTGTAAAAATTATCAGAGGGCTGAAACATTTTGCCTGCTAGAGGAGACTGAGAGAGTTGGAGTTGTTTGGCTTGGAGAAGAGAAGGCCCTGGAGAGACCTTATAGGTCCTACCAGTACCTAAAGGAAGCTTATAAGAAAGATGAAGAAAGACTTTTAATCAACATCTATGAGACAAGTGATGGGACAAGGGAGAATAGTTTCAAACAAATTAACCAAAGCAAAAACTAAACTAACAACAAAAAAAACCAAACCAAACCAGAAAAAAAAAAAAAGAAAAAAAAAAGGCAGATTTATATCAGATTTTATTTAATCTGAAAGACAACACTTTTAAATTAGATATGAGCAAGAAATTCTTTAATGTGAGGGTGGTGAGGCACTTGAACAGGTAGCCCAGAGAACTTGTGGAAACTGAAAGTGTTCAAAGTAAGGTTGGGTGACTTTGAGAAGTCCAGTCTAAGGAAAGCTGTCTCTGCCAACACAAATCATTCTATGGTTCTGTGAAAAAAAATGGAATGCACAAAAAGCAAATTCTAGAGCAATTCTGGGAATAAATTACTAATCACTAAATGAAGTCCAGAGTAAATCTGTTAGAAAAAAGATAGGAAAACATTGTCAAAAACTCTCAAGGTTTTGGAAAGAAATACACTTAGTTTTACCTAAACTAAAACTAGACACTCGAGGGTTACCTTAAGCAAAAGTTTTTCTATTCTCATCAATTCCCAGATTGATTCCCATGAAACTGGAGTTTTAGGTGCATTAAATGAAGAATCTTGATCTTCATTTTGTTATATATTTTGACTTTTTTTAACTGGCAGAATTCAAGGCAGTTCTCAGTCCTATGCAAAAAAAATCAGTATTTTATATGTATGGATTTATATGCCTGTATGTGTATATTTATGTGAATATTAAGCAAGACAGAAAGATAAGCTGCAAATGAAGTACAAAATGTGGCTTTTGTAAAATCTAAAATTCTATATCTTACCTGTTTTTATTTAGGACCAAACAGTCCATCATCTATTCCTTCTGGGGATTTTAAACCTGCTTCCATGTGTCTATAAGTAATGAAAATCCATATTTCAAAACAGAAATTAAAAAAAAAAAAAAAAAGTTTTGTTGGGAGAACTTATAAAGTTGAACAAATATGAAATTAACCAAATACAAATTTTGTAATTAGTTGAATGTTATAAAAGGGTGTCAACATATTATATTGCTTTTCTATTACCATAAGAAAGTTGGAATGTGGAAAAGCATAGGAATTTATAAGACTTATCATTTTAGTCAAGATTGCAGAAATTCTGAAATCAGAAAATCTGAAATCTGCAACTAAGCCACATACAGCTGTCCACTCTCTGTCCCCCTATTGGATGGGAGAGAGAAGCAGAAGGGATAAAAAAAAAATTGTGGATTGAGATAAAGACATTTTGAAAGGGTAAGCAAAAGCCACACACACAAACAAAGCAGAACAAGGAATTCATTCACAACTTCCCATGGGCCTGCAGATGTTCATCCCTGCCCAGGAAAGCAGGTCTCTATCATATGTAGTGGTGGCTTGGGAAGACAAATGCCATCATTGTGAATGTCCCCAACCTTCCTTCTTCCCTTTGGTCAGTTGGGATCAGCTCTCCCAACTTCTTGTGTGCTTCCAGCCCCATCACTGGTGGAGTGAGATGAGGAGCAGAAAAGGCCTTGAGTCTGGGTTAGTGCTGCCAAGCAATAGAGAAAACATCCCTCTGTTATCAATGCTGTTTCCAGCAGAAATCCAAAGGATTGCCCACACCACCTACTGTGAAGAAATTTAACTATCCCAGACAAAACCATCATATATGCTCAATCTGTACATGCTACATTGTGAGGCTGCAGTCCATTCAAGTAGAGGAAAGTGAAAAATATAATGTGTTATAAAGTATGCATTTTAGAAACAATACAGCTTTAAAATTAAATTTGAAGTCTCAGGTAAAGTGGGTTTTATTTTTATCATTGTTTTTGCTACAAACATAGACTGAGTTCTTAAAACAAACAAAAAATAATGATAATGCAAGCCTCTTAACAGTCATGAGAACTCTCTCCATACCAAAAAGAAGACTTTTTAAGATCTTAGGAAACTCATTTGAATTGTGTGGATGAAATCCTGGCCTTATTCATTGAGGTCAAATTACTGTTGAGTTTAAGATTTTTTTTTCAGCAGCCAACTTCATCTGCATGCTGGAGATAAAACTAATTCTACACATTATTAATTTATTCAATTTATGAAAGCCAGTAGTAACTGTTCAAACCAGGTACAGCATGCAGTTGCAAAAATTAACATTGTTAATTATGTGTCAGAGCCCTGAGTTTTCTCCTGCTTCCCCTCCAGGGTTTGGCTGCCTGTACTCAAGGCCAGCTCTGATCTGGTGTAGTTATGGGACTGAGGGTCAGAGTGCAGGGAAAACAGTTTGGAGAGATAAAGCTGTGAGAAGCCTTTTTGGCATCCGGCTCCTCTGCACAAGAGATGCTTTAAGCCAAGATGTTTAGCCTTGTCTTTGCCAGAGCTATATTACAGCATTACAGATGTGGTCTCCTGTATGTCTTGCTGTTCCTGATCTGTGAACTTGACTTTCCAGCTTGTTCTTGGACCTGCCTTGTGACTATAAAATATCCTGGTGGCTATAAGCTAGACTGGTGATCTGAACTGTCGGCTGAACCCGAACTGGAACTGCTCTTTTCCCTTGAGTACCATGGCACTGTGCCCTTTATCTTTGAGGGTGCCCTGCTGTCTCTCAACTAGTGGCCTGCCTTCTCTTCTGGAGTAGCTGCTTCCTGCTGCCTTCTGAATCTACCTGCAAAACAGTCATAGAACATATCATGGACTGCTCATCCCCCACTCTGAAAAAGATCACTTAGTCATCTTGTGTGGTTCTAAATGAAAATATGGGTGGGAAATATAATGATAATATGCTGGAGTTTTTCTCTAAAGTAATGCCCACCAGGTTGTTACAAAATCTGAGCAAGGAAGGAACAAATTTTCAAGACAGTAATTCCAAAAAAATTATCTCCTTTCTTCTACTTCAGAGGTAGAATTTTATTTTATATAAAATAAAAAAAAAAATACTGCATCTCCATGGCAACTTTATCTTTGCATTGTCCAGGTTATTGACTAGATGATGTAACCCTAATACTGATATTTTAGTGTGTTTTGGTTAGAATATGCTGAAAGACAGACATTTAAACCAACCTCTATATTTAAGGAGATGTGAACTTAGTGAACAGTTGTGGTTTCACCTTGTCTTTGTGTTTAGAAAGTGTTAGTGGTTTCATAATTACAGCGTGAAAAAGGTGCTTCCACTGAACTTCAATAAGTTGAATTGTCATATTTTTTCTTTTCTTTTTAAATAAGTCCAAACTATCTTGCTGTGCTGCAATGCATCAAATAATTTTGTGATTGGAAGGAAGCTTTTTTTTGTGTAATTTACTTAGTCAATGCAATGTAGAAAGATTCTGCAAGTGTTAAAGAGAATCTAGCACTTTGAAATATTAGCCAAATTGTCCATCAATATATCATTTTATATGCATGGAGATGGAAACATAAGGAATTGTCCAGATGGACATGAACAGAAAGGACAAAGAGAAACATAACTCCCAATGCTTTCTATAAATATTCAGAAACTTCTTCATACAGACTCTGTTTGCTGAGAATTCTACAACTTTGTGAATCATGCAAGAATTGCCAGTGTCAGTGTAACATAAGATATATCCATGACATTAGGAGGACCAGATCTCGTAACCTCCATCCAAAGTTTTCAGCTAAGTTTTGGGGGGTTTTTTTCAGCAGTTTTCTTTGTGGACCGTACAGCTGGAAGCCTATTTTCCATAAATATCCAATAGAGATACAGTACTGTAGTGTTTGACCTAGAAAAGAAGGACTTCAAGAAATAATGAAATTCAAGAGTAATATAGTACACAGGCGGAACCTGGACTGTTACCAGAAGAGAGTGAGGTAGTTGAAAACAAATTCACACATTCATTCTGTAGTCCACATGAGCAGATGATACTTTTCTTCCTCATAATAACAAAATGCTTTGGATATGAACTGGAACTCAGATGTCTTCCTGTGAAATTCACTGGGACAAGAGAAGAACAAGACATCAAAATTTTTCATTAAAAATCAGTCACCAATTCATATCTCTGCTTCATTTCAGATCCCCAAGTGTACTGCAGGCCAAAGAGGGAATGTTTTGCAGATTAACAAGATCAGCAAGGTAACATTAAAGTGTACTAAGCAACTTATTCCTTTCTCCAGTGATAGAATTCTCACCAGATTAAATCAGACTGTAATATTAGTGAATATTAATTCTGCATATTCCTTGAAGTAGTGACTAGAAGCAGGAAATACAGACAAATTTCATTCTTGCTCACCCTTAAGTGAACACGCTAGCTGCTGCATAACTTGACCTCAACTAAAATCCATCACTCATATTTCATATTTCTGAGATAGTTTATAATACAGTGGAGTACAACCATTAAAACATTACAGATATTAAGATTTGTTTGTTTGTTTTTTGTTTTTTTTTTAATCACAAGCCTTATCAGTTAAATTGCATGAAGGATAATCTTGTCCATATCTTAAGGTAGAGTCTTTATATCAGCTCTTACTACATCACTGCCCTGAAGACACAGCAGCAGCTGCCAACCACAAGCTTCCTGCAGAATATGGCAAAGATTCCACTTAATAAATTCATTATCTTCAAAGGCATAGGATTCTAATGGCCTAATTTAAAGGGTTCCATGTGTACTCAAAGTACCTTGAATTTGTATTTCAATTAGTAAATGGTCAGAGCACAAGAATCCAAAGGTTCTTAAAATGCCTTGAGATGCTCTTCTTTAAGAGAAAAAAATATACTACAGTCATTGAAACAGAAAGTCTGAGGGAAATTCCATTCTTTTTGTTTGGTTCATTTTAATTATCAAAATGTTTTACAGGTTTTGACAGGAATTATTGCAGGTGAAAATTGCCAGAATGTTAACATATACTAGATTTCAGCTGAGTTATTTGTACTCTAATATGCCACGTAGAACAAATTTAAGGTATTTTGCATGTAGCTATTATCGCTTTCTCTTCTGACACTACCAACAGTAACCATCCCAGGTACTGAGCAGCTCCTGAAGGTCCAGGATTTCCTTGATTGCTTTGGATTTAGATCTCAGACTTTTCTGGGAGAACACAACACTTCAGAAGAATCAGTTCTGTGTGTTTTTATAGTTGCATACACTAGCCAGTCCTGTTTCTTACTTGAAATAGAGAAGCACAAAGAATGAAATATTTCTTTCTTGCTTTGAAGCCAAAACTCTCAATTTTTTTTAGGTTCTATCAGATGGATTTTTACTTCATAACCTGGAAACTATTTTTGTCTCTGTATATCTTAGATGCACTACTTCCCCAAGTATTACCTCAAATCATGTGGACTGGAAATATTTATGGAGAGAAAGACTTAGCAGCAGCCAGAGCTGCTTACAGGAAGCAAGCTTTCACAGATTAGTTATCATGCTATTTGCAAAGGGTCAGACTGATAATGATGAGCTGATAGAAAAAGGGGTTTTTTCTCCTTTTTTTTTTTTTTGTTCCTTAATTCCATTTATCCAAGTCATGCTGCAACACCAATCCTCTAATAGTTGGCTATGCTGACTTCATGGGCTTCTCTCTGCTGCACTGTCAGTCAATCTTATGAACCCTTTGCACTGAAACCACCATCTCATGGCTGAAACATCAGGGATGCTGGGTCTATTAAAGGAGAATTTACTTTTCCTTTTAATTTCAGTGACAGGAGTAGGACATTTTAAATGCTTAGTGTTTTTAAGACTCTACAGAATTCTAAATTTGATGCCTCATTCATCTTAGCTGATGATTTCTCTATTGACAATTCACACAGAGGTGCTGGGTGGATGATGAAGGGTTTTTCTGAGCGGAACAAGTAATGAGGAAATATTCTGGCAAAAAGTCAACTCCTTCATAATCCATTAGAGAAGATAGAAAAATGTTTCTGTCAGTTTCACATGCTGTGCAATACATATCATGCAGGTTTCAACATTATTATTTCTCATTCAGAAATTTTAAAATCCAGATACAGAGCACACCCTTCCCATTTCCCAGGTATTCACAATTTATTTCAATAAAATCATTTAAATGGCACATCATGTTGGGGAAAAAAATGTTCCAATTAAGCAATTGTCAGTGTGTCATGAAGGTATATTCATAGACATTGTTTTTATCAGATGAATTTCCAGAATAATACTGTAAGTATCATCCAAAGTATTTGAATGATAAAAGAATGTTCTGTAATAGAAGTGACTATATGAATGATTTAATTTAAATAAGATTGATGGAGAACTGTAAGCCCGGCAGAGGAATGCATACACCATTGAAACAGAAAAAAATCTTGTAATTGTGTTTACCAATCCATGTAAGAATGAGGTGGAATTTTGTCATTCAGTTCTTTCCATAGGTATAACAGTAAGCTTCATTCTCATAATATAAAAAGGCTTATCAAACCAGGTGTTTCATGTTAATAAAAAGGACTCTTACTTCTATAAAATAACTACAATTTTAGTCATAGTACATTAAAATAGTAATCCACTATAAGCAAAACACCCATACCACAATTTCTCCCACAGGGGGAAGTAACTCAAACTGCATCAATTACTAGTGCTGAAGTCACAGCTAACTCCTCTTGCAGCCATCAAATCTCAGCAAACAGCTGAGCCTTTTTTGTGCAGTAGTGGGTGGATCTTATCCCCCTCTACTGGGTTTTGTGGTTTCTAGCATGGAAACATAAAGTAGATCTCAACAAGGGAGCACATCTGAAATATACTTTTAAAAGATAAGCTTTCATAACAAATTTAATATAAAGTACATATAGATCTCATTTTAATCACTGAACCAAAATATATTTCTTGGAAAATATAACTACTAAAAGCTATCAATAAGGATTAAACCCTATTGAATCACACAAATGCACGTATAAAATTGGTAACCAACCATGAAAAGAGTCATTTGGGCCTTTACATTTTTCATTTATGACAGAGCTTTGTGTCATATTTACTATGTTATTTGAAAAAAAATGTCCTTTTTTTTGCAAGAGTGTACTCTGTTGTTTGCCCAGATACTTTTGTAAACATACTCTGGACATTATTGGTAGGTTGTATAGAACACTCATAGTACTTTGGAAAGAAGTTGTTTTGCTGGAAATTAAATACATGACTTTAAGAGTTCTACAAACACTGTAAAATTTCATACAGTTTAAATCTGTCACAACAGATTTCTAAAAAAGGTTGATTTTTTTGATGTGCACTGAAATTTTTATTATAAATTGAGTGATGGGTATATGAAAGGGAATATAACACTTTGCAGTTCTTTCCAATACCTGACAAAAAATAAAAGTGAAATGAAATGCACAGCTACAGTACACAGATAATGAAGAAAATAAAACTTTGAAGAATTGCAGTGTTGCAGCTGTGTTTTAATTTCATAATTTTTTTTTTTTTTAACTAACACTTATACCATTACAAGGAGGTTCACAGAAAATACAGAACACTCTTATTCAAGGTCTCTAAACTTTAGTACAGAAATAGTATTGCATAAATGGTTTCCCCATTAACCTTTGCAAAGCTCACTTACCTTGACTTTTAAGATCTGGGACTTCAGGCAAACTGACTCTTCGTGCTGCCAATGAAAACATAATTCAGTGGAAATGCATGTCATTAGTGGCTATAATTTTCTGTCCTGGTAGCAGTTTTAAATCTGAATATTTCTTAACCAAAACAAGTAATTCTCAGTTCTGGAAAGAGTCTTCTATAAACATGAAAGAACCATCTCATATGAACAGTGGTTGCCTCTCTGTCTGCCTTCTTCACTATAAGGAAAGTAGGCATTATATGTTTGCACTTTCCCAAAATAATAGTATTTACTAACAGGTGAATACATTGCTAGTAGGGAAAACAGTACCAGCTGACTCTAAAGATGGTAATTTTTTTACCTTTTCCCATGGACTTTTTTTTTTTTCTAGTACCTAGTTAACATCCAGGCAAGGCACTTGTCAGTTAAAGGAACAGCAGTGAAGATTATGTGTGATTTTCTTGGTTTACATACAGAGAAAAGTCAGGATTTAATTTGTCTGGTGTGAGAAAAAGAAGAGGAGGTGTTATTCAGATATGAACCCAATGCTCATGTCAAACTAGTACTTAACTGCTGCAGCTGATAAGATGAGATGAAGTATCCAGGGAAATGCAGTGGGTGCATGAGGCCTGCATGCTAGAGACTGAGAACCATGTAATTGATTATCTTAGGGGAGATAATGATAGCAGGAAAAGGAAAAGACAGTACAGCATGGGAGTGCTAAGGTTAGACTACATCGAGACCATTCAGTCACAGATCTCTTAGCACCTAACATTTATGCTCACTTGCTGCTTCTTACCAACAAAACAAATGATGGTATCAAGTACGTGGCTAGAACAAGTACATACTGGGGTTAGAAAAGCAAAATGTATGGAAGGAGACAAGGAAAGAAGAGAAGTAAATGTCCAAATAAAAGAAATCACCGCACCTCAGATAAAGTTTGCAAAGCAGAATTTCAAAAGTTACCAATTCCCTTGAAAGTAAAAATCTGGAGTGCTTTAAAACATATAGTTGCAAATGTTTCTTCAGTAAGAATTGAATGGAATAGCAAGGCTAATGGATCTTTCCATAGAATTTTACTGACTGAGTTCAGTTAAACTTAGGTGAAAATGCTTTTGTTTTGGTGTTTAGAATTGGTTTGCTTGGTAGTATTCCTATGGTGCTGATCTCTTTGCCTGAAATTCTTAGTCTGTGGTTATTACATTTGAAAACAGTAAGAAAGCCACATTCTTCCATCAGTTCTAGAATTATTAAACACTGAGTCATATCTGTCCATCCTCACACCATCATTTTAATGTTGCAATGGTCTCTCATTTCAAAGATCAGTGAAAGAGTCTGAAAAGAAAGACGAAGTGACTGCTGATGTGGGAAGATGAGTGGAAGGAGAAATAAGGGATCACCCCACATCAGATAGTCTGAAAGAAGAAACTGATTGAGGTAGAGGAATTGCATGGGCAATCCCTTTTCAGACTTGAATAGCTGGGATGGAGAAAGATGAGTAGTCAATCATTGTTAAGGAAGAGGAGGAAGGAAACTGCATGCAAAGGTTCACAGTTGAAGAAATACATTGTGGGAAAGGCAGAGACATAAAACCAGCTCTAACATGCTAGGTTGAAAAAAACCTCAAAGCTATAGAAGAGGAAAACAGAACAAATGTTGAGAGAAAAAGAAATGTACCTTGGAAGGAGAAACAAAGGAAGCATTGCTATCATCACTGATTTGATGCTTTGTGCTGTTTGTTCTCAACTGCGAGTTTCTGGAACACTGGCTCAGAGCACCGATATGGGGACACTTCTTGGGACTGAGTTTGTTCATTGGGAGTATAAGTTTTGGGGCCTTCAGAAAGGAAATAAGAGAAGGAAGATCCTCCTCAGAGGAGCATCAGGCATCCTGATAACCCTCAGAGATGACTGAAGGAACAGTCTGGAACATGCCACGTTTGTTACAGTTTGGAAAAATTGTCTAAATCAAGCCTGGAAGGAAAGGCATCACAGTCAGGATTAGATGTAAGCTCTTTATTTCTGTTCAGTCTGATCTAATTTGAACTTCCTCTATTTAAAAAGTTAATTATTTTTCTATAATAAAAGACGTTTTTTCTGATTTTAACCTTTCTAGTCTTCATTGAGGGCTCACTACAGGGTATCTACGCCAAAGGTTTGGTGATTCAGGTTACAGTATCTTTTTGAAAGACTCTGAGTTAAAAGGAATGGAAGGCAAATGTCTGTGAAAAGAGGGGAGAGAGTTTGGAATATAAAAGGCATGGTTTTGCTGAGCTGTGATCTCACCTGGATACTTTGCTTTAAATCTTACATTGAATTTAAATAGTGTGGATCCTTATGCAGAGTGACTTTGATTAAGTCCTCAGCTGAATTATTCTGGATTTACATTATTTTAACCTATGCTCACCTGTTACAGTGCCAAGTTGATGGGAATACAGTTTGGTTTGAGCAGGATCTATTAAATGTAGTTGTCTAAGACAAAGCTATTCGCTCATACACCGGGGTTAGATCCCGTGTGTCAGAGATCAGCAGTATGCATTCCTGACACAGCAGTAAATAGCTATATATCACAGTGCCATCTCAGCTTTTTATCTCTCCTTGGTCTCAGGGTTATTGTTGTAACACTTCAGATAATTCTTTATTATGGTGGGTTGCTTTTAAAAAATGATGGCTATTACAACTCAGAAACGTTTATCCAAACGTGTTTCCTCTGTTCATATATTTGTTATATCCAATGTAGCACAGTGTAATGTTTTTCTAACTATGTATTTATGATCAAGAATCTTGCAATATTAATTAAAAATATGTGTATAAATTTCTTTGTGCAATGATGGCATTATATTTCCCAGAATGTATATAAATTGCATGTCTTTGATGCTTTGCTTGGCTAGAATCCTCCCAGTCATTCCTTTAAACCTCTAAAATGCAAGCCATTAAGGTACCATCACATGCACAGACATTTCTGAAAAACTTTCACATAGTTACTGTTGCTAGGTAAATCAGTCCCTTGACATCCATGTATTTAGATATGTTTCTCACTTTCTTTGTCTTAGATCTGACACAGTGACATGAATTTGGGCAGGAGTAAGACGAGATGCTTGCAGCCAAAGCAACTGCTGAACTGTGGGAATAAAAGAAATAAAGTTAATTTCTTTAAGGTATTTTAAATATGTTTACATCTTATCTTAGGACAGGACTTATACATTGGCAGAATATTTATCAGGTGTGAGGGTAAAGAACAGCAGTTACATCTAGAAAGATATTCAAGCATAGGTCAGTTCTGACATACCCAATCATTGGTAAATTACATTCCCCAGACTGAATTCATCTTTAGGTTTTTCACTCCTAATGTACCTCTAATTAATACTAATATATGTGTTTTAAGAACCTATGTGTGGGAGAACCCTGCCTGAAGAACTCACAGGACTCACAGAACTCACAGAATTCACAGAACAACCCCGATGGAACTT
>JAWWLT010000080.1:77390670-77404374 GCA_035040995.1 Premnoplex brunnescens
TAAAAGGCTCAGGTCTTTCTCAATAAAGCAGTTCCAGCACCACCCCCTCACCTTGGCTGTGGACTGACCCTTTGTCTTCACCCGCGGAACGCAGCACCTCTGTTTCTGCATATCTGTATTTAGGCCAGTTTCAGATGATGTAAGAAATACAACAAATTACTTGTCCATGTCCTCATCAAGAAAGCTTCACTTTCAAATCTGAAAGGCGAGCACTGATTTCTGACTTTTGGGATTTGTCAGATGAATGCATAAGCTAGGCTAGAGAAAAAAACAAAACAAACCAACCAACCAAACAAACAAACAAACAAAAAAACACCAACTAAAATTGATTAAAAAAATTATGGGGGGTGAACAAGACAAAGGGCAATTTTATCATAAAGGGAATGATATAGTGAGTTGAGCTTCTAGATATCCTTGTAGCCTTGGAATTGAACAGGCTTGCAGTAGTACATTGGTTTTAATACTGACTTTC
The DNA here is from genome assembly GCA_035040995.1 of Premnoplex brunnescens. Lineage (NCBI taxonomy): Eukaryota > Metazoa > Chordata > Aves > Passeriformes > Furnariidae > Premnoplex > Premnoplex brunnescens. Next base: position 77,391,143 of record JAWWLT010000080.1, read on the forward strand.
TGTAGAAGGAAAGAGATTTTAATCTTTCACTTGTGAATGTTCAATCTACTTTCAACTCTACTGATGTTATTTCTAATGGATAAGTTACCATTCAAAGAAAGCAAGCTCACAACTTTTATGGAAAATTTTTAGCCAATCATTTTCAAAAAGTACATGAAAAACTTAGGATTTGGCTCTCAGTGATATGATGTTATACAAACAACAGTGGAAAAATATTTTCTAGAACTAATAGCTAAAATGAAGGTAAAATTCTAGACCAGCTCATCATTTAAATAAAGTTTTAATGAATGCATGACAAGATAGTTCATGTGATTTAAATCTTCTGTCCTGAGAGTCTTTCTAGTTTTACCCTGAACCATTAGATCAACTTCTTCTTTTTCTGTAAGGCTAAAATATTTAATTCAGAAGGCAGAATATAGGTTGAAAGACTTGGGATGTTTGATTTGCAGAGTCAAAAAAATTATTAGTAAATAAGTTTCTTTGTGTCACTGTGTTGCTGACCACTACATCCCTACAATGGCAGAAGGCTCCGAGGAGATTGGTGCAAAGACTGTGCCCGTGGAACTCAGGGAACAGTGCAGGGTGTGACAGCACAGCTGGTGCACAGAAGCTGTTCTGCATCTCAACACAATAGGAACCAAAGGAAGGCCTTTGTTTTAGATCCATAGCTGTCAGTAGTTCAGTGGATCAACCTGTGGTATAAAGGTTTGACCCTGAGTTCCTTAAAACACCATGAATGTCTCCTGAGTTAACCAGACCAGCATGGGGGAAGTTCATACGTGGCCCAGTCCAACCCAGAGGGTAAAAACTAAACAACTAACAAAAGCATTTCAAAGACAGCACTGAGCATAAGCTGACTTACAACCTACATTTTCCTTCCCAGCAACTGGGGACACCCAGCATTGTGATGGTAAGTGTATTGTAGCCTGATGCCTGGGATCGCACTGGTATTGGGATTGGACTGTGTACTGCACCTGTTATTTTTTGTAAGTGTAGCATTATTATTTCAGTATATTTTGTATCATTCTGCTAAATCAGAAATTTCATTTGACATCAACTATCTCCAAACAAGTAAATGTGATGTTCAGTATTAATTCCTCCACTCACAGAATATCAAGAAAAACCTGACCAGAGAGTATGGTGCTCTGACACACAGATTTCCTGCCTACTGAGCATTTAATTTCTCCCTGGTAATGTTCCATTTGCAAAAATGTAAATTTTAGTTACATAAGTTGTATCATAACTAGTAATTACATAACTATTTTTTATGCACACACACACACACACACGAATAGCTAACTATGAATTAAAAATGTTATTTAAACTAAAGTCAAATACATTGATATTTCTCTTCATGGTTTCTCAAGATGACTTTTTTAGACAATCAAAGCATTACCATCAGAATTCCTTTTTTCTGCTTTCTCAGTGTCTACGTTTATCTTTGCAAGCTTCCCATTTACAAAAAAAAAAATTAGGTAACTTTTCAACGTTCAATGTCACCTCCTTCAGGTTTACTTTCTCTTAGGAATTTTAAGTTGATTTAATTAATAATTAACCAGCTTTAACTTAGCATTGTAGACTTCGGAAAACATATATATGCTTTCCTCCTTGGTTACATGATCATTTTGAAAGATAGGCATGAGTTAATGACTCGGCTTCTCCACCTCCAGGGTAGACAGGCAGTGGTTGATTATGAATCAGAAGTGTGTCCAGGTGCCCAAGAAGATCAACAGTGTCCTGGTTTGCTTCAGAAATAGTGTGACCAGCAGGACTAAGGCAGTTAGCATTCCCTGGTGTTTGGCATTGGTGAGGCTTCATCTTGAATCCTGTGTTCAGTTCTGGGCCCCTCACTTCAAGATGGACATTGAGGTGCTGAAGTGTGTCCAGAGAAGGGCAACAAAGCTGGAGAAGGGTCTGGAGCACAGAGGAGTGTCTGAGGAAGCTGGAATTGTTTAGTCTGGAGAAAAGGAGGCTGAGGGGTGACCTTATCACACTCTACAGCTGCCTGGAATGAGGCTGCAGCAAAATGAGCTTCAGTCTCTTCTTCCCAGTACCAAGAGACAGGACTAGAGGAAATGGCCTCAGGCTGTGCCAGGAGAGGTTTAGATTGGATATTTGGGAAAATTTCTTGACTGAAGAGGTCATCAAGCACTGGAGCAAACCACCCAAGGAAGTGGTGGAGTCACTATCCCTAGAGGTATTTAAGAGAAGTGTAGCTATGACACCTGGGGACATGGTTTATTGGAGGAGTTGGCAGTGCTGAGCTAATGGTCGGACCGGATCTTAAAGCTCTGTTCCAACTTAAATGATTCTATGATTCTAAATCTAGCACATTGTTAAAGGAAACACTCTGACCTGACTTTGGCCAGACTCCACCTGGAAGTACACAAATCAAGGGCAGCCTTTGACCTTTCCCAGCTCACACACACTTACAAAAAGCCTCACAGCTGATTGGGAATATTTTTTTTGTCCAAGAGCACAATGATGGTGGAGCTTTCACAGAAGTGTTAGTGCCATTAAATACTTTCATTCTTTTCTCTTCAGTATTTTGATAGCACTGTGGGCTTGACCCTACAACTCTTGTTCACTCAAAACTCCTACTTGCTTTAATCAGAGAGTAGTGAGTAGAAGACCAGGCTGTATAATAGTAAAATCTGTTCACAGTTCTGCCATTTTTAAACATTCTTGGAGAGTATCCAGCTCACTTGGTGTGTGAAAAAGCAGTATCTGATAAATATCAAGGACTTTGCTATGGTCTATTTTTTCTTTCTCAAGGTAAAGAAAGTCATGTGTTGTGTCATATACTATTTCGTATTCTGCCTTAGGAATTCCTCAGGTTTCCCAAGAGGCCACCTGGAATATACATTTTATACATTGCAAGACAATCAGATACAAACATAAACTATTAGTAGTAAGGTAACATTTGTCATGATTATTACTATTAAATATTCAAAGCTTGATTGCTTATTGGCAGTTTTTAATTCAGAGCACCACAGATGCTGAGGATAAGTTTACCAAGGTTTTTAAGTGCTTTCTAAATGATCTTGAGATTTATTTTTTTTATCAGAAAAATAGCACTAAAGAATAATAAAATCCCCAGTGAGTAATGAAAAGAACACAAAAATATTCAAAAAAAATCAGCTGAATTCACAAGAAAAAATCCACATATTCTATGGAAATTTATCTGAGGCACAAGTGGCAAAAAGTGTTTGCTAGTTATTAATATGACATTTTTTAAGAGGAGTTATTGAAAAAGAAAAGTGTGGATTAAGGGATAAATATCATCTTTTTGGGAAATATTAAAACAAAAATAAACCCCCAAAACTGTGACATCTAAGAAAAACAAATTAGCCTGAAAGAACTTCACAAACATATCAAATACAAGGCTGGAGAAAACAGAACAAATATCATCTGAAATTGCTGCCCAAAAATGTTATTTTCATTCTTTTTTATGAAACAGAATTATACAATCATAATCTTAATCAAATATCAAACTTTCCAAGATACTGCAAATTACTTTTTTTCTTTATCTCCAGATACATGTACATTATCTGCTACCTGTGTTGCCATTTTAGGCAGAGGGTTAAGGGGTACCTATATGGGAATATGTTAGATTTCATTTCACTGGCTCAATCTGATGACAAAATAGAGAACAAGAACACTTTCATTCATCCTAGGCTAAGTTTATTTTAACTAAAATGGGTCTTTAGAAGAGAATCAAAGTCACAGCTCCTGTAATTAAGCACAGAAAGGCACAGAAACTGTCAGTGGAGTAAATCTAACTGATTAATCACCATTTCTTTTTGCTTTTTTAAAGGCAGGAATGTCAGAAAGAGCTTTTCCAACAAAAATGAGGATAACAATCAATTGCCTCTACAGTTATTTGGAAATGTAAAAATAGGTAAATGAATGGTGAGAAAAAACAGGTGATTTTAGTCCATTGCTCAGGGAATTACACCTTCTCCTTGCAAAACCCTAAACCCAAAACCCATGATAGACCCTTTTCACTAGGTAGTAGCATCTACTGAAAAGAGCTGAAAAGAAGAAGCTGAGGAATTTTTGAATGTTGGGAAAATATAGTATTACATAAATACTATCCTGTCTTTTTTCTCTGTGGTTGATGACAGATGTGTTTTACGCAGTAAGACTGTTATTCCTTTCTGTAGTCAAGATTCACATTGCCCAAAACACAATCAAGATTGAGATCCTACAGACTGGAAAAGTAATGAGAAATTTTTCTGGGAGGCATAAACTTAAAAACATGAAGAAAAAGAAAATATGTAAGGCAGATACTATACAAGAACAGACTACAGAAATAATCATATGCATAGGGTCTCACAAGAAAAAAAAAAAAAAAAAAAAACCAAAACAACTCAAAGTAAAGCTTTCTGAAATGCATCTGAAGTCCATGATAAGTGGAAAAGCTACAGTGAAACCACGCTCCTTGAGAATGAGACTTCTGATGGTATCTGTTCCTTCTCTGAAAGAATATTTAAAATTAAAACTTGAGTCTTTATTTCAAAAAGAATTTTATGGAGAATATTTTCATCAGTTCACGTTTTCTGTGCTGCCATTTTCTTTTTTTTTTGATCTCAAGAAATTCCCTTTTACAGATAATGAAAATTATTCTGTTCAAATGGAAATCATAAGGACTGGTATTGTCAAATATGTCAAACTTAACATCTTTTCTTCTCAGAGCATAATCTACCCAGCATTTCTTGCACACTGCTGTGATGTTGATTCTTCCTTCCCCTTCAGCACTGCAGAAACTTTACTGTCAATTTAACAATTTTCTTTCTAAGGAGTAACCTTGCTTTTCCTGACATTCTGTTCCTGGGTTTGTGGAAAGCTCTTTGTAAACTCTTAAAAAAATGGGCAACCTATTTGGAAATCACAATGAAAACCCTTCTTAAAACTCAGTTTTGCTATAGAAATACTCAAAGATACACAGCTGGTGTCTCATGATTGCTCATTCTTGGAACATTCATGAATGTTTTTGTTGCTTTATGTTTTCTGTTTTCATAACATATATATGGCTTAAAATAAAGTTAAAAAACATCTTTTTTATGTCTAGCATTGCTTCAAACAACTTATGATGAGCTCTTCAGCAGAAGCAAATGCTGAATAATATCTTTGAATACAAACATCAATATGCAAGCAGAACTGATTTATTCCATGCCTGTAAGACAGGTATTTTTGTTCCCAAGGACAGTGCAGGTTGGAAGGTTCTAAAACAATAATAATTATAGAAATGTATAGGGTTTCATTTGAATATGGTAGCTTTAGCTGCTATGTAGCTTGCTACAGGCCAATTTAGAAGAAACCCCTTTCCAGTGATGCACTTATTAATGTGCAAAGTGCTCTGAGATGAAAGGTGCTACATAAATTAAAAAGCATTATGAGGCTTTATTGCCACACTACATTTAAAAAGCCAAATGCTGTTGCTTCTTGTCACTTGGCACACATCATTCGAATTAACCCAGCATTTAGGTTTTTCATTTTGCTTCTAGTCTGTTGTTGGAAAATCTGCATTACAGTTCCTGAGACATGACTGTTTGTTGTGTGAATGTAAATGTGTAAATGAGGTCCTGTATTTCATTCCCTTACCCTAAAGCAGGATCAGCTGTACCTACAGATGCAGCTATACAGCCTCTCAAAGGTCCTGAATGATAGAGAATTCTCAGACTCTGCAAATATGGTTTTATTTCCTATCCTTTCCATTCTATTGCCTCTTCTAGTTCCTATTACGTAAAAAGAACTGTGATTGCTGCAATATGAAGAATTTCTTTGTGCTCCTACTGAAGTCTGTCAGCCACAAATACTAAGTGGGAAACTTGTATGATACTATTTTACTTCTTTGTCTAACTCGCTGCTATTAAGTGTGCCTGAAAATGTTCAGCAAAAGAATTAAATACTCTGTGGTCCTGTCTTCTGAATTAGGACTATTTTAAAGATTATCAATCTCCTCTATAAATAATAACACAGGATTTTCAAACTTGGGAGACCTCTCTCTTTGTGATCCTTTTTTGTGAAAGGTGAAGACCACCTTCTTATTGCTTGTTGGACTAAATGGTAACATTTGTTGGTTTACAGCATTGCCACACCTGAGAGAAATATTGATTTGTTCTTAAATTGTCTTAAATCGTTGCCTTGAATGAGTTGTTTGGTCTGCTCTAAAGAATCAAACATATTGGCAAAAAGGATATTTTAGTAGGAATTTGTGAAAGTGAAACTTTATCAGACTTTGAGGCCAATGTTCACTCCATTACTTACTAGATAGATGAATCATACATAGGAAAATTGGGTTAGAATTGGTTTAGAATGGCTTATACGGAGACTTGACACACAAAAGAGTAGGAGTGCAAAGGATACAGATAGATAAGCATGCAAAAAGGTCTATCTGCATTTAAACATTGAAGAATTTGACATTTGTAAGGGGGCTCAATAAGTTTTGATACAATTATAACTCTGACAATTATAGAGGCAAAATAAAAACATTCATGCCATAATCAATTCACATGCAAGGCATAGAGACGTGTACACGTATATCTATGTTTGTAAAGGTACTTATATAAATATTCCACTCAGGTTCAGAGAAATACATCCAATCCCTTAGCATTTCTCAACAGACATGAGTTGTACATCTAGTTCCATTCAAATCCAGAATTGGCTGTCCTTCAGTAGTAAAAAGGCAAAGGTTTCTAAAGAAAGTGGTAGAGTGAGGGAGAGGAGGGAAGGAAAGACATTGCACATGTTTTGCTGATAAGTTTATGGATGTTTGAAGACCTTAGAAAGATTTTTACAAGTCCCAAATGGTACTTTAGGGGCAAATAATTTTTTTTTTTTTCTTTTCTATTTATATTCAGAAGAATGATTACTTATTTGTAATATGCTACCTTGTGTTGCAGAAAATGCTGAAAGGTTAACTTAAAGAATCTTCTTCCCTTCTAGTTTTTTTTTTTAAATATCAATAAATATTTTACACCCCAAGTAAGTTAGTCAGTAGCACTTTTCAAACCACTTTTAAATTAATGAGCATTTAAGTTATTCTGTTGCTTTTATATAACCTTAGTTTAACTTTATTTTTTTTTTTCCAATGGATAAATGCTCTGGATTAGGAGACTTAGATTAGAAAGAGCATAATGTCTTTAATCAGTAAAGCTTGACAAAAAAAAAAATAGTTTTGTCTTCCTGATTATTGGTAGCTAATCTGAGTATGAAGACTTCAGTCCTAACCTGGAGGATCTGGAACTGTGTAAACAGAACAGTCTACATGCCTTCCTCATGGAGTACTCTGCAGAGGTGACAAAGGACAAGTATTGGGCAATTGATAGCATTAGAAGGCTTTCTCATTTTCTGTTCATGAGGTTTGGACTTTATTTCATGTCATGATGAATATTTGTAAGAAAAAACCCCCTAGAAACAGCCAAGAACTGCAAAGTTTCTAAAAGCATGATAATAGAATCTATTTTAGCAATCCACCAAAACTGTTACCCTTATTTTAGTATGTATCTGAGGTTTAGATAAGTAATAAGGGAACAAAACTAATTCCTGACAACTCAAGCTGATGTTGGTTAGCTGTGGAAAAGTTACCAAATAAAGATACAATTATCTGCATTAATATATCTTGATCATGCAGCATAGATGATTTGAAGTTTGCACAGTCCCATTTTCAGTAGGAAACTGAAACTGCAGCAGGCTATTGTGTTGTACTCATCAAAAGACCAGATCAATCTGCAACCTCAAGTTTTGTTTTGAGGAGGAAAAAAAAGATACAGTGCTGGGATAAAATAAGTGCTGCTACTGTAAATCCTTGTCATAGCTGGGGAAACTCAGGTTCCAGAAAGCAGGTTTTTGTCAGTTTGAACAATGTTCATGTTATTGAAGTTATGCCCTCTGTAATAGTTTAACGTGCTGTGGATCAGTTGTACTGAACACAGTCGTTTCTTTTCATCTAAATTAATCATCCTAATTTAAAGCAGAATAGTTCAAGCACACTCATAAAAGTACAGGTTTGTTGTTGAGCCAGTTATGGCTGTCTCGTAAATTTTCACTTAACTGGCTGTACTTTCTTAAATGTATGCTTTGCAATGGTCTTGTTACTGTAGCATTATAATTTTAGTTTTAAGTTAATGTATATATTAAAAATTGCACTCTTGTTTCATGATATTGACAGAACTTCTTATTCCCCTGTATTCCCCCAGGCCTGCCTTAATGGAAGCCAGAAGTGGGCACAGATGACTGTTCAGTTTTGTTCATTTAGTGGAGGGCCACTAAATATGTTCTCTGTGAAGAGCAGGTTTTCATCATCATGGGCAAAGGCTGAATCTCTTATCAAGGTTTTTAGGGACACTGAACAGCTTTCCAAGCTTCATCCTGATCTACATATCCAGAGCAGTTATGTGAGCTATTTGTAGGGGAGACAGTTTTTCTAATTAGGTATTTCATCTGATCGAAGCCAGAGTCTCAGTCATTTGTTTTTATGAACCTTTGTGCTTCAAGACATTCTTCACTGTATATTCCATTAGTTTGTTAAATTGTTTTGGTTTCTGTGTTTCTGTGATTTTCAAGATCTACTTATTTAATTTTTTAGCAATGGAAAAGGAAACCATTAAAACCAAAGTATTAAATATAAATCAACTAAAAAATAAATTAAAAAAATAAGGAGGTGTACTTTTGGAAGAAATTCTCTCTGTTTAAAATGTTGAGATTTCATGAGGGTGTGATAAGCTTCCTAGCACTCAAAAAAATAAAAATATATCATAAAATCCTGAAGTTAGCAGTTCAGGACTTTGTGTTCTCTCAACTTTTTGTGATACCAGAAAACTTTAAAATTAACAACACTGTTTCAAATATTCATTGGGTAAAATATTTTGCAGTTAATTACTATGTAAGTTTTCAAGTTACAGTAGAGGAACTTACATCAATGCTTTTACCATTAGGACTGAATTACTGCCTGATGAGAAGTCCATCCTTTAATGGAAACCTCAATGGAGCTTCAATGGAAAGCTCTTCTTTACTACGTATGGAACCAGCTGTGAGAAAGATCTTTCTATAAAGGGTGATGTAATCTGCCTGCAGCACTTTGCCCTTCAATCATGACCTTTGATGACTATTTGGATCTTTCCATGATTTTACTGCAGAAATGTATTCCCTAAAAAATAGACGTTCACTGTGGTGAATTTTTAGAAACATTTTTTCTACTCGTTTCTGGAAGTTTTAATATTTTGACAAGCACAGTTTTGACAGTTGTGACGGTTTTGAAAATAACATCTACTGAAGAGATGTAGCACGGATTACAAAACAATTACTCTAATAGTCCCAACACTATGTAAAATCTATAGATTTAATAGGTAACTGTTTGTATTGACTTGCATTGGCTTATTCAGAAGACTTAAACTGTGCATGTACTTGGAATACTTGTCAGTTTGTCACTCAGACGGATTGTTGAAGAGTGTGAGAATGTCCTAGTAAATAGCAAGATCTATATCGAGGTTAAGAATCACTAACATGTGTCTTACTATTTTCTGTCACTGTCCTGCTTGTTTTCCATACTGTTAGAAGTGCTTTGTGTGTGTTAACCTCTCTGTCACATAGACTGTTATAGCCTACCTGATATCACCTTAGCCATAGTCCTCAGCCACTAGTTAAAAAAAAAAACAAAAAACAAACCACAACACACAACCAAACAAAAAAAAACAAATGGCAGAGAATTTTAAGTAAATAAATAAATAAATACAAAAACCCCTAAAAACCCCACCAATTGAAACATGACGTCAATCAAACCCACTCCTATTATTTGAAAGAGCATTTTCACTGTTGTTTTCCTTTGTCTTACGAAAGGTCTGAAGCATTATGAGAGTTTTGGAAGATTCAAGTTTTGCAAATATTCTCATCTTTTTTTTTTTTTTTTTTTTTTAATTAAACAACAAAATTTTGCTAGGCATAGTAATAAATGAAAACTTCACTAAACAAAAATACTCTTTCAAAATTTAGAAAGCTAACAAACCTTGAGCTTCACTACTATATCAGTTGGCAGATCAGGCCTACTTGTTTTAATTGATTCAGAAGTGGTAGATTTTTGCACAGGAAACTGCCATTAAAAATTATTGTTGCCATACTTATTGCTAGCTGTAGTAAACCTTCTTTGGTGAAGTCTGGCTGACTAATTAATGAAACATAGTTTTTGATTCATTAAATATATAATTATTAGTATTATGTTATATAACTTGTGAATCATTGCCTGTTCAATTATTTTCTTGCATTTTATATATTTAAGAGAATATGAAGGCATTTAATCAATATGAATTTATGTTGATCTAGAGTAAGTGTCCCTACTCTAGACAACAGAGATAAACTAATTCTTTCTTTTAGAAGTTTACTATTATATCATATAAAAATATGAGTGTATCTTTACCTTAAAAGAAACACCTTTAAAGAATGACCTTTGAAATAATTTCATTGAGATCAAGAATTATAGCAAGCCTAGGAGGTAAAGAACTAGTAAGTTATACATTATTTTTTCCTTATACTTAAATTCAATTAAGTTAGTTAATTGTGTGTTTGCCATTTCTTATGTTCTCAAACACATCAGCATATTTTTTTTAGTTCAGTATCTCTTGTGAATCAAAATGTTAATAAATGCATGGTAATTTCCTATCACATACACTGGACATGAACTTCAGAGTTGTGTTCAGTGTTTTTTTCAGAGATTTTAAGTATATTAATTTCTATGTATTTATCATGCACAGTTCAGCTCTCTTGGAAATGAGAATTCTTATGACATCAAACCAGGCCTTTACTTCTTTTAAAATAGTAATTAGATTTTCTGGGTGAGCTAATATTTACCTAATTTTGTCAGAATCCCATAAATAGGTATTTGCATTAAAGCATCATTTCAAAATATATCAGGCAATCATTTATGTTCATGCAACAGTGATTGTTTGAACATGTAATTGATGCCAACAGTAGAAAATGATCCAGATAGGTGGGTGCGAGATGGGAAATCTGAGGGGAATAGTATTCCTGGGTTTTATTCTGTTTCTTGCTTGCTGCTAAAAGTGTGTGTTACAAAGAAAATGCAACTTTATTTTTAATGATAATGAAAGTACCATCAAAACTAGGTACCAGTACCAATCAGCCATCACATCTTCTATCAACTGAAAAAAAAAAAAAAAGAAATAGTACACAAAATATTGAGTTCTTTTCAAATTTTTTAGCACAGTACATATCATGTCAGTCAAAAATCTGTTCATTTGACTAGATCCATAAATAGAGATGAGCACTAAGTTGAAAAAATAACTTCTCAAGCCCTCCTCTTCCCAGGCATCTAACTTCCCTAGACAATCTTATATTGTCTTATATAGTACATCGTGATCTAGATCAGAGATCCTGAAGCAAACACCAAAAGGCTAGCTCTGGGGTTGGACCTCCTTTCTATATGCAATCCTGCACATCCTTCTCCTGCTGCAGTCCTGGCAATACAGCCCATCTATTACTCGCTATTATAACATCGCAATTTACTTAAAACCAGTTGATTTGTTGTTTCCCATTGATGCCAGCATTTAATATTTAACACTTCAGACTATGAAAAAGGTGGATTTCAATCATTGCTACTTGCTCTGTTTAATGTTGAATGTTTCAACTAAACCAGCAGGAAAATTACCCACTCTAATTTGTGTGCTTAATTACAGTATAAATAGAATTTTAATTGCCATAACCAGAAACATCATTCCTATTTTAAGATCACGAGGTGACATCAACCAAAATCCCATGTAATACTGCACATATTGTCCCACAGCACTTTTAAAACAACCCTAACAGCATGAACTATTGGGCATTTTTCAGGCTAGAAATACAATGGATTCCATAGGCATCAGTTAACATCTAAGGGTTGCATCATTTCTCCGTGCAGCTTAATCACTGCATACACATATCACGTCTCTTGATTTATGTGGTTTTCACTCTGCACAGTTCAATCTTATGTTCTCTAGGAAATTTAGGGAAGGATGCTTATCATCTCTAACCCCAACCTAAATGAGATCTCAGTATGTTTAATCAGCACTCAAAGATATGAATGTAATTTACCTTAAAACAGATTTTATTACTTCTGGTGTTCTATTCTCACATTACTTCTAAATTATTCTTGCAGGGAACTAAGTTACATAACAGTATTCATTGATAAATAGAAGTGAGTTGATCATGAAAGTAGGTGGCTACAGTTCAATCTGAGATGCCTGCTGTTACCAGATATATTTTCTAGCTTGAAGGACGAATCATGTTCTTTTATTGTGTCTATTAGGCAAGTGGCAAATCTCTTGGTACAGTATTTCAGGATTTATTTTGTTGTAAATAACTGGTAACATGATTTAGCAGAGAAGTAAGAAGGTAAATTATTTATTCACGTCATTAATAATAATGCATTTACCCAAAACAAAAACATTTTCTAAAATTTGCTTTTTTTCCATGTGCATCATGAATTACTCAATTTTGTTGTTGTGATAAAAATCAGTTTATTTAATTCATTGATAATAGACAGTACCGTTTGACATAAAATGATGTCTTTTCTCTTCCAATCATTTAATTATCATACATGTTCCAATGTTGACTACATCAGATATATTGGCTTGAGTTTCAGCTTTAGTAACCTTTCATTTGACAGCTATAAGACACAGCTACTAATACACAGTAACATACAGAGTAATATTTTCATATTTATTTTTTAACATTATGATAAAAGAAAAACTTTATTTAGAACTGAAAAGGATGTCCAAAGTACAGATGTGTTTTGCTTCAGTTTGCTACCTACCCATCAATAAAGGATATTTATATGGGACATACTTTTGTGCTCTGGAGTAATATATTTATATACATGAATTTGTGTATATTTTAAGTCTACTTTTTATTTTCTTGCCATTATTTGATTACTTTGGGATCTTTTTCTGGTTATATTTTTCTCAGGATTTTCAACCAGAGATGTTCAAGGGTAGTTAGGTGCTTAATTGCTGTGGAAGATCTGTGAAATACTCTTGCAATAGATATTAAAGACAGTCTTTCTCAGTTTGGGATTTTTTTCAACATTGACTTCTGTGGAGATAAGTGAGAAGTCTGGGTCAACTTGTTAGGTTTATTGAAACACAAGTATACAGGGAAAGACGTTATGTTAAATAAAGATACAGAAGTTCTGTTCCCCTCTCTTTTATGATACTCAGGATCACAAGGAATCAGATTTT
>JAWWLT010000080.1:77404474-77426833 GCA_035040995.1 Premnoplex brunnescens
CGTTATGTTAAATAAAGATACAGAAGTTCTGTTCCCCTCTCTTTTATGATACTCAGGATCACAAGGAATCAGATTTTCTGTTCTTTCTTTTAGATATGTAACTGTAAAAGTTTCTTTTGTTTTTACTATTTAATGGTTATACAAGACTTGTGATCATACAGGCATTGTACATTTTCAGGAAAGAAAAGAACATTTTGGTTTTATAGTCTGTCTTTTACACTTGGAAATGGTGAGTTGTCCCTTACTGACATCTGCCTTTGATTTTCATTCATCCCAATGCACAGACAACCTGTTGGAATTGTGCATTAATAGTACAGCATGTACAGAGAGATGTCACCAGGGTTTTCACAGATAATAAGCTTTTTAAAAATTTGTCTGATTTCAAATATAAAACTGAAAAGATATTAATGACCTTGCTCCTAACCTAGAATAAAGTGAGACATTCATTTGCTGCAAATTGGTACCGCTTCTTTGGCTGTTTGGCACTAACCTGATTTACACATAAAAAGAGTCTGACCCAGTGATGGCAAATGTATTTCCTGCTGCATTTTAGCTGTTGGTTCTTGTTTCATCCCTAATCCTGGATTTTGATGATATGAATAAGAAATTCTGAAATATTGTACACAACTTGGAGAACATTTGTTTACCCTGGCTTGCAGATTCCCTCCTTCCCCATGGGGGAGTTATAACTCCCACTGAATTTTAACTCCCACTAAAGTCTTTGAAAAGAAGGACAGAATATCTTTGAGAATTTAGCTTGCAAATAAATGGGAGGGTTGCTTGCAGGCAAAGGAATAATAGCATAGCTAGTTCTCAAGACATGCATTCTGTATTATTTAAAATGCAGCATTGTCTACCCACATACCAAGAAATTTTCAACACCTTCTTACTCACCATGTACCCAGGCAGAGGTGTGAAGACTATATTTTTGTGTAATGAGCACGTACCAAGTATCTTGCTCTATGCAGTGGGGATCTGTATGCCTATACTATTAGGGAAGTCTAATTTATTATATTAACAACATTAGTCTACCATTAAAGGAGCTGAATCATATCCTTTTGAACCTTTCCCTGTCTTTCCAAGGCTTTCTACAATGCAGCTGACTAACACAACAGTGAGCACTTCTCTGGGACCGTAGAGTGAGCTGCAGTTAGCTGGAGTGAAGGCATTCATTCTCTGTGTAGCAGTTTTGCAGTTTTGTTTTCCTGCCTTTTTTTTTTTTTTCAGTAATTTTTCAGAAATAACAAGCACAATTTTTCACCTCTTGAGGAAGATATGGTGAAAGACAGAAATATTTTTCAGTTTGTTTTCTTTTTTTTTTCAGCTGTGCCAAGGCCAAGAGAAAAATAACATGGGTTAAAGTGTATCAAGAAAGACTATTACCTTTGAAATACAGCAGAATGATCAAGAACCATGACAGTTCTGATCTCCAGCCTAAAGACTTTTCTGCTTGGTGAAATTCACTTAATTCTAAATTGTAAATTGTAAACAATGGAAGAGATTAAACACGGGGGAGGGGGAAATGACCCTGCAATGTAGTAGTTGTTTAATTGCTTTCAGTCAAAATATTTTACTAAAATACTTGTTGGAATTAAATCAGGGTACAGGAGGAGACTAGATTAATCTGGATCACTTAGACTGTTAAAGGTTGTCAATGAAATTGAAAATTAATAGTACATTTTGTCATGCTAGTAATTAGATTGAAAAAGTTTTGTTACATCTCCAGAACGTCTGGCAATTTGCATTTATAGGTTGCAGGATATCATTTGTCATGCCTATTCAATGCCAAAACAGATTTTAGCAGGAATACTGATTTTGTGTTTTGACATTTGTTTTGAAAGAAGGAAAGGGAAGAGGTCACTTGTTTGAATTTATTTATTTGCAGTCACCCAAACAGATTGATCAAACTTGGCTCTGCTGCTCTGTAACTTTGACTGCTGTCGTTGTGTGACAAGACCCAGAGTTGACCTAAGTTTTAGATGGCTCTGAGTAGACTCTTATATTTAGACCAAAACCTGTAAAATCAATTTGTATTTGAACATGAGCTAAACCCACCAAAGTTTTGTAAACAGACTAACCAGATGGAATTGGAACAGGAACAAAGCCAGTTCTTTTCTTTCAAACTTGCTCTTAGTCAAGAACATCTACAATTTTTTTAAATTTTTGGGGTTTATTGAAGCAAACTCATTAAAGTCTTCTCTAAGTCTCCAGATAAAGTTTCTTTTTTGTTTGTTTGTTTGTTTTTGTTTTTGTTTTTTGTTTGTTTGTTTGTTGTGTTTTTGGGTTTTTTTTAATCACCTCTATAATTTGGCTGTTTATCTGCTGCCTAATTGTCTTCACAGTGCCTGTTGCCCTCCACATGCAGAGCTTGTTGAACACTCATTCCTGGACTCTCTTACCCTGCACTGGGGGAAGCATAGAACCCAATGGAATGGCCTGAAGTTGTCTCAGAGGAGGTTTAGGTTGGATGTTAGTAAAAGGTTCTTCACCCAGAAGGTGGTTGGGCACTGGAACAGGCTGCCCAGGGCAGTGATCACAACAGCAAGCCTGACAGAGTTTAAGAAACATTTGGATTATACTCTCAGGCACATGGTGTGACTCTTGAGGATGGTCCTTTGCAGGGATAGGAGTTGGATTCAATTATTCGAGTCCCTTCCAATTCAGCATATTATGTGATTCTGTGAACATGTTCAATTGCAATAGTAGATGCAGCCTCCGAGGGTGATAGCTCACTTCCTACAATTTTAGCCATCACTTTGCTGCAGCTTCTGGTTAAACCAAATCCGAATGCTAGTGCGGAGGAGTTCATGTTTTTAATGAGTGGATACATGAATCTCATACCCTGAATACCCCCCGACTTTGTGCTGTAAATTAGGAACCTGCATTCTTTCTATAATAAAATATTTTTGTAATTGACATGTTTCATATCCTGTTGCCTAAAAATTACCTTCCTAAAACCACCTTTAGCTTTCAAAAGGCATAATGTTGTTTAGGGTTGTTTTGTTTTGGGGTTTTTTTGTTTGTTTTGGTTTGTTTTTTGTTTTTTGTTTTTTGTTTTTGTTTTTTACAATGTCAATGATTATTAGTCTTAAGTTATGGTTTCCTAAGTAAGTTTTGTGTCTTGATATTAGTTTTCATATAATCATTGGATTAAAATTCCAAGTTCAATAAAAAAATAAAATAAAGAGTCTTTCCCAATCTATATTAAAAAAAAAAAAAGCTTTTGAACAAGTACATTTTTAGCACTGAGATAAGCCACATTCTAGCTTTCATTGTGTATTTGTGTATGATTTTTCCCAAACATTCAAGATTTAAAAAAAAAAGGCAAAAAGAGCTTTTAAATAATATTTTTCTTATTATAATAATGTACTTTGGAAAAATATGACTGTGTTCTGCAACCAAAACATAAGACTGTTTTACCCATGCAGTAGAAACACACCTCTAAGTTAAGCAAATAGACTTAGACATGAATACACTGCTGTGGTTTAGGAATGCTATTCCCCAATTTAGTGTTCCTACTGAAACACTCCAAACCATGCACTCACTCCCCTCTCCCCCACTCCTGCAGCAAGATAGAGAGGAGAATTGGAGTTAGAAATGATAAAGATTACAGGGTGAGATACGAACAACTTTCTGGAAACAGCAAAGAAATAAGAGAATAGACAGTAACAGCAACAATATTAATAACAGAGTGTACAAGAGGTGAATGTTTCATGTGTGACTGGTCACCAAGCAGAAACCCCTGACCACACCTGACTGCACTACCGCACTGTGTGACCAAGAAGGGACCTCTTCCCCCTTTTCCAGAAAATAATGTGCAGTAGTATAGATTAACCTCAGGGTCCTAGCCATTCCTCTACCTGCAAGAATTAACCCTGTCCTGGCCAGAACTAGGACATATACCAAGATAATGTATGGTGATACATATGCATACATTATCACCAAAGTCTAAACACTGATCTCTGGAAGGATTGGATTATGGTTTTGCCTATGGCATAAACTACATGCTGTAAGAGTGGGAATTTTAGGGTCTAGTCCTATACCCATATTTCCTATGTTCTTTAACTTCTATTACTTGCAATTTCTGAGGTTTCCACACAGAAATAGAGGAGACAAAAAGCTTATGATTCCATAAAGTACTATGTAAAGCAGTGCTGCCTCATTGCAGAGAAAGGCCTTGTTTAGACATAGTTATGTTACACTTACATAGCTATTCTGATGCCAAAAAACGGTCGATTAATAACTGTTTAGAGACAGAGTTTTAGTGCATAAACAGCAAGGTATTTATTTGCAATGTTGGGGAACCCCTGACTTGCATCAGACAAAGAGGTCCAAAGTTTTCAGTGAAAAGCAAGACTATTTATACAATTTTGTAAAGGACTACAACATCTTTTCATGCATATTCATAATATTGCAACATTTGATTATAATATTCATAGTAGGTGGAGAGTAGGCGGAGAGTAGGTGGAGCCTGGGCATGGTCATCTCTTTTGGGGTGTTTCATGCCTTCATCTTTCAGAGGTCATATTTTTACTCCTCTTGGTCATGAACTTCTCAGCTTTCTCTGTTTTTGCTGATTCTTGCAAAGGATCTTCGACTTAGGCCCTTGTTCTGTTCTTTAGCGCATCCTCCCTATCTCCTTTTATGTCCATGTGCACATTTTCGGGGGCATGCTCACCTTAATTCTGTCTCTAACTAAGCATTTCTCATAGACAGTTCTCAGTGTTAGTGTTTTAAGCCAATTTTTAACCCTCGAAGCTCTTGCTCGGCTTCAATTCTGTGTGTGTATGAACTAACTATAAGTTTATGAAGCATGTTACTATACTTGCACAGTTAAGTTTAATTAGGACTACCAGTGAAACACTCCTTCAAAAGTAGGTTATTGTCACCAACATAAAACACCTCACACTATTGGAGACAGGAAGGTGATTTTATGCCTGCTTTGTATGGGGCTCTATGGAACATAAGGCTCTTAAATAAGGCAGGAAAAGTCACAGAAGCTGGATTAATAGCTTGTATATCTACTTGTTTTTACAAAGAAATCAATGTGCATTTCAATTAATTTGTGTTTAGGCAGACAGATGAGGAAATATTAAGTTAAAAATCAGTAGGGAAGCCATTAATACAGAATGGTAAAAATTGATTCAGTTTTCTATGTAATAGCTCATCAAACAGGATTTTGAAGTTAACAGCTAAACACTTGGTACTGGTTTTGATCAGGTAAGTTTGAGGACAGTTATTTCTTTCTTATTCTAAATCAGTTTTTGAAAAAGTCCTTAAGCCTGAGAGGGTGTTCTTTGTCTAGTGAAATGCATCAATCTTCTACATACTGTTAAACTTTCTTATGTTCTTATCTTGCAACAAAAATGAAGGTAGTTTGCACCTGCAGATGTGAATGTGGACACTTCATTAGATACACTAATGGCTCCATTTACCAGGCACATTTCAATACAATTAAAATACACTTCCAGCAGAATGTGGGATATATGAGTCACGAGCTGGTATGAGACACAGAGTAGGTTCAAACACAACACATTTTATATAGGAAACTAATTTCCAGTTCCTCAGGGTTTGTTTTTCTCTCCTCAAAGTGCAAAACTTTGGCCTAGCTGCTTACACTTATACAGAAACTTAAGTTTTTTGGTTCATTAGATGCACTTAATTCTGTACACTGTGCTTAACCTGACCTATGAGTGCACATACAAAAGGTATCAGTGTCATGGTGATTCACTAATCCAAGAAACAGTCTTGCTGGACTGTGGTAGTCCTGCTTCCTCCTTTTCCTTCTGTGGCAAGAGAGGTAGAAGAACCTTTTCATCTTCATATAGACCTATGCAGGAATTTGAGCCCTCTAGGGTACTTACAAACAGACACTCTTTCTGAAGTTGTCCTGTGAAAACAAAATCACCCCTCAGGATGTCCTCTACAGTTCTCTCCTCACAAGATAATCGCTTTCTGAGGTATAATTTTATATATACAGAACCTGCAAAGCGTTGTCATCCCATGCCAAAAGCTTTGACGTGGCTATTGTACACCTCTTGCCTGACATTTCCAATGAGGAAATTACCATTTTGGAATGGTTTTAGTACCTGAATCAAACAAACCTGTGTTTTCAGATCAGTGGACATGATTATTTATAACTTGCATGGAGATTGTATCCACAGGTACCTGTCAGAATCTCATTTTGTTGGCCATTGTACAGACCTACCATAAGAGACAAACTCTCTTAGAGTGTGTGTAAAATGTGAAAACAAAATATGGGCTGGCAAGAATGAAGCAGCAGCAAAATGAAGCAAATTGTTCTCCCATTACTGAAGTCTCAACTTACTCTACTCAGATGTTGTCAGTTTGCAGCACACTGTGTGCTTGCTGTGTCCTACTACCTAGGGAAATTTGTAAGTACAAATATCACTCCTATTCATAATGGCCACAAGAGTTTGAAATCCCTTTTGAAAGAATTAAGCTTTTAGTTCTACTATAAGCACCATAGAAAAAAAGTTTACTTCTGTGTGGTAGTCAGGGTATTTTTGGTTTGTTTCTGTTTGTTGGGGGTTTTTTTGTGATTTGAAATAGTAAGAATTCTGCTTTGCATTAGAGTCAAATATGACTCTTAAAACATTTAAACAGATTTAAATTGATCTAAAAACTAAATGCATCTACACCACTAGGGAAAATAGAGGTACCAGAAGCCATACCTATATGGTTCTTCAAAAGCAATAAGGTCACTTCTTAAAACCACTTCTAAGATCTGCTTATGACTGAAATACTGGTTCTTTTTCCCGTGGGAGTCCTTTACAGGAAGCTTTTCTTCTTTCAAGCAGAGTTTCAAGTTCATAGATCTTAAAATTTCACTATATTGATAATAAACACAGGTCTTAGTTTTGATTGGGCAAGATCAGACCTTGTCACTTCTTAGTCTCCTGTGTGGATAGTGACCATGACTGAATGAGTTTGTTATCTGAGTCCAATTGCCAATGAAGTGTATCCTTTTCACATAAAAAAAAAAAAAAAAAAAAAAAAAAAAAAAAAAAAAAAAAAAAAGACCAAACCAAAAAACAAGAGTATAATCACCTTTCCAAGGTGCTGCCTTAGAAAAACAACGTTCTGAATGAAATTGTCAGGTGGAACTTCCTCTGAGTGTTTCGATACCTTAGACGTGTCCCATATCCCACAAAATATTTGTTATGCACAGCTTTGTTAAAACATTTCTCTTGAAAACATAATCAAGTGCCAGCTTCCAATATTGTCTGTCTATAAAGACTCCTCTTACATAAGAATGTTTTTACTATTTATTTAATCAGATGAAATATTCTTTTCTCTATAGCTTATATTGTAGATAAAATATTGACATATATGTTTGAGCGCTGGCAAAAAGTGGAACACAAGATTTACAGTGTCATCCCACAAACATCTGACTGATGTCAAATTGTTGCAGACATTTGTCTTAAGTCATTAAAAAGGCACAGCTGTAATATAATTATTACATAATCCTATCTTTGTAAGTATATTAAATTGTAGTGTACTGGGTAAACTCTATTGTTAAGGATAATTCACCTTACTCCTTAGCCTAGCTATGCCAGATTAGTGATCAAACTATGCTTTCCTTTCTGAGAAGTCTGAAAAAATATATTTTCTGTTTCTTTTCGATTCAGGCTGAATTCATTTCTATAAATACAAAGACCATTAAATCCGTTCCTTTTTCAAAATCTTTTTATAAAACTTGAAGAGAACATTTGAAGATAAGTCTTTTAGGAGTCTCCTATGGTCACTTATCAGTTTGATCTTATGATTAAAGATCTTTTTTTCAGAATCCTGCTAGGGTTTGGTATACCTTGGGTTTAATGATTTTAAATTCATTTCGGACTCCTACCTCAGCAGAATCATTGCTTGGACTTGAAATTTAAGATTAATTGGAATCAAATATGATTAATATGAAATAAATTAAAAGAAACAAGCAATTAAATAGGTATTTTTTGTTTTTTTTTTCCCTAGACAAGCTCTATTAAAAAATTTAGGAGCTTTCTTATTGCTTGTTTGACCCAAGTATCCTAACCATCACATATTTTCATATTAAAAAATGAGCATTGGTTTGGCTTGTGTACCTCAGTTTGGATCCCAAAAGGCTGTTTTATGAACTCTCAGGACAGATGGAATCTTTGAAAAGCAATATTGAAAGCTAAAACCAGGAAACCAATAGTGGGGATCAAGACATTTTACAACAGACACCTATTTCCCTTTTGCATTATAATCGAAAATTAGCCATCTCTTATGTGAAGGAATAAAACCACTCAAGAGTGACTGAAGTCCTGTTACGTATTCTGGATATTAGTCAACAATATTTTCATGATAGCCAAGTAGAATCAACTGAGTTTCTGAAGAGTGTTGTTTTTCTTTCAGGAAGATTGTTGCATTAGAAATCTCAAAGGAAAAAATACAGTATTTAAGTTGTATCAGTGAAAATCCAAAAGTAAGAACTGATGCTGTTCAAAGGTAATTTCATTGTAAAGTTCTTTTAAATGAAAAGGATTTTAGCTGCTTAATTTAATAATTGCAGCTTTGCTTTTTGTGGAAACACAAAATTTTGCAAAAACTAAGTAAGTAAAATCAAATTTCCTGATACTTTAGGGGACTTATTCCAAATGTATAACCTTAACATCTTTTCAATTTATTTTTTTTTTTCTTTAGATGTCAAAGCATATAAAGACTACAGCAAAATGGCAGTTCACTGCTGCAGGCTGATAAGCAACTTTGTTTGCATTCCCTTCAGGAAAGTCAGCACTGTGCAGGCATCACTGTGAGCACTGGGGAGGTATGGGCTGAATGCTCAGGGGCTGCCCCTGTGAGGTTGTCCTACAGCTGAGGTGAATTCCTTCTGACCAGGTGTTAACCATGTGGGCTGTGACACTCTGGTCGGTAGGACTATTTGTTCCAAGGTTAGTATGTGCACAGCACTTTGAGGGAGCTCGGCGCTGCTCTAGGGTCTACCACTGTATCAGTAAAACAGTACCCAGGGTTCACCTCCTCTCTTCCTCTAGTACGAATAATTTCTTTTTGATAAGAAGCTTGCTACTACTGGAATACTAATTAAAGTCCAGTGTTAGGGTTTTTGCTAATGTCTACTTTGTACTTATGTACTTGTATATAACTAACCATTTTGGGTTTACTTTTTAAGTTTTCTTAGAAATGCTGCCTATAGTCTACTGACACATACATAGAGATAGAAATGGATGGAAAGTAACAACAAATCCATTCCTGCTGGCCTACTGTAATGCAATAATCAGAACAAACATCAAGGAAATAAATTATTTGACTGCTGAATAGACTTGACAGTCAAATTGCACAATCTTTGATTTTTTTCTCCTTTAAAATAAAGACAATAAGGCTCCATTATTATCTCTTGTGATGATGCTATTTGAGATGGTTTTGAAATAACATTATAGAATATTTTGTACTTTCAGCTTTACTGTTTATTCTATCTGTGAAAAACTGACCTCTGGAACTAAAGAGGGGACACATGAAGAAAAGTTTCCACATGTCAGTTGAATTAAAATGGCTTTGTCAGCTTCATAAAAATGTCTAATACACAAACTAAACTGTATTTAATTCATTAATCTTGTCGGTGTTCTAAAGTGAAAACACAATATCAGTCTTAAATTACTGTTAAAGTACTATCAAAAGAGGTGATCTCTATATCATGTGATTAGTGATCATTTCTAATATGTAAACCTTTTAAAACTTGATTCATAGTCATAAGAAAATTTATATTGTAACTATTTTAAGCATCACTACAACTTCTTTTTTTATTTTTTAAGAGAAAACCAAGTTGCTCCATCTTTATTGCCACATGTTAACTTCCTTTAAAGTTATGAAACAGTAAAATTAATTGTGGAATCTTAAATCATAGAAATATTATGTTGAAAGGGATCTTAAAGACCATTTAGTTTCAACCCCTCTACCATGGACAGGGACAGCTTCCACTAAACCAATGTGCTCAAAGACCCATCCAGTACGGCCTTGAATTATTTTTTTTTTTATTTTTTTTTATTTTTTTTTATTTTTTTTAATTAAGTGTATCATTTCAAGGAAACATTATCACTTCAACTTCTTATGAAAAGAAGAATGGTCTCATAATAGCAAGTCATCACATATCAGCCTGATTCAAATCTACTCCCTCTGTAATGCCAATTCTGTTTTCCCAAAGAAGTCTAGTTTAAGAGACCGACCATTAGTTCTATGTTCTTAGATATTAGAAATTGCATGGTCTGGGATTTTTCTGCATAATTACTCTTCCTGTACCAGTGATAGAAAATAAATTTAGATCACATACATTCAAGTAGATGCTAAAAAGAATGCTTATGAACCTGACAACTGTTAAAAAAGTGTACAGTTTTCTTCACTAAGTGCCACAACTGACACATTTTGAAATTTTGATATACCCATAGCTACCAAATAATTTTTGTTATTCATATAATTATCCAAGCACGTTTTTAAACCTCTCAATCACCTGTTTTCTTTTATATTTCTTTTTTACTTTGCCATGGCATAATTCCACTCCTAGATTTTGCATTATGGGAGAAGATGTAGAAGCAACCATGATAAGAAAAATGACATAGGGCTAAATTAAAAATAAATTAAAAAAAAAATCTCTATGACTGTATATTCACCTTTATGTCTGAACTATTACTTCATCCTCCAAAGAATACTGGTGACTGAAGGTAATGTTTTCATACTCAGCATTCTACGGTATGTTGCATTTTTTTATTTCATGCACTTATTCTTTTCCTTTTTGACTCCTGTTTTTATTGATAATTGATCCTTCCTGTTATATAATTTTCCCAAGACCATGCAACAATGCAACCACAAACAGTAACATAAAAATCCATCAGTAATTGGAAAAACCTACCAAAAAAGCACTCTGCAACAAAGAATCTGGTTTGGGAAACAACTTGAAATCAAGAATGCCTTTAAATTATTTTGTAGGCTGACTCACATAATTTAGACCTACAGCAGAACCGAATAATACCATTAACATGGGAAATCTGAGTTTTGGATCAGTTCACAGGTTTTGGTGTTTTCCCCATCTTGGACGTCAAAGTACTTACTTTTTTAGGAAGGTACAAACTGACAGGAAATCAAAGCAACTACTTAAACTTCAATGAAGCTAAATTCTGTAAGAGTATCTCCCCTTGGATTGTAGCAAGCTGTCATGCCAGTTCGCTCCCACAGTCTCATTTTAAGTGTTTTGGTTCCAATTCCCCAGAACATTTCTTTTCTTGTTCTCTAGTCACCTTAGACACATCTCCCACTGTTAGAGTGTAACTCATGCCTTTTTTTTCAACCCTAATGTGAAAAAAAAAAAAGGAAAAAAGGAAATAACATAATCCTAGAGCAAAATTATAAAGGGTTTGCTCTTTTCTTAACTCTCCTGGACAGTTTGTTTTACAAATTGTCCCATATCGCATTACTTAAAAATATCAGAGAAGACTAAAGATGTTCAACACAAATGTAATTTCCATGGTAAAACTGTAAGGTTACAATGAAGCCAGTTTATGCACTAGAAATTTTTGTGCTTGCATCTTATGTTCTTTTTCCTGCTTCCTTTATCCTTTGGTTTGTGTCACATTGTAGGTAGCTCAATGCATATACTCAAATTTCTTCCTTCCAGAAATTGTTTGGTATCTGTTCGCCCTTGCTGCTTATCCCCCCTTGCTTTCAGTGATGTCACGAACACCATCTGTTGCCAGGGCAACGATCAGCGGTGTGTGGCGCGATCTGCCATGATTACAGGTCTGCACTGCTCCACTGTTTTTTCCAGTCACTTCACAGAGACATCTTTTGTTTACCCGTATATTCCAAGTTGTGTTATTAACATGCTTAACCAATTTTGTGTCTATGTAGGTGCCTATCACTGTAGAAAATGCATTTCCCAAAGGGCTTCCCATACACCCTTTTGTTTACGTGCAGAAACACTTCTTCAGCTGGCATTTATGCCTTTGAGAGGCGTCACCTCATATGTGTTGAGAAGAGCATATGGAAAGGTTAATTTCTGATGTGTGATAGCACTTAATTCTTCTTCCTAGACCTAGAGCCAAACAGGCCCAAGCAGAAAGAATGGGGCAAGTTGTGAGTAGTCATTAAACGAGGGGGTGAATGCCGTGTAGGGGATTTTGCTCCAACAAACACTGTCACAAAAATCCTCCTCCTCCTTCTCTTTTTTATTTCTTTCCTTTTTAAGAACAGAGGTTGGGCTGTGATTTACAACCCACATCCATGTTCTGTAAAGGGAGAATTTCCTGACAACATGTCTGCTTGTGGATGAACTCTGATTCAGCTTTTGGAGAGACAGTCATAGCTCAGCTCTTCTCACATGGCATGTAGCAAACATTCCTTTTTAAGCTTATTTAGTTACAGTTTGCATCTGGAGAGAAGGTGGACAGAAGGGATCATTCTGCTTAACTTTGGGTCATCAGCGTTTCATACTAAGATATAGCTGTGAGCTTCTCATGCACAATTTATTAATGTGAATAAGCTCAGCTAGCATTTATCTGTACTTTTGCATTGGCCTAGTAAATTCTTATGTTAATTTTTTCCCAAATGTTGGCAAAGCACAGTAAAAGTCAAAAAGATTTCTGCTTGGCAAGTGTTTACCTAAATCTCCCTCTCTAAATTTTATTATTACATTATTATGTGTAATATTTTTAGAAAAGTTAAGGGGAAAAATAGTGCAAATTTTGTATCCATTTTTTTATCCTCCATTAAGTGCATGACTGAATTTCCCTTTGCATCCTCAAATCACAAAAAGTCCTCATGAAAAGTATTGAACAAAACCTGCAGTGGTGAGAAATAAGACAAGTGACAGTTCTGCTACACAGTACAGATGTGCCATAGTCCTGTGCCTGGGAAACACTCTCATGTGATGGAAAGGATCTGTGCCTGACTTTGCATAAATCCTTCCTGTTTTCAGGCTCAAGGGACTCTCAAATTATGTTTAGTTTAACAAATCATGGTGCAAGAGTGGATGGATACAGAAAAAGAGCTTGTGTGCTCCTGGAGTACGTTTCAATTTTTGGCAAGCAAATAAAAAAAAAAAAAAAAAAAATAAAAAAAAAGAAACATTTTGCTCATTTGACTCATTTGACACAAAAGGAGAGCAACAGGGACAACAAGATTCACTTCAGAAATATTTTTCTCATCTGAATTGCAACTCGACCCTGAACAGAAAGTTGCCCAGGCATGTTATAGCACTTGTTGTGGGTACCTTTCTTAAAAGGAAAGGCAGTTTTTTGTTAGTTTTAGTCAAAAAATAAAAAATAAAAAAGGTGTTCCCAAAGAACAAATAAAGACATTTGAAAAAATATAGTGAAATAATATATTTAATGCTATATAAACATTCTTAACATAGTGTCTTGAAATACTAATCGAACAAAATAATTTGTATTCATTCTTTGCTCTCAATATGAAAGCCTTGGGGAAAGAAATTTGTTGTTTTTTAAAAAAAAAAAAAAACAAGTCAACAAAACAATTCCTCAAAAAATCTACAAGAAGAAGAAATAATATGTGATGAAATCTGTCAATTAATTTGAACTAGATTGCATTACTGTTTTAAAAATCAGTGGCAAGAGGAAGGGTTTTTTGCTCCTTTGCTGGACTCAAAGATACTTTTAGGTAAGCGAGCACCATTCTTTTTATTTCTGAGGATGCAAGTTACATTGAGATTGATGTATATTTTAAATTATGTAGTGGAGAGAGGTTTTATACATATATATATATATATGTATGTATGTATGTATGCATATATGCATGTATGTATAATTCCTGAATTAACCATTGACTTTCATATTCTTCTCCTGTCTTTTGTTCCTTGACAACACGGAGATGAACTCCCAAAAAAATTAGAAGTTGTGAAAAATAATTTTGCAATGTCCAAAGGGCATTAATTTTCAAAGCACAGGTTTTATTCCTCTTTGATACGGAAGATGGATTGGGTTGTTTATTTTCACTAATCGCTTATGCTCTTAGGCATGGACAACTGTCTGCTCCTGGACTGCAGGTAAAGGCTGCTTTCTGTGATTCATTTCCTTCCATTTCTCTGTCTGTTGCTTTTTTAAGGCTAGAAATTTTGAAGGAAGACTGAAGAACATTTTTACATATCCTATGGTGAACTGTCCTCTTCTGAAATTCTGTAACTTTCATGAGCCCAGATTCACAAATAGTGTGGTTTACCAATCTGACACTATAGATTTGGCCAAGTTCAATAGGACTTTCATAACACAGATTCACTAATAGTACAGTTTATTGAAGCAACAGGACAAAAGGTTCAGAAGTGCAGGTGATAAATGCACTATCTAGAGAACGTTAATATGTGCCATTACAGAAGGTATCAGAAGGTATAGTAACACAGATATTTTAGTACCATATACATACATACGTACATATAAACATACATATATACATATATATATACATACATATCTACATACATATAAAAATAAATATTCCTTGTTCTGCTTCAATGCAGGTGGAGACACAAAGCCCACCTGAAAGAAGGAGGAGAAGGGGTACAGACTGTCAACCAGTTGCAAGCAAATAGAGGTGTTTCCTTTTTTTTCTTCCTCCAACCCCCCCTTTCTGTTATACTATAACTTTTGTCCGTTCCCAAAGGGATGGACAACTGCATGTTACAGGTGACACCTTGGAGACTGTGGTCATACATGTAAGGCATGCTCGCTTTCCATTTGCATTCTTAGGGGTGTAAAAGTTTAGGTGCAAATGGGTCTTAATGAGAGTCTCAGTTACTTTTGGTCAGAAATTATAGTCAATTCAAAAGGTAAAATAAATAAATAAACACTTTGTTCTGTTTCTACCTGTTTTGGAGGCAGTAAAGGCTGTCTGACCTTTCCCAGAGGGTTTTTGCACTCATCCTTATCTCCTTAGTAAACCAGATTCACAAAGAAGGCTGGTTATGCATGGTAAAGAGGTGAAACTAATGGCTTCTGTGAGTCTCTGAAACAACATCTGGCCATGAGGCCTCTGCTTCACTTCAAACATTATTCAGTTGTTAGGACTTGCTTGAGTGAGGTGTAGGATAAATGAGGGGCCTGGCTCATATTTTAGTCAACCAGACTAATCAATTCTCTGATTTAAGGTTCCAATTTAAGGCTCGGACTGCAGCAAGTCTGACAACTTACCACAGGTAAAGAAATACCTGATGTTGATTGTGCACCTGTACTGATGAAAGCATGCACAAGAGAGTGAAGTACGCATCAGTGCTCTTTTTCTTCATTCTGTTAATATAATTTCAACCAAATGATTCTGCACTGGGAAAAGAGGACCTAAGAAACTTTCCATGTCTGTTGTGGCTACAATTAGCTGGAGTTCTGAGTGAGGAGCAAATTTATGTAACCAATTAGCATAATTAATACACAAACAATACTAAATATTTTGCATTTTAACAGGCATTTTGTCAAATAGAATAAATGAACCAGTACATGTCTGTTGTTAAAATCGCAGCTGTTTCAATAATAATTGTGACAAGACAGTTTTGCTCTTTGTACTCTGGTTAACGAAGGGTATTGCGCTCTCTTGGCATTGAGCATTTTATTATGCAAATATTGCAGTGTTCCTAGTCCCTGCTTAATTCCACTTAAAACTTGCTGAAGGTCTGCTATATCATAGCTTTATTGAAGTTCCAAAGCATTATTAATAAATAAGTTACTTGCTTTTGGGAGGGGGAGATATTGTGCTGAAGGTTTAAAAGTTTTTCCTTTCCATGTCAGAGCTAGCTTAATTCACAGGAGAGAAAGACTTGAAATGTATGCTCTGTTCCTCTTATAATGATGCTTTATCTCTTTCAAATGAGGAAAATGTTTAATGCAATATCTGTCTGCATGAAACATACTATTATATGGCACACTTGGGATTTCCTCAGAGACCTGTACACTATAACTGGGTGCCTCAGGTGATGTTAACTTTTTGACTAAAGTATTGAAATGTTTTTCTGAAGAATAAAGGGTACCATTTCAGTATATTTGTATGTTTCACTGGGGATTTTAATATTTAATTTGTCAAATTCTACTTTATAGCCAAATACTTTTACATTGATGTTTTGGGGGTTTTTGTATTTCTTGTTTTTTCATCTTTCTAGCTTTTTTATTCTGTTTACAAAACCTCTCTGTCTTTTTCTCATATAACTCAAATAACTGATAGTGGTAAACAAATATTTAACTTGCAAAAAACTAGTGAAATAACTTCTAATCTTGGCTAAAATGACAGAGGTAAAGTAAACAAAAATAGTTACACACTTCTACTTTCAGATATTTTACCTTTTTTTTCCCCTAGATCTTCATCAAGGTACTATTCCACAGGTACAGCCATATATCCTGAAGAGACATGGCAAACACATCTCATGAAATATGCCAATTGTGATGCATCATAAACAAATTTGATTGCAATTAGTAGGATCGTCTGTCTGTACTTACTATGAGAAAATGGTTGAGGTTAAAAATCAGAGGAGACTAAGAATTATAGGGTAAATGCAGTCAACATGCTCCACAAAGGTTCCCTAAACAATGATAAGCACCTGCTAAGAGGGAACGGAGCGTGGAGTGGAGTGGAGACACCATGGTCTTCTTCCACAAAAATCTCTGCAGGGGTGGAGAACACAGTGGTATTTTGTAATTCATAAGACTGCACAGCACCCCCTGTCAACCAAGGGAGATAGACAAAGATGTTCTGCAGCTGAGCCAACAACTATGTTCAAATCCCTCTCCTCAGATGCCGAGATATGACCACCCCCATTAGACATGGGAAGTGAGAGAATTCTACATCAATGAGAGGTAAAAGTAGATATGACTAAAGTCACTCAAGCTGCACCTAACCTGAAGAGAGAGTATAAAAGTAGAGATAGAGGGAAAATTGAGGTAAACTCCATTGAAACTGCTGGGATCATTTGACAGGCTGAAGCTGTCTTCCCTGCCTACAAGGATACCTATTACAGTAAGAATAATACCTTATGTGCATTAAATACTGCTGTATGATTACATCTTGCTTCGTAGTATAGTGGATTGCTTTAAACTTGTTTTGCAGTTAGACACTGTCACCGACAACACTTGAACCTTATTAACCTGTCACAATTTATATTAATAAAGAGTGTTATTCCATAAAGTGTTAGAATGAGTCCTTTTCAGGTGCTGGCAGTTGCCAGCAGCAGACAGCACATTGAGAAGGCCCGCTGAGAGGTCTTCATGCTGTTGGCTTAGCCCCCTGTAAAGGGTAATCAAATCACCCTCAGGCTGGGGGAATCTGTTCAGTGCAGGGTTCCCATAATGAGACACTGACAGATTCCTTGGGCATATGGGTCTCAGCTTTCCTCTGGAACTAATAGACAAATAAATCACTAAGAGTTGAGAAAATCTCCCCTCACTAAGGGTAGGGTAAACCCATGCCTTTCATATGACACTTGGACTTCAGGGGCCCTTTCAACTTTCTATCTTTCACATTTGTCAGAGTAATTTCAGTGAGTCTATCAAAAAATAGACCTATACTGCAGGTTACACCAATAAACAGATAGTAAGGAGTTCTAGCTCTCTCTTCTTGTTTTGAAATCTGTTCAGTAATTTACTCTCTGCTGTAAAAAAGATTTTTTTTTCTTTTCCCTCTTAATTATAATCACATTCAACAAGGAACTACATGAATTTTATCTTTGGGGTGCATATGTTTATTTTTAATACTTTATATGGTTTTTTTCCACCACCTGGTATTACGGAGCTTTAGATCCTAATGCAAATAGAACCTCAGAGGTAGGTTAGAAATTAGACTATTTTCCTGTATCTAAGAAAAGAGTCAATCAGCTCTATGGGGGTAAAGCAGAAATTTGAATCTAAGTAATTAGGATATTTTCACCAGCTAAAATTTGCATGCATATATTCTCAATATTATCAAGGTAAAAGAAACCACAAAACAACACCACCCCACTAAAAAAGAAAAAAAAAAGCAAAAAGCAAACAATTAATATTCAAATTGCCTGAAAATTTTGTTCTGCATTGATCTTAAACAGATAATTGAAATTTGATGATAGAAAGCCTTTTTTTAAGGAAAATAATTAAAAAAGAACAAAACCAAACCACAAAACCAATAAATAGTTAAATAGCATTTTCTGAATTAAACATGCATAAAATAAAACATTTCATTGGGCTGATCAAGTTAGCTCATGAGAGCTGTTAACATTCAGATGAGTTCTATGCTCAGGTCCTCATGCCTTCTTAAGAATTCTTATTTAGCTATGAGGGACAGTTAGGAATGCTGGGTTCTTGAAATCCGTGCTATGACAGAGAAATGGAGTTAAAGCAGAAGAGTTGAACTTCTCTGTTACCTTTTTCAGCTTCACACCCTTGTTATGATGCTAAAATCTCTCTTTAGTGAATATCACTTTGAGCCAAAAAGCAAAGCAAAAAAAAAACTGCTCAGCCTTATTTGGCTTAAGCTCTCCTATTAACAAATAGAAAAAAAACAGTGTAAGAAATAAAGAGATAAAGCAAACATGACCAAGAAATGGCTCAATGGAAGAACTTTCTGCTTTGATATGTGACAATCTTGGCTAGC
This sequence comes from Premnoplex brunnescens, assembly GCA_035040995.1. Taxonomy (NCBI): domain Eukaryota; kingdom Metazoa; phylum Chordata; class Aves; order Passeriformes; family Furnariidae; genus Premnoplex; species Premnoplex brunnescens. The sequence goes on from JAWWLT010000080.1 coordinate 77,423,075, forward strand.
TTCTTTGTTAAGATAGACTATAAATTTAAAAATACTTATAAACAAATGTATGGAGTGAGTTTAGAAACCTAGCTACAATAATTTGGGACCTGAAGAGGAATAATAGATAATTCCAAATTTAATCAAAAGTAAGCATATAATAGTCTGGACTGTAAATGTGTCCAGGCATTTACATTCAAACAGTTTGCAAAATTGGAATGAAAAAATTACATTAGCTGTTTTTAAAGCCCTTTAGAAAGGAATAATGAGGATGAAAATTTAAGTCTCGGGGGAAAAAAAAACCAAAAAAATGCAAGACATACACACATACAAACAAGACAGTCAACCAACCAACCAACCCAAAAAAAAACCCAAACACAAACCAAACTTTTAATGTGTCGGACTTATTATAAGTACCTTTTTAATACATAAGCTTAATATATTTTATGGCATTTGTTTCCCTCATCAGGTCTTGACACATGGCTGCAAAAATAATCAGAGATCTAGAGCACCTCTCCTTTGAAGACAGGCTAAGAGGGTTGGGGTTCATCAGTCTAGAGTAGAGAAGGCTCCAGAGAGACCATTCTGTGGCTTTTCAATGTATAAAGTGGGCCTATAAGAAAAATGTAGAGAGACTTCACCATGACATATAGTGACAGGATAAGGGGCAGTGGTTTTAAACTGAAAGAGAGGAGATTTAGATCGGACTTCCGGAAGAAAGTTTTTTGCAATGAGTGATGAAACACTGGACAGGTTGTACATGCAGCTCTAGAAGTGTTTAGGTTGGACAGGGATGATCTTAGAGATTAACCATGCCAGGGGAGTTGGACTAGATGATCTTTAAAGGTGCTTTCCAACTGATACCATTCTATGATTCTATGATTTTAATGACATTTTCTTTTTTTTTTTTTCCAGTGAAGCTTGAGTACAAGAAACAGAGAAATTCCAATAAAAGCAAACTTTCTCGTCTTCCTTTGAAACATTCCAGTTGTTATAGATAAAGAATAGATTTCCCGAAACCCACTCACTGGAATCCAGTGAATGATTATGAGAAGACAAAGGATTCTTGGCTTTCAACTTTTCATTTGTTAGGTTGAGGTCTTTTAAAGGAGCATCCATTTAGCCTCTGGTATGTTCCATTTTTGTGTGCATGGGTTTCTATAGAATTGTATTATTCTATAGTCTGAGAAAACTGAGAAAATAGTTTTCCGGGGATTTTTTTTTAAAATGTTTTATTCTTTAATTTGATTGAGGAAGAAAAGAAAATTGAGTGTCAAGTGTCTGAATGAGCTGCATGTCACTCAGACAAAAATGAATATATTAAAACTGGGGTTCAGGTTGTGTACTGGGTTTATATTGAGAGGCTGCAGTGTGGGATAAGGGCGTGTGCAAGAACAGCTTCTGTCAGAAGAGACCAGGAGCTGACCCCATGTCCGAAACAGCCAATTCCATCCGGTTCCAAACCAGACCCACAACTGGCCAAAATCTGAGCCCATGGGCAACTCCTGTAATCACAGCAACTATGTATTTACAAAAGGATAAAAAGTGCTGCACAGCAGCTCTGACAGAGAGAGGAGTGAGAAAAATGAAACAGCCCTGCAGGCACCAAATTGAAAGAAGGAGAGAGAGGAGGTGCTTCAGACACCTAAGCAAAGATATCCTTATAACTCCTGAAGAAACCATGATGGAGAAGATGTTTCCTGACAGCAAAGAGAGAGTCCATATCGAAGAAAATACTGCACTGCATCCAATGACAGACCAACCATACTGGAGCAGGTGGATATGTCCTGAAAGAAGCTGCAGCCCATGGAGATCCAATGCAGGAGTAAACTCCTGGCAGGAACTGCAGGCCTTCGAAGGGAGCCCACACACAGCTTCTCCATCAGGATCTGTGGCCTGGGGAGGACCCATGATGCAGGAAACCATTCTTGGAACACTGTATCATCGTTTATTAGGTCTATTTATTAGAAATAAATTAATCTTCCCCAGTGTTCATGTTAGTCCTTCTTTCTGAAGATCTAGTTGTGCTTGAAAAGGGTGATATTACAGCTTTTCAGTCTTTCACAAGACTCTTTTAGAGTAATGTTTATTTTAGTATTGGTTTGTTTTCTTCACCAATCCTTACTCTTCCCATTAAAACTTCATAAATTACTTTTATTAGTTACAGATTTGTAAGCTTGAATAATGCAGTATGTATGACAGAAAGAGCTTCTTCTTAAGAGTTGAAAAATTAATCAATCTCTTGATCACTGGATTGAAATATTGCAAATTCTTTCAGAGTTTATGTTCTGGGTTTGAGTCTTCCTCATTTTTCTTTCATTACTCTTCACTCTCACACAGATATAATGTACTTGGTAACCATTGTTATTTCCATTTTGCCTAAGAAAAGTTGAAAATTTTATTCTAATACAGCTCACACTCCCACATTCAGCTTTTCTCAGATGAAGAATTGGTTCTGCTGCCTCATACCCGACTCCTGTGTTTCATTCCATGTCTGCTCCACAATCCCAGTGTGATACATTCCGCCTCCCCTGACTTTTTTCCTCTTACAGTTCCTTCTTTCACTCGCTTCTGGAGGGATTACAAGGACTCCCCTTCCCCCAAGTCTCTGCACTGCAGAGAAAGCAGACTGAAAGTGAATGGAGAGGCTGGCTGAGCTACTGGGCTCTTTTTTTTCAGCTTATAAGAGCAGCACTAGGGTGCTAAACTGAAGTGCATTCTGCTTGCCAAACAGCTCTAATCACATGCCACTACCTCAAGAGGCAGTAAACTGGGACTGAAAGTTAACCTAAGAAATTGCTGTTCTCCTTCCCAGTGGTTATTAGATTTATTCACTTTCCATAGAAATGCAGAGGTTTTTTTTTTAAAGTTTGTTCACACTAACAGAAAGTAATTTACATTAGGTATAAGTAAAAACTGCACAGTTTTTCTAGGTGATAAATCCTTTTGAAAATTAGTATTTGAAGCAAATACAACTTGCCTATTAAGATACAGAAACACAGAAAGTAAACACAACTTTGTTTTTAATATTTGGTGCTGGTTGCATCGTTCTTTTAAATCTGTTTAAATATTCAGTCACATTACATGAGAAAAGATCACTAAGTCAGACAAGGAAAAGTTGTCTGCTGAAATACTGGACTGTTAGCTTTTTTTCTCAGTATTTGTCACTCTTAACTGGTGCCCACTACAAAAGAAAAGATGGTAGAAAATTTGGGGTATTGGCCAATTCTGCTACAGCCATTTCTAATTCTGTTTACCTCCTGCCTTTTGCCATCAAAAGTTAGAAGTTGTAAATGCATTATCTTTAGGTCAGATCTTGGGTAAATATATTTGAAATTTAATAGCAGTCAGGAGGTAAAAGGGACTTCAGGATGTTTGGAAGCAATAATGAAGGGCAAGTGAATTCAAAAAGTTAACTATTAAAATGTGTTCATAAGGAAAAGAAATTTAGTTGGAGGAACCATCTTTAATAAAAGTATTGCTTGCAGGAAGAAAATTGTAGAAACCAATAGAAGCTTAGTATGAACTTAATTCTTAGAATGAAGGGATGGAAAATATAAGAATGTAGGGCTTGTCATACTAGGAGGGACAGCTAATGTGGCCATTCTGGAGATACATCCACACCATATTAATAATTGGCCATTTGTCAAAAGAAAGAATAACACTTGTTCCTTATTAAAAATTAAATAAATAAATAAATAAAATTGCATTTTTCTATTGTGTGTTAATGTTGCACTATATCTAAGGATTTCAAAGTTGTTGTGAGAAAACTTAAGATTC
>JAWWLT010000080.1:77426933-77442886 GCA_035040995.1 Premnoplex brunnescens
TTTGATTACCCCCACACAGTGATAACTGGTCCTACCTGCTAAACTAGGACACCCACCAAAAAAAAAAAAAAACAAAACCAAACAAACAAAAAACAAAACAACAACAATAACAAAAAAAACCCACCTCGCTATTCAACTTAAGCCAAGATTGTGCTAAGGATGTCTCTTTTTCTATTTGAAAAATCAAACTGTTTTCTCTTCACAAATGCCTTGCCCTGAAGGCTGCACACCTCAGATAACAGCATTCATTGATGAAACATGCTGATTTTACAAACTGGTTTTGGCTTCTTTTCAAAATCATCCAGAGGATCTGCTCAAATTTAGTGTTTCATCATCAAAACATAGTCTAACCACCAGCAAAACCCCATAAAACCCTTCATTGGCTTCCTTTTCTGACAGATGCTGATTTAATATCATCTTTTAGCAGCACACTACCCAACTCCCATAATCTTCTCCAGCCAGTTTCACGTGGCAGCTTCTCCAGTATTTCCAGGGTCTTGGTGGTTGAGGCTTCACAGAAGTGATGCCATACCCTTTGAATGGTGAAAGAGTTTCCACAGGTAGTTTTTAATGTTTCCTGTAGTATGGGAAACAACAGTTCCCTAAGATTTGGCAGTTGTGATTTTATGATGCAGCTGTCTTTTTATGAATCCTGATTACAGATCAGGATGGTATTTTTGGCCTAGGTCGGACTGATAGGATGACTAGAAGGGGTTTTGTTCATTGCTGTAGCAAGTAAACTGCTGTTCAGTGTTGCCTAACAACTTTTACTAAAACTGTCATCAGCTTTCACCTCTTGCTAGGTTGGCATCTCCTTAGTATTCTTAAAACTGTAAAGACAGATCCCACTGATAATTTTTGTGTGCTTTTTCTGGTGAAAAAAAGAAAAAAAAACAAACAAAAAAATACAATGAAAAAACACCAAAAACCCAACACAAACCAGAAACTTTGGCAAGTCAAAGCAATGTAGGATATTGGTGAGGATACTGATCTGTACATTTTTTTCTAGTAACAAGTATGGTAGTGGATAATGACCTATTGCTATAGTTTTTAAATACAATGTAAGGTAATAAGAAGATTTTGGCAGCCTATGTTGTATGCAGTTGGCTTTATGTGAACTAAATTTCCACTGCACAGTTGTCTTCCATGTAAAATAAAACAATTTATTACACATATATCTCTCCCCATAGACTGAAGTTATATTTTGTATACAACATTTAACTTGAAAGGACATATTTGGAAATAGTGTTTGAGAAGTGTGATGAGTATGAAGTAAATATAGAAAAAGAGGAGAGAAAAATATTCAGATTGCTTTATTTTGAACCATGTATTTGTTTTAGAATAATCAAGAGGGATATATGTGCAATAAATTGTTTTATTTTATATATTGCATCTTGCAGTTATTAAGGATCGTATATTCATAGCTACTTTAAATTTCACTAACAAAGACATTATATTAAAGTCTCTGAACACTGAAGAAGAGAATTAAAAATAGAAGAGAACTGTTCAGTATGACCTATCAGTATAATATTGCAATATAATATTGCAGTGATAAATATTAACTCATTGCCTTGGAACTGGCAGTCCCACATGGGATGGAGTGTTCTGATTTATTTCAGCAGAAGGGTTTTGCACATATTTAATGATTTACATCTATGCACATTGGCTTGAACAACAGCAAATTACAACTGTAGCATCTAAATACTCCTTTATATTGAGTTTATAGTTGCACAACACCTGCCACAAACCTGGGAAGAAAATTAGGCTGAGAAAGAGGAAGCATATTTGGAAGGGTGTGGTACAGGGAAAAGGGCGGATTTTGATGCAGGGGCATATGGCTGGATAATGAGACAGGAAGAGAAAGCTTACATTTGCTGTATAGAGAGAAAAGATACAAGAATATGGCCTAGGTTTCATTTAGTAGTAAGTGAAAATGTGTCTTTAAGAAGAAAAGCCTATGCAAAGAGTTGCAGCTGAGCTGAACAGACTATTTTGTTTCTTGATTTTTCAGTTCTTTGCTACCTCAATTACAGACAAAATTCTATAGAAAAGTAATATATGACGTTTCTTGGTAGCCTGGTTGCAGTGCCAATAATATGCTGAGAAAGTCAAAGAGGCAATGAAAACAAGAAAACACAGTATCAGTGGAGGATTTAACCTACCTTGCTACAAATTGGAGGAAGGTGACACTGAAGCATGGTAAGTCTGAAGTTTTAGATATGCATCATGACTTTTTCATTAAGTTAATGGAAAGAGAAATAAAGCATAGATATACAGTTTTCAAAAGGGGATCCACAAGAAAATGAGAAAACTGGCAGGAGCAGCCAAAAAAAGAAAAATACTTGAAAGCAGCATAGAAACCATATTGGATCCGTACAACAAAAGCATGCCAGCTACCAATAAAAACTTTAGGAATGTAGAGAAAGTTAATAAATTAAGAAGGCATTTAAAAAGGACAATTTCTGTCCAGGAAAATATCATACACTCCAACAGGAAAAGTGTAAAAAGTCAAGCAAGACGAATCACAAAATCACCTGAGAAACAACTTGGAAAGATACTAAATCTGATATTACACCTTTTCTTGTATACAACAGTAAGAGGAAGCTTTCCAGAGAATCTTAAGAGATTGCTGAACAACTGATATAGAAAGAATGTTCTGAAGAGAAGTGTAAAAACAGTGACCCTTCTTTACAGAATGTGTGTCAGAGGTTTTGTCTGTTGGCAGAGGGTTTGTGCTGGCAGAAAAGATTATGGATCAAGCAGATCAATAAGAAGTCACCAGGAACAGATGGTTTCTGCCCCACAGTTCTGAAAGAACTTGAGTGTGAAATAGCCAAACTACAAATGACGGTGTGTAAAAAACTGCCTCAGTGTAAAAGATTGGAAAGTGGCTAAAATAGTGCCAAGTTTTGAAAAGGAACTCCAATGGAACTACAGATGAGTAAAGACTGGAATTAAGGGACATATGGATAAATAGGAAATGTCACAAAACTACTGGAATTCATGGAAAAGATTAACATCTATGTCTAGTTAGATAAAGGAGATTTGACTACCATTCCTTTGAATTTACAGGGTGCTTTCATTTATGTACCTCATCAAAGATTTTCAAGAAAACTAAACAGAGAAAGCACTTATAAGGGCAAAGGCTAATAGAAAATGGGAAACAGAAGTCAGGAGTAAATGACTGACCACCCTTGCGGTGAAAGACAGTTCACTGCAGAAGCTCCATAGATACCTTTGCAGGGTTACTTGGTGCTCATCACACTCACATTCTGGAGAAGGGAGGAGAACAACAGAAGTTGCTGATTCTGTTAAGCTATTAAGGATAGCAAAGATGATCTCCAGCTGTGAAAAACTGCAAAAAAGAAATCACTGGCAGCTGAACTGACAGCGGAAAGACAGTGTTGACAACTGCGAGTCAAAATCCCTGCCTGAACTACTTTCTTTCAAAGATGCAAATGCTATCCTGCAGCAGGAATAATGCAACAAAGGTTAAAAAATCACCTCCCCGATTGTCTACATCCCAGATTCTCAAATTTCATACTCCCTACTTATACTGCAACTGTCTTGAAACAGCTGTAAAATAAATTTACTCTAGGATCAGAATGCTGGAACACTTATTCTATGAAGAAAGGCTGAGAGTTTGGGTTGTTCAGACTGAAGAGGGGAAAGCTCTGGGGAGACTTTTCAATACCCAAGAGTCCTACAAAAAAAAAGGAGAGGAACAATTTACAAGGTTATGTAGTGATTGAATAAGCAGGAATGGCTTTAAACTGAAAAAAAGCAGGTTTAGATTAGATTTTATGAAGAAATCTTTTCCTGTGAGGGTGCTGAGGCACTGGAACAGGTTGCCCAGAGAAGCTGTAGGTGGCTCATACCTGGAGGTGTTTAAGACCAGAGTGGATGGTGCTTTGAGCAACCTGGTCCAGTAAAAGGTGTCCCTGTCCCTGATGCTGTGGGTGGAACTAGGTGATCTTTAAGGTCACTTCCAATTCAAACCAGTGTATGAATCTAGGATTCTCTGACCTGGTCCCTTATTCATGTGGTAGTAAAAGCATAAGCCTTAAAGGGAGAACAAGCATTTATACTAAAGCTTGCCTATGAAAGCAAGAAGATGATTTGATCTTTTTCTCCATCTTTCACTCGTGTCAGTTGCAAACACGACTAATTTACTAGTGACTGTGCTAGTCATAGATAACCATGGTCAGAATATTTTCGTTATAGCCAAAAATACCAAATCACCAATAGATTTTTCTCTTTTTTTTTTTTTTTTTTCTTCTTAAAAGTAGAGAGAATATGCTGTCAAATTACATTGCTTTATTGATTGGAACCCAAACTCTGTGAAAAGACTGCAGAAGCAAAATGCCATAGGGTAGAGTGAGAAAAGAATGACCATCAGGTATAAGCTTAGAGTGGAAACATTATTCATTGACTGTGTTATTTCTGGAAGAAATTACTTTATAGATAACTTTCCATACCTATTTTGAAAGCAACATGGAATGTGATGGTGTGAGATATTAAGACCAAACAGACTGCTCAGGTGTAAAAAACCAACCTGAGAATTTTATTTGCCATGTATTTATTCAAAACCACCACAGTTAGTTGCTGGATATTCATTACTCTTTTAGAAGAATTTTGACGTAAACTAAAGGTGTAAATAAATCTCCTAATGTTCCTACTACTTACTGCATAACTGCAGGATTAAACTCAATTGGATTATCAGGAGCTATTAACTGTGGAGAAAATACTCTGAATATTCTGACCTTTTATATATCACCATCTTCTCATTTTTATAGCTCATTTTTTGTAGGACTCAAAAGACAAGCTACTTTAACAGGTATATCTGCATTTCCACAATGTGTGAAGTTTCATAATGGTCTATGTAGATTATGACTGCAATCAAGCCAAGAGACAAGTGTCATACACAATAAGCACACATGCATACAGTGATTCAGTGATACACTGGAAATTAGTTTGAAGGTTGAACTCAAAATTTCTCCTATAGTTTTAATTACAACATAGCTGTGTCAGTGGTGTGCTAATGTCCACCTCTAGTGCACTTAAGTCATTAACTCTGTCAGTTAATAACTTCCCAGTTATTCATCTGCATAAATAAGAGAATAAAGTAACTCGGACAGGGGACCAAAATCAGACCAATGGATTGAACACCTAGCCACTTTCATAATTATGTACTTGAGAGTTGCTACAGACTCTCTGACTGCCCTGGAGATCCACCTCAGGCAGCTCCTGCTTTGCTCAAACCAACCAGTATGTTTCAAAGCATAAATTAACATCCTAGGTGAAGAACCTGGCCAGCCCAGAGACACACGTGCCATCCAGAAATTCACTAAGAGTTTCTGATGCAAAAATTGCCACTGTATATATGTCAGATACTTCAAAAGAGTCATAATAAAATTACTCATGTTTTCTGTGGATTAAAGTAGTTAGGACATGTTTTGTACCTTGTTTAAGTAAATTATTAGCATTAAATCATGCATGTTAAGAAGTCTCACAGAATTGTGTGGCAGAGTAGATACGAGTTAAGTGGTTCGTGGAGTCTCTCAGTGATCCAGCTAAAGCACCACGACTTTTCTCACACTGTAGTTCCTGTAATATATTCAACTGCTGAGCTTTTTCCAGCTAGAAAAGATTTGTGAAAAATCAGTGTCCATTGTTTTTGTTCCTTTCTTAAACAGAAAAGTACTTACTTCTTCAATGGTAATTACTTGTATTCTATATTATGAAGTACTCTTTAAATAGTAGTACCACGGTTTCCACAATAACTAAAGCTAGTATCACATATTTAAGATGGAAGTTTTGTAATCAATTAAAATAAAAATACTGTTACTATTACATTTTAAGACTACCCACATATAATAGTACCGGTAATACATTTCAATAGAGAAATATTCCATTCTTTCTTTTCTGGTTCAAGATAATAAAATCTCTTTCAAGGATATTAATCTGAAAGTGTATAATAGACAAACACTGTACAGGTAAATGTGCAAGACAACAACAACTGAAAAAGCAGTGCACCAACCCATATCACTTCTAGTGATAATTGCTCTAGAAATAATGCTGAACAGAAAAAATAGAGATTTTTCTTGATTGATTTTTAGTATTTCTGATTAACTCTAAATTGACTTTTCTTTTATGTCAGTCTAGCACCATGAAACAGAGGTGTAACTGGGCAAAGTGGCATGTTACTCAGAATTGAAATGTTTATAGAAAAGGAGTTCAGGAGAGTTCAAGTTCAGGAGATGAGGCAAGATGTTGCTATGATTGTTAAGCTAGTGTTAACTAAAACTGATCCTGTTGGGAGAGAAGGATGTGATAAAGATTTCACTTTTAAAAAGAAGAGCTGAAAGAAATGGCATAAAAATGTTTTCTGCTGTTACTTATAATTTCAAATCCAATTAATAAAGCTATTAGAAGGCAAATCAAAACAAGTAAAGAAGTGAGTCTTCATGCAACATTTAGCAACCTTTCCAAAGGTCATCTTGAAAATAAGATTACATTAGTTCTAAAAAGTCATTCACGGGAAGATAAATCCTATCAGAGCCCTGAGTTCATGACACTTAAAAAAGGCTGGAAGATACTGAGAAGAAATATCTTATATTCTTGCCCAGTTTTTATACTTACTGAATCATTAGTACATACCTACTCTGCTTATTTGTTTTCTTTTGCAGTTGAAAAGGAGATATATCTCTAATACATCCTCAGAGCTCTCCTTGAGAATGAGGTTAATAAAAGATATTGGGAGGTGGGTGAGGGGGAAGTGTTCAAGACAGCAAATTTGGTGGAAGGGGAGCAATGGGACACATAGAATGAACTGAAGGTGAAAGGCTCAAACATGGAGTAAAGAGGAACCCAAAAGATAACTTGGAAAACAGGGACACCCACAGAAACGAGGAACCCAAAAGATAACTTGGAAAACAGGGACACCCACAGAAGCACCTCTGCTCCCTGAAAACAGTCTGAGGAGCTGGCTAACAGGCATGGCTGGGAGGAAGACTCTGAGGTGCAGGAATCCTTGGTGACCCCTTCCTGTGTAGCCTGCTGAAGTGTGTTATGAGCTTGTATTATTCACCTGTGCCTGTTTTCTGTGTACAGCTCAAAACAGTTCCCAGTGGGAGAGCAGTTGCTTTGACAAAAATATGTGTGTTGAAAGATACTGCAGTGGACCTGCAGGCTGAATGGACTACGACGAGAGAGAGAACTTTGGTTTTCTGCACCAAAACAGGATTTTATTTCTTAGAAAGGAGGTTAATAAAGTACAGAACTCTGAAGGTAAGTAAAGCAGATGTGAAGATGTTTTCCTTGATTATCCAGGTACCTGTTACAAGTGGTTGATATGCCTAGACACTTAGCTTTGGGCTTCTTGTGATTGTTTGGGTATTGCACAGAACAGTAAGTACAAGTTTTCCAATGACTCAGAGAGGTCAGTTCATTTTAACTTACTTCTAGAAATAATGTGTGAAATATACAATACAGTAAAAAATATGTAGCCAGATTTCATTGGTATTAATAAACTTTAATATACACCACTGAAATCTTTGATTCTACGGTATCAGCAGGTAACTACAAACTGTCCTTCTTTAAAGATGAGACTTTTTTTACTCTTATAACAGTCAGACAGTAAAAATACTCTTTTGGATTTTTTTTTCCTTTTTTTTTCCTTTATTTTTTTCCTTTTTTTTTGCTGAACACACATGCAATAAGAGGTCATTTTGTCATAAATTAGGTGCATTCTATTTAACATTATTTTTCATGGTTTCTTATTTTCCTTTTTTTTTTTTTTTTTCTTCCCTACAATAAGTCTTGATTCATACAAGAAAGCTGATATAATTACAACGGACTATTATAATGAGACACTCAGGATTGAAAGCATTGCAAGTTTAGCTCCTTTACTGGCAGGGTAGGAATGTTTTGTAGTACAAAATCTTCAAATAATTTATTTTCAGTTTTTTATTCTGTTCACTTTCTTCATTTCTGTTTATTGCATTGTCAGGAACAAGAAAAAACAAACAACTTTAGCTACTCAGGAACATGCTGTTGCTTATAACAGAGGTGTTAATACTTAGTGTATTGCATTTAGTTCAGGAGCCAGTTGTAAGTGCTATTCTTCCATGATTCAAGTGAAATAGGATGTCCAGTTGATTAATAGCAAGTAATGTTGTTGTTGTTGTTGTTGCTATTGATATTGATCTTCACATTCTTTTGACCTGGGGATAAAATGAACACGAGGTTGAAGAATCAAAATATTTTTGAAAGAAATACACTGAAACATATCCTTGCACAATAATAAAGTGTATAGAATAAAACTTTTCTATAAATATATATATGGCAAAATTATATTAAACAATGTTGTAGAACCCTGTTGTTGGCCCAGTTTCTATGCATACTCAGTTGGTTTGTTTTTTGGATATTTTTGGCAGATTTAGCCAAAATTCACTGTTTGTATAATGTTGGAACTGTTCTAAAAGGCGTTCAAAAAGTAGCATAGAAAAAGCTTTGTCACTGACTTCCTGAAACTGAGTCTTCAAGCAGCAATACCTTTAGCTTGCCTGTTTACTTCTCTGAAAGATTATTCAATGCAAAATATTGTACTATATTGGTCTCGCTTGAGTTTCTTCAAGCAATGGACCTTCCACCATTCTGCAGTTTTACAGAAAAAGCTGTGGTAAGGATTTCTTTCGTCTCAAAATCTAGTTAATGACAATTACCATTTGGACTAGACACTTAATTCAGGAATTTAATAATTTACAGTTTTGGTTTTTTTTTCAAGTAGCATACAACAATACTTAAAGGTGTAGTTGTAAGTTCTATTTTATTTTTATTAGTCTCTGTCTTGAAGGGAACTGCAGATAAGGTAAAACCATCTCCCTTGAACAAGTTCATAAACAAGGTTGAAAGTAACAATTACAGATGAGGGACCTCGGCATTTGATTCTGCACTGTTGGAACACCTGAGCATTTGGCTTTGAATCAAGCACCAAGATTTATATTTAGTGCCAAGAAGCAGAATGTAGAGAGAGTTACTGGAAGAATTTAAAATAGTATTTAAAAGTAGAATAAAATTACACTTAATGTACTAAATATCTAAAACACTGTTCAAATATGCAATCAAAATTTGCACCACAATCAGTGCTGAATTTTTTTCTCCTTAATATGTATAGGAGGAGTGAACATCCCTCTGTTGCAGATTTTAATCCATCTTTCATGGTGCTACAGTTACTGTGAGTTTAGGCATCCCAGAATAAATATATACAACCATAAATTCAGGTATCACCTGTTGGTTTCCAGTTTCTTTTTTTTTTTCCATTTCTACATTCCTCCTATCATTCAATCAGAGTAAATTGCTGACATATACCAGTCTAAATATGTGATGTACTTCACTCCCAGATCATTCTCTCCCTCTTGTTGTTGTTTTTTTTTTCTAGTATTACTATATCCCATGTTTCCCTTTCTTTTCTTTTTTGTTCTGACTATTTCTCTTGGTTTATTAATTTTAACCATAATGCTAACCTTTCTGGCTCTTATTGTCTTTTATTTATTGAACTCAGAGTGAAAAACTAATCCATTCAGCCTCGAGTAGAGGTTCTTCCATTCCTGGACACTGTTTTATATCATTACACCTTATATTCAACTGTTAACAAAATTTCTGTATTTTCATAAAATAAGGATACAATGATGCAATGATACAAATTGATCTCAAATTGGTGAGGTGATATTCTCTGATATTCAGTAAAATTTGAGTAGTCTGATGCATATCATTTGTTCAGTGCTGTTTTCTCTAGTGTGTTGAATTAATTTATAAAACTGCACATTCACTTACTTAGAGTTTATTTTCTTTTCTCTGTTCTGATTCTTTCAAATAAACTGTATTTAAATTTATTACCATGACCGTTTTCATAAGAGGTCTTTTTATCACAGTATCAAAATTATCAGAAACCTAAATATTTCAGGAGGAGGAGAAACTAACCATTAAAAGTAGTCTTTCTTTTGGCAAAATCTGATGAGGCAGATGCTTTTCTGTCTCATTTTGTCTCCAGTCCTGGTATTGTTTCAGTTCCCTCTGTCACCAATATCATTTTACAACCCAATACATTTGTTTGTCATTTTAATAAAACTGTGACCCTTGTTCTATTGTAATAGTATTGTTTTCTAGGAACTTTTTCTACAGTCTCTGGAGCAAAAAAAAAAGTGCCTTTTTCTTTCCTTTTGTTTTGAGTGGTTTTTACAATGAACATTGAGAAGAAACATTGGCTTTTCAGCATGTAATTATGTTTGTCTTTCTTAATGTAGTTTCAGTTTGTCTTTTTTCATCCTTCAGTTTTATTACAAGTCATTTCAGTACTGTTTCTCTTCCACGTTGGTGGAATTTTACTGAATTTTGATGGATATGTACGTACTTTGAAATGCTGATATAGTTCAATAATTAGTTTAATATTTTTAATATATTTACATATTCATGTGCTTACAAAGGAAATACCTCTTATTAGTATAGTTTCTTGTAATAATGTTGATCAAATGAAACCACTTTTGGTTTTTCAATATGTTCTTTTCAACTTGAAGTCATTTGCAATATATTTCAGAAAACTGTACTTTCCACAGAGGCAACATATCCTACATAATTCTTTGAAACAGACTGAATTGGCTCCATAAAAATTCATTCTATGCTTTCTAAACATTTTTGTTTAAACCACATTTGAATTTCACATATGGTGGATCATTGTGTTAGATCTATAGGGGAAAATAAAGCTTAAACCAAAAAGTCTATTTTTATGAGAAAAAGATGGAATCTGATCCATAATGAAGGAAAGATGTCTGTAAGAAATGTGCTCTGTTTACTAAGTCAACATAGCAACAGGGTGAGAATGAGCTTTTTCCAATGTCATTTTAATTTAATTGTTCCTTTCAGTGGAATCAAATTCCTGAAATAATGTGTTGCATCTGTGAAGAAGGCAAATCCAATCCAAAGGTGCTCCAGGGCAAACATTTCCAAGAGAAGTAAGGAAGTTTTCATGCCATTGTACAAGGTCCCGCTCCAAACTCATCTGGAAAACTATAAAGTTCTACTCAACCATATTAAAATAAAAAAAATAAAAAATTATCAAAATGAGAAGAGATACACACTAGGGTGAAAAAGAACGCCAGGAGAATGAGGAGTCAGTACTTGGAGAGAATTTTAGCAGAACAGAACAGCTTGTTTTTATGAGCAAAATAAAGATTGAAAAGGGGTATGATTACTATCTTGGAATATATCATAAAGGAAGCTCTTAGAAAGGAGAGAGGCTGTTAAAGCTAAATATTGGTGTTGGCACAAACACAAATGGGAATGGTCTGGCTGTAATTAAACTTAGCACTGATATTGCAAGATATTTGACTATCAGAATAAAAAAGTTCTGAAAAACCTCTCAGATCAGAGAAAAAAAAGACCAAAAATCTTGGTCAAAGATTTTTGCCAAATTTTCTTCCTTGTATCATCATGGTGTCATACAAAAAACCCAAAATGCTAAAATAATTTTCACTTTCAATATCTTTGAGTGATTGTTTTTTAGCTGCTCTTATTTTGAATTATTCTTGTTTATTTACAATTGATATATTTTGTGCAGGCTTTACTCTGAAGAAACCTAAGAGTACTTTTAACTTGCTTTCAATAGCCAACATGTTTTTTAAACTCTCATTCCATTTGCACCTTATAAGATATGCTGGTTTGCCATCACTGGTTCCTGAAGGCTTTTGTTCCCTTCTTCCCACATGCTGAACTGATGGGAAGAATATAAAATCTCAGGCAATGTGGAATTTCCTCCAGTGGACACAGATCACTGTCTTTGAAGAACAATGTTATGCTCAGATTTAATCTTCATTTCATTTCATATTGAAATTGAGAAGGTAGATAACCAGGTAGGAGCCAAAGAACAGGATTAGGAAAAAATTAATCCATTTTCAATAGTGATGAGTAACCATCATTGTATACTGCAATCAGGATTACATTTTGGATAGTATAATTTTGCTGTGAGCAGCTAATGGTTTACTTCTACATATGAACCATATGCGGTTTGGTATGTACAGGAAAGGTTTTTTATTATTGACAATAATTTCCCATTGTATAATCAAATTGTCAGTAAAGTGGCAAGTCAATGAGTAGGAAGGATCTCTATGTTTAACAAATAATGTTACAATTTTTATTTTTAATAATTTCCAGTGCACTTTGTTTACCAACTAATCAAAATCACTTTAGGAAAAAGAACAAAGATGAATTCACTCAGTTTTGAAGTGAATATAATAATCTACAGAGTGGTTATCTTCAGAATTGTTTAGACATTTGCATTAGCAAATACATTGAATGCATCTTATTTAAATTGGGTATCCTAGGCCTTTCACATACACGTTACCAGAACAGGAGTAGGGGGAGGTCAGCCTTCTGTTGTGCCTTTCTTTCTGTTCAGCATGCTGAAAAATACCAAGGAAACAGAGACTCCAGAGGCCAAACATACTGTTGATATACATATCACATCTGAAGACAAAATCTGTCAGATTTATTTTCAGCTCTTCCATAGAGCTCGATGGCTGAGCTCAGTCAAATATCATAGGAATGTTTCATTCTTCAAGATCTTGCTTCTGTAAAATAGTTGAGGCATGTTCTGAAACTTCAACAGAGAGTAGAGACAACTGACTGAAGTATGATATCTCTAATGGCTTCTGAAAAGTGCAAAGGCACAAGACAGGCAAGAGCCCCTCAAAAGTTCTCTGCCAAAAGTACAAAACGCAAGAAAGTGCCTTTTACATGGCACCAGTTCTGAGTGGACAGAAGACACAGTGAATACATGCCACACTACAGGAGACAGCTGCTCTGAACTCCACCAGCTACCACTAGGTCTGCCATTACTGCTTAATTCCTTTAAATTCTGTTTTAATTCACAATAATATCTCTAATGTGTTGCTATCTTTGAGCTACTATAAATTTTTGAGTCACCAGTAGTGCAATGTCAAGTGTCGCTTGGCAGTATTGGCTGAGTCATCCACAAACTGGACCCTTAGGCTTCTGTCAGGTAGTTTAATTGGCACAACAGAGTGACTTCTGTCTGTCCTATTTAAACATTTCACATTTATGTCTATAAAGCACCATGCCTTGAAACTAGTTCATTAACTTTTGTGCAGAAGTCACACAGCTGGAATAGCAATACTTGTGAGGAATGGAAGGTACCCAAAACATGGCTAAAAAAGTTATATTCATTTCAAGTTTAAGTACTATTCCTAATAAGAAAAGTCAGATCATCACATAGTGCCTGTCTCTCATATATTGCAGCTGAGACTTAAGTATACAAATACAGTAGTGTTCAAAGCAGTAATACATTCTAACATAGTGTAGCCTTTCATAAAAATGTGGAAAGAAGTTCATGAACTATTTCAGAAGAGAAAAAAAGTTTTAACAATTAATAAAATGGAACATATGATTTGACAGGTATTGATAAACGTGAGTTTGGAATGTTTTGTCTAACATTTTTGAATGGTTTTTTTATTCACAAAAATATAAGAATGAAACCAGTCTTCAATGGGCAGAGTACATTGGTAGTGTTGAGGAATAAATTATAACATGGCAGAATCACTCCTCTCTTATCCCTTCATGTTTCAGGTGGAAGTTCTGGCGGGTTCTGTTTTCTACCTCATTTCTAATCTTGTATTTCTTCTGTTCACATCTTGTCATTCAGTGATAATACTTTTGCTTCTTTCCCCCACATCACCCTACCAAAGATTACACTTCTATCTGTGACTCCACTTCTCTTTCACAGATTCCCATTATATCAAGTCAGTTCCTTTCCCAGCCTCTTCATCCTACTAATAACTTTCTTTTCCTCTCAAAGATATTATCTTATTAATTCTTCTTTCTAGAATTCCTCCCTCCATCTCCTGAATTTATACTCCTGGACAAAAAGGAATTGGATTAATTAAGGTAAAAGCTTTTAAATCATAAAAATTTAATGTGTGTCTAAATGCATATTTTAAAAATTGTATTTGTGCGTGAGGCAGATTAAAGACAGTCATAAATCTGTATGTGTCTGTGAAAACATTTTGTTTTTACAGCTAATCTCTCTTCAATATTCTCATTAGCAGCAATGCTCTAAAATAAAACTCCACATATATATCTCATGGCTTTATTGGGGGAGAATTTTACCTGTTAAGTGGGATGTAATTTTTTCGATAAATCAAAATGCTTGTAAAGGATATGCATCAGAACTGCAAAGAGAGCACAATTACACATATGATGTAAAGCCATATCTAAAAGGATCGTAGAAAACCAGACTTCAGGATACTTCACAATTTAAGCTCACTCTAAAGATAGTTGAAATCAATCTATGAATTATATTGTAGTTAAGTTGCTCAAATTTTAACTTTTTCAAAATCTTCATTGCATCAAACCCACTCAAAATATGTTTGCCACAGATTTCCTAGAGTGTCAACTCATTTCTTTATGCAGCATAGAAAATTACGTTGGGAGGTGTGTGTAATGTGCATTTGATCCTGATCTTTTCCTAAGAAAGTTTGCTGTTCACATGCAGACATATGAGGTGAGTCTATATGATATCAGATGGCTGTCCAGTCCAGCATGTTGCCTACATCCCTGCTTCACAGGAACATGTAGAAACTTCACAGACAATTATTATGCAAGAAACTTTCTTAGGAAAGAAAATTATTAGGGAGACTACTGCTTTTTTTTTCTTTTTTTTTCTGTTAAAGCCATAAGGAAAACAATGCTAGAAAATCCTGTGTAGTTTCTTGCAGTGAGTTATATTGCACAGATTACTTCTCAACAAAAATAGCCATTCAGCAATGCCAAGTGATGTTAAACACTTTATTTTTTTAAGTATCTTCCTATATCTTAGTTGACAAATCTTTCTTAATGTGTGAACTTTTAGAAAGTTGGGCTTCATGAAATGAGAGTATTTTTCCTTTAAGCTACATAAAAATGTTACTTCCCTCCTCTCAGCATGCTGGACAGGTGCAATGGAAGGTGTAAATGAGATTTGGACCTTAAAAACAATTCTGTCTCTACAGGATTCTCAAAAACTGAAATATGTGGCAAGTACCTTGATGACAGGCAGAATGAAAGAGAGGGGATCTTTGAATGGAAATTTTATCTGACAAAGGTGAAACTTTTAAAAAGGCAGCCTAAGTTTGAATTGCAAGTGAAACACAATAAATTGTTTCCTTAATAAATAAAAAAGAATTTTTAAAACAGTCTACTAGCAAATTATAAACTTTTTTTCTCAATACATTTTTAAATGAGATTTCTAAACAATTTCTGTGACACTCTTAGGAGAAAATAACAGGTACAAAGGTCAACAGCAAATTTCAATTAACTGTAACAGTTTAAGAATTACAAGTTTGTTTAGAGCTGACATTTCTCTGACAGTATCCTCTGTCTTGGAATATTTCTATGAAATGAGGTTGAGGTACAATAACCTATTATTAATATATGAAGAAGCATAGGTCTTAATATATCTTCAAAGTTCCTAAATTCATTTAATATTAGCACATTTTTTTTCTAAAACAATTTCCTTAGAATTACTAATCCTGAAAATTATCTGTATCATCTGTTAGCATCTTAAGAAAGACACCTGTTTCCACCTATGTAGCTCTTCAACTTACACCCTATATTTGCAGTGTACTGCAGTCTAAGAACGAATTGCATCATAATAAATTAAAAATAAACCTCCACTCCAATAGTACACTGTAACTTTACATGCGGTTTTATTACAACAAAGTTCTATTTTAGCTATTACTGAATGCAAAGTTTTTGCACAACTTTCCAGCACATGCTTCACAGTAATCGTATTACACAAAAAAAAGCAGTATATCCTGCTATTTGCTGAAAACTTTTAGAAAAGCCAGCTGGTCAATTAGAGAAAAATGCTATCAATCTCTCAATACAATCTTTTCATTTTT
>JAWWLT010000080.1:77449990-77466329 GCA_035040995.1 Premnoplex brunnescens
AATCTGCTGTTTAGAAGAGTGGCTGTCTAATGATGCAGGCTATATTTTATCACCAGCAGATTTCAATTATTGTCTTCAGGACACTATGTACAGGTCTCACGGAATATCATGGTTATTTTTTTCCACTGAAACAGAATTGCTCTTGATTCCAGACAGATTTGGATGAATTGTGAAGAACTTTTATCCAAAAGAGCTTAAATGAAAGTACTGGTGTTTCTGAGGTGTTTCTGATAAATCCAGGATTCAGCAGTCCTGTTTACAGGAAGGAAAAGAAAATGTCTTCCTGCAGCATAGTAGGCTTAAGAAAGAAGAAGATTAAATGTATCATCAGGTACTATTGCAGAGTGAGGAGAAAATCAGGAAATACTCAGATTTCTTTTGGGGCATTAAAGCCTGGCAATAAGTCATGATTAATTTTTCTCGGAAAAAATTCAATGTTTTCTCATTTCAGGTGGCATAGAAATAATAAAAGATTTTCATGTTATGCTTTAAATTCTGGTTGTTTCATGATTTAAGAAAAAAAAAAAATCCACTCCAGTTTATAAGTCTAAATGTTTTCCCCTTATTCTCTTAGTACCCATATGAACGTATCTGTAAATCTTTATTCATTAGGGCTGACAATTAGAACTGAGAGTCCCTTGCACGATGGGTAAATTTTCTTTTTGGCAAAGAGGGCAGATTCACTAATTTAATTGCCATGTCACATGACAGTGCTACAGTACCTGAGATCATATGAGTAGCTACCTGTCCAGAATACAGACAACCAAAAGGAATTTTAAGCTCCCCCACTGAATTTTAGGGAGTGATTAACTCAGCTGATTTACAAGTGGAATGGTATTGAGTGGTTCATAGAGATTTCAAAGAGAATATGTACTCTATAATAAATTATCTACATCAGCATTTGAAAATGAATGCAATTCAGATGAACAATTCAGAAGTTTGTGTTTCACTTTCACACTACCATTCTGCCCCAAGGACAGGATGTACACTGTTTTTTGGGGGGTTTTTTAACATGATAGTAATGTGAGGGATTTTTTTCCAAGCTATTCAACAGTTTGGACTTCAGACTGCAATTCAATAACTCTAAAAATATTACTGAACAGATTTTACTAAATCATATACATGCTTAGTAATGCCTGTTAGTCCCAGTCATCTCTTAGATACAAATGAATATAGTTTGATAGAAAAAATATCTTTAAAGCTAGAAAGACATTATAGGATTTCTTTAGGAAAGTAAAATTTGCTCAGCTGTTTCCAAATCAGCAATGAGAAAAAAATAATTTACATTTTGAATGTTGACCTCTTACAGTTGTCATCATTTCTCTGACACACAGAAAAGTCCCTCGAGATGAATTATCTACTGTGAAATATCACTGTGGGGTTTTGTCTTTTTTTGTTCCTTAAATAACCAGGTTTAAAGCAATAATAACTGACCAAGTGAGTTTTTTTTAATGTCCCTAGACAGCTTCATGTAGTATTTTTCAGTTGTTTCAGTAGCTTTTCTTTAGAATTTTTCTTTTAATACTTTTCTTTAAGATTACTGTAATGTACTTGTTTTGATTAACAGCTCAAACTCATGGTTTCTCACCAGGAACCAAATTTCCATAACAAAATTTCCATTATCTCCTTATAGCATGAGTCACCAAAGCATGTGACATTCATGTGGAGCCCAAATTATTCTGTCAAGCATTCAGATTTTAAATATCTGAACTTCAATTTGCTATATTTCGTATCATCTTTTGCTTTCACCATTCTTCCTAGGTGTTCCCTCTATCTTTTTAATTTTTGTAGTTGTTGAGTTATTCTACATAAATTATTAATACAGTAATTTTGCTATGGAAATTTAGATGAAGGGCATACCAGGGAAGATAAAAAGAGTATCTGGCTTTTGGAATTGGCAATGAGAATGGAAATCTTTTGCTTGCTAAAACACAGGTGTAAATCACGTACAACATAGTCAGTTAAATGTCTTGATCCAGAATCACCCTGGATGTGTAAGATTCCTGAATCTGCCGAAAGCCTCATTTTCTTCAAAGTAATTCTGTCTCACTGTAGGGCAAACATTGCATTTTGTGGTCAAAGTCATCTCTGGGATGAAGGAGAGACAAAAGAAAGAGGGAAAGATTTTTTGAGTCCTCCTCTGAATGCTACTCAGTTGAACCTAGAGATAGAGCAAGATGCTATTTGTAACAACATGATATATCAATAATCTTATTCAGTAGCTCAGAATATGCCAGTATTATTTTTCTTTTTTTTTTTCAAATGAATGTTCAGCTTTTTTGTTGTATAAAAAGATTCTGCAGTATAAACAGATTCTTCTTGCAATTCTGTGGTTCTACCCGGAAAAGAAATGTAGCAATCTCCTGCAGTTTTGTTTGGATTCAAAGAAAGCCCTAAGGTTTCCTTTGAAGGGGGATTCCTGGAGACTGGCTGGTGGTTAGTGAATTTCAAAGTGCGGGGTTTAAACTGACAGACAGTCTTGTAAGAAGGGAAGCTCTTAAATCATACTCTTTTCCTGCATAGATCATAGTCCAATATGAGTAATTGAATGTTTTTACTTTAGATGTTTCATAAATTGCAACTGTATTTAGCCTGGCAGGTTTGGTTTTCCAGTTAAAATATGTAGAGCATTTCCTTCATTACTGCATGTGCCCAAGTTCTATATTCTAATTACATTACTTTATTTTCTTATTCTAGTGATAGTTGTCATAGAAATCCCTCTGAGATATGAGCAAAAAACACTGTTGTATTTCTCTTCATGACTATCTATGTTGCCAGTGTATCCAAAAAGTGAAATGTTATCTATACTTTTCTGAGAGTGATTGAAGAACAAGTTCTGACAAAATTTAATTGTTTCATAAAAATATTAGACCTTGCATATTTGAAACACTCTATGCAGAACTTCTTACACTTAAAGAAGTGCGGGACAAAGTCTGTAGCCTTCATAGGTAGATATTTCACTGCCTTATCAGAGTGCCTCTGAGCAAGTAATTCACACTTTTCCAGGAATAATCTCACATGCCTTCAATAGCGCAGTAAATATTTGCTTTTCTCTATAAGGCAGTATGTTGCATTGGTGAATCTGGGCAGGTTGAGTCACGGAAGGAAAATAATAGTGAGGGAGCAGGAGGAAATGGTGCACTTAAGATACTCACAAGTGCTTAAAAAAGAAGGTGGGTAACAAAGTTATGAACTTTGCAGTGAAAAAAAATCTACCTCATGACAGTTCAAGCTAAAACTGACTCTGAAAAACTGCATCAGCAACTTATGATACTGAATAAAAATTGCAAATAAAACTCTATATCACGTGAGTAAAATAAAATATGGGAGCATGGAAAACACCATACACAGACTATTATAGCTCTAAAACAACCTACCACTGCTTAGGAAAGAGATTGGGATCATGATGGGTATTACTTCGCTCTTTAGAAGGTGTTCAAATCCTTACAAAGAACAAGATAGAAAGTAGTGGTATCCCACTATTTAAATTCATTGCTGCACAACTTGTGTACTGCTTGCTGTTCTTGATTACCTATCTTCCCTTTCGACCAGGGCTGCAGATAAGATAACAAGAGGGGGTCAGAGACGAGAAGTGCTAATTGCAGTGCTTCTACCTTAACAGTAGAAAAATAATGGATATAATAAAACCACTAATATGGAGAAAGTGCATAAGGAATTCTTCCCTTTCTGCTTAAAACTACCAAAGTCATACCAAAAGGATTACTGAGTTAGATTTTTTTCCTTTTCTTAAAGTCTGATAGAACCAGGGTGTGCTAGTTAGACCTTGGGTGTGAGAATCAAGATACTTCTCACTAACAGCAATGTTTCACAATAAACCTGCTCCAACACGAGCCACGTTCCTTCAGGGAATACACATACACACAGTGGGGTTCTCTAGTGTGGATACCTGCCCCACCACGAGTCCTGTCCAGGGGCTGCAGCAAAGCACCTGCTCCACCAGTCTCTGCAGGGGCTGCAGGGACATCTCTGCTGGGGAGCCTAGAGCACCTCCTCCCCATCTTCTGCTTTCCCGTCACGTCTCAAAGGGCCATTTATCACAGGTTTTCTCTCACCCCTCACTGTCTCTAATCATTGAGACATTCCATATAACCCTCCACTGCTAACAAAACCTTGGCACCTGCACTTAATAGAATTATTTACTTTCCAAGTAACTGAGGTCAGAAGTGTTTAAGGACATTCCTTATATCCTTTATATTGGGTCATGTGACTGAAATGTTCATATCTTACAATTTTTAAATGATGAAAACTTTGTAAGCCAATACATAAATCTCTTAGTTAACTTTTAGCAAACCATGAGTAATCTATAGCTTTTAAAAATGCTACATATTATTGCATAGTTGTCCCCCGCTCCCTTTTGCTGCACTAGGCTTCTTTGACTGTATATTTTTGTTATTTTGTTATTGGAACAAAATTTTTAGCTTTTTGGAAACCTGGAACATTCTTTTCAAATATTCCCTCTCATCCATATGATATATTCTACTCTCATGTTTTGTTGAAAAATTATGTCATGGAGCAATAACGGCACAGAATGAAGCCGCTAAAAGATATTCAGGTATAATTTTTCAACCCTTCTTCTCAGTATTGATGATATTATACTCTCTAGATGACACAGTAAAATGCAATAAATCTCTACAATTTTTTTTAAATGTTAAAAATGCCAGAGTACTGGCTTATGATGAATTCAGGATGCTTTTTCTACAGATTTTTCTTAAACCACAATTTTAATCTGTATAGGTTCTTCAGAGATACAAGCATTAATTTCATGACTTTTTTTGTGAAAACGGCATTCATGTTTTTCTGAACTTTAAAAAAAAAATAAATAAAAAGGTATGTTCACACAGGAAACTTCATTGGAACTTCCTTTCTTTAATGTTTCCATCAGTCTTTCAGAGCAGATATGTCTAAAGATTGTCTAAATGCTCCAGGACTAGTCACAAGTCATAAGAAAAGCTAAGACTCTTCACTACTTATAAATGTCAGTGATACTGAGATCTTGGTGGCCTACAATTCAAGAGAAGTCTCTGACTATTTCAAAGAAATAAACCAATAAATACACTGAGATTCTTAATGAATAATGTATTAGAAAAAAAAGAGAAAGCATCACTGCCTTTGAAGAGCTAGTCAAAGATGTTTTTTAAAGATCACTTACTGTACATCAATAATTTTTTTAATCAAATACCACCATCAGTTACATGAAGGTCTCCAGTAACAAACAGAGTCAGTAAATTACAATAGTGAACAGCCTGATCAAGAGCTGTTTGATGGAAAGTCAAAATCTTTTTAATGTTGTACAACACTGAATTATAGGAAAACACTAATTGAAAATATAAATTTGGACTTCAGGACTAGTGTACAATCAGAGGGGGTTTTAATTGCACTTATGTTTTCCTTCTCAAAGTCTTCAGGCTGTAGGAAGATCAGGAACAGTTCAGTGCAGAGTTTTTCTTGCATCTTGCCAGAACCTAAGTCTTTTATATAATGTATCCTAGGAAAGAGCAACCTGAAGAATACATGCTGTGATTTCTTGTTTTACAATAATGTGTAGCATATGTCTCCTTTGTTGTTTCTAGTTTCCTTTATTGATAGTTTTAATTTCAGCACATTTCCTGCCCAAAAGAAAGCAGCATTTTATATTCATTACCTGCTAGAGCTGTGACAATTTAGAGATGCAAAATAAGCATCTGGTAAGTAAAGAGAGTATCAACTAAGAAATTTGTGTTATCCCTACATGGCAAGAAAGTAACCTGCACAGAAGTTGCCAGGTCAGGACACAGACTTTCCATCTGAAGAGGACATAGAATAAGACAAAGTCTTTTATCCAGTTCACAGATACCAACATTTGTTACACAGGAAAGACCGACTTTTTCCTACATGATCAGGCCTGATTTTTCTGATGTTTCCTTGGAGAGCTAACAATAGAATGAATAGTTTTCTCTTTTTTTTTTTTCTTTTTTTTTTCTGCCATGACTTTTGTGCCTTTTCAACACTTTTAGGAAGAAAGAGCTATGAGACTCCTATATCTGGTTCATCCTCATGTTCTGTGGAAGTTCTACTGTTTTCTGATACTTTTACAAAAGTTTAACAAAGATGCAGCTACAAACTGTGTAACTATGAGCACCAGTTCTCTTTAACTTTTATTTTACCTCTATCTCTGTTTTAATCAGATCAGAAAAAATCCCGAATGTTTTAATTTTTTCTAAGATTTTTTTGTTGATTCAGTGAAATTTTAGGAACGTATCTATTCATTTACTCTATGGAGTCTCTCAGTGAAGCTGGAACAACCAACTTTTTCTGAATCAGCATCTTCTTGTCAAAGCTAAAGATAGCAAATATAGAATAATTCAAGCTGGAAGGAACTTCAGGTCATATATGCTTCAGTTCTATGCTCATGATATCATTGAGAAAGGCTGCAAACTAAATTCTTGTGGGGAAGCCATACAAAGAATGCACTTGACTTGTTCAGCCTGGAGGAGACTGAGGGAACACACCATGACATTCTACAGCTTAGGAAAGGATTCTTTACCCAGAGAATAGTTGGTGACTGGAAGCTCCCCAGGGAAGTGGTCACAGCACCAACTCTGCCAGCTTTCAAGAACTTTAGGACAATGCCCTCAGGCACATGGCGTGACTCTTGGGCTGGGCCAGGAATTATCTTCCATGATCCTTCTGGTCCCTTCCAACTCAGCATATTCTGTGATTCTATGATAAAACTTCCTGTATTCTGAGGACTGTTTGAGCTAAATGTTGGGTTGGGGTTTTAAAGTCGTTTTTCAAATTTTGAGAGTTCTACATCCATTTAAAGAAAATTCAAAAGTTGAAGCTGTTTATTTTCTTCAATATCATCTGAGCTACTATCATGTTTAATGGCAATATTTTGAAGTGTAGAATGAGCTGTTTATATCTTGCTATAGGAAACCTAAGGATGTTCAAATATTACTGTCTTTTGGGAAGTTTCTCAGGTACCTAGGTTCTTGTTTGATGAAACCTGATGCTTATTCACTAGATGAAAAATGAGAATGTTATTATACACCTCTGATTATATGCCCACTACTCTCCAGTGTTCAGAAATTCTTCTAACTGTTCGTTTTTAAAGTTTCACTAGTATTTTTTTTAGGTAAGGGAGGAAATTCTTTTGAACTAAAAAATTCTTTTTTGTTCCTACAAATAGTATGAAAAATGTACTTAACAAAACAGACATTTTCATACATTAAAAATTAATGAGACTGGAGTATCACAGAAAATAATTTCTTTTTCTACTGTACACATATCTCACAAATACCTTCCTAAAGCAGAGTCAAACATTTCAGAGCCTAACAAAAACCAAAATTTAGATGTATATACATAATATTGTGAAGCTGAAATTATTATTTGTTTCAAATATTCATTTCACAATCTATAATACTAAACAGATTCTCATTTGTTAATATATTATATAGTATTCAAATGTGTGAGAGAGAGAGGCTGAGTAATTTCCAGAGCTTCTCTGACTTCTTTTCATGGGCTTGATCCTTTTAGATAGACTATAAACTAAATCTGGCCCTGGTTGGAAGTTCTTTCTCTCCCTTCCTTCTCCATTCATCCTAATCCAGCAGTATCACTAGAAACTTCTGGAGAAAAAAGCTAAATTTCATCAGTGCCTAGACTACAAAAGAAGTTAAAGGACCTTCTCAATCTCTGGTGAGAAATGGTAGTGTAAGTACACTGTCAGGTAAAATACTGAAAGGCTTCCAGGGGGACATAATGGGAATAGTGCAAGTATTTACTTAAAGCAGATTTTGAAAGCATTGAAGAGAACATAATTAAAAATCTCAGATCTAGCCTATTTCCATAATTCTTATGGTGTTCTCTGTGGAGCATTTCTGAAAAGGCTGAGATAAGCATTTGATAGATCTGTGTCGCATCCGTGGGGGTTTGACAGCAAAATGGCAGCAAGAAAAGGAAGTTTGATGAACTATGGGATTTTTTTTCAGTATTAAATCACAGGATAGGTAAAGAGTGATTATGGAAATGGAACCCTGAGCTATGAGAATACTAGTGCACCAAACATGCACTAGTCACACTGAAGGTCTCTGCAAAGAACATTATTTTTCAATAAGAATATGTGGCAGCAGAACACATCATTGCTCAGTGATGCAATGATATAACAGTGAAATTGGCAAGCCAGTAAAACTTTGCACTACCGCTCTTCTCTCGGCAAGCCAGAAGCAATTCCAGTTCTCACTCAGTAGAAAGTGATGTGGATTGAGGACTAGCTGCAGTGCTGGGCCAAGAGGGGGATACTTAGTGGAACACAGTTGGAGGTCTGTAACTAGTGGTGTTACCCAGGGGTCAGCACTGAGTCCAATCCTGTTCAAAATCTTCATTAATGATAAGGATGATGGGGCAGGGTGTACACATGACACTGCTTCACTACCTCACATTAAAATATTTTTTATTAAATAACATGCACAGAGACAATTTTTCTTGATTCAAATGATGTTCATAATATTCTATACATTACTAGATCTTTTTCCCCTACACTGACAGTTAGTACAAGTTATGAGGTAAATTTCATCTTATTACTTAAACAATTCTCAGAGTAAACATCTGTTCAGGCACTTAAGAGGAAATTAGGTAGATATTTGATATTGATCTTTACCTTTTTTATTCCCACCCCACACCCCAATGCACACTACCTGATTCCCAAGATAAAAGCAATTAACAGTTAGGATCTTTTTTATGCTTCCCCATTCCACTAAACTGTAACATTGCTAAGTGTGCTCTAGAGAAGTAGTGATTCAGACATCAACTAGTTCCCTCATGATCACGGTTTTTGACTCTCCCACATGACTTTAACTGTGTTTTAAAGATAAAGTTATATTCTCCTACAAAATCCAGTAGTGTTCCAGTGGGTGAAAAAGTCCTAAAACACCTTCCTAAAGGAGTTTTATTTTTCAAGGATTTTCAGTGAACCACAGGGGACAGCTGTCTGCCTCTAACCTCAGTCCAGATCTGTAATGTTTTCACTCCCCAAGGACTCCTTGCTTCTGTTCCAGCTATTTGTCTAGACCCATGGAAA
Organism: Premnoplex brunnescens; assembly: GCA_035040995.1. NCBI lineage: Eukaryota > Metazoa > Chordata > Aves > Passeriformes > Furnariidae > Premnoplex > Premnoplex brunnescens. Next base: position 77,459,070 of record JAWWLT010000080.1, read on the forward strand.
GTCAGAGATGTAGAAAGGCTGACACAAGAACAGCAGGTCCTTGGCAAGGCAAAGCCTGGAGAGAATAAGTATGTGGTGCAGTGGTGATTGGCAGAAAATATTTCTTTCACAATGCAATGTAAGAATTACTAAGAAATATTTCTGCTTAAGTGAAAACACATTCTTTCTTCCCACTCCACCCTGAACAATTCTGAATACCTGCTAGGTCTCCAGTGGTACACACAACAGGAATATGTTCCTATAGAACCAAGAGAAAATCCCACTTAGACTTCCAGCTGGGAATATATTTGAGAAATTAATTGTATCATGGATGATTTCCTTATTTATTCATTTACTTTTAGAAAAACTGTGGAAGAGAAATATATAGTGCTAACTATGTGAAATGTGTTCTATAGGGAGTATTTCAATAAATGTGCAAAATTGAGGAAATTAACAACTGAAAATCTAGACTACTGTTTCCTGGCCTTTGCCTTGGAGACAAAGTTGCTTGCAATACCTTTTGAAGTTGTTATTTTCACTGGAAATTAGGATGAGGAATAAACTACAATTGCTGTTTATGCGTAAGTTTTCCTTCATGTTTTAAAGCAATTCAGAGAGCTGAATTGGTCCATGTTAAATTGCATACATTTCTCTACATGTTAATTTTTATGGCCATTGCAATCACCAAGTGGAAGCATCTTTTACATTGTTCTACAGTTGTTTATTTGTATACCTTGCTATGCCATTACAGAATTATTACACAAAATTGATACTCTGCAAACTTTATCTTATAGCTGCTACCATATCTTCTGAAACAATATTCTCCATTGTCATTACTTCTGTTCTTGCTGTGTAAACCATACAAGTCTTCTTTGAGAGAGCACCAGACAAGCCTAGATATGAACATCCCTCTGCTATTATGGCTATCGGTCAGGTGCGTGCTGGCCTAGAGTGTCCTAACCATATGGGTAGCTGGTATGCTCTACAACAGTTCTAGGTCCAGAGTTTCATGGTGTGGTCCGTGGCTGAGACAAATCACTGCATGTTGAAATGGAATTTCTACACCTGAGAGATTAATTTTGACAATATCACTGCTCTCTGTAGAGTGTGAGAGAGGTGAGATCTGTCATTTTGACATGTCACATGTCATTCCTTCACTCCCTGTGGCAGCATCTTGCACTTTATGTGGCTTTTTTTGGTTGTAGCACCATGAGGTTTGTAAGACAGCAGCAGTGGTAAGAATGTGAACAATTTTGTACCCTGACGTCTCTATGGATGAAGTTTTATGTAACAGCATTACAATATGAGCACATTAGACAAATTTTCCTAGCCAGTGGTTGTAGTTCTTGACCTTCATTCCACTAGCTCTCATTTTCCTGAGACAGCACTAATCTATGTTTCTGTCAGAAGTTATTCAACCATGTTTCTCCATGTGTTCCTACTGGGAAATTCTCCATGCAGTAACTTTTCCTCCAGCCTTATCAGACCAAAAATTCAATTTATTCCAGTCCCTAGGTTATCCTTCTGTGCTCCTAGGATTGGGATTACAACATCTTCTTTTTCTTCAGTAGCAGCTGTAAGGAGTAACAAAATGATCTGCAGGAACAAAATACTGCAACAGTTGTTCCCCAGCATGAGAGACCTGAGTACTTAGAGCTTTTTTGAAGCTGTAGGCTCAGTAGAGTAAAAGAAACTTTGGAAGAAAATGTTGTGGGGCTCAGGTAGGAAGGAGAAGACTATTCACCCATTATACAAACCAAGCTTTTCTCTCATACATGATTTTTGGAGTTTTAAGGTGAGCAGAAAGTGCGGTTTAGTGCAGCTTTCTTCCTTGACATGTGACTCATTCAACACGGCTAATAGGTAATAGGATACTCTGAGTAACTCACGTACCTTTATTCAGCATAATTCTTCATGTCACAGTTGGGAAATGTTAATCATATAACTGAGCTTGTAAAATCACACAAAAGACACAGAGGAATTAAATATATGAAATAAAATTATCAGAACCAAAATAAACTAGATTTCAAAGCAGGTAATTTTAATAAGTGAAGATACATTTCTTAGATATAAAGAGATTTCAAAGAGAACCATTAGAATTTCTTAGATATTTTACAGAATTTTTGCAATAAAACTTGAAACTTCACTGGTGCAGGATCAGTTATCTGGTACTGCAATTTACAGTGCCGGAAAGTTTTCCTATACCATGACATACTAAGAGAAATATTTTTGTGAGTTTTACAAAATAGTAAAATGAGGGGAGAACATTTGTCTAAAAGGATTATGTAAACAAAATTGTATGGAGTAAATGATAACATTCACGAAAATTTGTACTTAAAGGATTTAGGCAGAATCACTGATATTTAACTGTCTGTTTCAGAGAATGGTTCATGCAGTAGTCTGTGGAGACAGTATTGGGGGGGGTGTAACCTTTCTGCTGGCAAAGAAAGGTTGCTACAGCTCTCCAATGTTAGAAGCAATTGGACAGTGGAGACACTGATGTGTGGCTGACAATGGGCTTAAGTTTGACTAGGTGATCTATGATGTCTTCATGAAATCAAACCATCAGCAAATGTCTCATGGTGTCACACAAAACAATGCCCCTGAAAGAGTTGCAAGCTGAGCATGTTCAGAATATTCTCAGCTAGAAGGGATCCACAAGGATCATCAAGTCCAGCTCTTAAATGAATGGTGCATATGAGAATCAGACTCACAACCATAGTGTTATTAGTGCCATGCTCTAACCAACTGTTCTTGGGGCTTGTCAACATACAAGAGTCAAAGAACTGAAATGACTAAAAAAAATAAAAAATAAACTGTCTCAGTGGTTTCCATTGTGCTATTTTTATTTAGCTGAACAGAGCCCTTGGTATCCACAGTTGTTACAAGAGGCCAGCTACTATAAAAAAAAATCAAAAAGTTATTTGAAGTTATTGCACCTTTGGACCCAAGGTGTTTTCACAGTGTTCAGAAAAAGGAAATATTGCAGCTGTTTTCAAGCCTCGCTCTAAACAGGTCAGAGCACAGAGATATACTGAAAATGCTAGCGCTGGCAGGAGGTTCTGGCAGTGGCATCAAGCAGATTTTGGCACTGCCTGTTTTGACAATATTCAGCCTTCTGCATGCTTACTGTCTGTATGAATGTGTGTGGAGAAGTACCTCTTCAAGGAGTCACGGCTCCCGTGAGTCTCCCAGATTCCCTGAGTGTTCTTGTCTGAACCGCTTCATATCCATATGGCAGAGAAACAGCTTTCTTTCAGATAAGAGGACAGAATAAATTTAAAATCCTGGAAAAGGGGGCTGTTTTAACCTGGTTCAGATACTATCCCAGCTGTCAAGCCAAAGCAATGATAAAACAATGCAGAATTTCAGAGTTTTGATACTCATCCAGAAACCATGGTAGCTGGGTTATCAGTAAAAAACACCAACAGAATTACCTTGTATAATACTCTACTGTACTTGATGTAAGGCCTAGAATATTTGTTAGGGGACAGTATGTTGCCAGTAGCAAATATCTTCTTTGAAGTTTCATTAAATATATAGAAATAGTCTGATAATGATTGGCAAGTAGCTGTGTTGTCTCACAATACATGTATTTAGGGCTAAGAGGATTGTAATTTCCAGTTTTGCTGGCATGGTAGATGTTTGTTTTTATTTATCAGAAGGATGACTGAAGACTTCAAAAAACTCACCTAATGTAAGTAATAATGTCCTAGTTACAGTGGTCAGGACCAGTTTATCACTATGTGAGTGTAACCAAAACTGTGTATTCTACACCCTCTGTGCCATTTCTGATGGACTGTTAATAAGGGATCATTTGCAGCAGCTGCCCAGGGCTCTCCTGACCCCTCAGGCTACAAGCTGAGTGTTAAAGAACTTTGTGAGACAGGGAAGTTTGTCTTCACACCAATGACTAGGCTGTGATAACTCCCCTCCAGGGAGGTATTAGCACCTCCACACCCAGCCTGAGTGGTCATGTCCACTAATGGGCCATTAGGGACTGACACAATAGGCAGCTGCAGTGACCTAGGCCATCAAAGATTCAAAAATATCCCATGACTCACAGAGTTAAATCGCCCATTGTGAAACTCCCTGTGCTGGGGGAGGTACTGGGCATTCCCACCTGAACCTGTGCATATACAACCTTTGGGTTTTGAATCATCAGAGGAGGATCAGAACCTCAACAGGATTGTGACTGGCACTCTTGACAAGACTGTAATCATTACTTTGACAGAACTGCAACAATTATCCTGAACAATTGGTTTTCTTTACTTTGTACTCACAGGGACCACGTGGTTGTCAGCACAGGGGCTGATGAACACTGTTCTGTTCGTGTCCAAGGGTGCTGGGTTATATATCTGTTTTTGTGAGCTGAAAACAAGTTTTCTGTGCATCATTGTATTTATTGTAATCTTTTTAGTAAAATGTAACTCTGACTTGCAATCTTTCTTGACTGGTGTTCTTTTCTCCGGCCAGTTTATCACCAGAAATAGTAAAATTACAGTAAAATTAAAAATATCTTTACACTTGATTGGAAATATTCAGGATGAATTAATGTAAAATTTGTGTTTCCTTCACCTCAGCAAATGTGTAGGACAAAAGTGAGAGGAATTACTACATAAACCTATGAAAAAAGAAAATGAAATATCATCTGTTTTTTTTCCTTTTTTTAAACTTTGAAGCAAGAAAGTATGAATTCTTAAGTCCCTGAAATGTTGGATTTTCCACCAACCTTATTTGCTTTGATTCAAGCTTATTTCTTGTGAATTAATACATCTTTATCAGAAGAGAAGCTACAAGATCCTCTATCCAGTGAAGACGTTTTCCTTGTATATTTTATAGCTCTGAAACCCAATAAAATCACTCACAACACTACATTATTTGTCTGGGCAGCCCTCAGGTCTCTCCTTATAGCAGTTGATGGTAGGATAGATGGCTTTGTACTTCTGTCATGGATACATTTTTTCAATGTGGTTTGGTTGCAAGAAGCAGGAGTCCTTAAAACTGAATAGCCAGGTCTGTAGGGAAAAACATAACACAAACTACAGTCTAAACTGATTTATATGCAATATAGAAACTCCAATATTCAAAATCCATGATTTGAGAGTATTTACCAGTATGGTGAAATTCTTCACCCTGTCTTCCTATATAACTGAATCTTTGAATTCAAAATTTATTGCAATGCATGCTTATAAGAAGTCTTTCTAGCAGGCAGAAATGCTAATCATACTTGCAAAACATGAAAGGCAATTGGAAAGAAACTGTGCCATTAATGAAGATAATTTTAAATCTAGTGCACTTTTAAAAACATTAATTCTGTGGATTTCCATAGTATTACAGACTTCAGATTGTGGTTGTTTAGAAACCTAAGCATTTGAATTATGCAACTGTTAGTACATAGAATAGTTAATTTTAAGTATAGTAATCAGTATAATTTTATAAATATACACACATACCTTAAAATAATAATTAAAAAAATATTAAAACAAAACCAAAACCAAACTTAATTGTGTTTCTTCCTGTGCAGCTGTTTTTTGATTATAGCTAAATACAAGAACATCTGTGGGGAAAAGTTATACTTTTTCTTAGCTTTATTGATGTTACTGGGAAAAAAAGCCACATCCGATTAAGTTATTAAGTTATTAGGCGTACCGTCTGAGACATCAGACATGCCACTTGTTAGAGGAGGGAGGAAGTAAAAAAAAAATTAAAAAATCTGGAGCTATTAGGCAAATGACAGTAACAAAAACAGATCTAAAGATTGCTTTCCTGGAGGCACTCTCATTTTTGGAGTCACTACTTAATACATTTCACCTTTCAAATATGAAATTCATAAATGAACTATGGAATAAAGAAGATGAGTGCCATCTTCTCTGATGGCTGCACACGATCCAGTTTGTTGTGATAAAAAGGGACTATGAAAAGACAGTAAAAGCATGGAAAGCCTGCCAAGCAGGAAGGATAACCAAGAATTAACTTGTTTCTTTACAGGGGGAATTCAGGAGGAGGTGAGTAATCCATCTGAAGTGTGCCAAAATAAGTATAAAAGATGGGTGAAGATGATACTTTGATAAAGGCCTGTCAGAAACTGCTGAATTTACCCTATTTCTTCCTTTCAGATAACATTTCTTGCAATTGAATTCCAAAAGAAAAATGAGGAACAGGTTCCAAAAGTGATGAAATATAATTTTCATTATTCTTTTTCATGTTTTTAACTATTTATGTACTTCTTAATGAAAGAATAAAAGAGTTTATTTGACTTTCTATTTGATTTAATAACTTCATGAAAAATTTTGAGTGCAAAATCAAACAAAATTTAAAGAACACTGTCACTGTATTTGTTTGCAGTAGATCATAAGGAAATGATTTTCAGATTTTTACAATATTTTTTATGTTTGTTTGCTTTTTCTAATCTGTGGGTGAATACTTTATAAGCATTTTTTAGGTATTCCTGTTAAAATAAACCATCACTGATGGGTTTTAAAAGATGTGTAGATGTGGCACTTGGGGACATGGGTTACTGATGGACTTGGCAGTGCTGGGTTAAAAGTTGGACTCTGTCTTAGAAGCCTCTTCAAACCTGAATGATTCTATACTTCTATGACTGTATTCTTCTATTACTTAAATTTTGAACTCCTTATTTTAAACAGTATAAATACATGGTGAAGTGAGACCATGGTGAGGTCAGGATAATTTGACTTTTAATATCTGTTAATCTTACACATATATTTATACAAATTGTACATATGTGTGCATATATATTGATTATTAGACTTCTATTTCACTAATATTAATTCTTAAATGTTCATGACGTAAAAGAAAGGGTAGTCTTTATTTTTAGAAAAATTGCCATCTGAATCTAGTTTTAAGCAACATTATTTACAGAACATTCAATATTGTTGTGAAAGTTTTAGATATGAATCAAGTTTAAAAGCTTCTCATATTTTCTGTGACAGTTGTAACAGCAGAATGCATGAACTGTGCTATACAGAATGAGTGTAAGCATATATTTTCTTCTTTGTCTTCAAAAACTGCATGGAAGGGACATATTGTGGTGATATCAGCCATGACTCTTTTAACTACATCAAATTTCAATGAAAACTTTGCTGTAATGTATTTATCAATCAAAGTTTATGTGCAGCAAGCTTCCTGTGTTATTTTAAACTGGTATGTGGACTACTAAGAGAAATCCAACACATTGTGCTTAAAAAGTTGCTGCAGCTGAGTAAATTTAGGATACTCTTTCATTGTAGGTAAAATGGTATTCTCAGAAATGTGATA
>JAWWLT010000080.1:77483587-77519809 GCA_035040995.1 Premnoplex brunnescens
GGATCCCATGGGCTTCGAGGGGACAGCTCGTAATCACCATGGTCATCACCACGGTAGTCAGGGAATCATAGCTTTAAGTCCTTTCCTTGATCTGTGTGGTCCCAACCCCTCCTTCTCCTCCTGCACTGACCTTGATGTCTGCATTGTGGTGTTGTTAATCCATGGCTGCCAATTTCCAGCTGTGCAACAACTCCTTCATTCTTAGATATCTTTTCACTCAGGGGCTTAACTTAATGATTGAGAAGAAGGAAGTTTTCCTCAGAGCTGACCCTCATTGGTTCTGCTCTATAGGATAAAGGGAAACTTCTAACAAAAGCCACTCTTCCTCTTAAAAAAAACCCCACACACCTAATCAGAGAAACCTATGGCACCATTCCTAGATTTCTAGTGATTTTAAGCTGCAAATACATAGTGTTATCCAGACAATTTTTATACGCTTTTGTTGCTGTTGCTGAATTGAAAACTTCAAACTAGATTTGTGTTTCCCTGAAAGCTCAGCACCTTCATCCAGAGGATGTAACTGAACTGGAACGAAGATTTGAGTATTTCAGTCTTAATATTGTTGCCAGTAATGAAAACCTTTGCTGTTGATGACTTTTGTTTTCCCTCACTGTTTTCACTTGCTTTTAAAAAATATTTACAAAGTTTGCACTATTTAATGTATTGCATCATAAACTTCAACATGCAAATGTGTTGGATAGGATTTTAAAACTATATTATGAAAAACAATTGGAATTTTTAAAAAAACAGCCATATTTTCACTTCTTAATAGCATCTTTTTCTCATGACCTGTACAATATGCAGCATTTGGGTTTGTAGGATTTGGGTTGACATAAAACTAGCTTCAGAAGTTATTTCAACTTCCTGAATTATTTCAAAGATCTTTTATTCTCAGGGTGTTGAGATAACACTCTGGTAGAGATTGTGCTTCAAGATGTCATTGTGATCAGGCAGACAAAGGCAGAATCTCCAGAATCTTTGAAAATACATTTAGACTTTGGTGGAAGAGAAGAAATAACAGAAAAGCTCTCACCTTCCACTTCTTTCTAGGGATCATTACATGAATGTTGACTTCTCTGGAATATATTTACCTATTTTGCACCAAAAAAAAAAAAACAAAAAAAACCCAGATAGTTGGAAACAGTTAATTTCCCTTGTCAGTCATTCATTACAGACATCTCCAAAAGTTGACTTTGATTTATTAGCAGATAAAGACAGGGTGTTAAGCTTCAAATAACTTGAATCTGGCTTTTTTCATTGGCTGGTTAGTTTGGGTTTTTATTAAATATTCTCAATGCAGTTTAATTTCTGCCTGTAAATCAAGAAAGAAATAATAATTTCTTTTTCCAGCAGTATAATAATGAACAAAGATCAGAAATGGAACAATATTTCCATGTATTGTGGCAGAAGTTGACACAGAAATAGTCATACTACTTTCATTTTGACCTATGATATTCTCAAATTAATTAGAAGTTAACATATTGTACTACCAAGATGTTGCAGTTTAGCTTTAGGTAAGTTTCCAATTATAATTTAATTTATTACTTTCTTATTATCATATTTTGATTTATCTTGATTGACTTGATCAACTTTTGTTGCTTCTCTCACTCAGTTTTAACTGGTATTTATAGCAATAAGGGGGGGGGGGGGGGGGAGGGGGAAGCCCCAGAGTTGTTAGAAGCTGTTCTGTAGCTGGCTTTGTGATATACTTTGCTTGGATACTGACAATCAGCTGTAGGTAATGGAGAAGCCCCTTCTGTATGAATGATAGACTTACTGCAGACATTACCTCTAAAACTTCATTAAAACATCTCAATCCGCCCTTGCATGACTAGGTACTCTCTCTGTTCGTGGTCACTTGTGTTTTGAGCTATGACCCCGCAAAACCAATATTATATTTACTTTACCACAAGGTATGTTAATATGTACTCCACCCAGTAGAAAATCTAAATCAAAAAGCATTATAATTTTGGAGAACAGACCTAATCTGAAAATAAATTTTCATTTCAGTGGTGACAGAAGGTCTGTGTGCAGAGTTGCATAGAGTATGAAGTGTTTAGATATATGTACTTAGGTACAATGGGGTGTCTTATCTTCAGTGTGCTTATAGCCACTTCCAGATACTTAAGAAAATGACTCTAATAATATACAGGTCAGTTAAATTCTTTTCGTTCCATTCAATGAACTCTTGGGTATATTAATTGTCAGAGCTCAATACATGTTAAATACAAGACAAGAAGAAGACTTAACTTTTAGACATCAATTCCTAAATGTTGAAGTCAGGCTGCAGTTAGAGGTCTAATCATAATAATTGCAGAGCATCATAGCTTTGAACTCTTCAAGATTTACTGTGACAGGTGCAGTATAATTTGGTAATGAACTCCTAGAAAAATGAACTTGATGAAAATGAGAAATGGTGCTTGAAACTGTGATGCGTTATTTGGCCTTTTAAATATAATTTATTACTTTTGAAACCTTAATATTTTATATAGATCCATGTGAAGACAATATTAGATTTTGTGAATAGAGTGAAGATGAGTTTGTAATCAGAAACTTGTTCTATTGGCCTAGGACAAAAAAAGCTGAAAACTGAACTCCATTCTGAGCATGGCCCTTAAAGATCTGAAAATCGCAGCCACTGAAAACATTTGTATTTTAGTATAGCTTAGACACTACTTCATGTTGTACATAATATGTGCAAGTTAGACTCTATTTTCAATTTATGCCTCTCTGACTTCATTATTTTTCTAGAAATGTATTTGATTTCATAGTAAAGAACATTTTTCTCACTACTAAAGATGTAATACATCAAGATAATGACAGGTACAAGCACAAGTCATCACATTCTCTCAGCACATAATACATCCATCAGAATGTGATTTTTATCACATGATTTTAGAGTTCTTCATTTCTTCTCTAAAAAGCACAAGACATATACTACTTTCAGCAAGTGTTGATGAAGTCAAGATGTGGAAGAAGCAAGTTTTGACATTTAATAGCCTTGATGTTCTCTTTTTATACTTAAATTATTAAATCTCTTTTAATCTTTTGTTGGTTTTCTCAAATTGGCTACAGTTTAACTGGAGGGATATTTAATTAGTTTTTGTTGATTTTCTGTCTGCTTTTATTTACTCAGTGAGTTGATTATCTCTCCATTATTTGTAAATTTTTTTCTTTTTTTTCTCCTTGTTTTGGTTTACATCTTTCTTTAGTATATATTTTTTTTATTCTCTTGTTATTTTTATTTGCCAGAAAATTTGAAAGTATGATGTTCCAGCTAAAAACAATTGTATAAGCAGGCAATCTGATGCTGTAGTTAAACAGAGCAACTTCAACGGACCTCATTTGGAGTGAAATCAATCATTCTGACACCTTGAAAATCCTCAGTCTCACTTTTTTTTTTTTTTCTCTTTCCTAAAGATGAGAGGATGTTTTTCAGTTTGCCAGCTACCACAAATGCATTATTGCTTTCTATCAAATTTTATTTCTACATTAGTGTACATTTTACCTGTATTCATACATAAGGTTTTTATTGTCCCACACTAAAATTTACTCCTCACAGATTTAGTATTCATGTCTGAATTATCCTCTTTGAATTAATAGATTATTACTCTAACTTCTGCCTTTGTTAGCTATCTGTGGTCTAAAAAACAAAAAAATGTGCATTTTTCATGGCAATGTATATAAGTTTTTGATGATCAAAATTTATATTTACTTATGCCTTAGTCATATATTTCATTAAAATTATACAGATTCATGGGTGCCAGAATCCCTTGTGCTTTCATTTTTCGTGTACACTTTTTCATAGCATAAAGCCAATCAACAACTTATTATTCTTTGAAAGAAAATAGCTTTTTAGATATTTGGATATTTCAAGTCAGTCTTTAATTTCATCTAGTGTGGAAAAGGAGCTTCAGAACCACAGCTGTGGAAAAAAAGAATAAAAAAGGAAAAAACATGTATCTCCACTCAGACATGAAATACAATTCAATGTATACATTTAATACATAAAAGTACACCCTAAACCCAGAAGTTAAATTCAACAAGGCCTGTTTGGTCTGCCAACAGTTAAAACTTCCCAGATAACACACCTGCAATTGTTGGTTAGCCTGTGTGGCCACTAGCTTGGAAGTTACACAGTTAGAACTGAAGTGTGAACTGTCTCCTTTATGCTTCTAGCACATTAATTTCATAAAGCACCAACTCTAGGAAAGTTGTATGGAGCGATGCTTTGCTGTTTAAAATGAGGATGTGACACATTTGGAAAAATGAAAACCATTCTGAGTGGCATTAGCATTGGACTGTAATTCTGTGCAAGCCTTTGAAAACCAGAATGCACTGGGAAACTAGTAAGGTAAACTTTGCACTTAGTTTCACTTGACTCCATTTGTTATGCAGTGTAGAGACAACAGTTTTTCTCAGAAAATGCAAAAAAAGGCATATGGAAAAATCAGATTTTTTTTTCTTTTGAAATCAGTTTTATAGATTCCAGAAAGATACAACATACTACATAGTGATGTCCAGCGTACAAGCTGTGTCTCCCTGTTACTGCAATGACTGAGATTTCCTGCATCCCTTAAGTGCTTTGCAAAGCAAAGAGAAAATCAAGTATGAAAAGGACATCTTTCCTTCCTTTCCTACTTCAATATGTGTGAATTCTTTATAACTGAGAGCTACCATGAGTTCCTTAATTGCTGAGTGCCACTGCTTCCTAAAACTGACATGTAAGAATATTGAAACAAAAAATATTTTTCGATTGTTGTGCTATCCAAACATTGTATACCATGCAGTAAAACACAAGAATTAACTCTTCCTGTAATAAAGTGAGGAACCTGTCAGGATTCTTGCGGGCAGATTTTTGTTCTTATAGGACTGGAGAATTAGTGAGTCAAAACCTCCTACTCTGCGAGGTTTCAGCTATGCTCACCATCAAGGGAAGCAGGATCAGGTGCCACGTGTGTACTAGCCAGGTCTTTTGTGTTGTTGTCACACAGGCTTCTGACCCAGCTGTCCCTTCAGGCTGCATTGCAGCACACCTGTGTGCCACGGGAGCAGTGGCAGCTCACCACAGCAGCAGCCTGCATGCGCTGCCTGTCTCTTCCAGGCACCCAACACTGCCCACAGCTCAGCAGCCAGGAGAAGCTCATGGGATCCAAGAAAATGGGTCTCTCGGGCAATAGGGCCAGCAGGCAGCCATGAGGATGGTACTCTATTATTTGGGCAGGGGCCAGGGTAAAATACCACACAGAGATCTGCTGTGTGCCTTCAGTTTTAATTGAGAAAAATCACTGGCACAGGTGTGCTTGTCAAAGCATTGTCCTTCACGGTGTCCCTTAAAATAAGATAGATTAGGCTAGACGCAAAGACATAAAACACTACATCATAATAAGTGTCCCATAATTCAGTGACTAGGATGAGAAAAAGCATATTGTTAAACATTTAAAAATATCAGTTGGGAAGTTTAACTTACTCATTCCTGCCTCAGAGTCTACCTAGAATTCTCACTCTTTATGTTAAATGCATATATTAAAATCTCTCTTTAAACCATCTGAAACTGAGAATGTGTTACATAAAAAGAATGAATAGAATTAGGTAGAATGATTTTTGTAAATTATTTGTGTGAAAGCTGGGTGCCATGAAGGCTGCTGGGAGTTTCAGTATTTATTCTACAACTATAAAAGCTATCCTTTCTGAGGTTTGCCAGCATGGTGGATTTAGCCTAGGTGACAGTTAAACACCCACCCAGCTGCTTGTTCACCCTCATTGGGACAAGGAAAGAAAACAGGAAGAACAGAAACAAGAAAGGAGAAACAAAAAGATGAACAGCACCCTTCTTTCCCCATGTCCCAGACTCAACTTCACTTCTCCATTCTTGATTCTTCTCCTTCCCCTCTTGCTAGTGCCACACCCTCAGCCCCTTCAGCAAGGATGTGGACAGAGTAAAGTTGGAGATGGGGAACTAGGGTCAGTACATGGTGGTTTCTCTCCTTAAACTGCCCAGCTTTGACAGTTTTTTGAGTCTTTATGCAATGGTCATTATAAATCAAATCTGTGTGAGATCAGTCTGTTTAGATAGATAGATAGATAGATAGATAGATAGAGAGAGAGAGAGAGAGAGAGAGAGAGAGAGAGATAGAGAGATAGAGAGATAGAGAGATAGATAGATAGATAGATAGATAGATAGATAGATAGATAGATAGATAGATAGATAGATAGATAGATAGATAGATGATAGACAGGCATAGATAATGTACTCACATTCATTTGAAAGTTTCGTAATTTAATTTTTTTTGAGAAGTACTTATTTTTGCCTTTCAGAAGCAGATTTTTTCTTCATAGCCAGAATCTCAATGGACTGTCCTTACAGCTGGTCTTACTATACCTGCAGTGGTTTGATAACTCATCACAGATAAGGGTTCTAGGCCAGCGTGAGCTGAACTTTCATACTGCTTGTAAGACTCAAATTTTAAATCCAGACCAGCTGTCAGCCTGCCCAATTTTTACTTGCTTGGAGACTGACATTTCTCAACCCTTAAAGGAAAAGAGTGACCTCTCTACTTATTTAATAAAAATCTATTCAAAATGCTTGTTGCAGAAGACTTAGTGAAATACCAAATAGATCGTAACATTGCCTGTATATGCATCACATACATCAGTTTCTAAATTAAGGATCTGCTATCCCTGTGAGACAAGTTAGTTGCAGTTAACTTAGCTTTCTTTCAGGTATCCTGTTTAAATTCCCTAATAACTAAACTCAACAGTGAAAAAAGATGTATTTAATTGGCACAACAAAGAGCGTAGGATAAACTGGCACAAGTTCTGTGCTCATGACAAAGCAAAGGACACTCAAAGGCAATGAGCAAATACTGTTCTGCATTCTGCACATGAAATTCAAACTTTGTTGCGGTCTAGATTTTCTTTCTAGATGAGCGCTCTGTATATTAGAGGTTAGCAAAAACACTGTTTTGGAAACTGCACCTCCTTCGACTCACAAATGCAAATGTTTTATAAGAGCTTTCACTGTTCCCAGCAATCAGCATCCCTTGTTGACTTCCTGGAAGCTGATAATTGGTTAGAGGAGTATTTTGAGTATTTCATATCTTTTTCTTAATATCTTTACTTGGCAATTCTCTTTTTCTTCTTGGCAGTCTCTTTTCTGATCCTCTTTGTTTTCCTACATTGATTGCCTTTTCCTATCTTGTGTTTTCTCTTCATGGCCAGGCACCCTGCCAATGGGCAATGCATTATCCCAAGAGTTTCCTTTTTCCTTCTCAAATGGGATCACAAAGGATTACTGCAGAAGGGAGTGTAGCCAATTGTTTTATCAACGGGTGCATGAGTTACATATGAGGCCTAGAATTGCTCACATGTAGAGCCTGAAGGAATAAAAACTCAGCTATGGAACAGGAAGGAACAAGATCAAGCCACCCAAAGCCTGACGTCTTCTCTGGCCTTCACCACCTCTCTACATAGTGACACTTTTCTGCCACATCTATTCCATGTCTATGTAATCCTTCCAAATTTATTGTTTTCTACAGTTTCTTCTCAAAACTCTTCTTAGACTTTTCTTGTGTCCTATCCTATTTCATCTTTTACATAAATCTTTTCTTTTTGCTTCTAAATTCAAATTTCTGAGTCGACTGGTTTCTTCACCATACCAAGGAACAAAAAACTGCTTTGCTACCCAGAACTAATATGTAAAGCTAAAAATGTGAATGTTTAATTTTAATGTATGATCCTGCTCCATGTTCCATGCAGTGCAGCATAAGCCATTTTCTTCATGAGTGGAGTTTTGTGACTTTTTTGCCCATCTTTTTAGTCACATAATCACATTCAGGAATAATTGCTAGGCTCGTAACAGTGTTGGCTGTTATAGTATTTTGTGAGAAACTTTTTGGATTTCTAAAATAAAGCACTCTTCATTTCACAGCGTTCCATATTTTTTCCTCAAACCCCTACCATCATCAAAATTCTAATTTTATCTGAATGTTAAAACTGGTTGCTAAACAACATGCAGACATCACTTTTGAACTTGTGTCTGTGGCATTTTAGGAGGCCCTTTAGGAGGCAAAATGTCACCAGCACAGTCATTTGGTTAGAATGAGGAAAATAGTAATAAATTATTTATGTCTGGTATTTTGTGAGAACAGTTTCAGTTGATAGAGTTGTATTTCATTTGGACCTAACCTAAGCAAACTGATTCGTAGGACCAGTTAGTTTGACAAAAATTAACACAGTGTAATGTGTATACCTAAAGATTTATTATAAGAGAAGAGACAATTCTTTTGGAAATATATATACTACAAGTCCCTAGTGTCCACAGGGTCTGAACACTTGAAATAGAAACATATTGAAAAGAAAAATTTGAAAATTCAAAGAGAACTAGCATGGTTACTGAAGAGGAATATAGACAATCAATACTGCAAAGTATTACTATGGCTATGACTAAACAGCTTTAAAATTAAGTAACATGAGTAAAGAAAATTTCACGTGTTCTGGACAACTGGTTATAGAAAAAAAATGGAATCGTTCAGAGAAAGCAATTCATTGATTCTTGGATGAAAAAAGTGGAACACTGCTTAAGGACATATTAGAAGCTGACATTCCATTCTTCAACGAGCAGATAGGCAGCACTGGGATCTGATATGTCCTTCCATCAAACTTCAAAATTAAGGGCAGGCATCACTGGAACTATAACACAGTCTATAATACAGCAAAAAACAATCACAATAGCAAAACATAGAAAATAACATAGCAATTAATGTTTGCTGGATGAGATCTCTTCTAAGCTTAGACCTCCCGTGTCTGCAGAGCTGGGCCTGCTCAGCTATAGATATGTGACGTGGCTGCAGGAACTTTGTCACAACAGGGATACCTGATTGCTTTTGTAATTAGTCAAATGCTTTCTAAGTTTTGAGCTGTGGTCAAAGTGCATAAATTCAAAGCCTTCCTTGAGGAAAAAAAGTGAAGAAACAAACAAAAAAATGCACTAGTCTCAATTTTTCAAAGCAAGCTCCACACAGCGAAACACAGGCTTTGGGGGTGCAGGTGCAGAGCAGGGATGCCCTGCGTAGCTCTGTGCAGCCTGGCAGCCAGAAAGGCATGTGCTACTCTCATCAAAGGGCAAAAAGGCCCAGAGCATTATGATGCAATATCATAGATATATGAAAAAAATAAACTGTAATGAGCTTTCTGATTCTGAGCTAGAGTTGTATTTTGCTGTTTAGCTGGGGTCAGCCTCAGGCAGAGAAAAGGAGGAATTGAGTGATTTAATTTTCTCTTGCAATATGCTGTAATCATCTCAACAGATGTGAATTCAGATCTGTATTTGCACTTTTTCTTTGTGAGAAGACTGATAACTTCAATTAATGATCAGTGAGCTCTCCCCAAGAAAAGCAGTTTACTCAGGACAACAGCATTTCAATGAAAATGAAAGTGAGATGTAAATGCCTGCCTTGCTTAGGAGTGATCTAATAATATCCCTATGGAAATATAATTCTAAATCTTTTCACTTTGACTGCTCACGCATCTTCTGCCCAGGTTTTGGCCTAATGCACTGTTCACACTAAGGCTGATGTATTCTGGGAGTGGCACAGTTAGGTCAGCGTGAGAGCAACATGCAGGCAGGAGAGGATAGACAGGGTGGCATAAAGGTCATCATGCAGCTGTTATCACCTGCTGCTTGCTGTCTCCTCCAGACGCTGTCTCTTCCATCCTTGAATATTAATTACCCAGTGTTTCTTCAGTATCCATTAATTTATGGAAATGACACAGACCACACTTCCAAGCCAGGGGTTATAAATACATCAGCACACCTAAGAAGATTTTGAAGCAGATCCAAGAGCAGTCAGACTGCCAAGGCTTTCTTTCTTTCCTGTATGACACAGGGGACACCTGCACTGTGAGGGAGGAGGAAGACCGAGCATCCCCACCCTTTGCAAGGTAAGGGTTTTGTTCAGTGTCATGTGAGTTAAAAGGCAGAGAACTTGTGAGTCATGAATTACTGAAGTAATGAAGGAGTGAATCCACGTGAGACTAGCCTGTACAAAGGAGTCTGAGTGGTTTTTTTTCTTTCCTCAAAAAATAAAGTTTAATTTACAGACTACATTGTCTATAAACTTGAGAGGTTCAAATGGACCATGACACTGACCCCAGCCAGTGCTTGTTATACCTGCTACAGTCTCAGGCCAGTTATTTGCAAAGAGTATCTATTTTTTCAGGCCAGGACTACCAAGTTTCTAAGTTTTAAGTCTTATTTTGTTTTCTGCCTCTCTAATGAGGCTAAGTATTTCAAGTATTCCTCATAGAGGGAAGAAGATTTGGATAGTAACACTATAGAAGGCTTTTCACTTGCATGGTTTCACCGTTAGAATTTGGCCTTACAGGATCCTAACATTTCCTAGACTCTTAGGAGCATCCTTTATGTCACTATCTTATTTTTGGGCTTGCTGCTGACCAAATTCCTGGTTTCCTATATACCATTTATAGCCCTAATACAGTAGCCTTTTGCTATTCTATAGTCTTATATTGTTTATCATATCCGTTATTGATTATCCAGCACCAGAAATACTGTAAAACAAGAATTTATTCAGGTTTTCTGTAAGCTGTACCAGTTCAATTATTTTGCATTTAAATAATTCACAAGTAAATAGAGCTTCTGTATTACAGAATGCCATCCACTCCCTCTTACAAATTTCATTTTGATAGCTTTTTCCTAATGTTAACTTTCTAAATTCCTCTATTTATAACTGAAATCACCTTGCAATTCAACAGAAAAAAAGCAGCATTTCATGTAACAGTAATTTCTGGACTAGCATTTGCTTTCTATTCTGTATATGGGTATTGGAGTTTTATTTAAGCAATGAACATAAATCTCAGCTAAAACTAGAAAATGTTGTTGTCGAATGCTTATTCAATGCTATTTCAGTTCTGGGATAACAAATTAAAAATTATAATAGCACATATTTCATCCTACTGAGGATGCCTAAGAGACCAAAAGATTACTAGGAATTCAGCTGCAAGAATCCCATAAGATATTACACACTTTACCAGGAGACAAATCCACAATGCCATATGGCAAACTGGAACCAGATCCAAATAAAATAATTGTTTTGCAGCTAAGGAATAAGTTCTCTTTCACTGTATAAAGTAGATAGAGTAGCTAATTTTCACCTGATTGTGCTTTCATAATTTAAGATGAGTTTAAATTATTTTTTGCTGGTACTTCTGCTATGAGTAATGTTAACACAAACAGTATCACATATTTATTTGGATCTTAATAAATGGTCAGAATCTTAATTTTTTCTATCAAACCATATAATTGTATAATTCCATCTCCATTTAACTAAATAATATGCTTGTTTTTTCAGGCCATTACCTGTAAAGGAATAATGAAAAGGTTTCTCTGTTAGTTAGGTAGCAAAATATTGTCAAGCTCCCAGATTTTATTGCCTCAGTTTACAAAAACGTGATGCATTGGGAATTTAAAGCAGGTATCCTAGAAAGGTGTGTTTCTCAAACTATCTGTTTCTGTCTAGGAAATACTAGATACAATTCAATTTTGGTGATTGTCCTTATCAGGAGTTAGTCCTAAATTTACATTTTTAAATTATGATCAATTTTGTTTGGTTTTATGACGTTAGTTTATCCGGGTTAAGGAGAAAAATGTCACAGTTTAGTGAAGCTTTGACTAGGTCATGTGCGACATGAAAACCAGTAGTAGTAGTTGATATGGTAATGAATCTTCCTCTTGAGTTTATCACAAAAACACACCTACTTTTTATCTTTAAGCAGCATTTTGTTATCATCATAGAGCATCTGAAATCTGACTTCAAGACCACCTTTTAGCAGACTGCTTCTGTCCACAGGTTACTCCCAAACGTAAGGTGAATATGTTATCTCTTTCTTTAAAAATTAGTTAGAAGTTCCAATGTTCTTTATAAAGGATTTTTTTTTCCATTCAAGGTAAATGAACACAAAAAATGTCTACTTTATATGAGGAAAATAACCAACCCACAGAAGTTTCTGACTGTAACTAAGCAAAATGTGGTAAACATGGTGAATCATTTCATTCAGAAAGGATAGCTACAATAGCTAAGCAAATATCCATGGAAAGACATAAGTCTCGGCAGACCTTGCAGAAAATATCACGGTTTTTTTTTTTTTTATCAAAAGGAAATGTTTATCCTGTGTTTACAGAACTCAAAATAGATCAAAAGGCTGAATCACTTGTTCAGCCTCTTTCTCCTAAGAAGTGAGTCTTTTAATATATATTAACTTTCTTCGGTGAAGGCCAGGAAGTTTAAATAGTACTCAGTCATCAGTATTAGCTAGAAAGGCATAGAGCACATAGAGCGTTGCAAAAAAAATTAGCTGCCAAACACTGAAGAAGTTCTTTAAGTGTGAGGAAACTAAGGCATGCAAGGGTCATACAACTTGATAACATTTCAGAGAGAGCCACAAGTTCTAAGGCCAAGGTTCAGTTTGTTAACAGCTGAAGATAACATACCTTTCTTCTCAGGAGTGACTGCTATGGATTGGTATATTCTCCTTAGCTGAAGAAATTTCAGCAAAAAAAAAGCAAATACATAAAAATGAAAGGCAAATGGAAGCACATGAAATAAAAATTAATTCCAAAACCTTGAGTTGTCATGTTGTAACCCTCTGCAAATGGTATTTTATCAGGAAAAGGCTTATGCTGTTTTTCTGTAGGTGATGTTATCACCTACATTTACAATAGCATCCTCTGATATCAGATATTCAGAGAACTCTAGCTGAAAAAAAGTCTAGCAGACAACCTAGTGAATATATATTTCTTAGTTGCAATGTTAATGGCCTGCTAAACAACTATTTCTCTTTTTTGTTGTTTTTTTTTTTTTCTTTTAATAATGTTTTGGGAGTGATCTTATATACTATTTTTTGGTTTTTTTCTTCACACACAGAATGTCAATAGACAGTCCTCACAGCTGGTCTTACTAACCTTGTGGTGATTTGTTAGCTCTGCTCTGATATGGGTTCTAGGCCAGACAGTGTGAGCTTATATTCACACTGCCTGTAAGGTTTAAGTTTGGAGTTCAGAGCAGTTGTCAGCTTGCCCAATTTTTCTTTGCTTGGAGATTGACATTTCTCAAGCTGCTGAAAAACCCAAAAAGAAAGCACTGATATAATTCATCCAAAGTAAATTCAAGCTCAACCCTAAGCCAACATATTGCCAGACTGAACTAAATGAAGTATTAAATAACAGACTGAAAAGAGTCCATTTAAGTATCATTTAAATGGTTAGCATCAGACAGACATAAAGGAACAAAGGAAATTGGGTTTATTTAACAGAGATGAGAAAAGACATGGGGAAGTAACTGCAGCCATCCATCGCATTAGTGGTGGGTTATCCAAAAGAGGGACACCAAATAATCTCAGAGATGCACAATGAAACCAATGAAACAATGAGAGACCGTATTCATAGGCTGCAACAAAGAAATTGCAGTTAGACACAAGGAAAATTTCTTAACAAGCAAATGCAGTTGTCAGGCACTTGAACAGGAGGTCTACAGAGGCTGTGAGAGCTTTATCCTTAGATATTTTCAAAGGAGATTGGACAAGGTCCTGAGAAAACTAATCTAGCTTTGAAGCACATCCGGCATTGCAAACTTGAATAAACCTTTCCAAATTAATTTTTTTCCTGCTATTTCTATGATGTATGCCTGAACAACAATATGGCCAGTTCTGGGCTTCCCATACAAGAGATAAGGAGTTACTGGAGAGAGATCAGTGAAAGGCCACAAAGATGATGAGGGTACTGCAGCATCTCCCCTGTGAGCAAAGGCTGAGAGAACTGTGACAGTTCAGCCTGGAAAGGAGAAGACTTCGGAGAATCTCATCATTGTATATAATAAATACCTGAAGGAAGGTACAAAGAAGACAGACCCAAGTTCTTTTCAGTGATATCCAGTGACAGGACCAGAGACAACAAACACAAACTGAAACACAGGAGGTTCCCTCAGAACATCAGGAAACACTTTTCCACTGTGAGTGTGACTAAGCACTGGCACAGACTGACCAGAAAAGTTGTGACATCTCCATCCTTGGAGATATTAAAAAGTTGTCTAGACAGTGAGCTGTCCTGGGCATTGAGCTCTAAGTGGCCCTACTTGACCAAGTGGATTGAACTACATGACCTCTAGAGGTCCCTTTCAAACTCAGTCTTTCCATGATTCAGCAATACATACTATGCTAAAAAATCACTCTGGAACTATGTTGACAGTACAGACAATCCTGTGAGTTTCTCTTTTATTTTTCCATGGCTACATCTCTAAATAACCCAAATGTCAGTGGTATCCAATATTCAGTTCTGTCCAATTTATAAAACATGGAAGATTTATTATGTAATTATAGCTAATTACTGGACAACTAATTGAGTAAATTTCAATGAAAGCAGGGGTTAGGTTTATTCATAACCTTCATAGGCTTTAATAGGATTAATTTTAAAAGTGACAATTGTTTTAGCCACAATAAGGCATTATTCAAGATAATTGTGGAAATATCCTACTAGGTCCCTGAAAATACTATATACCTAAATTTCCAAAATAAATTGAAAAGCCCCTCCTTCCCCCTCTTCATGACAGCTACCTTTTCTCCCTTACTCAGAGAAAATCTAAAGAGAAAAAAAAATCCCTGAGCTTCAAACCAAGATTCAAATTGAATGCACTTTGCCATCAAAATTTATACCCAGTTAGAACTCTGTTACACAGAATTCTATTAAGGTTAGGCTATAATTAAAGAAAATAAAAATTATGATATCTGCTTGTCCCTGCATCGGTATCAGCAATGCAATTAAATAATTGAACCCTTCTACCTTTCTCTGGAAGTAATGTTTTCCCTGGAGTAACTAATGTGCAAATGGAAGCAAAACCAAATGTAAATCAAGCTACTGCATGTGTCATGATTAAGACAGTCTTAGGCTTATTTCTCTAGTACTGTTGACTGTATAAAGCAAAGGGTCAAGTTGCTATCTAGGTCTGTTGGTTCACAAGCCTCAACTACAATAGCTGTCTTAGCACCTTTGTTGTCTGAAGAACTGTAAACTTTTCGTAAGTTCTCTCTTTGTTTGTTAGATGGTGGGTTTTTTTTCCTTTTAATCGTTCTAACAAGATAAACCAGAAGAATAAACAGAGCTTTTCTGAGAAATCTATAGATAAAATCTAACAAATTGATTAAATGAGCATGTTGGCTGATAAGGATTTTTTTTTTAAGCTCATTAGATATTTGTTAATAGGCTTAGTTTAGAATCATGTTCATTTATGTTCACTTAATTGTTTCTTATAAGTGTTTTACTACAAATGGAATTGAAGGATAAAGTATTTTTCCATACATCACATTTGTTGCTATAGTGGCATGCAACAGTCTGGTTCACTGTACAGATTTCTGATTTGTCCACATCCTCAGCAGCAAAAGGAGGAAGAGGAATGAATCTGTGTTTGGGGTTTTTTTGTGGGGCTTTTTTGGTGACAAATCAATGAACTTTCTGTTGTGGTGGGGTTTTTTTTTGTTGTTTTTTTTTGTTTTGTTTTTTTAAATAGCAGGAATTTGACAGTGGTAGTCCAACAGGACTTGCATAAGTACACAAAGACCATCACCAGCTAAGGTCATTAACACAGAATAACACTCTCTGTGGTTATTGGGATCAAAAAATAATTTAAGTATCCAAAGTGCATGTGAACATGATGTCCAGCATAACTGTGGTTGTGAGAGTGATCATTCTTGTTTATATACATATTTCCATTTTTTAGGGAACTATTTGGCTTCTTGAGAAAATGAGGTGAATTTAGTGTTCGACTCTCTAGTTACTTCTATTTCTCTTTTATTCGTTTGTGACTGGGGCATAAAAGCACTGAATGGATTCTTCATTTTATTTTTATATGAGAACATAAATACACACTACAATTGTGTCCCATGGATTCACAGTTGAATGAAATGCTAAACTGCTATCTTTTTTATGTGACACTCAATTTTGTAAGCTAAGCAGTAGTGTAAAGTAGTCTGAAGATCTGCTTGGTTTGAAAGATAATTGCAAATACTTATGAGACTTTTAAGGATTGTGATTTATTACCAGGCAGTTTATATTCAAATGCATTAATAATATTCTGAAGTAATGTAAACTCTTGCCTGTGACAAAAGGATACATAAAGACAGTGTTAGTGTTTTATGACCTGATGAAATGACAGCTTTCACTTCAGTGTATGTAAATTGCTAAAAATGTAGCGTGCCACCTTTGCTTTGCTGTCAAAGGTTTTCTCTCTGAAAATATGCCCAGTCTCCCCTGCTGCTCGATGAGACAAGTAGAATATTTGATTTCTGAGGAAAGCAATAGGGAACTACCATCTCAGTTCATCACTTTAAACACCTTTCTTTTGCTTCACTGACACTAGTACATATGGAAAACAAGACAGCGATCAAGGTGGAGAATACAAAATGCCAAAGTATTTACAGAGAGTATGCAGAGTAGTCAACATATTATTGGTTAGACTGCTCTAGAAGTGAGCAGGGTGGAATCTAATTTGGGAATGGATTGAGATTAATGAGATACAAAATGACTAAGCAGATAAAGGGTCCAACTGAGCTGAAAATGGCTGGGAAAATGTAGACTCCATATGGTTCCCAGTGCACTTTCCCTTTCTTTATACAAGTATTCAGAAAGAGAGTGCTAAAGAGAGTGTGGGTGAAACCAAATGGCTCAGGAACATTATGGCCTCATTCCAAGTTTCAGAGAACACTTCAGTGCTTTGTCTCTGGTCGTGTTAAGTCTCTCTCCAGGTGCAGAAATCTCAGTCTAGGTTCATCCAGAACATTTTTGATCAATCATCCTAGGAAAGCAGAATAGCATTTGCAAGTGAATCTTTCCCATGAGGATCTGAATTTTGCCTGTATATAGATACTAAGCAGTTTATTCATTTTGGGGAAGATAATGTCTGACACCCTAATGAGGGTATACATTTAATTGAGGGAAGTATGTTTCAAGTTATGGGTACAAAAGATGTAAACTGCTTCACACACACCACTGATTGGTATTACAATATAACCTTTGTTTACTTTTAGCTTTAACCTTTTTCCCCTTTAAATTATGAAGTAGTTTTTTTTTTTTTCCAAGTAGTCATGAAATGATGCTACACCAGAACAAGAGCATGTAGGAGTTCTGCATGGCCATGGTCAGGGAAGTGTGAGGGCACAACATTCAGATCCAACCCCACATATCAGGCACCTCTAGGGGGACAGATCAGGGGCATGTGGGAAGGTAGATGGGGCTAGAAATGCTCTCCCCGAGCAGATGATCAGGAAGGAGGCAGCCCTCAACTGTATTACCTCTGAACTGGCCCTGAGCTCCAGCAGCCAAACCCACAGGAAGGAGGATGAGTCCAGGGCCCTGACACTTACCTCAGTGCTACCCAACGCTGGGTAAATCAAAGGGACTCGGCCCAGTCCCTCAACATATCTAAATGATGCTGCTGCCACTCTCCCTAAGAAAAGTGTGTTCTGTTTCTAGAAAATTATTTTCTCCTTATTTTTCTCCCATTATATTTTTTTTTTAACCAATTAACCTTCTTTTGGTCTGAAAAATTTCCTTATGGCAAATACATGTTTCTTCACTGAAATTCTGGGCAAGTTTTTAAACTTACTGTTTGGCTTTTCTTTTAGCTGCTTCTTCCATTATTCAAAAACATTTAAATGGATTTAATCTTATATTTGTAGCTCTGATTTAATTTCTTATTTACTTTTTTGGATATGGTCTTTCCACGACCTTTGTAGAGAATCTAGTTAGCTGCTATAGCCTCACTCCATCCCTACTTATAGATTGCAAAGAGACAGACTTACAAAGAAACCCACCATCACAAGTGTCTTTAAAGATGGCTTAGCAAGAAGAGAGAGGATATAAATATGCAGCTATGTAATTAAGAAGTCATATAGGACATTAGAAACTGATTGGCAAAGACAAGGGAGAATACAGAACAGTACAACTTGGGTAACACATATTGTCTACCTATTCCTTTCCTTATTTGTATTCAAGAAACAAAGATTCAGAGAAAATGCTATCTCCCTGATGAGTTGTTAACACTAGCCTGTATTACCAATGAATAGACAACAGCTTTCTTCTAACACTGGGGGAGAATTAAGTTTCAGTGTGTGATAGCATGTATATGTATGCATGAGTATATATATATATTTGTATTGGTTCATATATTAGTGTTAATAAAGCATAACATAATCTATAGTACTAGTATAGTATATATGTATTAGTATGTATATATATACACATATACATGCATACATATATATATGCTGACATAGATATAATATTACAATTATATTTGTAATGCCTTTACATATATGTAAAAAATAGACACGTTTTTACCTCTGAAACAGAATTATTTCAAATTGCCCCATATCAGAATGGCTGAGGACATTGCCTGTCTGACTAAAACTGTGTGTGATCTGCCTCTGGTAGATCAGCAGCTTGTTGCTGAAACAGAAGTGACTAAATCTAAGTGTAGAAGAGGAGGGAGAAGTGGAACAACTTTGACTGTTCCTTTTCCCCAAGTTCTAGACAGTCTTTGCAGTACCAATTCAGAGACCTCCAGTCACTTTAACTGATTTCTCAGTATGAAAATTAAAGTTTCTACTGTTCATTATTCAGATTTTAGGAATTATGCAGATAGCCAGGAGACTATATAGAAAAGATACCTGTTAATCAAAATAGGACTAAAATATTTTATATGCCTAATTTTCAAAATTGGTACTTAGGCTTACTCATTCTTCTACAGCCAGCTGAATTTTCTGGAACAGTTTTTAATCAAATGATTCCCATCAAATGTTTGAAAAATTATTTATCTTGAATAAGAAATGGACTTCAAATTTGGGAAGTTCTTCAAGCGAAGGTACACTACAAGCATCCCTGCCACAGTTCCTACATATGAATTCATACATAAGCACAAACATAAGGATTTCTGAATTGAAAATTACCCCTCCCTCAAAAAAAAGTTGAAAAAAACAGGACTTTCACCTCTATCAAGGGCTCTCATTTCTTCTAGGAAAGTCCTTAACACATTAAGCTCTTTTTTATCCAGCCTGCTAGCCACTGCTGTGCCTCCTTGAGCTCCTTCAATCACTTCTCGGAAATAAGGGATAAAGGAAAGAAAAGCCTGTGGAGGGATACACAGGGATCTGTGCAGGGCAGGCTATAAGAGCATGCAGACTTGAAAGAAGAAAAAGTGGAATTTCACACTGCTCCCTGCAGTCAGACAGTGGTACCACAGGGAGCCAGTCACAAAAAGTGAAAGTGAGACTTGGATGTGGGATGGGAATTGGTTGAATTTCGAGGGGAGTAAGAGCTGAATGACATTTTTAAAGTGCTTAATAATAAGTGCTTAATAATACTATGCATATGTAGAGAAAAAAGTAACAGACAACTCTTCTTCTAGGGAGAAATTGTCCAGCAATCACAGCAGCGTTGGCTGGAGGGAGGACTTAATACAGCCAATGAATTATTAAACATTTCCCTCTCCTTGGATGACAAGTTGAAAGACTCAAACAAAGCCTAGAGTAAAAAAATGCTGACAGAATAACAAAGGGTCTTTGCCACTTAATACATATTTAGAAAAACAGACAGGACTTTCAAATAAAGTTGTTTCTTTCTCTTGGTTTGGATCTGTATAGGTCTGTTAGTTGCATATGAGGGGACTGTGAAAGTGTGCAGGCAATTTTATAGAAGTATGTGGACCTGTAGAACACGTGAAAGTAATTTGGATAACACATTGGAGGCTTTCAGAGACACAAACAGAGACTGTCTCCCCTGTTTCTCAGCTACTTTGTAACTTAGAGCAGAAGTAAGACAGTCTTCCTTTTGAGTTTATAAATGACATGAGTTTTAACCGTCTGTAAAGCCAGAATTGCTGGTACAGAAGCTGTTAAGTTTTTGAGGAATGACACCCTGGGGCACTGTTTAAAAGAAACCTGGAATGTCATAGAATAATCAAACATCATGATGGAGCATGTCACAGTTGCTCTTTTTCAGAAGAAAATACTTTCAAGTGAACTTCCAGTACCACTTCCTTACACACACTGCGTGCTCTCCTGTGTCTCTGGTTCAATATGCTTTCTTCAGTACAGTTCAGACTGGGAGGTCTTGAAGCTGCTGTGATTACAGTGATGTGGTTGTCAGTTGAAGCATATGAAGGTTTAGAGTATTTCTGTCTTGTTTATACAAAACTTAATTTCATGGAAGAAGGAAATGATCAGGATTTACAAGGAAAGCTGGGAAGGCAGAGAAGGAAGAGGAATAAGAATAGATGTACTTGTAACTGTCAAGCTTTGAAAACCTCACAAGTCATCTGCATGTTCTGTACTTCAAATGCAAAGAAAGGATTTACAAATCTACTCATAGGATTTAAGATTTATGGGATGATTTGTAAATTAATCATAGGAATTACATATAGAACATAAGATTTATAAGCCTAGAAGAGGATTATAAAGTGTGATGCAGAATTAGTAATTCTATTGTATGTTATAAATATATTTCCAGATGTCAAAACTATTACATGCATTGGTTAAATCATATTTTTAAATTAATGATGCTTAAGTGAAAACTGAGTAAAATGCTTCTTTTTTAACCTAGAGGCAGTGTAAGACAAGTTGATACAAAGTCTAAAAAAGGCGCATAAACACATACAACTTGTAGAACAAAGTCAATACAGACGATGTTTTACAAATTTAAATGTTTTTTAAGAAGAAGGGGATATACTGAAATAGAGACTTTCCCTAACCAGATTTAATTTTTAGAAACCTGCTCAGCTGGAACAAAACAGCAGTCTAAACCAATCTATTCAGTGATCATATACGTGATGGGGAGGGGAAGTCAAGAGGCTGTAAATGAAGAAAACCAGGGAAGTGTGCTTGCATCATGTTAAGTCTATTAGAATAGACAAATTCAGTGACAGAGCAGTGATTAGAAACAACAGGGAAGTTACACTAAAAGTCTGAAAAAAACCATGACCACAATAACTCTGGAATCTCTTCCCTTTTTTCCCTTCTCCTTAAATCCTAGACTAAGGAAAGACTGGTTTGATGAGCAATTGGCACAGGGCCATCTAAGCCTAGAGGACTGATTCCATCTTTCAGATGGGCCAAACAATCTGTAATGACAGCATGAGCAGTTTATTACAAGCACAGCTTTCTAGAACAAAACCCTTACATAAACACAAAAATGAAAGCCTTCTAGTAACCTGCAGTCATTCAGTAGAAGGTTCCACAAAGCAGCAGTTACACTCAGACTTAAAACACAAAGTAAA
This sequence comes from Premnoplex brunnescens, assembly GCA_035040995.1. Taxonomy (NCBI): domain Eukaryota; kingdom Metazoa; phylum Chordata; class Aves; order Passeriformes; family Furnariidae; genus Premnoplex; species Premnoplex brunnescens. The sequence continues at coordinate 77,504,923 of JAWWLT010000080.1, forward strand.
AAGAACTGGCAGTGAGAACAATCTTAGGAATTTGTCTCGCACTGTGAAAATGTTTGAAAATTTCCTTGACTGTCACTCAGACTGTATTTTCCAACTTGTAGCAAGTTGCTCAGACTTGCTTTGTGTTTGTAAACATCCTGCAGTATTTATTTTTATTCCATAAAAGAAATCTATTTTTATTCTGTTTCTAGATAACCACAGTATATGAGAAAGAAAGAAAAGTCAAAGAAAACTTAGACAAAGACCTTTAAAGGAAGAAGGTGAATGAGAAAGAGGCCTTCATTATGCAGAAATCTTACTAGTAGAAAAATCATAATTCTCTGTAATTATATGAAAGGTGTTGTCTATTTAGGCTTCTACATGCAAAGAATTTCATGGAAATTTTAGCACCAAACAGATTAGTCAGGAGTTTAATTTTATCTGTATTTCATTAATAGTTAAAAACAATTTCAGGAATAAGGAAAGTTTCTTTTTTATTGATGATGACTTTTACATAAGTTCTAACTTTTATCAATTAAGGAGTAGTTGTCTGTCAGGCTAAACTGACTGTCATGTAAAGGATCTCTGCACCAGGTGTCTCTGAGTCCTGTAACCAAAGCAGGGTAGATTTTTGATATTCTCCATTCTTTGCTAAAGCTGAACCAATCAGGAAGTCCCTGACTCAAACATTCAGTCTTCAGCTATTTCTGCTCTGAGGGGACACTATACTTAGTGTATTTATCTTGGTTTTAAGGTTTTTTCATCAACTGTTTTTGATGACTTATGAAGACAGTCTAGTTGGCTAGACAACTCCTTGGTCTGACTGGGGATAGCTACTCTTATCTGCTTTCTAAGAGTCTCACTATTGGCTCTTTGCTTGCATCAGCCCTGATGTACTTTTCACCACTGTAGCATAATGTGAAAAATTATGTGTAAAAAGACTAGCTAGCCAGAGTGACAGATTTACTTCTGTGCACCTCTGTCTTTGACTCTTCTTAGCCCTTGAGTTTGAGAGTTTGTGAGATGAATTCAGGTCCCTCTTTGCATCAAGGGAATGTCTTAGTAAATTCCAGTAATGAACTCAATCACTTATTCTGCACACACATTCAATGGTCACAGAGTAAATGGACTGTAAATCACTGAGAATGTTTAATATTCAAGAAAAGTTGGGACTTGATTTTGAGGTTCCAGGACAATCTCACAGTGTGGAAGTTAAGAAAAAAATGTTATTCCTTACTTAAAAAGTTTCTGACTCCAGATAATGTAAACTGGAGACTGAGGATGCCAATTTTGTATTTGTTCCATCTTTAAAATTTAAAGGCATAAGAAAAATTGTAAGTAAAGCAAAAAGAATGAAGCAGCAAAAATTGTTTGAAACTAAAAGCCAAATCAGGATAGCATTTAAGCATAAACACAGATGAAAAGTTAGAATTGTGATATCTGACAGGTATTTACCTTCTCTCATTTTCCCACAAAGCTCTTTCTGCAGTGCAGTTGTATTTGAAAAATAACATGCTATCACCTCCCCGTCATCTGCAATGTTAAATCCTGCTTCATATATAGCCATTTTGCAAAAAAAAACCAGCCTGTGGTTTAAATATATCCCTGTAGTTCCAAGCACCTTAAACTGTTTCCATCATGTGTGTATATTGCAACTGCAAAGTACAGGAAGACCATTAGCTAACAACTCCCCACTGGTACCAACATAACTCCCTATTTCACTTATGCTGTCCCATTCTCATCTTTTTGTGCCTTTGTTATATGCTACTTCCTTCTCTATAAAAGGCAATTGAAGAGTGTTTCTTGCATTCATCTGCTTTAAATAGGACTGTGGGATTGTAGAATCATGCAATTATCTAGTTTGGAAGGGAGCCCCAGAGGGCACCTCATTCAACTCACTGCTCAAAGTCTCATTAGATTATATTACTCAGGGCCATCTAGTCAAGTCTTGAACAACTCCAAGGACAGTTTCTGCAATCTTCTTGGAAAACCTGTTCCTTCATTTTATCCCACTTTGTGGAAAACAAAAAATAATCTTTGTATCTAATCAGAATTTTCCGTGTTCCAACTTGTGCCTCTTTCATCATGTCCTGCCACCATCTGAGAAGAGTCTGACTTCATTTTCTTTTTATCCTCACAAGTAACTTTAGGCATCAGTAAGGTCACCCCTTAGCCTACTCTTCTCCAGGCTGAACAAATATTATTTCAGTCTATCCTCATGTATCATGTGCTCCAAGCCCCTAACAATCTTGGTGAGCCCATTGGATTCACTTTAAGATGTCAGTGTGTTCCTCATACCGGTGAGCCCAAAACTGAGACAGAATTCCAGATACAGTCTGATAAGTGCTGAATACAGTTAAAGGGTCACTTACTCAAACCTGGTGGCTATGCTCTTGCTAATACAGTCCAGGATGCAGCTAGTCTTTTTGCTGCCAGGGTAAGCTGCTAACTCATGTACAACTTGTTATCCAGCACAAATTCTTTTTTGCAAAGCTGCTTGCTACTTGGTTCCCAGCTTGTATTATTGCATGGGATTATCCCATTCTGGATGAAAGACTGATTGGCTTTCATTGACCTTCATGACATTTCTCCCAGGCTGTTTCTCCGGTCTGCCCAGGTCCCTGTGTCCTCCAACATATTGACCACTCCCCACAGTTGGCATCATCCCCAAATTCGCCAAGAGTGCACTCTGTTCCGTCATTCAGGCTTTAACAGAGACCTTGAACACTGTTCTTTCCAGTGTTGATCCCTGATGACCATTAGTTACTGACCATCAAATGGGCTAGGCAACAATAACAACTCCTTGAGACTGGTAGTCCAGCCAATTTTGCACCCACTTCATCAGCCAGCCCACATGTAGTGGGTTAACCCTGGCTGGGTCAACCAGGTACCCACTAAAGCCTCTCCCTCCCCTCTGTAACTGGACTGAGAAGTGAAAATATAACAAAGAGTTTATGAGTTGAGATAAGAGTTGGGAGAGGTCACTTACTGATCACCATTACAGGCAAAAGTCTTAAAGTGGGGATATTAATTAAATTTATTACTGACAGAATCAGAGCAAAAGAGTGAGAAGTAAAATAATCTTAAAAATACCTTTTCCCCATCCCTCCTTCTTTCCAAGTTCTCCTTCCTCCCCCACCAGTGGTGCAAGGACATGGGGAATGGGGATTGAGGTCAGTTGCTGTCTGTGCTGCTGTCAAGGAGAGGAGCCTTCCCCTGATGCCATGAGGTCTCTCCCACAGGAGACAGCTCTTCAGGAAGCTCTCCAGCATGAGTTCATTCCATGGACAACAGTTCTTCACAAACTGCTGCCACGTGGGTCACTTCTCCATGGTCTGCAGTTCTTCAGGAACAAGCTAGACAGTGTAGGTCCCCCAGAGGACATTAAGTCCCACCAGGGAAACCTGCTCCAGCATGGGCTCCTCCATGGGCTGCAGGGGGATCTCTGCACTCTCATGGTCCTTCATGGGCTGCAAGAGGCTGTGTCATAAGCTTTGTTAAATAAAGTCAAATCAGGTGAGCAGATAAATCCTTTCAACCACCACAACATGAGTCCCCTATAACCATCACTCACCTTTTCCTCTTCATTTGAGCACTAGACTGGCTCAGCTGGCTCTGATGCATCTGCTGATAGGTCTTATTTCTCCTTATTGTTACCTATTCTGAAGCTGCAGATCTGCAGGCAAAGTAGGAACTAGAAGTCATAAACTAGCAGCTTTCACCATCTTGAGGGTGTACATCCACTGCTGATTTGACCATGGCCTCTGACTGTTCTTCCTTTGCTGTTTTGTATGGTTGCAGCCTCTGTCAATTTTCAGTGAAGCCTCACTCAATCTCCATTTCATTTTTCCTGATGACACACAGCTTGTTCACCTCTTCCTTCAGGTCCTTCACTGCATGACTCAGTGCTTCAATCAAAGCACATCCCCCACATAAGAGATCCCCAGCACCAGGCATTCCCCACAGCCTCTGTGGCATTCCCCACAGAATATTGATAACTCTTCCATGGAGCTCTGCCAGGAAAAACGTTTCCAAAGCATCAATGGTTTTTGTACCAGTCAGTACCAAAGGGTGTACCCTTAGCATGCATACTGGACAGTTTTCAAGCAGCCTTGCACAGTCTGGAGTGGATTTTCTGTGTCCTTCTTCCCCCCTGCTGTGCCATGGTATTTGCTATCCCTTTGGTGTGCTCAAAAACCTGGAATGATAGCAATTGTTTCCTCTTCTTTGCTGCTCTGTATTCTCCATCGCCTGTGCTTCTTGGATAGCTGAACCTGGCAGCAAAAAGAAAACGGCTTAAGAGCATGGGTTATGTGAAGAGGATTTCAACACAGAAGAAAAGAAATTAAAAAGGTGATAACTGAAATAATAATCCATTAACACTTCTCAGTCATTCCAGCTCAGGTTCTTAACCTTGCACCTAAAAAATATACCATATATACTGTTTCAGATTTAAAAAAAAAAAAACAACTTTATAAAATAAAACTTTATTTTAGCAGTTTTGACATAAAATTCTTTATGAACCTCAGTAGAACTAACCAATTCACCTAGCCATGTCATTGTTATGCTCAGCTTTACACCTGTCCACCTAGTACTAGAAAACAGGTCAAGGAAAACAAGACTTCAGACCTTAATTACTCAGAATTGTATTTGTATTGATTTATTGAAGACCTTGGTCATGAACTCTCATTGCAAGGATTACACTGTTTGTGATCTTTTTGCCTTTTCCTGCCACTTTCAAATCAAACATCTATTTTAAAGTCAAGAAAGCGTGTTTGCATTACTGTTGTAATTGACAAGGCACACCTGTTATCCTCTCAATGGCTATATTAAACCACAGACAGACCTTGGAAATAAGGCATGAAAGGGAAATGACAGTTATTTGAAGTAATGTGGAACACGAAATGTAGGAATGAAAACCTGAAAGCAAACAGCATGAAATGCAGTGTATGAACATGTGTCAAACTTATGCAGCTTTGTGCTTGCATTAGTTATCCTACTTTTAAAGTAGGTACTACAAAGATAGGGGAAAGCTTTGTGTGCATCAGTGTCTTGGTTTTTACCTCCTGACAATGACACTGAACTATAGGGAAAAACAGTCCTGTAGACCAGTAATAGTAAAATCATGAACAATAGCAAAGGAAGTGGAACTAAGATGTTAGAGGAAAGAGCAAATTACCTAAGACCAGCACAACTATACCTATCTCTTCTTAACACATGCTTGTCAATCTGAATCTTAAAAATTCCCGATGACAGTCATTCCACACCATTCTTTATGTCTAGAGAAATCCTGTTTCAGCCTGCAATTAAACATCCATATTATTTTCTTTATGATGAAACTGGGGGATAGTTTATTTTCTTCTTCTCTTTGGCACCATGGAACATTAAAAAACCATGACTGTGGCCAGAACCAGAAAAGAAATAGAAAGGAGTTAATGAACCCTTGAGTGACTGTGTTAAGTGCCTTTGTTACCTCCCAAACTGAAATACACATCACTTTATAGTTACTTTTAAAAATTCTTAGTTGAGAAATCTTTACTTGGTTTGTTAATTCTATTTGTTTTATAGTATCTTTAGTAAAAGTATTTTTAAAAATAGTCTGCTGGTTAATATTCATGATTTTGCACTCCCTGTTTTTGCTGACTTTACTAGGTCTGGCAGGGACAGAGTTAATTTTATTCATTCACAGCCCATATGGTGCTATGTTTTGAATTTGTGACTAAACCGGTGTTGAAAACACAGCAGTGTTTTGCCTATTGCTGAGTAGTGCTTACATAGCATCGAGGTTTTATCTTGTTCCCACTCTGTCCCCTTTGTAAGCAGGATGGAGGTGTGTGAAAAACTGTGGGGAAACACAGCTGGGACAGCTGACCCAAACTTATCAGAGGAATACTCCATACCATAGGTTATTATGCCATAACAGCTGAGAGAAAGAAGGAAGGGCAAGGGACTTCAAATTGGAAGTAATGAACAAATTCCTTATTTTTGCTTTCCTTCTGTGTGAACTTTGTTTTACCTATTAAACCGGTTTTTATCTTGATCCACAAATTTTCTTGGTTTTGCTCTTCCAGTTCTTTTTTCACTGAGCAGAAAGTGAGCCAACAACTGACTTGCTGAGCTGCTGACCAGGCTCAATCCATCGCACTGACAGTAAATATGAGAAGAGATACTGATAATCACAAGAATTTCTGTCTAGGTTTTTACCTCATAGGAAATTTAGACTCTTAGCAACTTTTAATGGCATTTTATTATTTGCTCTTGTCCATTATTCTTCTCTTCCCACTTCTAGTGATATTATTTAGCACTTTAGGAGCAAAACAAGTCACATAATCTGCTTCATCTGATGAGTTAGGTACTTTCATAGTAGCTAGTGAAAATGGACAAACAACATGCATCTGAGTGAACCCATAAAATCACTAATAAATATGCATCTGACATTGTCGTGAAACTTCCCCCAAAACAATTACCCCATTGACTTCTCAGCATGGCCATTACAGAGCCTAGGAGTTCATCTCCCTCTTGGAGACAGACTCTCCAAGATCATTCACCAGAGCTCCCAATGCCAAAACATCACTGAGGATATGCCTCTGCCTTGGGAGGGAGGCGTATGGCCATTCAGTGAGTTATCAGCATATGGCCCTGCATTTCAACTTCCAAATTACACTTTCATACCACTAGCCTCATGTGCTTTCCTTTATATTCATCCATGCTGAGTTTCAGCTGACATTGTATTGCCTTTCAATTTGCCTCCTGCAATTTTACAAACAACCCTTACACTTCATGTCCTGAATAACCTGGTATCATTAGCAGATTTTTGTACCTCACTGTTTGCTCTCTTCATGGATATTTGGGATTACACTAACTAGCACAGTTCCTTGCAGAACCCCACCGCTGACCAACCTCTATTTTGAGGGCTGAATATTTCATCTAATTTCCTGGGGTATACCATAGAAATAATTTTTGGACATCCTATTACTTTTTTCTTACTCCTTTCATGTATTTATTTTCTTTTCACAGTTTTTCCTGAAGAATTTTGTCAATGCCTTTTTCTGAAAGTACTTTAACTTAATGACTACCTGGATTATAGGCACTTAATATGGAATGTCCTACAGTTAGTATTTGCATTTTAAAAAGATAAAGCAAACCAGGATTTAGGAGCAGCAAGAAGTCACTTTAAAATATCAATAATTAAGAACACAGAGTAGGCAGCCTCCTGCTATACAAACCTGTTCCTTAAGTACTAAGATTCACTTTTTTACTTAATGTCTAAAATGACAGATTCATTATAGGTATTGGTTTCATGACATTTTGCAATCTTTCACTCCTCCCATCACTTTTCTACATTGTAAGGACCATAAACTACCTGTCCCTTTCCTTCCCATAGGAGAATGACACTTCATTAGCTCTCAGAAACTGATTTTTTTGACAAATAGGGGCCCCACCACTCTCATATCTTCCATTGCTCAGATACCAGCAGCATTAGCTTTCAGAAATAGTATAACTGATACATATCTAATTAAATTCCCATTGGTTCTTCCAAATTTGTTTTTAGTTTTTAGTATTTTTCCTGCTGTTCACTGACCTGAAGAAGGATTTGTTTGCCTGAAACCTTGTCTGATTTTTTTTTTAGCTTTGGCAGTGGACATAACAAAGAAAGTGTTACTGTCACTTGTAAACTTTGTCTTGCCTGTATACTTATATTGTCATTGCTGCTCCAAAACTACCATTATAAGGAGGTTATTGGTTTAAATTCACTCAGTCAGAAGAAAAGAAGGCCACCTTGTTTCTCCTCCTTTAACTCAGAGATTACACAGAGAATCACACATACGAAATTTTCTTCTTAACCTCATTAATTCTGGAAAACACAGTGTGAAGAAATTTGTTGTTTTATCTCTAATTTCCTTTATTCTATACAGATTTTTAGTCATGCAGTTAGGTTTATGCTGGTGTTTTTGCATAATAAAAGAATAATGCATTAATAAATATTAAAAAAGTTATCTCATGTCTTGTATGCATCTTCAATTAAAAGCTTATTTTCTAACATATTTAACAGCAAACATCAACATTTTACCATATATTCTCTTTGATATGCCAGCATAATAAAAATTTAATAAGATTGAAAATTGGATAAAAACTGATGCTTTTTACAAACCTGAAATTCTCTGTGAAACCAGTATGATGTTTGGATAGCCAAGAACTATAAGAATGACTAGAACTCAGTGTTACCAAAGGCATATTCTAGGTTACCTTAGTGTTTGGTGATACTAATATAGCAGTGTCACTGATTTGCCTTGAGTTATGACCATGACTTTTAATATATTAAGGTTCCACTTCATTTTTATTTTTTTTTAATAAAAAAGCAAAGTCACTCTATCTATACCTTAAATTGCACTTCTCATATCTCCCACATATCTACAAGTGAATAGAATTGTCTTTTACTCCTGTACACAACATTATGGTAAGAGGTGGACTCTGAATTAAACATGAAACATTCTTGTGAGATTTTAAAATGCTTGATTTTCACATTTATTTTACATTTATTTGGGTTTCACATATATTTTGCAGCAAGCTATTTTCTTTAGGAATACCTGTTTGCTCCACAGAAGTTAATAAACAGGACTTAGATCCTCATTTATATTTCAAAACATTCTTAAAAGAGCTATAAATAATTTATTTTTTGCCAGAAAAAAATTAGCAGCTACTATGTAATACTTTATCTAGTTTCCCATTAATAAAGTGTTCATCAGATATCAACAGGAGAAATCCAACTCCAGAAGCTGCAGCAAAAGTATTGAATGTAATTACTACAGATAGCATACTGCATGTCAGCTTCTAGACAGCATACTCAGCTAACTCTTGGGGTAAAAGAGGCATAACATAAAAAAAAAGAGAGATCAACTCATATCTTTGGTGCTTAACTCTTGATATATGCAAGTGTTTTTTCATAGGAAGAAGTGGGTGTGAACAACGTATGCTTTTAAACACATTTGTTATATTTTTAATTCTGGGACAAAGTGCAATATGGATCAAGCAGTGCTTTGTTTCCAGATTGTTCAAGACTCACAGCTGAAGCAGATTTTCAAAAAGCTCACCGAAGCTTTCAGACAATTCAATACCATCATTTTTTCTAGTACTACCCACTAAGACCATTACAGCAGATTTTTCTAAATCACTTAGCACCTGATGTGCTAGTCTATTCTGAAATCTGACCAAGTGTTTGGATATGGAAATAAAACCTCAACCACTCAAAAAATCTGCCCCTCCATGTATGCAAGTTGCTTCTCTTGGGGTTCAGAACTAAAATAGACTCGACTCTGACTTTTACTATAGTCAAACAGAATCTAAGTTTGTTCTGAATTAAGAGAATTCAGTTCCAGCACTTGAGTTAACAACAGATTTTCATTCTATTCACAGAGACAAGACTAATCTTTTTCAGTTTCCCTGCCCTCTGAGCCATCAAGAGACACTAATTTTAGCTGACATTGGATTCATATTCATTTCTGACATTCTAGGAGAGTGTTAAGACATTAGTGACAATGAAGAATTGCTTGTCTGCCTAGCATGCTGTGTATTGCAGCATTCACGACATGCAAGAAACTTTGAGGAGTGACAATGATGGCTTGATGTGCACAAGACTTCAAAATTATTGATGTCACACCCAGAATACTGGATTTTAATTGTCACACATCTTCTTATCCAGTTTGTCATATCCTTGCACAGAATTAACAACAGCATATTTGTCATATTACCTCATGACTCTATTGATACTTCCAAAATCATTTCCTAAACACAAAACCATTCAAGCAATGTTGCTAATTTTTAAATGCCTGCCTATATTGTTAATGCTTGTACTAAATTTACAGCAACAGATTTTCCATGTTTTCTTTCATACTTGAACACGACACATAAAGTTCTTAAACAACACACATAAAACCATTAAATCATAACTATTCCCTCATTTAAAAAATACAATACAAAAATGTATGATCAGAAAGTCATACATAGAATTTAATATTTTCAATCTGCTTTGTTATTACTATGTGTTTTCCTTATATTTTGACTTGTTTGAAGGTTTGTGTAAGGTGAGAAGCCTTGAAATACTGATACAGTTATAATTACAAACTTTTAATAATCTAACAGGATGTAAGATAAAAGCCACTTGAAGCTCTTTATAGCCTGAGGGACTATGGTTATTCCTTTCTGAACTCACTTCTTGACGTATTAAAAATACATTATTGGGAGTGCTCTGATAACTGCTCATATGTCTATTTATTCAACTCTGCAATTGTTTATGTTAGAATTATGGACTTGGTTTTCTATTCAGGCAGTTAGTTTCCTTCCTTGCTGAGTCTTGAAGCTATTTTAGTTCAAATTATATTAGAGCATCATATACAAAAGAATTCTTTGTTCACAGCCCATCCAACAAAATAGAGAGGGCTTCAGAGGCATCTATAGCTCCAGGGCCCAGTAAATTAGGTCTTGACTAGAAACATAAAAAGAATAAAAATTGCCATATGTAAGAGGGTGGATTGGATGTGCTGTCTTCTGCTAATAGAAAGGAAACTGCATTCTCTTACAAACTGAAAGTGTGTTTATTTTATAAACTTTTTCAAAGAGTCACATATTCTTATATAACAAGATCTACTCTAAGATAAAGGAAGCAGTCTGGTTGATATTCTTTCTGTGGCCCAGATTGCCTTTTCCTATGATGAAAAAGAAAGAAGGAATTCAGACAAGAAATGTCTATGGAATTTACCTTATCTTGTCAACTCTCCATTTTAATACCACCCACAAAAGCCGTGGAGGTGCGTGGCTCCAGAACATCTATATTTTGCCACACCCTTATTGGTGTACAATGGTACAATCTGAAAGTGGGATGTATTCGCAGAAGCTGTTTCAAAATAGAATGGTTTTCTTCACTTCTTTCTCTGCTACTGGCCTTTTTCAAAAGCTTGAAAATTAATTCATAGTGCATTCTTCTACTGAAGGAACCACTGAAATATGTCTTGGGGACGCTAAGGCAAGAAAACTCTGATATCATCAAAGTATTACTTTTTTACCCCTCTTCTTTTAATGATCATATTGGGAAACTGGTATCTTTTTAAATCTTATTCACAGGGAAGAGCCCATTTTGTTTGTTTCTTGTCTTATTAGCTGCATAACTTTCCTTCATATTTATATTTAACTAGCTGATACATAGAAATAGGTGGACTGCAATAAATTTAGCTATACGCACAATTTGGATAGTTTGTTTTACACTGAACATTATTATTATTTTAATACAAGCTGTATAAGGAGGATTATTGTTAATTAAATTGATTAACTCAATATTGTAGTGAGATGAATGTGAGTTTAGTCATGTCTATGTAGGGCGGTTTTCAAACTCTTCTGTGCCATCTTAGAGAAATCTCATTCTGTGTTGCATTTTCCATTTGTTCAGTGCTAACTCACATGCAGATTGTGCACATGCTATTCTTTAGTCCTAGTTAATAATGTTTCAATTTCTACTTTCTTCCATTCACACTTCCTAGGGGTGAGGATACAATTCTAGTTTTATTTCAGAGCTCATTACAAGGACATTTTATTTTGATCACTCTGAAGTTCTTTAAAAGATCAGAGCCTTGCATCTCATATATTTGGAAAAAACAAAAACAAAAACAAAAACAAAAACAAAAACAAAATTAAACAAAACAACAACAGAAAAGCAGAAGAAATTATGTCTTACAGGAAGCATTGAAAACCTAGCAGCATATTTAAAATATGTAAGGTGATATTTCTGATTCATCTGTATTATAACCATGCATTTCAAAACCAGCATAAGTTACTTATTTAAAATTTGATATAGCTGTTGAATTCATTAATGTAGTAAGCTAAAAGCTCCTTTAATGCTTCATGTGGTGTTACTTTGGACCAGGGAATTGTTTCTAATTTAAGAACCTTTGTCAGAAACTATCAATCAGAATTACAGATAGCTTTTCATTACAGCAATGAAATATTGGTTTTTTTCCTGTAATGACATGGGCCAATGTCTTTTCCTTAAAAAGTTTAACGTATTTTTTTTTCTCCAGTGTTCGCATAAAGAAGGATATTCACAACCCAGTGTTTTAAACAACCAGTAGTGACAAGAGAATAGAAACAATGACAAAACAGGGAAAGAATAGGTTAAGAAGCAGTTAGATAAATCAGTCACATTTCAGGGCTTATTGTAAGGTATTTAAGAATCAACCAAAGAAATGTTTTTATTGTTTAATTTTGGGAGTTACAGGGTGATGGGCGTGATCTTGGAGGTATGGGGGCTGTAACACACCACCTATATTTCAAACAGGGGCAATGAAAATGGAAATATGAAACTATTCAGTCTGATTCAAACTTTGAAAGTTATTAGCACTAATTAAATAATTGGGGCACACTAATTAAATAATTGGGGCACACATATGTAAAAGATAAGAGTGTAACAAATGTCAGGCATGCATTTGCTTAGACTCACTGTCCTTCTTTGCCAGAATAGCCGGCTTACTGAAGGAAAGGAATGGCAAATACTTCATGTCAGTAATATTTTGGTGGCACCATATGGCATGTAATTCCTGCAAGCAAACTAGAAAAATATATTTTAGATTCTGTTATGAAGCATAGGAACTATTAGTAACAAAAATTGCAAAGTCATTATCAAACATTCATCATCAATGTCTGGACCATATGTATGCTGGCAGGTTCAAAGTACCACAGCCAATCTCATTTTCTGGAGTCCATCCAGGTATGCTCTCTCTCACCCAGGGGCCTGAGAGCTGCATATAATCTCTGACCCTCTTCCCTGGTTCCTGCCTGACCTCCTCAGTGTGAATGCTGTGCTGTGTCACCCGCCTTTTTAGTGTTCTGCATTAACCTTAGACCTGTCTTGTCACTACAGACATGTCTGCTGGTCATTGCACTGTAGCTGAAACCAGTTGCCATCATCAGATCTGCTCTGCTCACCAAGCTCAGGTCCTATGGGACAGTACTATTTTCTCATAAGGCACTCTGCTGCCCAGCTGGCACACCTTAGTCTTTCCTTGCAGAGCATCATTACCCCAATTGCTCCTTGATGGTTGGTGCAGGGATTGTCTCAAATGGAATCTGCCCTCAATCCATTTCCACTCTACACAGCACTGAAAATGTGCCAAAGCTAAATGTGGCAGGAGTTATGACTACTCAGAAGATCCAAATTGCACAGCAGAGTGAAATTTGAAAAGAATAATTAGGTCCAGGTCTGATCTAGGTATGGTCACAAAAGGCAGTTTCCTCATTAGATCCAAAGAATGGTGTTCCTCTCCTTCCAAAAAAAAAGAATTAGCTTAATCTCCATTACATTTGGCTTGACACAACATTTCTTGCAAACTTACAAACATCAGAGGAAAAGAAAAAACTGGTCACTGCAGATCAACAGGTTGAAGGGCTTTAGAACACTACTTGTGCCTTTTAATCAAGTCCTTTCCAACAAAAAAAAAAAAAAAAAAAAAAAAAAAAAAAAAAAAAAAAAAAAAAAAAAAAAAAAAAAAAAAAGAGATTAGTATAGATTTAGCATACTGCTTAATAAAGTTAGTGCATTTTAGGAAGCAAAATAATTTAGCTTTTTACCTTTCTAGCCCTGGACAACCTGTAACTCCTCTTCTGAGATGAGCCAAAAAAATATATAAAGGCCTCTTAAAAGAACTTCTTTTGTGCAGAAGTTTTGTGTGTGCATGTGAACAATGGCTTCTCTTCCCAGGCCTGAGAAAGACGTTTCAAAGTGTAGACTACCAAGAAACAGAAAATGTCTTTCAGGTTTTTAGCCAAGATATAGCATGAAAGCATCATAGATCTTTTTTTGGTGATGGACCATTTTCTGCTTCTGATAGTCAGGCACTTTACAGTGGTGTATGGTGGGAGAACACAAGGTCACAAACCCAGAAACTAGACAGGGTCCTGCTTAATATAAGAAAAAAATTCAAGGACTGGAAATGGTTGCCCAGAGAGTCTATGCAACCTCCACTGTTGAATACTTTCAAGAACCAGCTAGAAAAGCTGTGAATATTCTGGTCTGATATATCAACTGACCCTGTTTTAAGCAGGGGTTTAGACTTGAAACTTTCTGAGTTCCTTTCCAGCCTGAGTTACCCTATAATAATCCAAGCAGCAGCTTTTCATATCGTTAGCTAGTAGTGTTTTCCTCACGTCTCTCTCTGGTCTGTTTTTCAGTGTCTTTCTAATAACCAAGTGTGGATTACCACCTTACATTTTTAGTGAGCTTAAAGTTTCCAGTTTTTCACAGATTGTGAGGGGAAACACACATACTATTTTGGACTTACTAAGTGAAACACCACTCATCTCACTTTGTAGTCTAAATTGCATATTTTTTGTGTCCAAGATAGTGCCTGTTGATGCCTGAATTGTATGTGTTGGTCTGCTGCCTTGTAGCTCTCAAGGCATTGTGTAGCTGAGTTACAGTACACCAGAGAGAGAATACCTTTTGTTAAAAAAGCAGAAAAGTCAATATGGTCTTTTCTGTTTGGCCTTTCTCACTCCTACTCATGGTTACTTTACTACCCTCTCGTTCTTTCTTTCTGTGAAGAAATAACTTTATATATCAGAAGAGAAAATAGACCGTCTTTTTATTTGGCTTCTTACTTTCCCAAATCCTCTTTTGACCTAAACAGAACATTGGGAAAGAAAAGCTAAAAATACTATAGATACATATAGTATACTATAGATACATATATATATATATATATATGTAAAATATATATTCATATATTATATATTTCATATAGATATAGATATAGATATAGATATAGATATAGATATAGATATAGATATAGATATAGATATAGATGTAGATATAGATGTAGATATAGCTATAGATTTGTGTATGTGTGTGTGTAGGTATATATGT
>JAWWLT010000080.1:77519909-77605511 GCA_035040995.1 Premnoplex brunnescens
GAGATAGAGATAGAGATAGAGATAGAGATAGAGATAGAGATAGAGATAGAGATAGAGATAGAGATAGAGATAGAGATGAAATGTTTCCTTTCTGGGCAGAGGGAGAAATAGGTTTGACAGGAGAGGAAAATAATTAATGTTTCCTTTTTTAGAGTAAGACAGATCTTGCCAATATGATGCCATAGAGAATTAACAGAGTTAAATAATACCTTAAAATTAATTGACATTAATGCCTTAAAAATTAATAGATGCTCTATAGACTGTTATAGACTATATAGACTGTTATGATGGGATTTCACAGTTGCAGAGGTCTGTGGAGACATCCTTAAGGCATCAAGAACAGAGAGCGTACAGTAATACAAACTATATACAATGACTGTAGTGAGTTCATTTCTTATTTGTTTCTCTAACACCAGATGAAGGACAGTTCTGTGACCTCTTGATTCTCCAGCTCTGCCTCTCCAAAATGTCAATGATTTGAATGAAAAGAATTTATAAAGAACAAGCTGCAGCATTTTCACATTTTCTCTATTTGTGGCAGAAGTTTGATCAAACCTGCCAAAAAATGAATCTTGTCATGGTGATGTCTGGGCTGTTTATGTCCTAAACATAACCATTCAAAGCTGGCCAATTCTATTACTGAAATGAAACTGCCTCATCTGAACAGTGAGAACAGATGCTTTAGCAAGGTATAATTGTCCAGTTTTTCTTTTTACTGTGATGCCTTATGCTTACATTTTGTTAGTAAACTATTAATTGCAAGTGGATGTTACCAAAGTGGAAGAAAAAAAAAAGATAGAGAAATGAAATTTCAAATCCATCCCTGCTTACTCTTCATAATTCAAAAAGACAGCTTCATTTTTTAAAAAAATACAATTATTCACTCACTGAATCTTTTCTTGAATTGATTAAGGTATTGGCAATTTTTATTTTTTTTTTCTGTTACCAAATAATGTTTTCTTCCTTTTCCTGCATAAATCTTATTTCTCAAAAGAGCTAAGTAATATCTCTTTATCTAGATCATCTGTATCTGTACAGACATTTTGTACATATGGCTGTAGATGTTCCTAAAAGACACAATGCTCTTGAAAACCATATCTCAAAAGATGGAATGAAACTGAATAGTTCTCTGGAATCTAAATGTTTGTGCTGCATGTGCTGGGAGTCATAAGCTAACCTTTGATACAGCCACAATGTGCAGGAAACATTCATCATCCAGTTTCTGGCCCTTGGGGGTAGTTATCAGTCTGTACTACCAGTTTCCAGTACAACTATATAGAAACAACCTTTTACCTGCATTCTGGTGTCACTGTTCTCAGAGCATCGTGCTTAAAGTGTGACTCTTTACCTACAAGAAACGTTGTCATATCTGCAAGACAACTACCATGATATACAGAGCACAGATTCTTCTGAATATAAGGTTTGGTGATGTTTCCATGCTTTCATTATTAAATATTTGGAAGAAATCTATCAAACAAGGTGGGTACGTTTGGTGTATTTCTAAAGCTACATCAGATGCAATAAGCTTGACCTTCAGAATCAAGACTACAACTTTAGCTTATTTAGATTTTTTTCTTTACAAATTTAACCATTGTGACCTCATGGATTTGCAGATGTTTCAACCCCCTTGACCTTTTGGGCACAGAGTAAAGCTGTGCAATGGAGTGCTTCTTACTTTGCTTCTGAAGATATTTTGCAAAAAAACTTATGATTGGAGACTTGGATATATTCTAAGAACTCACTGAACCAAGCATCTAACTTTCATCTTCCCAAAGACAGCTGATAGGTCTACATTTCAGATTAAAGTGCTGTCAGCCACATAATGTTGCGAGTAATTCTGCACAGTATTTTCATATTTTCTGTTACAGAATTTTAAAGACAGATAAAAGATAAATCTGTCATTCTTAAATGAGTTATTTAAAAACATTAAAAGTTAAATAACAAAAGAAACATTGGAGGTTTATTATAAAACGGAATAAGCCCTAAGCCCAAACTCAAGAAACAGATACTCCGCAGTTGGTCCCAGGACCAAGTAAATATTTGTTAGATAAACATAAAAAATGGTGAAAGGAGTTGCAGATTACTTTTATGAGAAAACTGGGAGCTGAATAATTTTCCACACAAAATATATTTAATTGAAAACTCTTCAGAGTAATTAAAATGTATAACTAAAGTGACATGCGACAAGATAGTATTTGAAATGCCCAGACAAGCATCTACTTGAATGAACATTAAACAATATGCAGAATTATGCATTAATGCAACATGATCCTGTTCCTTATGGTTAAGATTTTTTTATCCATGTATTGCAGAAATATTAAGAAACTGCATTATTTTTAAGCATTGAAAAGTTTCTGGTCCTAACAATCCCTTTAGAAGAATCATATTTCTCTTGATATGTGAAATTATTTGCTATCTATAAATATTTGGAAAGGTTTTTCATTATTTGAACAAACATCATGGAAACCAACAAGTTATATTTAATTATTTATAGCAATTTAATTATTAATAATTAATTGTTGCTTTTTTGCATTTAAATTATACAACCTTCAGCAAAGCAAATGATTTATATAACTGAACTGATATGCACATTGAAGTCAAATTAAAAAAAGAAAATATTTCTTAGAAAGCTCTATCTTTTTCTTGTGTTCTTCTTGTGATATTGATTCACTGTCCCCCACTACATGCTTGACATACTGATACAAATCTAACTGTTCTATAAGTAAAATTGCAACATAATTGTTACTTGCATTAAAAATTGTCGCGAAGAAGTCAGAAACATTTAGAAAAAAAAGAAAAGGATAATATTTTTATATTTTAGGTGCTGTCATATTGTATATGAACTTTGAAAGTAGTGCAAATAAATAAGTGCTGAATTTCTTTTGGAAACAGAAATATATTGTCAAATAATGCTTGCAAAGCTTAAAGTTTCTCTACAAAATATATGATATCTAAAATAGTGTTTACCTTTGCAAATATACCTTTACTGAAGCCTTATCAGTCTAATGTCATTCAGCAGAAAGCCAAACATCATAATTTTTAAGAAAAAGCAAAACCTAAAAGAAACAATAAAAAAGATCATGTAGTAAATTTAAAAGAAAAGAAATTGTAAGCTAAAAATCCTCAATTTTATGTCTGCATTTTAGAGTACATACTAAAATTTTCTATGTTATTATTGTACCTTTGTGTAGTCACCTACATGGATATGAAACTGAAGGAAAAACTCATCATTCTGATGAGGTTGTATTTTTTGCTGCTGTGTTGACCAAGCTATTTTTATCTTCCTCTGTATCATCATGTGTCATCTGTTTCCCAGGCTCATCAGGGCATATTCACCTAACAAAAGTTATCTGCCATCCTGACGACATGGGGATTGCTGATACACTTGATTGTTCCTGCCCTCCTTCTTTTTTCTCTGATCTTTTACACTAAAGATCGTAATTTCTAAGGAATTGAAGTGCTTTGTGATTCAGGGTATGTCAGTATGGTCGCCTCCAAATGAGATATTTATTAAATGGATGGCTGTAATCACAGCTGGGTATATTTGATGGGTCAGGAGGTCTTCTTGAGTGTTACAGTCCTAAAACTAAATATGATTACATAAGATGGGGAATAGTAAAGATATTTAATTACTAAATCACATAGGCCATTATTTGTGAAGGCAGTGATGCATCATGAATAAGGCAACGGAGCACATTGCTTTTATCCTCTCCTTTCAGTAAGCAAGGGCATCTGCAGCATTCCTCTGTCTGCTCTTTATCCCATCAGTACAAATGGGATTCTTACTCTTCAACAAGAGTCTAAAACCAAGTGTTGTATCTGTTGTTAAAAAAGGTGTTTACATCCTTCTTAAGCAATTTTTCTGAAACTCATTCTGATATTCTGTGCGTATTAAAGACATATTCTATTCTGCTGATTTTTTTCTGTCGTTCAGGCTGTCCCCACTTTCCTGGGACTGCAGGCTGATGGCTGCCTAGGTCTTGGCCTAGCTAGTTGAATGGGCATGGTAAACTACTGGAAAAGAGAAACTCTTGGATGTGATAAGATGGATGAATGGGGATCTAAGAACAGTTATGGAAGCGCCATGAGGAGATGACTGAATTTCATTGATGACTTAGGAGAAGACATGCAAGAAACAGGCAAACTTCACAGGAGGTGTGAAGTTTGAAGGACCTTTGAGGAAGGAAATCTTGCAAGGCCAAGGATACTGAGGAACTTGTATCAGCAACAGCACATATTGATGAGAACACCTGATTAACAGCAGCAGAAATGCCAAATCAGGGCACAGATATTTCAGAACATGGGATGAAAAGTAACGTGTTGTTATTTGATATGGGACAGTGGTAAAAAGAAGAACCAACACACTTCCAGACTGACTATGGGAAACATTAAAAGCCTGGAACAAGATACGACCCTGAAGCTGTTTCAGATGGATTCACTGTTGTAGGTAAAATTGCATTAACACTGAATCAGCCCCTATAGAGGCAAAAACAGGAGAATGGGGAAATTACATAAAATTACACATAAAAACCAGTCTTCTAATTCTGCTGTAGTAATTTGCAATCCAAGAACAATGAAAGCTTTTCAGATTTCACAGAGTAGCTTTGACAAATTTCAGCATTTTCACTGAGTTTCAGGCTGTTTGATGTACCATGACACACTGGAGAAGTACCACAGTTAAGCCAACTCTGCTTTTATATTCTTTCCCAGGCATCCTCCACAAACCTCTGCCCACTAAAGGCTTCTGAGTCAGGTTGCCTTTTGGTCTGGTTCAGACCAGCTAGTAGTAGATGCAAGGGAAGCCCTGTCAGGCCATGTGCATTGATGCCATGCTTTCAGGAAGGCTCCTTGGAAGCATTGGTGAGTTTTACAATCTACACATTGAACGGATCCAAGATGAACTCTAATATTTCATATTCTATGCAGTCTCCTCCTCTTCTGTTTAATAGAAGTACTAAGAGAAAATGTTACGATATATTTCTCCTTTGATAGTCTGCTAAAGATTCTTCCAAAGGTCAAGCTGGTCTGAATGACTAGAGGATATATATGATAGCAAAAAAACAAAAGAGGCATTTTAGAGAGAAAAAAAACATTAAAATATCTTAACCAGAAACTTGAAGATAAAGTTAAAACAAACAAGAACTAGTCTTATGAAATTATGTTGAAAATACAAGCTTAAACTCTAAAATTTATAAAAGTGTCAGTACTTTACAGTCTAGGCAAACCCTTATAAAAGATTTCATCTTACCTGTCCACTAATGAAAAAAAACATCAGGGTAAATTAGGTTTTTGTGTATGTTTTTCCAGTATAATGGCCAAATACAGCTTGGCTTCTTTTAATCTACTTTGAAACCACTGTAAATACCACAGTTAGACATAAGCAGGAATAATGTAACGGGTGTCTAGCCTGAGGTCAGTGAAGCATGGCTGTCCTTCTCCAGGGCCAGATGTCAAAACAACAGAACATTTTGTGAACAGGTGAAAGTAAAATGCAATAATCTGTTCTCAGCATTGCAACAGCAGGAACAGGGACATTACATGATTTCTTAAGTGAGAAATACTTAAGCTTTCAGTGCTGACATTAAATACCTTTCTGCAGAGTCCTTTATGATGAATACATGCAGTTTTAGGCAGCGTCATTCAGTCTCACAGTGATCTGGGTAACACACTGTCAATTAATTAAGCTCAGATATACAGTGTCATTCTCTGAGCAATTATTTAATTTCTGTCCAAGCAAACTGACTATAGCTAACACTGCATGGTTGTTCCGTGATTAGCCATGCTTCAAAGAAAGACTGTTCAAATATACCTTGTATGGTTTTTCCCTCTCCCATCCCCCATCTACAAAGGGATTTATCTTCGTAGAACACATCCATCAGCATGTGCATGAATACACAATCTAAACTATGCACATAATATACAGACAATTCTGTCAAATATTGATTTCTGCCTTTGCTGCACGTACTGGAGAAGGCTATTACAGAGATTCAGCTACAAAACGTTTATTTGCACCTTTTTTCTTACATTTACTTTTTCACCCCTACACATTTACTGAAGATTCATCATGAGAAGCTTAGAAAACAGTTGAAGCATCCATGCATCTGGTATATTTCAACAGGAGTTCACTGGAAGAGCATCAAAAAAGCAGAACTTACTGAAACCAGTTGTGCTACACCCACCATATGCAAAAACCAAAACATTTACAAATGCTTTTCTAACTACATGACCAAGGAACGTGCATATGTATTTTCAGTGTTGTTGCCTGAACCAGAATGCAATCATTCATACTAGTCATCAACCTGCTTTAACACTTCCTCATGTTTCTAGGCTCTTATAACAAGAACCTTTTTTATAATGAAACAAAATGTGAAACATATATGAAAAAAAAATGTGAATTCTGTATCTCTCCTTTATAAATACTTTGTTCACTGGGAATATAGTTGCAAAATACCCGAATAACAGACCTTATAGCCAGATAAAAACTCCAACTGTGCTTATCGTGTTTTGGCTGCTTGCTGAATTTGAGAAATAGATTGCCTTTTTAATTTTTTTTCTTCACATATTTATGTCATTTTTCCAAAGGAAAAAATTATGAGAGACTCTTCCAGGACTGATATGCCAATTCTGCTTTTTCTGCTGGAAAGCTAAATATATATGTGTTCAATTCTGTTTTTTCAAGTGTTCTTTGGCTGTCTCAATGAACAAACTGTAAAATACAGTTTTGTCTTCCTCTTCTGTATCTGTTCCTGTATATGTTATCTCATTTCTCAGTATTTTAAACAGAATTTTTGTTGCAAGGAAAAGATATTCTATCAGCAGAATTAACAAGTATTATAACAAATATGTTCTCCCACATGGAAATGCATAATATAAACAGATATGGTATAAGTCTAGAGAATGTGTTAATTTTCCTTTCACTAAAGTCAACATAAGACAACATTAGATTGGTGTAATTTTTAATTGGGGTTTGTAGGAGAGGTGTAGAATGTCAAGACATTTTCTTTTATTGCTGGATTTTTTATTGTTTGGCACTTTTCTACAAGGACTTAGTTTCCAGAAGTTAACCTTTCCTAATCAGGAGGTTTTAGAATTGTCTAAATCGACTATGTGTCCTGTTGGAGTCAAGAAATTACCTGAGCTGAACCTCTTCTTCAGATTTTCTAGGTAAACTTGAATAAGGGAATTTAGAAGATCTAGACAGTATTTTTTCTGTATCAAATGGAACGATGAGTCAGAAAAAAGGTTACTTCAGAAAAAAAAGAAAGGAAAAAACTTGATGCCTCAACTTTTTCACGTAGATGCTGCTGCCAATTAGCATTCCCTTTCTTTTCCACTATTGTCAACAGACTTTTTCAAATCAAATGTCATTAGGTTTTCAAAAGTATTAGACAACTAGAATAGAGATTTCTTTAAAACTTTCATAATTCATCTGTTCTAATCCCTTTCATTATTTTGTCATGCCTTTTGAAGTCTCCATTTATTGACATAAAGTTTTGTGATTAACTATGTCAGTCTTTAAGTTTCTGCATTTTCTTTTCTTCTCTTTGATCAATCACAGTCGTTCTGAGCTTATATGTCTATGAAGCCTAAAGTCCAGAATGGTGACACTAGCTAACAGCTTATAACTCACAAGTTCTGTGCTAAGAACCCTGAAACATCCTTTTTTTGTGCCATCTAAAATAATGCTCTCATGAAGCAATCCTGAAAAAAAAACCAACAAAACACTAAGAAAGAAAAGTACAGCCAAAGAAGCAACAGTTCTTTCAACAATTAAGTGCTAAATACTTTCAATGTAGCATTTCTTAGTATTTCAAATTAAGTTGAGAAAATTCAGATTTTTGTTGGTTATAAATATAACTAATCTAGAAAATACAGAGAAAGGTATAAGTTTATCATTAATTGCATATTTTTTCACAAGTTTTCAACTTGAACATCCACAGGCATTTTGAGTGTGGTTCCAGGTACTTTTCATAGATGTTTTCATATAAAACAAATAAAAGGTTTTAAAGAGCATAGTACAATATTGGCAGTAGAAAGATAATGTGTAAACATAGGATTTGTCGTTGATAAAAAGGTATAAATTCAGAGATATGAATAAAGAGTGCATGAGGAGAGAAGAGCAACATGGGAAGAATTTCATTTGACACAAAACGATAACAAATTCTCCATAAAAATATGGATGTCAGATCTTTTGACTGGTTTTATGCTTTTGATTGTATTTATGCTAAAAGAAACCATAAATATAGTTCCATTTTAACTAAAATGGGTTGTAAAGGGTAACTAACAGAAGGGACTGCTTCCTAATACTAGATAAAGACCCTGTGGTTTCGACAACTTCCTCTGATCTAAGCTGCTTGCACGGAAAACTGAGATGGCAAGAGCTAATGAAGATCTAATGTAAATTTTAATATTTATATAAGCTATGTTAATATAGATACTTAACATTTGGAATTATTATTCTCATATAGAATCCTACTGGGATCCTATGTTGTTCTGCCCTCAAATACAGTAATTACTCTGCTTTTTCCTTTGTGGTTATTTAATAGATGGGAAAATGAATATTTGTTTGCATGTTATTAGCCATGGATCTTAGCAAAGAAGTCCAATTTCAGGGAGCTAGATATCAGGCAGCATTATCATTTAAAGGCCAAAGGATGCAGCAGTGTAAAAAATGAGGCTATTTATCAATGAGATGAAGAATTTTGGAGGATGGATGTTGCTTAACTTCATATATCAGATCTAAGCTACTTTAGAGATAAATGAATCATTCTTTGAAGGGTCTTGTCTCTTCTCATGAGATGTAAAGGTAGTCTTAAGCTCCAGGGATACTTGGCACTGAAGTAAAGGTCAGAAAGATGTATCCAATTCTAAATTAATAAATGTAAGCCACTGATTCTATACTCTTTACTTGGCTTCATCTCATTTTGAGTTACCAAAACGAACAGTGTTTGTATATTCCACATTACAATGTTCTGATCATTATGGTTGCTATGGAAACTTAGCTCAAGTTTTATCAATATAAACTCAAATAATTCAATTGTGATCAAGCACAGTAGGAGAAAGAAGACCTCACACCACAACCTTGTACTTCAAAGCAAATTACAAGGTCATAAGTCTAGGCATGCAGGAACAGGAACTTCAGGGTAATTCAGCTGCTTCCATCATGGTGCAGCTGAACAGAAGTAAAGGCTACAGAGACAACAGCTATGAGTCTCAGTTGGGATGTGCTGTGAGTAAGGTACTGTGATAACTTCTTTTGCCTACCATGCTTCATTGCAGGATAAAAACAGGACTTCTGGAGCCTTGCAATGAAAGTAGAAGTGAATAACAAAGTAAAGTGCAAGGTTTTACACCTGGATCACGGCAATCTCAGACACATCTACAGAGAAGTGAGAAGTGATTGAAAACAGCCTTCAGAGAAAGACTTGAGGGTGATGGTTGATGAAAAACTCAACATGAGGCAGTAGTGTGTGTTCACAGGCCAGAAAGCCAACCACATCCTGAGCTGCATCAAAAGGAGTGTGGCCAGCAGGTTAAAGGAGGAGATTCTCCCCCTTTGCTCTTGTGAGACCCCATATGGTATACTGTGTACAATTGTGATGCCACCAACATAAGAAGGACATGGAACCGTCAGACCAAGTCCAGAGAAGGCCCATGAAGTTGATTAAGAGGACTGGAGCACTTTTCCTATGATGACAGGCTGTGAAAGCTGGGGCTCTTCAGCCTGGAGAAGATTGCATGGAGACTTCATGGCAACCTTCCAGCATGTGAAGGAGGCCTACAGGGAAGCCAGAGGAGGACTCTGCATCAGGAACTGTAGCGATAGGAGAAGGAGGAATGAATGCAAATTGAAAGAGGGCAAATCTAGGTTAGATATTAGGAAGAAATTCTTTACTGTGAGGGTGGTGAAATACTGGAACAGGTTGCCCAAGGAGGTTGTGGAACCCCCAACCCCAGCAGTATTCAAGACCAGGTTGGATAAGACCTTGAGCAGCATGATCTAGTGGGAGGTGTCCCCGTGCATTGCAAGGGACTTGGGACTAGATGATCTTTAAGGTCCTTTCCAACCCCTTAACATTCTCTGATTCTATGAAGGCCTGGACACAGCTGCAGAGTTACCCATTGTTCATTTCACAGCTACCAGCTGTCAGTTTTCAAGACAGCGCAAGAGGCAGTCAGTGCAGTAACTAATGATTTAGAACAAAAAATAATCAGAAAAGAGTCAGATCTCACACTACTTAAAGGGTTTGGGGCCTGCAGCACCAGAATACATTGAAAAGGTTTTTAGGTCAGCTAGGTAAAGACAAGAGATTATGCAGTATTTTCCGTGGGAAAACAGTGTTAACAAGCACAAAGGAATGCATACAGCAAGGGTTAAGATGAACTGCTTGTGGATACTGTGGGGTTCATGCCATTACTCAGGCTGTTCAGGGAAAAGAACTGGGTATCAGTTATGCAGCTCAGCTGCAGTACAATGTTTGGGTTTGCTTGTCTTAATTACAAAGGGCAACAGAACAGAAGGAGCAGGCTCAGTAAGAGTCAATATTCATCAGCAGAAGCAGTGGAAAAAACACAAAAGAAGTTTTTTTCTGAAATATGTCTGTTTATCTTAGTGAAGAATAAAAATGCATTATAGTATAAAAAAATGCCCAATGAATTCCAGAGAGAAGAAATGGCAGAAAGCTGTAAATCCCTTTGCCATTTCTTTTAGGAGACAAGTGCAGCTAATCTGGTACTACTGTGTGTCATTCACTGAAAGAACTCTTTGCCACAAAATATCACCAGGAGAAAGTTTTTACTTGAATGGCAAGGGAATTTGATGCTTACATGCTCTATGAGTACTTCTGTAGCTAAATTTTAGGCAGAGCTTTGAAGCACAAAAGTTTGTAAACCGACATTTCAGAACAAAATGTCAAAGGTGCTTGTACCATGTGCCAGTTTTGCTAGATTCTTCCTTCTGGATTATTTCACAATGTCAAATATCAAACACAGCAATACCAGATTATGGCTAGCAGTATAGTTCATTAATAACAGTCTCCAACCATTTCTCTTAACTCCTCTCTTTCTATGATGATCTCAGACCACAACAATCTCTATGATATCATAATTATATATTAAATTAATCTGCAACAAATGAGCAAGGAAGAAAATTCCAGGAGTTTTAGTTGTTGATCAGTTTTTACCATTAAGAAAAAAAATAAATTGCTAATTTTTTTTTAAATATGGAAAATTCTGATAAGAAGTTCATGCTAGCACTATTAAGCAATAGGAATTCTTTGTCAGAATCCAGAACAAAGGCAAAAGCAAGGAAGTTTTTTGAGGGTTTTCTTGAAAACAAAGAGTTTTTGTGGGTTGATGTCAGGAGGCTCTGTACGTTCTTCACCTCACTGAAATAATTTGGTCTGACCAGCAAGTGCTGTAACAGGCTTTACAGATGATTTGTATGAAGACACTAGCTGGCCAGTTGTCAGACAAACCTCTTGTACTCAGGTTGTGATCTTTCACTCAAGAGAGGACTAATTTAAACCTTCAAGTTCTACGCAATAGTTTATTTTCACGAAGCACATAGGAAATTAATAGCTTTGAGTCCTCAGTTATGCTTTCAGATTTGGTTGAAATTGGATACTGGATCTGAAAGTTGTTGGGTAGACTGAGAGACAGATAAATGAGCATGGACAACATGATTGCATAAAATTTTCTTTTTAGGAAACCAGAATAAAAATAAACTCCTTTTATTATAACACCCAGTAGAATTTCAGAGTTGCTAAGAAAGCTTCTGTAATTACAGCACTATACTTCTAAGGCTGTTTGAAGGTATATAATGGTTATAACTGCTATTCTTGTCTGACTATTTGTAAAATTGCTTCATGTCACTCATTCTTAATGGCTGTTTAACAATCATTACTGTTGAATATGTGCTACCAACTGACTAGATCTAGAAGAAACAAAAAGCAAGGCAAAACAAAAATCTCAGTGTTCATTTAGGGTTGTCTTTACCAGGGTCTGTAAACAACACCTATTAGCTGGGAGCATTATGACAAGCTTTATATTTCCATTCAAAATGGAACTCTTTAGGTTGGAAAAGACCTTTAAGATGAGAGTCCAACCTTTCCCCAGCTGTGTCCCCAAGGACTACCTACATCTGCACATCTTTTAAATACCTCCAGGGATGGCGACTCCACCACTTCCTTGAGCAGTCTTTTCCAATGTTGGACAACATTTTTGGTGAAGTAGTTTTTTTCCAATATCCAATCTAAGCCTTCTGTGGCACAACTTGAAGCTGTTTCCTCTTGTATTGTTAATTGGAAAAAGAAACTCACCCCCACATTTCAGCTAGTTGTAGAAAACAAAAAGGTCCCCTCTGAGCCTCCTCTTCTCCAGGCTAAACAACCCCACTTCCCTCCATCACTCCTCACAGGACTTGTTCTCTAGACCTTTCACCAGATCTGTTGCTCTTCAATTACTAGGCACCTGTAACTATTTTATAATGCTGTTTTTTAGAAATCAAGCAAATACTTGATTCTGAAGTACATTGGGAAAAGCTGAGGTCTTTTTGGTCATTTAATGTAATGGAAAAAGCTATTAAAGTGAACTATTCTCAAATGAATATTTATTCATATCATGAAGTGGTTTATTTCACCCACTTCAAATTTTAAAATTCATCTTTGCTGCACTCCAATTGTTATTTTCAGCAAAAAGATTGACACTCATCCAGAGGCAGAACATTTGCCTGTAAAAATAACCCCTTCAGATGAAATTATCAAAGTTATAATGTATGCAGCATTCAACAAAAGCAAGTTACCTTTCTGGAAATTTCCAAATGCTTAGTCTTATTAGATCATTTACTATGTGAAAAGAAAGGCCTGTGACAGCTCACCAGAATATGGATTTGCCTAGGATCTGTTTTTGCTTGGGAAAACAAACCCCTGCTGGAAGTCTCTCTCATAGCAAGCAGCAAGTTGGAATACTGAACAAAGTTTTTTACATCACTGGAAAGACTTATTATACCATAATGATCCTTTCTGGGCAAAATCTATAAAAGATGCAATATAACTCAGCTGACTTTATGTGTGAAGCCAGTCCTTAATATTACAATAATTATCATTACATTTGCTTTCCTAATTACAGAGGCACAACACGTATTCCTGCAACTAACTCGGTTCAGATAGAAATTTTGGATGAATTTGCTACTAAGTGCAAGTAAGAGACAAGATGCCAAACTTGAGGTAGAGATATTTTTCATTACAGGGCCAGGGGGAAGGGTTATGTGTCTTTTTTTATATATCTATTTCATCTCTTACTTGTATGCATCCATTTGCTCCAATGGCACCTCAGTGCTTTGTTTCTCTTCAAAGACCTTGGATGTGAGATTTTCTTTTTGATGAAGGGCTATTCAGAGCTTAGTGTTTTTATATCTTAAACCATTCCATGCTGAAAACATATACCCTTTCCATCACATCCCAGAAAGAAGACAATAAAACTGCCACAGCAGAATAGACTGTAAGGTAAGTAACTGTTTTCTAGTTCTTAAAGACAACTTGTAAAAAGAAAATGGGCAGTTTTTTATAATCATAGTTGAAAGACTTGATGTATTTATCTTGAAACCTGAAAGAATTTTTATGTTGTCAGTAAGCTCTGACCTATTGATCTGCTTTCCATCTGGTGCCACCATTTATACTCATGCAGAGCACAATCAATAGTATAGAAAAACCATATTTTTCCTGTATTACAGTGATATTCTAAATGACAGTATATTCAAGGTAAAAGGCTTCAATAATAATAATAAAAAAAATTAAAATAAGAAATATAGTTTGGAGTTTAATAGCTTGGCCATATTGATTTTTACCAAGGTTATTTGCCATATTTTACCATCAGGAGTAGTTGTCACCTTTGAAAAAGCCATTTATTTTCCAATTAATTATTTTAACTTGGATAAGCAAATAAGAATACCAAGGGATTAGTATGCTTTCCTGAACTACAAATCAATCTTTTCTACATCTGAGTTTCTAGTAAATTTGTGCACCATTTTCTCTATCTCTTTGAGCTCCTTTAAGCTAGACGTTTTGCATAAATGTGAAGGAATCCCAGTTCTTCCCCTAGTCTAAGCAGTGTAGTGTGCCACAAACAAGAGGTTTCCAGAGATTCTGTTAGGAGGAGGGAAAACAAGAGCACACTCTTGTCTTGTGCTCCAGCAGGAAGCATTTAGAGAAACACAGGCTTTAGCTGATGGTCTTAGGCAACAGCCACTGCTCAGTACTGCAGAGGAACATAAATAAAAGCCCAAAGTCTCAGTCAGTCTGGAAGAAGAGTTTTTCTTCACTTCAATGCAGCAAGTAATGTTCCACAGAGACTGTCTCATGGGGTAAAGCTCACCTGGAAACACTGATCAGGTAAAGGAGCCCTTGACTATATCTTCACAACCCTGACTGACTGTACCAACCCTTATACACTAGAAAATTTAAAAAGGACACATCAACTTCTTTATATTGCTGTTGCCAAATTCACACCTTTGTAACATATTTGGGGGCAGGAGAGCACAGGGTGATAAAAATCCTGCTAGAAAATGTTGACTGGCCTTCAATATAGGGAAACTCAAGGAAATTGGTTTGGGCTACATGATTAGAAGCTTATCAAATTTATTTTAGAAAGCACTAAATAGAGAACACAATAGCTTCTGGTGAGAGAGAAGGAACTCTAACATAGATGTCTGACACTGTGAAGACTGAGCCCAAGATGGAACCACTATGTTCAGGGGTCAGGCCACCAGCCACACACTGAAAAATTAGACTGGTGTCCCACTCCCCCAGATCTATGGTGCTGCTCAGAGCCGCACTGCAGGGCCTCAATTATGTGAGAAGTAGTTGAGTGTTGTGAAACAGAAATCTTAGAATAGGACTTATTACTCACCTTTTGTAGCTCATTAAATAAATTTATTTTTATGTGTCACTGAGTGGTGTGGTTCTGTTCTCATATACATCTGATTCATATTCTGTCCAGTGTAAGAGCAAGAATAGCACAGCTGACAATTTGGTCCACTGGCTTTGTTGAATGCCATGAGAACACTGATGCTGTCTTCTCCAGGATTCCCTGCATTCATAGATGGATAACATTTGATGCTTCAGAAGAGGGAAGGAAAAATAAAACATAATTCAAAGAAAAAAAAAAAATCCTTCTTTCCTCTTCAGTAGATTTCTATTTTTATAGACCCTCCCATCAAAATCTTTGATGTTGTTTCCCTACAAAAGTAGCTGGCCTTGTGAACAAATAGTAAGACAAATTAATAAGCACTGCCTGCATGAAATGCCTGTGGAGATGACATGAACTGATTATTCTTCCAATTATAGCCACACGTGCTTTTAACCATCTGTTAAAGGAGTTTGGAACTCTCTGCTGTGGCTTCATGCAACTCCAGGGAGGCTGTGCCTGTAAGGGCAGTGTTCTGTCTTAGCCATTACTTTCTTTACTTTAAGAGCAAAGTCAGAGAAACTGCAAAGGAGTTCATTTTGACTCCCTCTGGGCCCTGATGCAATCAGCAACAAGTAGCAAAATCCACATACACACAAAACCCAAAAAAAACCCAAACAAAACCAAACCAAACCAAGCAAACAAAGAAAAGAAAAACCAACCAAAAACAAACACACAAAAAAACCAACCAAAAAAAAAACCAACCAAAAAAAAAAAACAACAAAGAAAGAAACAAGGCAACTAACTCAGGTACAAAATGGGCACCTTAAAAGTTAGTGAGAAAAGAATTGTAATAGTATAGCTGATATTCTTCTAACAGCCATCTTTTGGAATTGTAAATTCCCTGTGAATTTTACAGAAACTTCAGCTGCAAGTTTATTCATCTGAAATCAGCGAATGAAGAAAAACACAGCTGGAAGGGTATAAAAGAGAAGTGGTTACTCTGCAACAGCAATGAATTTAGTCTTCAAGGGAAAGACAGCAGATGTCAAGATGTTGTACTTGTGTACTGTACACCAAAGATAAGGGAGTTGTGGCAGCTGAAAGTTTTGCAGGGCCTAAATTAGTAAGCACAACTAGCTTTGATACAATGGAAACCCAAGGCTTAAGCCATTGGGTACATTTCCTGTAAAACAGTACAAAAACTAGACTTTCTCATTCCAAGAAAATTTCTTTCTGCTTTATTTTATTAGTCTTGGTTTAGACCTTTTGTTATTAAAGAGGAGGTGGAGTGACATGTATAACAGCAAAAAAAAAAAAAAAAAAAAAAAAACCACAACAAACAAAAAAACAAAAAACCCCAACAAATGAAAAAACAACGAAAAAAATCCCAGGGGGAAAAGAAGCAAACAAAAAACCAACAAAAACCCCCATAGATTTTACCTAAAGAAAAGGAAACCTGAGTTTTTAGGCCAACTTTATGTGAAAGATAGATGAAGGAAAGCTTTCTAGGGAATCTGTAGCACACAGAAACAAATCAAAGAATGAAAAGACAATTCTGAGGAAAGGAGGCCATAATAGATAAGAAAAATTACTTGTTTATATCCCTACTTAACTTGGAAAAGTTCAGGGAGATTTCTGAGCTAAACCTTGTTTTTTAGCTGTAGACACATCAAAGGATACACCCAACTATCAGCAGAATTTACTGAAGTTATAGATAAAATTAAGAGTAGAAAATCTGCAAGACTGATTGATATTTATCTTTAGGCTCTAGGGAGACTTGGAGATGAAACAAAAAAATCTCAAAACTCTCTCAGAAACAGTGTGGAGGCAAAGGACTGACACATATGACACCAATTATTTCAGAAAGCTGCAAGGGAATCCAAGGACTGACCAATAGCTCAATGCATCCAGCAGGTTAATTAGCTGAAACTGCCTGAAAAATAGAATTAATGTGCATCTGAATGAATCTGAACCATTATGGTTCATAAATATGAACAATTAGGGATGAGCAATATGGCTTTTCCAGAGGAATAATGGTTTTCACAAATGTACAGTTCTCTCCAGACTGGAGTTAGCAGGCTGACAAAGTGCACCTTGACTTTGAAAAGGTGTTGAACAAGGTCTTCTAACAGACTCTTAAAGAGATGAAGATGACTGTGGAAAAGGGACTAAAATGAATAAATAAATTACTTATCAAGAGATAGAAAACAAGTGGCAAAAGGAGTTAGATCTCACAGGGGACTAAGATAACCAAGAGTCCCTCAGAGATTTGCACTTCACTCCATAATTCTTAATTTAGTCAATAATGATCTTGAAAAGACTCTGAGCAGTGAGGTGGAAAAGTCTGTCAATGTTAATAAGTTATTTGGTACAATGTGTATGAGCAATGGCTGTGAAAAATGCAAAAGCACTTCCTGGTAGTGAGTGACTAGGTGACAAAAAGTGGACGAATGTCCAGAAGAAAACAGAAGCCCACTTTATTACCTTAAGTGTGCTCTAATTAATCTTCTGAAAAATGAAATTTACAGAAGGTCAATACAAAATTAAAGTCATCAAGTCACTTCAGAAACAATATGGAAGCCTTAGAAAACTCCCCAAAACACTGCTTCAGTTCAAAATTTGTATGTACAAATTGCATCATTAAGTCTACAGATATTCTTCCCTTGATTTTCAGGTTTTGTACAGAATGGAAGAGACTGAAACATCTGATTTATGTTCTATTGAATAAAATCTATCTATGAAAACTTCTGACATAATATTATAGTTTAATTTCTATTTTACAGACAGATAAACCATTTGATATGTGTTTCCAATGTAAAGATCCAGAAATAATGTGCCAAAGACCATTAGCTACTGTAACTTTAAATGATCTCTTAAAATAAACATAACTCTTTTATGAAGACAGACCAACAACTAGATTACCTAATATACATCCTAAAATATCGCAAAAGAATGAATGCATATGATAAAAAAATTAATACCACCCAAAACAGAAACCCTAAACTCCTAAAACTAAACCTGAGAAACTGTTCTACAAATTTCTTCCCCCACAGGACATTTCAAACAACATGAGTTCGTATAAATGGTTGTTTATACATATTTTTCCATATATATTTTTTTTTCCAGGACTGATAGAAGTAATAGATCCTTTCCTTATATGGCGAAATTATGAATTTCCTGGTTTATTATATCCTTTCAATTTCGTCTGCATGATATATGTGATTGGTTGAAGGGGATTTTGCTATCTTAAGCAGCAAAGTAGCTGCAGTAGAAAGTTTTTTTGACCTCTCAAGTTTCTTTTTCAAACTGTCCTGCCTTTCTCTTCAGTGATGCAGGTAAAATTCAAACAATTGTTAATTGACTCCTCATTCAATTTTAAGAAAAGTCAGCAATGTCACTGAATTCCGTTTTTGACAATCTCAGTATAGTTGATGGTGCAATTGATTGTTTCTCTTCAAGATTTTTGGGACCCTAACAGTGTCAGACTACCATGTCAGTACCCTAGACACATTATCAAGCTTTTCTCACTGAGGTTTATGGTATTGCTACTTCAAAAACTGGTTGGTTCCCTTGCATTTAATATGATGAAATGCTAGCACTTCAGCTTTTTGTTTATCTTATCAATTTGAATAATTTTGTTTGAAACCTTTATAAAATTTGTAATTATGAAAGATGTTACTTGAGAAGTTGATTTCAGGTGATAAAATAAATATATGCCATAAATAAACTGAAAATAATAATATTATCTCAGTTGTCTCTTCTTCTCCCTGCGTCCTTCTTTACTGAAAAATACATCAGTTATAGTTTTGCAAAACTTGAATCAAACTATCAATATATAATTTAGAGGCATTTCCTGGAATGTAGTGCAAAAATACCAGAGGCCATCAGGTTTTATTATTCCCAACATAACCTGCTTATTTTTAAAATGTCTTTCAGTTTGGTGAGTTTGTCAATTTCATGATCGATACTTTTTCAACTCAGACTATCTGTCAAATTCAGCAGAAACCATGAAAAAAAGCCTGAGCTAGGAAAAACACTGGAAATTTAAAAGGAGGCGTTTAAACTATAGAACAGCAATATTGTTCAGTGTAAGTCATTTAATTCCATTTTCTCCAAATAAGTTAGTAGATATTGGACAACTTTTTGATGTGTCTCAGATAGTAAAGAAAATTATTAAGCTCCTCAATGGTTCTAGAAATAAAGGTTGCATTAGTAGTTTGTTGATTTAAAATTTCCATGTCAAATATTAATTCTTCTAATATATATGTACTGTTAGCTTAATTGACTACTATTACTGCCAAAATCTTCTGAGTACACGTTTATTAAAGTTGTTCAGAGCTTCTAGAAGTATATCTTCTTGTAACTGTCTCATGATTATTTTAGGTATCGTAGGTAACAAACACATCTGAGTATAGCTGAACTAATTAGAGAGGTAAAGGGTGGTGTCATCTGTAGCTGCACTGATCATGCCCTGGTGGAATTTACAATCTCAAAGTATATGGGCCAAGGTAAAAATAGTCAGGATCATGAATTTTAGGAGAGCAAACTTTCAGTTGTTTAAGGAGTTGATGGATTTGGCCTCCAGGAAACTCCCCTCCGGAATAAAGGAATTAAACAGTTTAGAGAATACTTTCCTTACAGTACAGGAGGTCAGAGAATACTTTTCTTACAGCACAAGAGCTCTCAGTTTCCCTGTGCAAGAAATCAGATAAGGAAAGCAGGCATTCAACAGTGCTGACTAAAGACCTCCTGATCAAACTAAAGTATAAGAAAGAATTGCACAGGCAGTGGAGCCAAGTACAGGTTTCCTGATTATAATATAGGGAAATTGCCTAAATATGTAGGGATGGAATCACGGAAGATATGGTTCAGCTGGAGCTGAATTTGGCAAGGAATAAGGACTTCCACACATACAGAAAAGCAGATTAAAGAAAACATATAAGTCCTGATAAATAAGACAGAAGAACTGATGACAACAAACCTAAAGAAGACTGAGGTACTCAAATTTTTTTCCTTCAATTTTCCATTGTAATCTCTCCTTTCACATCTCTCAAGTCCCTAAACCTCAAGGCAGAGACTGAGGGAGCAGTCTCTCCCATTGTAGGAGAAGGTCAACTTCAAGATCACCTGAGAAACCTGAACATACAGAAGTCTATATGACCTGATGAGATGCACTCCAAGGTCTTGAGGGAATTAGCTGACTAATGTAGTGGCCTTTTTTAATGGAGTGAAGGCATCAGTGGATAAGGGAGATGTCATCTACCTGGACTTCTCTAAGGCCTTTGATACGGTCCCCCAAAACATTTTTATTGCTAAATTGGAGGTGTATGGGTTTGATGGATAAGGAATTGGCTGGATGGCTACGTCCAAAGTGTCACAGTCATCAGCTAAATAGACAAGTAGAAACTAGTAATGAGTGGTGCCCCTCAAGGGTATATAGTGGTACCAATATTATTTGGTATCTTCATCGGTTACATAGTGGCATTGAGTACACTCTCAGCAGGTTTGCCAACAACACCAAGCTCAGTCATGCAGCTGATATGCTTTAGGGAAGTGATGCTAACACAGGGACCTTGACAGGCTTGAGAAATGGGCCCGTGTAAACCTCTTGAAGTTTGCAGAGAGCAAAAATTCAATGCAAAATATTTATTCGAGGAGGAAAAAGAATTTGGCTCCAAGGACATTTTCTCTCCTGGGAAAACTGCATCTAGGAAAAACCCGGTGTGGGAGAAAATTCTTTCCCACGAATAGTGCTACCTGTTTTTTCTGCATGCTTGTTTTGAGAAGTTAACTCCCCTGTTGCAAGAAGAGATAAAAGTTCTCACAGACATGCTAGAGGCCCCTGCTGAGAGAGAGGGAGACTGTAAAAAGCACAGGGGAGAGCACAGCCTTGAAGTTTGGTGCACATGAAAGGTGTTGCTATAGAAGCACTGAAACAGGTTTCCTGGGCTGCTTTTTCATCCACTACATGATTTAGCAGTGGATTTAGGGTTTCCAACATCAGAATAATTTTTTCCTAAATACCCTAGCCGTGGTTTGGTCATCTGGGTTTACCTGTGTGTGTATCAATTCTTACCAGGTTCCAAAAGGCCAAGTTCAAGGTCCTGCACCTGTGTCAGGGCAGTCCTAAGCACAAATGCAGGCTGGGTGGAGAATGGATAAGAGAGCAGCCCTGTGGAGAAGCACTTCAGAATAGTAGTTGACTATGAGCCAGCAGTGTGCACTTGCAGCCCAGAAATACAACTGTATCCAGGGATGCATCGAAAGAAACATGTCCAGCAGGTCAAGGGAGGTGATTCTACCCCTCTACTCCTCTCTGGTGAGACCACACCTGTAGTACTCCATCCAGTTCTGGGATTCCTAGTTCAGCTAAGACATGGAGCTGGTCCAGGAGTGTGCCACAGAAATCACCAGAGGGCTGGAGCACCTCTCCTACAAAGAACGCCTGAGAGAGTTGGAGTTTTTCAGGTTGGTGAAGGGAAGGCTAAAGAAAGATCTTACTGCAGCCTTTTAGTATGCAAGATGCAGCTTACAAGAAAGATGGAGGGTGACTTTTTTATGAGGGCCTGTAGAAATAGGACAAACAGCAAAGGTTTTATATTGAAAGAGAACATAAAGAAGAAATTCTTTACAGTGTGATGAAAGACTGAAAGACGTTGTCCAAGAAGTTGTGTATGTTCCACCTCTGAAAGTGTTCAAGGTCAGGTTGAATGGGGCTTTGAGCAACTTCATCTAATAGATGTCCCAGCCCATGGGAGCGTATTTGGACTAGATGATCTGTAGAGGTCCCTTCCAAACCAAAACATTCCACAAGTCTATTATTTTATGATCCATAAAGTGATGATTACAGTAGTTAACAATGCAACAATTTTTGGTGTTTGTTTTTGTTGGTTTGGGGGTTTTTTTGAGATGAAACCCACAATAGTATTGCAAATAATGAGATTTCCCAAAATGTTAACTTTTGTATAGGGTTTCTCATATTTAACAACAACTAACTTAGACTGAGCATTTTTAAAAGTTTGTCATATTTTATTGCAGCTAAAAATGAGAAAAAAATAAGGTAGTTAAAGGCAGAGTAAACAAGTGGACAACTAGGCTAAGGAAAAAAATAAATAGAAAAGAAAAAAAAAGCACTAGACAGAAAATTGTGTTTTGAAATAATAAGAATGTTAAAAATACTTTTAAATTATAAAGACAATGAATATTATCTAACAAATGTAAATATTATTGACACTTTCTAATCCAGAGCCTGTACATTCCGTGTAAATGACACATACATTCCTTCTTCTTAATCTGATGTTCTCTCAGCTAAAATAATTTTGCTAATAAATGCTTGAAAAGCAGACCAATTTACAGAAATCATCTGCAGAATGTAATTGCCATCTAGTATTCCAGGCAGTTTTGCCCATATATGGAGAGAAAGAAATAGATAAGGGGGAAACATAAAAAACAATGAACAAGAAGTGGAATTATAGACTGCTGAGAAGAACTACTCCTATCAGTCCTGCCAATTAATAAGAAACTGATCTGCAATTCATCAATGTGACCAAAAACATTCTTACAAAACAATAAAAAAGAAAGGAGGTGGATAAATAGACAGAGGGAAAGGTGCCCAGCCCAGGTACAGAATGGTGACTAGTATTTTCACTTAGGTAGATTTTCGTGTGTTTACAAAGCAAAAGCAGGAAGAATGCAGAAATAAGAAAAGAAAAATCACATTTTTACAACTGAAAAAAATTAAGTCCACACAAATGAAGAAGTAAATGAAAAATTTCAAACAGATATATAATCTTCTGATAACTGGGCAATCCTCAAAGCCTTGCATTTGAGAAGCTGTGAGAAAAACTGTTTACTGCTTTCTTGTAATTTAGGTTGGTTTTTAGCTGATAGAAGGTGAGTGTTTTCTATGTGTTTTATGTTTTTTTCAGAAGAGTAGAGCTCCTGTGATCCTTTGCCTACGACTGTTTTTATGTCTGATTACTCCAAAGTAACGACAGGTCTCTTTTCCATCTTTGTGTCCCCATGTCTTTAAATGCAGTGCATGGGAAACAGCTTGTTCTTCTCTCTATTGAAAAAGCAGGGCTGTTGTTTTGCTTCAGGAAGAAAAGAAAGGAGACTTCATAGATCAGAATGAATAGAGTTCTTATATAGGCATTTTAGGATCAAGTCAAATGATACATGCTATTTATTCCTCATTGAAAAGCAAACATACTACTCTTAATCACTGCTTTCAGTTTTGTCTGTTTTGGTCTTTAGGCTTTTCATTGGTTTTAGATTCCTTTTCTTCTATGAGATTTGTGATTAATTTTAAAAGTCAGTTGAAGAGTTTCTAGCCCCAGAAACATTCTGGAGTTTCAGATTAACAGGAGGAAATAAGAGAACCTCTAGTGGAAGAGACATGGTAGAAAGCCTTACTGTAATGTATATATCTATGCAATAAAATTTTTATAGAGTGTGACAGTTCCACTGGTTCCAGAGCAAAGGATCTTTGCATTCCTGATGATTAATACTTCCATCACAAGTCCTTCTCATCTTCATTTTTTCTCAACTAACAAATTCCTTCTTCTTGTATCTGTATGCAGAACAAATAAGGGCAATATCTCAAAGGAATTACAGTAACAGATTAAAAGTAATGTGCGGGATCACAATTACATTGTACTTGTCCAAAATTAATAAAAGAGAATTAATTTCAGATTTATAATCACAAGAAATGAGGCTAATGAAAGGCACTAATTACATCCCTGTAACATGATAAGCATAAAATAAGTAAGTATGGATAATGTATTACGATTTTGACAAAGATCAGGAACATAGGTTCTCAGGATAAGTTTTAGGCAATGGAGAAGAATCTATACCTCTACAACTAACAAAGATGTCTGGAATATGAGATAGTAATATAAACATCATATTTTAATATAATGACTCATATGACTTCACAGAATTTGACAAACTCCTAAAGGAGAAAATCACATGGTGCGAGAAGTTACATTACATTACTCCGGGTTTTTGGAAGTGTTGGTTCAGGAAGTCTGTATTTCCCTGGAAGTGGACGATTTGAAAAAGATCACAAACACTCTGACAGTACTATGCAGTGAAAAACAAAAACAAGGTAAGAATATGGAGAAGAATATCTCCTAAGGTATATGAGATATTAATATAAACTTCAATATTAATATAAATATAAACTTCATTTTATATTTAAGGCCAGGAAGAAATAACTGGTAATCCCTATTTGTTACTGTTTTACAGAGCATTTTTGTTGATGATAACTTTGACTCCTTTCATACCACACTATGGTCATTCTTTACCAACATTTAGTAAATTACTATTTACTTAGGAATACCTCCAAATACTGATTTTGATTGTGTACCTCAACTTACTCTGGAAAAGTAGATTTTAATTTTTTCAAGTAATGTTACAAGCAAATAATAAAAAAAAAAATCAGACATTCATATAGAAAGCAGAAACACAAAATTAGACAAAGGTGTAGAAAACTAGTTCATCTTTGATTTATAATAATGAATACTTACAAATAACAGCAAATGAAAGCATTTGCTTTGGGGAAATTATGTAAATCACTACCTTAATGATTAGCAAAAAGAACAGAAAATTAGCCTACGCTTTAACCACTGTTTCTCAAATGTGATTGAATCAACTTTACATCAAATCCATAGGAGCCTGTCAGCTTGCAGTAACATTCTGTCAGTCGTGCCTGAACTGCTACCTGTGTTGTACCTCTACTGTTATTTGAATACCTAGTACCTAAGCTATAGTTCCATAGTATTTTGCAATATTCAGAACTCAAAAAAAAGTCCCTGCAAAGATTGCCTTCTGAGCATTTCTTCTTCTAGTACCCAGTTCGTCACAATCTGACACAAAATTCTCTGAAGATTTTTTTTGTTTGTGTTACCCTGAAGCACTCTTTCTGCTACAATGTTAAGGAGTTTTCCTCTTTTAGTGCTTATTTCATACAATAATACTGCTGGGGATGCTTACAAAAATATTTCTGAAATCAAAACAGTTCCTTAACAACCCTTCAGGTCTGCACCAAACACTCCAATGCTGTTATCTTTTTATGTGCAGTATTCCTCTGAACTAGCAGATGCAGAGATGAGCAGGAGGCTTTTCAATCATGTATTGGGGACAGTTTATATGCTGCATGAAAAGCATGTTCTAAATGACAGGAGCATTGCCTAACGGAAGAAAAGTCCTTTTAAAAACTACATGTTTGTAAGTTGTTTTGCTTTGCCAATGCTTTCTTGGCTTTATTTGATGAACAGAGTATTAAGTTTTTTGGGAGGTTTTGTTTTGTTTTGTGGGTTTGTTGGTTTTGTTATTTTGTTTTATTTTGGTCTTCTTTGCAAAGTAAAACTATATCTGATGAAATTTTGCAGCAGGATGTGGAAAGGAAGAAAGAGAACCTCTATTTATGTTTCATTCTCCGTGAAACCACAGTCTTGCATCCAACTTGCAGCCTGTGTCAGGCATTAGCCAGTCTGAAGGAATGACGATGGGATAGCAAAACTTCATCTGAAACTGAAAGATGAGCTGCTGTACAGTATACCTCAGGTGAACACTTCTCAGGGTGCAAATAATGTCTCTGAGCCCAAAGGATATGTCGCCCAAAGGAAAAACAGCTAGGTGGCCAGAAATGGAGAGCAGCTAAATATATTTGAACTCTCATGCAACAAATCTTGGAAGCATGGGCTTATTCTCCACATAGCCCTACCAGATGAGCAAAGAACCATGTTCCTTGGATCTGATCTTAATGAAGCTTGTATTGGAGTGTTGAACTGATGCTTCTGGGTTCATTGAAAACCCACTAAGTTAATGAAAAATGTTGCATTAGCATTAATAAGCTTCAGCAACTAAAATCCTATGATCTGCAGAGTATGAGCCTGATTTCACAGTAAATCGCCTCATTGCAGTTTTTGAGCTGAACAAATGTAATGAGATTAGAAGCCCATTCTCATGGATGTTTCTCATTTCACAATATAAAGGGATATGTATGGCCTATGGATCTGTTCCTGTCTGTTACTACCATCTAGTAATTCCATTAGATGTGTATTCTTCTTCTCTGATAATACACTGAAAGTGATTGGACTCAACTAAACATTATGATTTGGAATAGGTGACAACTTTGAGCCAGTACTTCCAAGAAGAAAATTAAAAAAAAAAAAAAAAAAAGACATTTTTATTACTTCTGCACAGAAAACATGCAGACTAGATTGTGACTTTCTGAATGAAGAAATTATGAATTTTTTCTACGGAAGTGTTAACAAGACAAAATTCTGTTGAGTTATTTCATTGATCAATGTCTTGAAAGACAAATTTAGCAGCATTTATAAAATAAAGAAGCAGAAAGATTAAGAAAACTAGAACTTTTCAAGGGAGAAGCTTCCTCTTCTGAACAGCAAAAGATCTTAGTGAGAAAGAAAATCAAGCTCTTTGGCAAATAAAAACCTCATTAAGAACTGAAAGCTGGCAGCAAAAGAAAGCTGTAAGCCAGGTTGCTCATCTTATCCATGTTGTGTCTCTAGGTGCTTCAAAGGACTGGCTTGCTTTGAATAGCATGCCTTAAGCAGTCAAAATATCTATGGATGCCTGCTTTATGTCATTTTGGATTTATCCAGCAGAGGAAGGAAACTGAGTTGACAGATCTCCACTTTCAGCCTCACGCTGTACCATGTGACAGAAACACAAAGGACAGTGCCCTACAGGAGACAGACAAAATGTTTGTTTAATTCTAAAACCCTGAAGTATTCTTAAATTAATGTTATAACATGAAATTGGGAAAAGCACCCTGCAGTTCCTGGTACTGGGCCGGCTGTGGATCTCCCACTCCAGTTTACCTGCCAACATACCAGTTGTAGTAGATTACTTTGCACCAGCATAGCATTGCAGAGGTATCCCACTGGAGCAGTAAATCTAGCCCAGCATTCTTCATAATGGAAGGAACTGCTGAGACTGACATTTACATGACCTGTGAATGATATTGGACTCCCTTATTTCACAGTAGACTAACCATGCTGGATGTCACCTCAGGGTGAAATGGGTGTGCTTGGGTATATATATATATGTGATTTTGTGGAGGAACTGCAGTATCACACATTTTGGAAGCAGAAATCTGCTTGTAGCAAATCTGATTCTTGAAATCAGCAAAATTAACATTGAAGAAATCCAGATTATTTTTTGATAAAGGATTGTGGCATCTGACAAATGATCTTGGCCTACCCTAGAGATAGGTAGTGAGGGGCTATTTAAGTGTTAGATATCTAACTCCTTTAATGTGCCAAGAGGTATCTGAGAAAAATAAATGAAAGACAGGGATAAGCACAGGGCCTGTTTTTCTTGAGTGGCAACTGGAAGCTAAACAACATATCCTGTGCTAAAATGACACAAGAATCTGCTGCCAGGTACCTAAATGACTGACTCTCTTATTGTTTATAGGAGAAGACAGTAGCAAAAAAAAATCAGCTCAACAAACCCAGATACATAAACTACCAGTTATAAAATTTTTGGCTGTAAGCACTAGCACTGGTCACATGTCAAGTGATTATTGAGAACCTTTAAAAATAAAGTCACTGAGGATTTAAATGACACCAGATTCTAAAATCTGTGTAGTGCCCTCTTTGCTTCACAGCACAGC
Source organism: Premnoplex brunnescens (assembly GCA_035040995.1). NCBI lineage: Eukaryota > Metazoa > Chordata > Aves > Passeriformes > Furnariidae > Premnoplex > Premnoplex brunnescens. The sequence continues at coordinate 77,547,466 of JAWWLT010000080.1, forward strand.
TGTCCAGTCTGGTCCCTGAAATGCCCAACACCTCCCTTGCTTTGGCCAAGGGTGGTTATGGGTGCCAGGGTGTGGGGAGGGAGCACGTGTTGCCCAAATGCCCTGGGGAGAACTGGGCTGCCACTGATTTTTATTCCATCAGTCCCACTTCTCTCTTGCCTGTTCATCTACTTGTCAGCCTCACCTCTCTCTTCCCCTGTTCCCTTCGAGCCTCGTCACCATGAGTGAATATCAAGATGATGGCAAGGACTCTCATTTCAAGGTCCAACAAAAAATCTTTCATGGAAAGAGCAGATTGCGTTTTGCAAATTGTCATTTGCAATTTTGTCTGAAAGGGCTCTCCGTATTTCAACAGGTTAGCCTCTGCTGCCACATGAGATGGTTGGATACCACCTGCATAAGACAGCGGATTCTTTGTAAAATGCTCATGGGTTATTTACAACCAGCTGTGCACAGTGATTAATCACACTTTTTTTTCCACATTCCATCACTATGACTTTTTTAACTAAATTTTTCACCTCTTTTTACCTGTCCTTCTCATCCTTTTTTCTGCCTTTATTCTACTTCATGGATACCTTTTCCCCTATTTGGAAAAAGAAGAAAAGATGAAAATATTGTTTAATTCTTTAAATGGGTTCTATGTTTAATTGATATTCTCATTTATACAGCTATCTTATGCAAGCTGGTAAATGAGCATCCAAGGTAACGTACACGTGAGTTATGGCGATCCCTTGTGAATGGTAGCAGAATTCATGCCAAAGATTGTTTTTAAAAAGGAGAAGGAAAAGCAAACTTACTCTATCCCAAATGTGAAGCTTATTTTTAATTCATTCTACTTTTCAAATACTGGAGCTGTCCAGGAATTACTGTGGAGTCATTGACAAACTTTATACAGACAAATACATATGTGATACATATTATCAATGACTATGCAATCATGCATAGAATACAAGATTTAAAGGAGATGAACATGGTTTATAATGTTATGTCTATTAGGCATAAGTATATGAAAATATCTTTGACAAACTGAACTAATTTGGACACCATGTTTTGAAAACCGAAAAACAACTGAAATTTGAAAGAGGCAAAAAACTAAATACACAATTCTTCTCCTTCTGCATCATTTTCAAAAAATTTGCTTCCCATATCATGTCTTTATTTTTTTGCCTGGAATAGTTTTCTTTTAATCATATGATCAATTTCAGTCCCTGTTTCATATTAGTATTATGTAAAATATTTTATTAGGTCCCCTTTTTCACTCTCTGTATTTTACTTAGAATATTACAATATTACAATATTTCATTTTAGTAGCCTGTATTCTACTATGTCTTTACTTAGTCACATACTTATTTAATAGCTATAAATTGCTACGTGCTCCTAGATTCTCGTGAGTTGAATTTTCTGACTATCCATTGGCAGTAAGTTCTTGATTGTTAAAGAAAGCTATAATGAATTACATAAAATTTCCTTTCACATTCTTCAGTTCTGCTAAAAATATTTTTTAGATTGCAGAATGATTAACTTTTACCCCTCCTTAGGTACAGGCTGGAGTTCTCAAGGACCCACAAGACAAATGCATCATAGGACATGCATCCTAAAGGAAAATGACATTACTGCTCAGCCTCTCCTACTTCAGATGAGTCAATTAAGAAATTTCATTGACAACAACACTGCTAGGCTTTTTTACTTTAAGAGAGGCAAAATAGCCAAGTGTTCCTTCCTTCTTAATCCTTTCAGATATGTTTGTTTGGAACACTAGATTTATGCTTGGTGTAGACTGAAAACTGATGAATTCAGAGAACTTGTGAGACAAAGCAAAACATGTTGGGACTGTGTTGGAGAGAGTGGAACAAAGCAGGGGTCAAATAAGTCGATGGATCTATATGAGTATAAGTATAAGATCAGGAAGAGGAAAGGACTTGGAGGAGTCAGAAATCAACAGAAGGGAAAATTTAAGACAAAGCTCTGGAAAAGGAAACTAAAATTAAAGGGAGAAAGAGACCTGAGTACCGCATTAGGGTGACAGACTGGGTAGATTAATCAGCGCATACTGAGTCTCACTAATGTTATTTTCAGTAGCTAAAATTAGGTACCTCTGATCATTGCAAAATTAGGATTTTGTAAGAATTTGAGATCAAGTTTTAAAAAACAGCCTGAAGTAAGTATAAAAGTGGAAATCAAAAATAAGGAAAGAAAAATGCAATTTGTAGTACTTTGTTTAAACCTTATTTTTAGCCTGAGATCTCAATATATAATGGGCAGACTATTTCATGCCCTACATCGCAGCACAATGCATGTCAATGTCCTCAATGCATGCACAATGTCCTGAATAAATAACACTGACGTATAAAAATAGTTTTTTGCCAAGCCAAGCCAGGAAGCAGGTTCGTGATCTGCATAGTAGAAACCTATGTCTGTACCATGTTTATGGAACGACATCAACGAAAGTACAGTCAAAGGGACATTTTATTTAAAAGGTTGATTGTTTAGAATGAAAGGCTCGTACAAAACAAGTATTTTTTGATGATACATTGTAAAAATCTCCAAAAAGATAGTGTATGGGATTTGCTATAGATGACTGAATCTTGGGATGGATAGGAATGTTTATAAAATTATGAAACAAACTGAAAATGATGGGAAAATAAGTAATATCAGTATCCCAAACTTACTCCTAGAAAATTAATGCAGGTGTATTATCAGATACCACATTCCTTGATTTGATTAAAAACCCATAGCAACAAAGTAACATACTAGTTTAATTTCAATGGAAGGCAGTCTTACAAACCTATTAGGAAACTTCAGCTTATTAAGTCAATTTAGTCCATTCAGTTAGAATTTCAGAAAAACAAACCTTGCAAAATACTGGAAATTTTTAGTAAGGTTGCCTAGAATGATGAGTTCAAGAACTTGAAACTGAAAAGAATGCAGAAACCTGTTGTATCCAACATACTAGCATCATTTGGTGCTTCGAGTTCAGAGGGCAAAAATCCATTACAAACCAAAACCTCAGAGAGCTACAAATTTCCTAGGATGACTAAGAAGATCTTACAGAGATGAAGAGTAAAAATAGATGCAAATATGGAAATAGGAATGTAACATTTTCTACATCTTGGCAATTTCAAGATGTAGAAAAGACCAACTGTGGACCCAGATCTTGCAAAGAAAAGGAAAACGTGACACTAATGTTCTCCTTAGTCACAAAGCAATAGGGAAACAGAGACAGTAAAATGAGTGTACTGCAGACTAACACAGGACTAAAGACAAAAATAATGAAGTACAGCCAAATATTAAGGTACGATAATGGTGTTAAAGTAAGAAAAGAGGGGCTAGAATCATGGAAAAACAGTATGTGGCACAGAAAAATTATCTAGATTGCAAAAGGAAGGGCTGAAAGATTGACATATGAAACCACAGCTATAAATACCTAAGCACCACCAAATAGGGGAAGGAATTTAAAATACCACCACCACATTTTTGTGAAAGTATGAGTTTATTCTAGAAAATGCTGCTCAAATATTTTGGTGACTTGGTTATTTTTCTCTATTGACATAATTTATACTAGAGGAGTAGTTCACATTGTACAATAAAGGCATTTCATATTAATATGATATTACAAAACTTCAATACTGGAAAACTGGAGGATAACATTTCTTACAAGACACTGAGAAGGCAATGATAAGAAATATTTCTAATGATTTCTAATCATTCTCCACTGCAATCAATGAAATATTTATAAGGGCATCTGCTCTTTAGCCATTATAAAACAAGCTGTGTAGTACACATGTGACTCATGAACTGCAACAATTTTTTGACCTGTCTAAAACTTTATCACCTACCTAAACCCTGCCTGAAACTTAAAGCAGAATTAGAAAGAACTCAGTAGTCAGTCCCACTCCGGTACCATAGCAGATATGGAAGGAAATCGTTCATTTCATAAAGTTTCACAGAAAACAGTAACCCACAGAAACATATGAAGAATCTTCTAATAATCTCAAGATCTCTAATCAATAGCCATAAGTATAATAATGACAGGGGAAAAAAAAAAAAAAAAAAGGAATAATTTCAAATTAAGCAAAAGAGGAAAAGACACAGCATTGTACAAAAGAAGGTAAAAGTATTAAAAAGAAAGGGGATGCTCTCTGTGATTTGATCTGTTTGATCTGCAAGAACACAGTCTTCCTGATTTCCAGTATGGTCACCACTCCAGCCCTGAACATGTGAACAGGGCTCAGTAGCAAGGTACCTGGTAAATCAATGCTACTGAGAGCACTAATGAACATTAATCTCCTGTCTGCCACTGGGTTCAATTAAGAAAATACTCAAATCACAAACACAAAAACATCTGTGTTATTCATGGAAGAAAAAGCTAAGATGGCTTTTATTTGACAAAATGCAAAATTGTTAAAATGTATTAATACAACTATCCACACAAGGCATATACAAAGAAGAATTACTTTCCATTCAAATCTCTTTGGAAATACTGATACATCAGATAGGCAGAGATTCAATTTCAAACTTCAAATATTCCATCGTCTTTTCCACAAACTTGTCATTTTCTCTCTTAAAACAATTATGACTCTTTGTCCTTATTATGCTGTTTTGGAAGATTACTTTCAAGCATAAACCTTTAAATAACAATAATAAGAATTAGTTCTAAATTTATTCTGATGTCAGCATTTCCATTTCTGTGTCTATTTGCCTCTCCTGAAATTTACATTTTCATTTATTTTGCAGGTAATGACCTCTCAGAGTGTTCCAGTAAACTACACAAGTAAACTACTTTTAATTTCACTTCTTTATATAGATACTCTTCTCCTTTAATTAATCGAGTAAACCACAGGCTGTCTTCAGATAAAAATTTTGTTTCTGGAAAAAGGCTAATTTAAGCATTATATCTTATTCTATAGGAAGTCCTGTCATTGTCTCAAATAAGAATTCATATAATTCTACATTCCCATTGGACAACAGGATTTTCTGTTGAAAGTCTCTGCTCCCTTGCTTTGTAAAGCATTTCTTAGAACAGTCTTTCTTCACACACATGGCTTATGGTGGTGGCTCAGATGCCTTCTCTAGTTGATGATGTTTCTCCTCTGTTGTTTCCCTCTGGGCAACAGACCAGACTACAGCAGCTGTTTCTGTCTCCCCCAGGGCCCAAATTTTCATGGTTTAATATCATTCTATTCCTATGCCTCCACAATAGCGACAACACTTTCCTGTTCCCGAGACTAAATGAACCCGTGCCTCTTCCTTACATGATGGCCATTACTGTATTTATTAAACAGCATCACAGTCCCAACAGTGTTGTCAAAAAATGACCCATCTCCTCTCTGACAACTGTTAAACTCTCCCTTTTCCTTTTGTGTATTTTATTGTTTGGTATGTCTTGTTTTACCTACCTCATGATTCATTAGAAAACTGTGTCATCCACACCTCATTCTAAAATTGTACAAAAGTCATGTAGCAGATGTTACAGTGACATTCTCTGGATCGGACCCCTTCTCTGAGAAACTGAAAATAATTTCTTTTTTTTTCCCTAAAAAAAAAAAAAAAGTATAGTTGCATTTTTTTCTCTCCCCCCTTTTCACTTTTTCCTTCATGATCTTTTCTAAGACAGTGCCCAATACTGAGGTATACTATCAAGAAGCTTGTTGGTGGATATTTTTCCACATTTTCTGGAAAAATACATTAAATAACTTCAGCAACAAGTTCTGAAAGAGATAGATTTTCCTTCATGGAAAAAACCCAAAAACTAACCCAACTCACAACTAAGATCAGTTTTGCTTATCTTTAATACACTTGATAAAAAGAGTTCCAGAAAACCTGGTCATACGCTGAACTTATAAAAAAGATATTTATTATAGAACAGCAATAATATAGTCTGCATGTTCAAGGATTAAATACTTTACTACCTTTTGGTTCCTGTTTATTTTTTTGATTAGCCAATTTTAAGGCTTATTTTCACACAAATAGTGTTGTGAAATGCATGAAGATTCATCATAGTTTTGACTATATGTACTATAATTGCATAGAAAGAGTCCACCTGAATATAAAATAAAAATGAGCTTCTCAAAAGATCTTTTCTTAAAAGGATACAAAAAAAAATCACTAAATCACTAAAAAAGGCATTGTCAAGGATATCGAGGGATATGTAAGGAAGAGGAAACAAGAGCAACTAAAAAAAAAAAAATCTCAGAGGAAAATAGTCTTACTAGTGCTTTTTCAAGAGAGTTCACATTCAAAGAGAATTGCTATTTTCACAAGCCATCATTGGTTGGCTGCAGATACTTGTATCTGCTAAAAGCAGTGGCTAAGTGTGTCTTTATTTTAACGGAAACAGAATTTCAAAGACCCTTTGAAAAAGTCTCCCTGGGTAGTTAAGGCAATTGACAAGTCTGAGAAGTTAAAAAAAAAAAAATAGAAATCAACTGAGCTTTGCTCACATTGGTTGCACTATCAAGTGTCGCACTCTGGGATCTCATGGAGTACAGACACAGATACCCAGATGACTTGGAGTACTGGAATTAACACAGGAAAATCAGGGAAGCACATTCCCTGAGATAGCTTGCCCTCCATTGTCCAGTACTGACATTCAGTACCTGAGAGATTCAGATGTCACCACTCTGTTGAAGCGTGCTTGTCCCTTTCTTTCTCAAGTTCTCTACACCATGCTCATGAGACTACATCTGATATCTTAGTCATTGCAGGGAATCTTCATTCTCAACTACTATTTGCCTTGGAAAACCTCTCTCTCTGAAACATCCGCTAAACCAGATGCCTGCCAGCTTAGACTGAGCCATCAGAAATGCAGTAATAGCTTGAAAATCACAGCATCCTCATGAAACCTGGCAATGCAGATAGCAACAGGACTGGAAACAGGGTGAGAACTCAGCTAACCATCTGATTTCCAAGCAGATAGTCTGTGATGTGCTGCATACAGCAGGTACAAGACTGAAAAATGCATTCATGTTAGCAGAAAGTATATAATAGATGTGCTGAAAAGAACCCAAAGTTTTCTTAGCAGTGCAAGTATCCATGTTGTGTGATATCGTGGATCAGCTGCAGACAAATTAGGGTACATTTTTGTAGATAGTAGTGTTACCCCTTCTTCTTTTTAAACTAATGAACTTTGCTACCCAATGAAAAATGTGCCAAAAATAAAAATAAAAAAAAAAATATTTAGAATGATTCGATGAATCAAGAAAGCAGCTTTTAAAGCCACTACCTTTTCAAGACTGAGCACTTTTCTAAACTGCATTGTGTGAAGATGTTTTGAGTGTTGATTATGTCTAATATTTATCATACTTGCTTCAGAAATAAAAAAGATTGTCCCAGGTTGCCCAGACTTAAGATAGGCATATTAATACTTAAGAGTACAGCAAATCTAGTCTAATTCAATGACTACCAATGGAGTCCTAAATCAGAGAACACTTAACTACGTCAGAGTTTTAATCTCTGAAAGATTCATGTGGATCCAGCATGAACTAGATTCTCCTCCTGCAACAAATGTAATTTATTAATTATCTGAAAGAAAAGATGAAGCCTTGTAAACAGAATACTATTGAGAATCACTGTAGTTTACTCAGTGTTGTGATGACTTATAAGACACGGTATGGTCTTTAACGGTAACAATAAATCAATAGCGTAATGTTAGAAGAAATGTGATTCATTTTTTCCTTAATTTATTTTCATCTTGCTCTTCTCAATTTTAAAATATAAGCTTGTTTCATCCAAAATCTGACCTGGGGCCTGAAGGACTGCAAAAATATTGTATGCTTCACTATTCTGTACCTGTGAACGATTGTCTAAACTTGAAATCCCAAAATTTGTGGAAGCAAAGATCAGTAAAAAACCCATCTGAATGCACACATCTTCTTGACTAACCTTAAAATTTATGGAACCAAGGGAGTGTACTAACTTCTCAATGTAAGTGTGGTGAACAATATGAGTTCCTGTCCTGAATTATAAGAATTTTATTTTGGACAAGGTCCATTTAAACTCTTTTTCCTCATGAGTGACCTGTCAGTATAAAACAATCGTTACATACACAATTTTACTTCAGCTGGCATTTTCAAATCCTCCTGATCTTGTAACATAAAACTTGGAACGTTTTCACGAGCATCATCATTCAGACTGCTTTTCTACCTACTGTCAATTTAAATCAAATCTATAATTCCAATTATTTTTACCTTTAATTTTTACTTCAAAATTGGGTTTCTTTCCTATATGCTATTTCCTACAGTATGTCGTATTTAATGAATATAAACTGTAAGTTTTGAATTGGACTACAACTTAATCTTTTAGTTCTTAATATCCTGCTCTTTCCAGGCAATAGGCATTTGGTAACTGAACGAAGTAGAGGGGGTTCAGAATGCATAGGAATCTGGACTAAATACAGAATGTGATTACCTGGGGGAAAGAGGGGACATTAAAGATTATACACAGTGACAGCTAATCATGACTAACTGTTGATGGAATAGCTGTGCTTTACAGCAGGCAAAAATATTTTAGAAGACCTATAAAAGTCACAGCAAACCAGTAAAATTTTCATAATAATTATATATATGTGGACATTTTTTTCTTTTTTCACTAAAAAGTACAAATTCCTTTAAAGCTGCTAACAAAAAAAAAAAAAATTGAATTCTTAAGTAGTTTTCCTAAGAATAAGTTTCACATTAAGTAAAATCCATATTACAATATGAATATTTAAAGGACTATAGAAATTCAGAGTACCACTTATGGGTGAAAAATAGACATAACTTAATTTCCTGCTGAACTGTAGATGCCACGCTTTGCTGAAGAGCTGGAATCAGTCATGGCATTTGACAATTTGCCAGACTACATAATATGAAGCAGAATTACAAGAAATCCTAGTTATTTATGATTTAATTATTTCAGGTTGATAAAATGTAGTGCTGATTTAGCAAACCACATTTCAAGTACTTTGCAAACATTATCTAATTTGTTTATAAATATGTCTCTCTGTTTTGGGTTTTAATTTATGACACACTTTATTTTGGATAAATGTGTTAAATTAAAATTAGCCACCCCGATAAGCGATACAGTAAAAAAAGAGAAGCAGTAGAATGTAAGAGAATTCAATTTAGCACAGAGCCCATTCTAATATTAACAACTATTATGTCAAAACTCAGGTTTTGAAAACTGCAGTACTGCAGGGCAGACTATATCATTAAGCACATTTGTGGAGGTGGCAGAGAGAGGCTACTGAAAGCACTGAAAAATAGCTTTTTCCCCTCAAAGAGGTCTAACACACATATCTTAGCCAGTCACTGAAGTCAAATAGGGACACCATCACAAAAACACACATGAGAAAAAAAAAACAACAAACTAGGGCTTGAGCAATGCAAAAGCTGCTGTAGTTTATAGTTGCTGCAAATGCTTCTGCCTGATCAGAGCAGAGCATTTTTGCATCTATCTCAACACTAAAGACCAGGAGGTTTCTAATGATACTCAGCTTCACTCATCTAGAAAGACTTGAAAGTTTTCATCAAGTTGGTCATTCCATGAATTCATGTCATTCATGTCCTGGAGCAACTACAGATAAAGGATTTAATGTATGTCATGTTTAAAACACAATGTAAGTCTCAGCTGACTTAAATTCTTTCAGATCTCAGAATATATCTATCCATGAGGCCTCTTTTGTTTTACTAAAGTATGTGAAGTTTCTTAATATATTAAATTAATAATATGCAAAGCATGAGGGGGAAAAAAGTACCTACGAAATTAATTATTCAAAGAACAGTATAATCCATTTACTTTTCAGATGTTTACTTTTAATTTCTACTAATTTTTTAATGAATTTTGTCTTATTTCTCTTTAAAGCTTGTTTCACTAACCAGGAAGATAAATATAATGAAAGATTTCTGTAATAAAGTCCTCATGATGAATGTAAATTAATTACAAGAGGCAAAAAAAAAAAAAAAAAAGGAAAGGGCAGAAGAGATGTATATTTGCACACATATTTTAGGCAATATGCTTATTTTTCATAATGCAATTCAGATTTTAATTTACCCTATAAGCATTTGCAACCAGGGCAGGCAGATTCTGACACCCAAGTGAACAGATAGCCTTGGAGTAAACAAAGCTTGCTGGAGCTTTCTTTTTATTTGTTTTCAACTTGAAAGTTCTCAAAAAATACATATACCTAATCCTGTGTGGCTAAACATTGAGAGTTATGACTCAGGTCTTGATCTGAGCAAACAAGAACTCAGAAAGGAAGAAGTAGCACATAAGGCTTCTGCAGGTGTGCTTAAAAAATAGCTAGTACTTTCGATGTGTTGTGATGCCTAGGATACTGCTGCAAGGAGCAGGGGCTGCTTCAGCCCCTGAGTGACATCAGTATTGTCTGAAAGCATTTTTTCAGTTGTTGTTTTGGTGGTTTAGATCACCCTGACATGATTATTTACCTTCGTCTGAATGCCATATGTAGAATATATGTGTGTGTGTATGCGCGTGTACAAGTATATGCAGACATACAGTCTATATATATGTGGACACATGCAAACACTGTGTGCATTTATGTGCTTATCCACTGAGCAATGGATATTGAAGCCTACTTGCCTAGCATGCAGTCACTGACCTCTTCGATTTGGAGTCTTTTACAGACCTGGTCATCCCCTTCTAATGACCTTTGAGGGCCAAGGCAGAAGCCCAGTCATCTGATACTGAGGCCCAAAAAGAAAGACAGGCTGCATCTAAAATGATTCTCTCCACCATGTATACATGCTACAATAAGAAGTGCATTATGTCAAACTTGGCTTATGAACTCATTTTCACTATTTGATAGCAAGCAGTATCACTGGGATTTGTTGAAACTACTGAAAGCGCCTTCTGGAGAAAGGAAGATGCTAAGCACAGCTATAGCATACTTCATTTCTTTTTTTTTTTTTTTTTTTTTTTTTTTTTTGAGCAAGGAAATGCATCTTTTTCATGCTGCCAGTGACAAAAAAGCAGTGTTTATTGCTACTTAGAAAAACAGCTTCATAACAATCAAGTTGTCACTTGGACACATCTTTTAAGACTCTCAGAATCTTTAAGATAAATTTATGACTCTCGACAGCAAGTTGCAGTAACAGCACTTGACTACATGCATATATGAATCAGTATATTTCTATCTAGGTATATAGTAGGCATTTTAATATGTATATATTGCTGGATATATTTTTGTTATTTATTTTTCATTAATTGATGACTTACGAGAATTCATCTTTTTCTATGCTTTCTCAATTAATGAATAAATATATCAGGTACCTATCTAATCTTATGTGTTCAATGAACATTTCAGAGCATTTTCACTACATTTGACAATGATAATATGGATAGGTTTTTGATTTTTTTTATTAATCAATTCATGGAGAGTCTAATACTTGTCACAATCAGAGAGTTTATATACTCCTTTCCTTTTTCAAACTAATGTTTCTTTTTAGAAATAAGAGTAGAGAAGCATGGGAATAACCATTTCAAATTTATCTAAACCAACCAGCACGATCTAGTAGTGGCCAATATCACATTTTGTGGATAGAAAATTTACATCTCTGCTAGGGATAAATAATTAAATTATAGCAGTAAGATGGAAAGGATCAATAATGCAAACATTACCTGACCATGTTTGGCCATTTCACTTGGACAGTGATGCACACCAACTACTGTTTCTACAGTAAAAAGAAGATCATAAAAACATCATAAGCAAAAAAAAGTTGTGAGTTTTCAACTATGCCAAGCAGCTGGATTGAATTGTTTTATAAAGCAACCACATTCTATCCATACAACTGCTGTTTCATAAAGCAACCACATTCTATATTTGAGACTGTTGTGTTTTCCCACCCCACTTCTTACTGAAAAGATGGTTCAAAGTCTTATTTTGTTAAAGAACATGTTAGTTCCAGTCTAAACTTGTGCAGAGCATATAGCTTTTCTTTCTTCCTGTACTAATATTTTCTTTAAGCTTTGTAAATTCCTTCATAGTTTTTGCTCTAGAAAAGGAGAGGGAAGTGAAGGTCTCTCACAGAGGGATCAAGTGTGTGCCATTCAGTCTTTGTTTAGTGAGATTATTAAACCAAATTCTCTTAGTCATTGTTTGCAGAAAAATTTGCCCTTTCTCTGAGCAGTTTCTGTACTCATTTTAATACAAATTTCATTTTCTTGAATGTGGATGATCACAATATATGCAGCACTCTTCATGATAATTTTCTAGGACTCCACATTAATACTTCTTACTCCCCTGCCAGTTCTTCTGATATGTCTAATTGCATTTCTTTTTTCTTGGCCACATCACACCGATAACTTATAACCTGTCTTGATGAACTCAAACTTTTCTCCTCCACTGTCATGTTCTTTTTATGAACCTTTCATTTATAGAAGAAAATTCTTTTATCAATCCTTACTAGCAAAGCCTTCTTGTTCTGGCATTTTATACCAATTCCTATTTGCCTCTCTAGTCTTAATTGCCCTTTCTTTGACAATATATTCCGAGTTTTGCACATTGCAGAGGTCAAAATCATCTATTTGCAGCTTTCTTCTGAAAAGTTACAGCTTCAGGAACTATTTTCGATGCCTTACATCATTGGACTTGTAAAAATCATTGCTACTGGACTAATTTGCACACTTTCCTACATTTCTCTAGGCAGACATCTAAAAACTGGAAGTAACCCATCCCACCGGGGAGTCCACTCATTCCACTGAGAAGGACGTCCTGATGAGGAGGTACTGACCAGCTTCATTTCTCCTGTCATTGCGTATGTCTCAGTTTGCACTTTCATACAATCCTTCCCATAGCCATCTTACTCCTGCTACATATTTGGCAGTGATGTCCCAGTTTCTGCAAACAGAAGAGGAGTGCTGATTTAACTTAGGCACACCTGTAGTTAGTTTGACCCCTTCATCACTGCTCAGAATGAGCTCGATTTTGGTTAATTATCATCTTCTTTCTTGATTCTGATCTTCCTGATAAGATTCCTTGATGATCAATATTTTCTCAGGATTTTTTCATCCAGGTTTCCAGTATTTTATTAGTATTCTTTTTCAGCTTCCTAGTTATCCAGATAAATCTAGAGCTCTCCTCTACAGAATTTCTCTTCTTAGCAACAAACTCCAAGTACTGTGTATGTTTTCTTCACACCATTCCAGAGCCTTTGACACAGAGATCTTTTTGGTTTGACCTCTAAATTCCTTTATAAAACTCAAATCCCTGATTTTGAACTAGAAAGCATTATTTAGCAGCCTGGGTTTTTTTTATCCTTCCTTTTGATTTAAGCTGAACAAGCCCTAGATACTGGATTGGTTACTTAGCACTTATCAGCCTTCTGGAATAGCTTTATTTCTTGGAATTGTAATACCCTTGAATGACAAAATCTTTTAGCTTTCACAAACATAAATGACAGCGTTATTCTTCCTAATAATTTTTTCTGCTACCTGTATCTAGGAAATTGAAAATCTGGTGAGCACACACTGTATCTCCTTTTAATACATAGCTCAGTCACGCTTGAGCCATTTCAGTGGGAGTATTTGCCCTCAACAATAACAATTAATATACCTTTTTTGTTTTCATCAGAATCCTTTTTTTACCTTGCATTCACCTTTCTTATTCTGTATGGCAGGCAATTCATTTTTCCATTCTCTGATTCTGCTTTGACATTAGGACTGCCAGTTCTTTAACAGCAATCCTCACTAGAAAAAAAAAATTAAAAAATAAAAATCAAACAGATTTGTGATATTTGCAAAAGGCCCTCATACTTCCCAAGTATCTCACTTTCAGTTCTCTTTATAGTCTCTGACAACATTCACCTTTTGGGGGGATTGCTGCCCCTATTCATTCCCACTTATTTCTTCCTCTGCTCTTTCTCCTTGTCCTTGCTGCTCTGTCTCTTACCTGATTCTCTTTTCACTTCTCCAGCACAGTTAAACTTGTTCCTCAAGGAAAAAAAAACTTGTTTATCTTTGGAATAGCCAAGCCAGACAGGGTGGAAATGTGAGCTATTGGTTTGAGCCTGCATTCAATAGTGAAGACAGAGAAATTTGGGAAGTTGCTGCTGGAGTGGGATGAAGACTACACGTGGCAGAGTCCCAAAAAGCAGCTGCTCTTTACTTCTGCTTAGTTCCTGTCATTCAGTTCTCATTAGTTGTGTTATTCAATTAACATTTATGCAATTATGGGCCTAAGTGTGCAGGCTTTAGTCAGGCAAGCCTCCTGCTGAGTTTTCAAAGTGACTTTTCCCCAAGTTTTTCCTTTTTAGATTTCAAGATCAAGTACAAGAGAAATAAGAGCTGAGTTTCCTTTCTTTCGTATCTGGACTGATTCCCACACCATCTGTAATAAGCATTTTTAAACAACTTGTTCATGCTCTAGGGTTCCATACAGAATCAACACGATGAGTAATTACTGGATGGGTTCTGCTCCCAAAAGAGATGAGGGCATTACTTAGCTAAGCCTTAGCAAACTTCCAGTGTCAGACACTACTCCAGAGTTTCACCGAAGTCTTATTTCTAACTCAAGAGTTTAGTCATCAGCAAACGTATCTTGCATTCATGAGATATCATATTAAGTTTTATATTTATGCAATACCACAGAGATAACAACAATCTTTCCCTTTTGTGAGAAACTTCTTTTGGTCCTGCTTTGACCCTTATTGACTCTAAGTCTCCTGCATATTGGAGCAATTTCATGACTAAACTTCTCAGAGCATGAATCTTTGAGCGGCAGTGGAAATGACAAGGGAAATTCTAAGATTATTTAGAAATGTCAAGCCCAGTGATGTAGCAGCGAGTGCTTCCATTTTTGCAATTTTGTTAACTGTACTATTGAATCAGCTTTACACTGAGAAAATAACGGATCTATTTCTGACGACTGTAATAACTGGGGTCCAGGAGGTCTATCCCAGCTGCGAGCTCCAGTGCTGGAAAGTCAAAGTTTATAAAATGTTTCGATAACTGTTAATAACATAAACTGAGGGGGAAAAGTTACCAAAGAGAGAGAAAAGTGACAAAAAATAATCTAAGGGCAAACTATGTCCGCCTGTGGATACAATGAAAGGACTGTACTGAAACCATCTTTGGCCAAAAAAAGCAGTGTGGAAATGAATGAACCAAAGCTGGTATGTTGGAAACACAGTCTGTTCAACATCTGCCCTTAATCACTGCCCTTTTAATGGTCTTTAAAAAGGAGATTGAAAGGAACAAGTGGACACAATTCAGCCATCAGGGAGGCTAATAACTGGTTTTTTTCACTGCAGAGGCTTCAGACTTTGATTGTGAGCCCTGAACTCACCTCCCTAAGGGTGTTTCCAGATCGGCTCATTTTAAAGTTAGCAAAATCCCCTTTCTGATTAATATGAAGCCTTCCTTCTCTGTTATTTTCCCAGGATTCATGGGAATGACTGGTGATAGAATATACAATGAATGAACTCCAGCCCTGGATGCTAAAAATCATTAAAAAAATTAAGACTATAAAATAAAATAAAATAAAATAAAATAAAATAAAGAAATAAAGAAATCCTAGTTATCCCATTGCCAGATATCGCTTTCCTTATTTTGTGTTTGTTTTCTTTAAAAAAAATAATGGGAAAATTACCATCTTTTAAAGAATGGAAAAACAGAAATTGCCTTGGTTGCCCTATGAAATATGTCCCTATGCCAACAAATTAGACTTCATCTGCTAGATTCTTACTTAAAAGGAAAGGTCTTTAGGGATCTCTGGCCATACATTTTAGTTTTGTAATCAAGATTGATTGTTCTATTCTTCTAAAAACTTATTTCTTATTTTAAGAAATGTGGTATTTTCTAGATTCCGTGAAACAGTAAATAAGTACAAGTATATCTCTACTTAAAACCTGTGTACCATCTGACACACTGTTACAGTGTAATTGCCATATGACTATTGATAAATCACTAGGCTTATTTATCCTCCTGGAATTGAAGCTCAAGAATAACTGAGCGATCCAATGTGACTCCATATCTACTCAATCGCACCATCAAACAAACTACCTTTCACGGGCTGTGGCACAAGGTCTGAGGAGCTAGCAGAGACTTGGCTGAGGAATAAGAGGACATCAGACCACAGAGACAAAAACACTGTTGATACTGCAGCAGCTGTTATCCAATTTACAGTCATCCATTCTTGGAAAAGTTGTTGCCCTTGCTTTCCTTGCCAGAATACAGCTGCTGCTGACTAATGAATGCCGCTCAGAATAACCACATTTTGTTGTTAGCAAACCACAAACACTGTGCTTCCCCCAGGACTCCTGATGGAGAATGTAACTGAAATGTAAGTTCTCTTTAAACAGCACTATGATAGCTTAAAATATGTTTTAATTTGATGAACAGGTGGGGAGGCTTATGGAAAACTATGTGTTGTATACTTACTTTTACACAAATAGTGCAAAACAGCGAGGGTCTTCCTGATCGTGCCTATCATCGAACAATAAGTTTGATGGCTTAAAGGAGTTGTCCAATTTTTAAGTTTGAAAGATTATCATAGTATATGAAAAATGCCCCTTTCTTTCATATGTAGTGGGATTGCAGCACCAGTACAATCCAAAATTAAATTATTCTGAAGTCATATGATCTTGTTAACTCTTAGGTAATTTCTCCATGAATTATTTACAACTTTCTGTTCCTTAGACATGTTCCCCACTGCCTACTGAATATATGATTCAGGTTATTCCACCTTCCTTTTGCACTATCATGCACTTCCCACGGTCTTGCCGCAGTCTTATTTCTTGCCTCATTCAAACATTTATTATGTTTCATTTTAGACAGAATTCATTCCAGGGCATATGACTTAAGACTTTAATTATATGTCAGCAGGTAAAGTTTAAGAGTTTTGAGTCAGATGCATCAGTTGGTAGTTTTTACATTACCCAGTATAATATTACATACTGGTTTATATTAATACAGGACTCTCTTTTTTATATGAATATATGGCTTGTCTCCTCCCTAGGAGACACAACTATTTAAATGCTGAATAAACAAGGATTTAAATAAAGGCATCTGCTTTATGATAGCTTGTTGTATGGTTGAAGAGAGTTCCATCGGGCAATTGTTCAGCCAGTATTCATCACAGTGAAATAGCACTGATATTTACTGATTATTGAACCTTCCCCAAGCTGGATATACATTATTTCTTTACCAGCTGATACTGTGATATATTTGTTTACCAATACATTTTTATTCTGAAACTAATGTTATGAGGTCATATGGTTTTATAGTCCTGAAAGCATGTATTACTATAAAATTCAAGTACTAATCAGTCATTAATTGCTAATTTTTTATGTTTTTAAATCATTGTGAAAGTTGTTCCAGCAAAATTATTTCACTTTCCTTTTCAGCCTCTAATGCTCAAAATGTATTATATTCTTCAGTTACAAGAACTAAATTCTTTATTATATGCTTTTTATGAGTTCTGAGTTCATTACTTTAAACCCCTTGTTCTTCTATATGTGACACTTGCAAGTTATGGTAGAGTTAAATGATTTAAGTAGACAGAAAATAAGGAAAAGTCATTTTTTGCAGAATGACCAACCACTGTCATACCTGAAGTTTGTTGACAGTATTGTCTCCTGTATATAAAATTCTATAGAATTTTTGTTCTTAATAATGATCATGAATTTAAATTAATTTTTCATTATATTCTCAAGGAAAAAAAAAAAAGAAAAAAATAATAGTTGTGCAAAGTAATCTCCAAAGGCCTTTGAGGTTAACATAAATTGAAGTTAAGGTGATATCTCAGATCAAATAAAATAACATATTGATTCTCCCCAAGAGTTCTGATCTTTGATTCAGCAGTGCACTCACGTGATGGTGCTGTGGGAACACACTGATACATGGATAGGGAACCTCAGACTTGTATCCATCTGGTTGCAATGAATATTATAATGGACAAAACATCATGTGTAAAAAAAAGAGCTAAAGCAGCAACCAACTGATTAAAGACTGAAGGGATTTATGCAGAGTGTTCGTAGCACAATTCAGATTATGCTACAAAGGCCATCTGAATCCGAAAAAAAAAGTACAGAGGGAGATGAAAGAAACCATTCACCTAGAAAAACTCTTCTGCTATACTTATTGGTTTTATTCTGTCTTTGGTTTAGTTTTAAAAACAAGAAAGAGATTTCCAGTTAGCAGGAGAGGAACTGTCTTTTTGCAAGTAACGTTTTGGTGCAAGAAATAGCATTCACAAAAAAAGAGACATTTTTATATTTGCTCAGAAAGATTGTTGGTATTTCTGTTTTCTCCATTCTGAAAAACTTCTAAGCACTGCTATTCCCATAAGAATGGAAAGTCTCCTTTCTTTATACATAGAACTCAAAGACATATGAATGCGTGCACAAACACACGCACATCTGTTGATCTATTTATGCTTGTCTGTTTATGAATAATTTCAGATAGATTTCAGGTAAGGCAGGAGTACTCATATTCTAAGTACTTTTGGGACTGGTAGTACAAACAAGACCCTCTGACAATGCTGATATTAGGCTTTACAAAAACATGTGAGGAAAGCATTGGAGAGGATCTTTGCTTAGTCTGAAGAAGGCTAAGGATAACTACCAGAGTTATCCTGTGCTACCTATTGGAAAAGGCCCACAAGGAAGAATATGGGCATGAAGCCTTTCTTAAGAGTCATGTAATATGAGAGCCACAGGGATGAGAAATAAATAAATAATAATAATGAATGGATTGGACAGTTAAGTTCACTTGTGAGCCCTATTCTAAAACATGATGGTAGAAGTGTCAAGTATGACAGAAGCAGTGACCCTTTGGTGTGTTGCCTGATGTATTTGCTCTCACTGAAGAGCCTGTTCAGACAGTACAAGAAGGGTTTTTTCTACCTCTTTTCATTAGTAAGGATTATCCAGGTGGATAATGGACAAAGTGCATATGAAGTTTTATTGCCTTTTGGAGAAATTACCTTGTTACCATGAGAATCCCTTATGGCTTAATAAAAGCGTTAGCACATATTAATTACTCAACAAGAAAAAGATACACTTTGATTATCTCCAGTGTATGTATGGAAAAAGGATGGTAGCTTCAACAGCAGAATACTATCTCATGGTTTAGCACATTACTGCATTAAATACCCTAGCACATTACTTTATTAAATGGTTTTGAATTTTAACTTTCCCCTTCCTCCACCCTACTCCTCAGAATCTACCTTTTTTACATTGTAATCAAAATTGTGCATAAAAAGAAGAAAACTTTGGGTTTGAACAATATTTTTGTCTGCATTATGAGAACATATGGCTTCACCTTCTTTTTTCCAACCATCATTTTACTGAAAAATTTTTGTCCTAAAAGATATAGGAGAAGACATGCAGATATAGAATTTAAAAGAAATGTAATGTAATGCAGTTTCTAAGATAGAATGAAAATAACCTAGCTTCTTTTCAGTCATCAAAGAATGAAAGATTTTCAATGATCATAAAGTAGCAGAACATAGAAATTAAATTTGACCTAGCAGAATATACAGAAACATCTCTTGAGAATGAAAGACATTTATGTACATCATATGAAAAAAAAAAAAAAAAAGAGGCAGACTGCTTTACAGAGGAAGGGGAGATCAAACATATGTGGAGTATTTGGATGTTTAGGGACCACTGATTTCTTTGAACTGTTACTCGCTCTTCTCTAGGCGAACTGCAATTAAACAGGATGTCACATCTGGTCCAGAAGTCACTTTTATATATATTTATATGTCAAAAGTAGATAATGCTGCAGGTTCCTAAAACTAATTTTGAGTCATAAGTAATGGAATACTTTATCACACTTTTGCTTAGGTTTTTTGCAATAAATAGACATTTAAAAAATCTGTTTGAGGTCACTGAGTGATAAGTTTATGCAAGAAGAAAAGAACCTTGGGAGAACACCTCCTCCCAACCCCCTTCTTAAAACAGTCAATGTTTAATACAGACCAGTCTGCATAGGGCTTTGTCCAACAAGCTCCTGAAAACCTCCTTAAGACGCTTGAGACAGCTGTGATATAAACACCAGCAAAAGTGCTGTGAGAACTCCTTGGGCATTTCCTTCTGGATTGATTCAGGAAAAGGTTACCTCAGAGCTACTTCAGCAAGGAAGTTCCTCCAAAGTTTTCCAAGGGATATAGTTGCGACAGAACTGCAATGACACTTTTCCAGAAACAAGAGTTGGTTAACTGGTTCTACTCTCTGTATTTGCTTATGAATCAGTGTTGGACATAATGGTGGAGTGGGAGAAACATTCTGTTGGACACCTATCATTTTTCTTTGGTGTCTAGAGTCTTTAACAGGGCTTCTTTTTGGAATTACAGAAACACAGCTTCTATTTTAGCAAAATATGCTTCTTGCACTGACATCTACTCATAGTCCACTCATAGGTATTGTTAAGTTGTTTTGAATCTTATGTTAAAATTTTAGGGAAGCAGTTCTTCCTTAAGGAATTGCACGAAAAAAAAAAGTCTGTTTGATCTTTATTTACAAATAGCAGACAGATGCTTTTTTTCATCCTACTTGGCTTTAATATGAAAATGTGAAAATACAGAAAATAAGTTGATCATATGAAAAGGAATTCATAACATGTTTATACTACAGATAGAATCACTTTCTAAGACTTACATTGTTTCTTCTTAAATTATGTTTCCCCTTGCTTACATATGCTAGAATTAACATCTATGAAAAATTAAAATAGTTTTTTGGTTTTTGTTTTGTTTTGGGATGGGTGGAGTTTTTTTGCAACCTGTATGGTATCACCTATGAAAGCACAGAAAAAACAATCATTTAAGTGACTTTTCATCTCTGTGGGACATGAGACTACATCTTCATGAAGAATAAAAGGTTAAACTAGGCTAAGGCATTTATAACATCAGCAAACTTCTTCTCATAGCAACACATGAACAAGTTTTGATTATAATTTTTTCTTTTTTTTTTTCATTTTTCAAAATAAAACATTGACACCATTTTTAGAAAAGGAAAGAAAATATTGTATAAAATTGAAAAAAAAAAAAAGGGAAGGGTTGAATTTTTTCAAGGATTTTACTGGTTTGTATGAAAATTCTTGACGCATTTAATTGTAAGACTATTTCCTCACATATCAAAATATAGTTTTAATATTTTTTCTCCTGTATGAATCTTAGATTTATTTCACCTACATTAAACTCCCTGAGACCATGAAACTGTAGCCTAATGCCTGTGCTTACAGGAAAGCAGGAAGTAATGCATGGAAGACGAGCAAGAACTAGAACAGAGGAAAACCTTCTCCTTTTCAGCCTGTGGATTCATACTTCCTATTATCTGGGGGGATTTGTTTTTTGATTTTGGGAATTTTTTTAAACCTGGGAAATTCTGATTTTACTTTTGAACTGGAGGACAGCACAATTATGAAATGTAGTTGTAGTGTCAAGGGGTGTAAGTATAGAGACAGAACTACCAATTTAGATACTTACTTTAAATTTCCTTTGTCTAGTTTATGTTAGAGAAGGTTACACTTGTGAAAAGAGAATTCTTGTGAACAAGATCTGCAGTTCCTGTCCTTTAGCTACTGAGATGGACATTTAACAAGCTGCATCAGGAAAGTCTGCACTGATACTTTATGCTTGCAACAGTAAAATGGTAATTCTATTTTCAGCTCAAGTGGAGCCTTATAACTGGATATTCTATTCAAGAGTTTTTCAATATTTTTTAATCCTACATCTTGGTATGTGTAATCACACTTTCCATGACCCTACAGTCAACTCTCTCCAGCAACTCATCCTCAGATTCAGAAATGCTTCAAGATATTTTCTGTGTGTTTTCCAGAGACACAAAAGTAACACCTATGATCCCAACAAAAACACTCTTCTCTGCTTTGGTCATAGGACTAAACAACTCCAAAACTGAGATCTTCTGATCTACAAAAAAAAACAATTGGCAGACTAGATGAGTTAGAGGAAATGCTGAAATATTTCAAGACTTTATCTCTTAAAAAAGCAGAGGAAGAAGTGTGAAGATCAAACAGATGGAGGTTGTCAAAAGCCTTTATTAATGTTTCATTTTATGTATCACACTATATGAGGCACTTACACACTCAATCTTTTTACTGCTCCAGATATACATTAGATAGGATCTGTGTTGTCTGGAATAGCTGATAAACATAAACCACCTCTTGTAATTGCAAGAAAATAAGTAGTAAGAGTTATTACACAGGAAGAAGATTTATAATGCTGCTACAGGGCACATTACAAACTACCAAGAAAACAAATGAATATTAAAGGCCAGGAGATGATGACTTTATTATTCTTCAAGGTCTGCCCTCACCATATGGTCTATCTAACAATCTATGATTGTTTTTACCTTTCCCAATTTTTTATTGTCCCTTCATGTTACACATATAAAATGTTAGGAAAATTAACCGGCACATTCTGATAAGATGGTTTTCAAACATAAACAAAAAAAACTCAGCATTTTTTGCCTTTGATAAAAATACTAGCTTCATTTTTGTGTCTAGATTTAAAACCCTTATTTGTTTTCTAGGAGCTGCCAAATGGTGTCCAAAATGACACCTGAGTGTATCTTACAACACAAAAATGTCTTTTCTGCTGCGATCAGAACGAAGTCTTGCCACTACATTGAAAATTAGGCTGACAAGAGGGGAAGAGGCCTTCCAGCAGGAGTGAGAGCAGCTCTTGTGCAGGCTGCCCACTCCCCACCATCTGACAATGTCCAGAGCACATACAGCCGGTATTTCTATCCCAGCCCCTCTGCTGCCTGCTCCTAGCTCATTTACCCTCTTTTAGTTACAGCCAGAGCACCCACATAACATGGGTGGTCCAGGTCTCCGAGAGGTGGGGGGTTGTTTTGAATGCTGGGCATTCGCCAATTGTTTTTGGATGCTCAGTGTTCCCTTTTCAGGTCCTTCTCATTGCTCCCTGCTTTTCTTCCTGAATACTGTTACCGTCTGCCAGTACCACAGAATCATAGAATTGTTTAGATCAGAAAAGATATTCTAGATCATGTCCTAATATCGATGTAGCACCACCACCATCTTCTCCACTAAACTGTGTCCTCAAGTGCCATATCCACATGATTTTTGAACACTTCCAGGGATAGTGACTCCACCACTTCCCTGGACAGTCTGGTCCAATGCTTTGCAACCCTTCCCACGAAAAAAAATTCCCTAATATCTGATCTAAACCTCCCCTAGCACAAACTGAGGCCATTTCCTTTTGTTCTGTCACTATTACTTGGGGAAACAGACTAAGCCCCACTTGGCTACAACCTTTTCTCAGGTCTCCCTTGAGCCTCCTCTTCCCCAGGCTAAACAATTCCAGCTCCCTCAGCCACTCCTCACATGATTGACTCTTAAGGCCCTTCACCAGCTTCACTGACCTCCTCTGGACATTCTCCAGCACCTCAATGTCCTTCTTGTAGTGAGGGACCCAGAACTGAACACAGGACTCAAGGTGCAGCCTCACCAGTGCCCAGTACAGGGGGATGATCACTGCTCTGGTTCTGCTGACCACACTATTTCTGATACAAGCCAGGATGAAATTGGCCTTCTTGGCCACCTGGTCACACTGCTGGCTTATGTTCAGTATAAGAATGGGCAGCTCTGGCTCCAAAAGTTGAAGGAGGAGAAGATGTACTTTCCAGGACTTTGAGGCGGCATTGCGAAACTTCACCTGACTAACTGAGGTGCATTTCCTCCTTCCACTTTCATGCAAAGGTGCAGGTAGGAGATTTCCCTATCTTGCCATTGAAATAATAGGACAATGGTTTTCCCACAGTAATGAACATATTTCCCTATATCTTCCTTCCTGGCATTTTAGATGTAGGTGTACATGTGTGTACATGGGTATGGGCATGGGACAGGAAGAAAAAATTTTGACCAGCATGATTTTAAGAAACCTTCAGTACAATAGGATAAGAGGTCAATTGATGGACATTTCCACCCTTCCTTGGCTCATCCTTTTCCTCTGCCTTGTGACAGTGATAGCTTCTGACAGCAGCAGATAACGTAGGTGCTACAAACAACAGCCTGGAGCACCGCCTCTGCTCTGCCTCCCAAAAGCAGAACAGTGACTAGCTAGTGACTAGCTTCCCCTGCATATTCTTTGAGTGTATAAGAAAGACTAGAATTTAAACCTTGCCCATTTTCCTCTCAGTCAGTGCCTGTGGGAACATTACACTCTATAAAGCTAAGCGCTGTGAATTTGAAATACATATTCAACCTTCAGTAATATAATGGTTCTTTATGTTCTTCTCAGCATGGGAAAAGCTTCATGAAGTAAAAACTGGCGTTTGATGGAGAGCTCTTTTGTGCAATGGCATGTTCTCCTGAAATGGTAAGGAATTTCTCTGCACAAGAGCAACTTTACCTCTTGAATCAGGCACATCAGAGGTGAGTCCAACAGAAAAAGAAAGCTATAAAGAGTCTTAAAACTAAAGATATTTTCAGCTACAAGCAAGTTCTGTGGTGCTATGGCAGTTTCACTGTGGATCTCAGGACATGGAGGTTTGATGAGTTCTGTCTTCTGACAAAATCACAGAAGAATAGGAGGTCAGATGGACCTTCAAAGCCTTTCTTCTCAAATAAAATGTGACAATATTTCAGAGCCTGAGGCGTGTAATGCACACATTCCTTAGCTGACCACTGATTGTATGGATGACAGCGCAAATTTAAAATCTGTTATTTCCTTGCATATTATTTGTTAGATCATTTCTTTTTGTAGAGTGGTCATATTTTGTCCAGAATTAATAGAAAATATTATTTATTCTGAAGAGCCAAGATACTGTGTCTTGTTGGATGTCATTTATTACATAAACAATGACACTATTTAATGCTTTCAGTATAAGGGGATCCATCCTTGTCCAGCAATACTGAATTCTGCAATGTTAATTATAATGATTCTCGTAGGCAGTAGCGACAGCTTTTAACAAAGGAACAGCTGATCTACTCTAGATGAATCAGCTGCCAGACTGAGTCAACTTTAAGCCACGAGCTGATGGGTCCTGCTTATGTGCATGTGTGTGTAAGTAATCAAAACAAAAACAGTCAGAAACACTTATAAATAGAAATGGCAGCATTGTTTCTAGCTCTAAGTTCCTGCTCATGTAGTGACTCAGTTGGTAATTTGTTAGGTGTTTCTAGGTCTTGTCAGATGCCAGCTAGTATAATTGACTACTATTAGCACTGTTTGCAAAACAGAATTATTGAACTAGTTGTAGGGTTATAAAACAGGCTGCATAAAAAACAGGTGAGAGACAAAAAAGGCATTAATGCTCTCCTAGACAAGGTTCTTGTATTAATCTTAAAATATTTAATTGATAAACTACAACAATACAATGACTCTGCATGCTATGTAAATTAGATATACAGCTGATTTAGAAAATGCTAATTAGCTCTCCCTCTGTTAAATTTGTACCCATTGCATCCACTTGTGTGTAGGCATCACCTGTCCCAAAGAATGTGTTACGCATGACTTTTAAGCCTGCTTTCGCACAATCTTGTAGCACAGTGAAGAGGAAGGATAAGAAGCAATCGATTTAACTGATGACTTCATCAGCTACTTCAAGCAAAAGAAGAATCCAGGAAGTGAAGTCAAAATCAGATTGCTACACATTAATATGGAATTACATAGGTAAGCATGCAGAAACAAAAGACCAAGGCATAAACCCTATGAAACCAACATAACACATTCACAGAAGACTAGCAGAATAGAAAAAAAAAAAATAAAATAAAAAAAAAAAAAAATAAAAAAAAAATCCTTGCTCAGTACCCAACAAAGAAAACTACTAACAGCTAAGAAAACCCATGCATTTTGTGCCCTTTTTGAAACTTGCCTTTCCAGAATTCCCCACCTATGAGCACTGGCTTTCACAATTGATTACTTCACACCAGTGGGATAAGATCTCTGCCTAGAGCAAGGGGAAAACAGGTGTGAATACATTTAGGTAAGATACCTGTAAATCAGCTGATCCAGATACATATAGTTCTCAAATACTTACAGAAATGGCTGAAATGAATACATTCTTTAGCAGTTTTCTTTGAAAATCCATAGGGACAAGAGGAAGCCTAAATGCAGGCTAACCCTAAGAATGGTAAAAGGAAGTGAGCTGGAGGATTTCAAGGGATTTTACAGATTTTTTTTAGCTTCACTGTGGACCCCAAGTAACCTTGATAGAAGTTGCTAAAGCAGTTCCAAGTAGAGAGAAGACTGGAAGATTACAGAATTAGTAGTGGCTAATGCTAATTTGTTAAAAAAAATAAATGTGTCAAATCAATATAATTTTATTCTATGGTGGGGCAATGAAACTTGTGGATAGAATGGAAACACAGAAACATAGAAACATCTTTCATATCACAATAAAAACTTTGAATGATGTCCTATATGATACTCTATAAGCAGGTTAGGGAGACATGATGTAGACAAAATTTATTACAAGACAATCTGGACAAAGTCTGCTAGAGTGTGGGTGTAAATCTTATTGAAAACCTGTAACCAGAAGGGTAGCTATCAATGAATTGCTGCCCACACCACAAGAGGTCTGCTCATAACCTGTTTTTACTTAAATCTTGTGATTAATGAGTTTGATGCTAAAGTAAAAACAAGCTTATTAAGTGCACAAATGATGAAAAAACAGGTGAAGCTGCAAGCATGTTGAAATAAAATTAGAATTTAAAATGACTTTGATAAATTGCAGAAATGATCCCACAAAAAAAAAAAAAAATCAATGGTGAGAAATGCAGTGTTCATTTGTGCAAGTACATGGTGAAAAGAAACCTGTTACAAATCAATCCTATGGAAAGAAACAGACTATGTGAGCATAAAAAGGTTACTCTCAGAGGATCATTTTTGAAAGGCAGCACAGTTTTAAGCTGTCCATGTGTCTACATTGTGCACCTGTTATCTAGCCCTGTTCTTCATATACCAGGAAAGAAGGAGAAAATTTAATATCAACTATGTGCATTGAATATTTTAGGTATTTGTGATACTTAACGATTTTGAATACACTTCATAAAAGGATGAGATCTACTCTATGGAAAAATAATGCCAGAAAACAATAGTTATTGGGACAAAAATTCTTCTTTACTATTGCCTCCAGATGGAACCATTCCTTCCCTGAGTGTTTCAAAATGTACCTGCAGCAGATCTGGTGAATATTTTGACCTCTAGATTGGCTGGCTGTCTCAGAATGTAGGGATGGAATTTAGAGAGAAGTTACCTCAATCTATGTACAATGAATAAAATCATCACAATTCCTAAGAAGATGTGGTCTTTTTTGTGTTGCGCTATGTAAGATGCAATACTGATCCTTTCCACAGGAGTTTTAAAGGTTTGGAGGCTGTAACAGCCTATACCATGTAATTCAGAGATCATTTTTATTCCTCCATGTATTTTACTATACCTACGATGTAGGATGCTTTTTTGATGTAATTTTTGGAAAGACCAAAATGGCTTTAAATCCCACCTGCCCACTTTTTCACTGTTTTGAGCTCTAGATCAAAGAAGTCCATCAAAGTCATAGTTCATTCAAAAATCTGAATACCTCAAGGTGAGGGAACAGATCTGGCTTGTGTCGCTTGGAGACACAACAGGGAAGGGTATATGGAATATATGGAATATCTAACAGGTTTTCTACAACACGTCAAAATTTTTAATCAATCAAAACTGAGAGAAATTTGCCCAGGTGTTTTTTTAGTTTTTTTCCTTCACATAATGGTTTATGTTTTTCAAGTATCCCCTATATGTAAGAGATAAGAATTGTTCAAAACTGAGTTTTTTCAATAAGTTCTGATTCATAGCTAAAGAACATCATGTGAAATGAAATCTCATGTGCAGCTTCTCATATAAGACACTACAGCAGTGAAATTACCTAGAAACAACTCAAGAAGATGCTTTGGGAAATGTAGAGTGTTGCAGCTAAAATATTTTGGGCTTACCATTTTTTGATGAATACTAGGACTTCTGTGAGGAATATGAAGACTGTCTCAGTAGCTGTTGTAAAAAACATGTCAAAGCAGCACTAAAAGATCTGAAGATTATTGGGTATTTTAAAAACCCACAGGACTGGAGTTGTTCTTGAGTCTTCACATTAAACTATTATATAATCGAAGTTGCTATTTATTTATTGTTACCAGGGGTGTTTTTCTTTTAATATCAGTGCATTTCTTCTACCAGTAAAGTATTGTGTAACAATCAAATTATTTTTCAGTAGCTATTGCTTTCTTCAGAGTCTGTGAAAAGCACATTTTCTTGCTTAGAAGAACACTAGATTATGTCATTCTCTTAATCATATAAATAAATG
Source organism: Premnoplex brunnescens (assembly GCA_035040995.1). Lineage (NCBI taxonomy): Eukaryota > Metazoa > Chordata > Aves > Passeriformes > Furnariidae > Premnoplex > Premnoplex brunnescens. Next base: position 77,575,731 of record JAWWLT010000080.1, read on the forward strand.
ACTCAAACAAGGAGGACTGGCTTTATGGTGGGTTTTTTGCTGTTCTAGAACAATTTTCTTAAGAAGATGAGCTCTAGTTGCTCAAACATGGTATTAATATTAATAAGCAATGTAAGGTTATGTGGAAGGTAAAAGTCATGTGAAATGTAAAAGATTTGTGTCGCCTGTAACGTAGGGACATTTCTTGAGAATATTGTTGAAAAAAAAACAAAAAGAAGACACAGAGAAAGTAATAAACCCCACCAAGACACACAGACCCTAAGGAACGAGAGATAATAGAGACAATATCTATGACCAGATCTCTCAGATCACCAAGGGAACACAACTGAACAAATCACTCAAGGCCTTGGAGTGGTCCCACCATCTTTTTGTAACTGATAAGAAAGGGTGCAGAGAGGGAAAAAGAGTATCACAGGTTTCACAGGAAAAATATTCTCAGAATCTTTAAGGGGCTTTAAGGATGAAACTGTCTATACAATGTTAGGGGATAAAAAACAAAGGTTGACAGGGTTGGCTGAGGTAGACAATAACACTGAAAAGGAATAAGGTAATCATAGATGTAGAGAGACAAGAAATCGAGGGCAAAGCAGGCATCTGTGATACAGTAAGTGAAAGAGCCTTTCCCATTGCTCTGGAAGGCTAAAGAACCTCCACTGCCTCTCTGACGGGAAAGAGTTGTCAGGACTTTTACTATAATTGTCAGGAGCATGCAGGTTTAGCTCTTCTTCACAAGATATAATAATTTGCAGCATCTGGTGAGCAACTACACCTATTCCAATAACATCATATTTGTTTCCTAATTACTCATAAGAGGGAAAGGTGAGACCACCTGACAAACCAGTGGGAGAAGAGAAGCCTATCAGCCTACCAGCCATGGTCAGTGCAGTCTGTCTTTCACAGCAGTTCACATTGTGGTGGCTCCTTGTACTTGCCCACTCTGTCTGTATTTGTGGATCCAAAGAGCTCCAAAGAGTCTATTGTGTGTGATATTCCCATTTAATATGTAAAACAGCAGAAAACAGTTGTATGGAAGTTATGGTCGTATCCTGTTTTAGTGAAGACCAGTAACAGAGTACCGTGACCCTCAATCATCTGTTCTAATGACTGCCCTGTATATATTAAATGAAACACACTAATGGTCTGATGTCTGTATCACGGCGAAAATCTTGACATTGTTATTAGATACATTAAAGTTCCAGCTAACATTTCTTATAATAGACTAAAGCAATATCATATTTGAAGAAAAAGTCGCTAAACAACTGTCAGTGAAATACCCTTTCCTTATCAATGTATTTTTCTTCACTGTAATACACTGACCATTACTTCTACACATGAAACCTAAGTGAAAGATAGAATTTACATATTGTTGAAATTCATGCTTGCCATTTTAATACTTATAAGCACACAATGCATTCTATAAAGAGGCCAGAAACAATGGGTAAAAACTGAAAGAGAGGAAATTTAAGTTAGATATTGGGAAAAAAATTCTTTACTGTGAGAGTGGTGAGACACTGGAACAGGTTGCCCAGAGAAAGTGTGGATGCCCCACCCTGGAAGTGTTCAAGGCCAGGTTGGATACAGCCTTGAGCAACCTGGTCTAGTGAGAGGTGTACCTGCCCATGGCAGGGTGGGTTAGGACTAGATGATCTTTAGAGGTCCCGTCCAACTCTAACATTTTGTGATTCTTCTTTCTTTTGAGCTCTATGTATGAAAACAAAAACTAGCTTTTGAAAAGTGGGGGCTTTTAGCCACAATGGAGTACTAAAATAACATGGGAGCATGATGTGTTCCCTTACATTGTGGTTTTGTGGCTTAATAGCTTTTTTTTACAAGAAATGACCACTTCAAAAAAAGTGTATCCTAGATATGAAATTTATACTAAGGCTACAAATATCAAAGTCTATTCTGTGTCACACAATTCCTTGATGCAGTATTAGGTTAAATTGGCAACTATCTCGTCTGTTACTCATTGGAATAAGCAACAGGAAAAAAGAAACCAAAGATGGATAGTTAGTCACCTGTATTTTTCTATAGAATATGTTTTAACTTCCAAAAGCACAGTACTATTCTCTGCTGCTTTTTAGCAGCTGAAAAATCTCCGAGGCATCACAAAATAACATAAACATAGCCAAAGGTCACTGAATCTAATACAAGTTTCCAAATTGATATCCTAGAGTGAAAAAGGAATAGATTTACCATCTCAACTCTGTATGTGACAATAGTAACTTACTTTAGGGACACAGTTGACATGGAAAATGTCAAAGACTTTTTGTAACTCCGTTAAAAGGCTTTATCCCTTTAAAAGGATTCTTGCTGTTGAGTTCATGAGAGCTGTCATAGCACACTTTTAATGTCTCTCCAAAAGGACTGATGCTGGGACTGACTATGTTACTTTTGAACACCTGCAGTCGGTCTCATAGTGTATGCCCACAGTAGAAGTTGTGGAATTCTAAAATTGAGGAAAAATAATTGACTAAATAAATTTAATATAAACCCATTTTAATAAGTACTTGATAAATAATAATAATTAAAAATCTTTACATTAGGATTTACATCTTATTTCCCTCTTAGGATTTTGTACTACCTTACAGCTTATTATTTCCCTTTTTTTCCCTTGCACAAGAGGTAAGAGAATACTAAACTCAGTTACCTTTTCTTTTTTAATTTAAGCAGGTGGTGCTGATAAAATGTATTTTTCTGTTTTCCACTAAGTTAAAAATAACACAAGGGAGGTCAGGTGTGCAGTAGTGCAGAGATTTAAATAACAGGATGACATGAGAATAAGCAGTTAGTTTTTCTGCTGAAAAAGCATAGAGTAAGAAGCTCAAGTTTTCCTTCAACAGCTGTTACCCTGAAATTGAAAGAGCAGGAACAGAACAGGAAATGAGGGAAAATACATCCTGTCTCATGTGCTCCACATCTTTTCTTGACGCATTAGAAAGCTGTACTGAAAACTATCATAGAGAACATAGAAGGACAGTGATAGCCATCAAGAAAGGTGTCAAGCTGAACCATTTATAATTGCTTAAAGGTTGTGTCACTGATTTTTTCATTATTTCCACTTTTACAACTTCACTGTGAAAATCTAATTTCCCAGACAGAAAACCATGATGTTGTAAACTTTCCTAAGAAAACTTCAGTATTGTACTCATCCATTGCACAGTCAGCCATCCTACTCTCAGATGAACAGCTGTTTAAACTGCAGCAATCGGTCCTCCTTCATTGCTGAAAATTATTCTTTCTAAACAACACAGCTTGTAGAAGTAAGCTTACTACTGAAAACTCTCTGGGGTGATGACAAACACATATTTCTAGTGCAAGTCATGTATAGAACCAGATATATCCAATTATGCAATAATAGGCATGAATCAGATGATCTGAGAGAGTCCAACATTTTTTGAGACAAAGGAATTCTGAGGCCTGACAGAGGGAATTATCAGGTCGAAGTGTGAGACAATCTGCTTCACGGCTATGAAGTACAGAAGAGTTCAGTTGAGAAAAGAAAGGAAACGAAGTAGTTTGGCCTCATCATGTACAGGATATGCTGGAGAACCTTGCATCTACGCTGCAAACAGTGCTGTCCAGACAGACCCTATCTGTGACTTCAGCCTTGGTGACATTGGTGGGGGAAAGGCTTTGAATGCTCAAGGAGCATACTCAAGAAACTCCAGATATGGTTTGGAATTTTAAATGACAATAATAGGGATAACCCTGTTTTAAACTGTTAAAACTAGATCATAATTTGCAGCTGAATTGACATCATGCATCATATTGGCTGATATAGATAGAGATGACTTTCTTTTGTGGGGTTAGGGTTTAGAAATTATTTCAGAACATTCAGCTCTTTGTATAGCCTGTGCATGTACAGGATACAGGAATCTATAGCAGCAAGCTTTCTTTTACTGGATGCTGAGAAGAATAATTTATACTCTACATTCATTTTCATTTCAACTTCTGGCCTTTCATCTTTCAAATGACAATATCCGAAAAAGTTAAAAGAAAAGAAAACAAAAAGCCAAATTAATACCACCAACCCCTCTTTAAATCAGATGTGCTTAATTGACAGGAATAAGCAGCTACATTCTCTCTTACCCTCTTAATATTTTCATTATGTTTTTTCTTGAAGTTAAGTAAAATTTCAACAAGTGTATTAATCATGAAAACTTAGATAAAGTTTTATTATTAAACAATGAAGTTCCCTTACTATACCTTGACTAGGAGTTCTGGTTGTTTGTGACTGACAGAGGCAAGTGAATTCAATTGAATTTTTATCTTTTTGTGTAATTTTTTGTAAAAATACGACATGGTCAAAATGTCAAAGTTCTTAGGAAACTAATGGCAGCCAGTAGCTAAATAATTATTCTTAAAATGATTTTTTAAACTCGAGTAGGTAAAATAATATGTTAACCCTGCTGTTTCAGAGAGATTTTGTTCATAACTGTTATCAATGGACAAAGCTGGAAATAAGAAAATCCCAGTCAGGTCCTAGGGAATCGAGAGTTATCTTCAGTACATGCAAACCAACTCTCTCAATGCAAATACAGATTCATTTACAAAACCTGCAGGTACTACAAATTCAATTGTATCTTCCTATTGCCAGTCAAGCTTAGCACTTCAACACTAATTTACTCATAATCAGACTGAGTCAAAGCCAGCTGTGCCTCAGAATAGAAAATACCTTAGATTTCTTTAGAAGAGTTCTCCTGAAAAAATATTTCCATGAGATCAGGACACGAGCTTAGGCAAATACAATCATTCAAACCTTCCCTCATCATGTCATCATCAGGGCATAGAAAGCCAGCCTCATCCCAGGATTTACATGTACTTTGTTGTTGTATAATATTGTGTAACAATTTAGAAGAAAAGGGAAATACAAATAGTATTACTATAATTCAATGATGACTTTTTAAAGATGACATCATAGTCAAATAAGAAAGCAGAAATTTGGATCAGTTATTTAAATTCATTACCAGCTTACTTTCACTAAGACATCATACCATGCACCTCAAGAAACATGTTCTTTCTTATTTGAAAAGTATTTTGACGGATATTGTCAAATCCTTTAAATAATTGTACCTTTAAATAATTTTTAGAAAGGGATAAGGCAATAATTGCAATAACTACTTTGAAATCTTGCTCTAAACTTGAAAAACTAATTATGCTTGGCTGATTTTTTAGTTTATTGAAAAGGGCAAAAAACACATTTTCCCAATTTTATTCCTGATTTGCTAAAGATTGCCTGAAACACTGATACAGTGTTACATTTGTAGTATGAAATGTTCCCATTGACTTCAGTGTGACAAAGGAAGTCGATGGATCCTGACCATTACAGAGGACCTCAACGATACTCATATGGAGTACATATTTAAATTTAAACATAATCTTCAAGTAAGAAAGTCAAACCAGCCAAGAAATGTTTTTCCTTCTATCTAGAAATTCAGAAAACAAGATCCCAGACTCTGTTCCAACAACAATTAAACCAAAATTAAATACAGTTTATGTTGAGACAGTATATGCAGACACAACTAGTGCTTGTATCTAGGTATTCCATATTTTAGATGCCTTGTCTAAGTGTTGACTAATGGACTTTTCCTTGTTTTCCTCCACTTCTAACTTCATCCTTTGCCTGAAGATGAAATTTTCCACAAAGAAAAAGTTATATTTCTAATTAGCAGGATGGGAAGAGTATCACTGGCAACAAGCTATAGTAACACACAACCCCTGAGCCTAAGCTTAAACAATTGGTAATTGCTATTATTTATTAACACAATGATTTAGAAGACTAATTATCTGAAAATTCTAACACTAGATTTAACTCTATTCATGTTACTACCTTTTTATCTTTTTTTCAGTTTCCTAAAATTTTTACTTGTTGCTACTTTGACCAAATAAAAATTTGGGGCCTCAAGAGCCTTTGTAAAACTAATGGGCAAATACAAATGATGAAGATGCTTCTACAGCTCCCATGCTTGAAAATATTGGCCTTGATGTGATCATAGTTTTCTTTTCCTTTTCCATCTTTTTTCAAGAAAAAAAAACCAAAAAAACCAACAAAGCAAAACAAAATACAAAAAGTAACTTGAACAAACTGTCAAGAAAGTTAACCAAAGCTTAGGGTTAACTCCCAGAGACAGAGACAGACTTGAAAAGTCTGAGAAAACAGACTATCTATATTTGAGAAGGTTGGGACTGACCAAAAAGGTGAAAAGCTTTACACCTACATGTGCTTTTGGCTTGTCAGAACAACAGGCTTAGTCACTGGGAATGAAGTAGGTGGACAGTACCTACAACAGATGGGGGGCAGCTTCTTCCAGAAGTCAATCCTACTCCTTTTGACATTCTTACCCCTCAGTGCTCTCCCTTACCCTTCCTCTGTGACAGCACCACCAGCAGTATAAAACCATTTCTGAAAATCTAGTTTAGTTTCCTTGTCACATTTCTCCATATTCATAAGGAGGGCTCAGTCCTGATCCCTTCTCTGACCTCACTTGTTGTCAGAGAACATTGAAAAGGTGATGCAGGGAGAATTAGGGGAGAGAAGGAGCAGAAGTTTTGTGAATCCTGCAATGTCTTAAGATGAATTCCCTGTCATGCAAAATAATGGTGGGAAAGAAGGAAATCTTGTGAGAGAAAAACAGATTTCTTCAGACCCTTCCCAATTCTTCCAAAACCCTTCTGCTTCCAGCCCTCACTTTTCCTACAGAGGGTCGACATTATTATATACCTTCATTGCTACTATATTTAACTTCCAGGCTAACAGCTTCCAGACTAGACTACACATATCAGTATAGCTAGCTGGCTAACCTTTACAGTGTAGGAAGAATCGGGTGTCTTAGGTATATTCTTTGCTAGCATGCACTGCTTATTCCACAATTAGGCCAGATGTGTGCAGTCCCCGGGGCCATGAAATGCCCCTATTACATGGCTATATTTCAGGGGGAATGAAAGGAGGACATGGCCTGCTTCTAGCCCTTCCACCTCCTTTTCCTTTACTGACAGAAAGACCTTTCAGATCTGAAAAAGAGGAAAGGCTGGGCTGCAGAAGGTGGATCACATGATGCTGTGGTGGATCATGGATGCTACAACACCCAGTAATTTCATTATCAAGTGCATCTTGAAGTTTAACAGTAGGATAGTGATTCTAGGTAGCTACTGGGTTATACACTATTTCCAGTTCAGAGTTGGATGCCTGCCTCAGGCTAGGAAGAACAAACCCAGCACTTAGCAGACATTATATTCTTTCTCCAGTTACAGATGATGAGCTGCTTTTAATTTTTTCACTCTCCCTGTTGCTGGCTTCAGCAACCAACGATTTTACCAAAGGTGAAAACTTACTTTGATCTAACCAAAAGCTTGGGCAATGGGCTATTTGGTCGTTTCTCTACTCAAGTCAAGGGCAAGACTATTGGCCACTGTGTTCTGCCACCAGCAAGCTCTGCCCTGGCTGCAGCTCAGTAGGCACTGAGAGATGGAGATGCATGCCATACCAGAACCTGATGATGAGGTTACGGGGTTACTCTAGTTTTGAACCTAGAGGTGCTCTGCCCAGAAGTCCTAGCAGTTTTGGGCAAAGTCTGTTTTGGCAGAGCTGCTGCCAGACTGAATCTATCGATTTTGACACAGATGGATGGGCCACCTTCACTTAACCCCCAAAAGGGACATATACTAGTCATCTATACGGTCCAATAAATATGGAAATAAAACCTCACAAAAAGAGATCTCAGGCCAAACACAAGGCATTCTGGCGCCTGGAAAACGTAGCCTTTGGCCTTCCCGCGAAACGAAGGGAGGGGTAATCACCTCGACCAACAACCCCGGGAGGGGAAGCGGGAACTCCAGCCAGGTGAAGCTCCAGCTGCTCGCAGAATTTGGGGAAGCTGCGACAACGCCAGGCGAGAGGTGGCAGCAGCGAGTCGCCGTGCAGCCCGGCCGCGGCTGTCGGTCGGTCCCCCTGCCGCCCCTGCTCGGCCCGGCCGCTGCCGGGGTACCACTGCCGTGCCCGCGGCCGTCCCTGCGAGGCCCTCCATGACTTATCCAGGGAGGCGGGGAGGCAGCGGGGGGAATGGATGGGAGAGCCGTGTCCCGCGTGGAGCGGCCGGCCAGGTCGGCCCTGGCGCCCGGGGGGCGCGCGGGTCCCCTCCCTGCGGGGCAGGGGCTAGGGCCGCGGGCTCGGGCAGCATCAGCTCGCAAAAGCAGGCTGTCCTGGCGCCTCGGCCGAGTCTGTGGCTGTCCCCATTGCGGCGCTGATGCTCAGCCTGCCGCGAGCAGGAATTAGCAGCGGTTACCCCGGGCAACAACCCAAAAAAATTGGTGGTTTTGCTCAGGTACCAAAACTCCGCTCAGCCAGTTGAAAGGAGCCGCGGAGTGGCAACTTTCAGGTGAGTGCTGCAATTGCATTCCACACAAGTTTCTCAGCGAAGGGTTAAGCGTGCACAGGAGTAAAACACGACTTCCATATTCCGTACCCTCTTTGCCCGCAAGAAGACTTCTGGAAACATGGTAGACTTCCCACCTAGGTTTCCAAGGATAGGATGAGAGAACAGAAAGAAACACGAGCCGCGGAACGAGCCCTTGCTTCCCTGTTGCTGTCATCGTTTAGGCTGGCAGACCTCAGGTTCCCAACCCATGACGGCAGGAGCCGCGGTCACTGCCAAGGAGCTGCTCCCCACCGACTCTCCCCGCCCCGGGGAGCATCTCCACACCTGTGCCCGCCGCCCCGCCTCCCCCTTCCCAAGTAAACCAGAGCTGCCCCGGCCGCGGGGTGCTGCGGGAACAAGGGGACGCGCCCCTCTGCGGCGACACTGGGGGACCCGGCCCGGCCTTTCCCTGGGCCCCGCCCGGCCCAAGCGGCGGCGCCTCATCGGGAGCGGGGCCGCCCGCCCCCCCGTCTCCCCCCGCCAGCGCCGGCTGCTCGGCCGCGGCGGGCGCGCTCCTGCTGGGGAGGGGACGGGCGGGGAGGGGCGGAGGCAGGCGGGAGGGAGGCAGGGCGGGCGGGAGCGCGGCGGCGGCAGATGCTGCGGCGGCGGCTGTGTCTCCTTCGGCCACATCCCGCGGCCGGTGCGCCCGCCCGGCGCGCTGCGCTACGGCGCCGCCGCGCAGCCTGCCCCAGCCGCCGCCGCCGCAGCGGCCCCGCGCCTCGCCCCAGCGGCGGGGCGGTGGATGCCGAGCCCTCCTCGCCCCGGCAGCCAGCGGGCAGCTGTCCTGCGGCCGAGCCCCTCGGAGCCGGACCGTCGCGCTCGCACGGACACGGGGACGCACGGGCACTCAGGGGCACACACGCACGCCCGGGGGGGGGCAAGCCGAAGATGCTGCAGCTGGGCAAGGTCAGGACCTTGCGGTGAAGCCCGGGGCCGTCGCTCGCCCCCCCCCTTCCCCCCTTTCATCCTTGCCTAACGGACTGAGGATTTGCTCTTGGGTTTTGGTATATGTTTGGGAGCAAACAGGCTGAATCGGCGCCGATCGGTGAGTACGACAGGCACCGTAATGGTGCCAGGTCCCCCCCCACACCCCCTACACACACACCCTTCCCGCCTGCGTGATATTTCTTCTTGGTGCGGGGTCCTGCGCTGCTCCCCTCGGCGAGGCAGCCGGGCTGGGTTGGGCTGCAAGGAGCAGTGTTTGTGCCTTCAGCTGAGAGGTAACAAAGTGCGTTATTTCCCCATGGTTCTTCCTCCCGCGCCTTCCCCCCTCCATCGCTTTCCTCCCTTTCTTTCTACGTTAGTCGTTGCTTATGTAGGGCATCCGCGGCACCGTGTCTCCCGACGCCCTGCACTAATGTGCTCGTTACGGCAGTGAAGTCATGGGCCAGGGAGGAGGAGGAGGAAGAGGAGGAAGAAGAAGGAGAAGGGGCCCGGGGACCCGCGGGCGGGGGCAGCGCCCGGCCCTGCGCGGAGCCCGGGCCCAGGGGCGGCTCCGAGCGGCGGCTGCTGCTTGTTTCTGTGTGTCTGTGCTGAGTGTGCATGTGTATCTGTGTGTGTGTCTGTGTGTGTGCCGAGGGGCGTGTGGGGTGTGTGTTCTTCCTTTGAAGCCACCGTCTGCGAAATCCTGCGCTCGAGGAGCGGGCGGAGGGGGTGGGGAGCGGAGCCGCGATGTGCGCTGTGATGTTTCGTTGATCTATATTTAATGGCTGAAAGGAGAGATGCTTTTCTTTCCTTTACCCTTACCTTACTCTTATTCTGGTGTGTAATGTGCTTGCATCGATCGGTCAAAGCGTAGCCTCAGCTGAATCAAGTCACCACAGAGGAAGGAGGTGCAGTGGCACAAGCAGTACATGGAATACACAAATTCATCTGGCCAGGGATCTTGGAGAAAAATGAAAAAAAACCTGAAGAGGGATAATTTTAGAAACCATGTTAAATTTCCCCTGGAGGGACTGGAAGCACGAATACGTGGAAGAATGTAATACAGCATCTTGTGCAGATACATTTTTTATACTTTGTTAGGGTGTGCTTTGTTTGGATTCAGGGTGTCATGGTTAGCCCTATGTATTACAGAAAAAAATATCCAACACTTGGGGGAAATACGTAGAAATGAAGAGGTCCCTTTATTGAGCACCCAGTTCTTTAACTTTATTGGCTGATAACTGATATCTGTGCCCCTTAAAACATGTATGCCTTTTTATTGGCAATAACAAGGAAAGTCAAAACTTCACACTGCAGGTTTATTTTCAAAGTCTATATAGGTAGCCTGTATGTAAAGTGAAAACAGTGAGTCAGCCTGAGCTGTGGTTCATAGCAAACCTCTCCATACGGTACGTCAAGACTTACGTACCTCAAGACAGAGAGAGGACAACCCAGAAATATATGGAGTTTATGTAAGTCTGTTGTGGCTTTTGCAAAATCAAGAGAGGGGGAAAAAAATCTTAACGATCCTGTACTTAAGGATATATTCATCCTGTCTTAAAAAATAAACTATTATGTAACTCATAGGCTGGGTTGTTAGTTTTCAGACAGCCTAGTTAGTTGATCAGTGTATAAATGACATGGCATGAAGGGGTTAAGGGCAGGTCTCCAGAGAAAGCCGCTGCATATCCTACTTGTGGGCCTCTGAGACTCAAGTGGCTTTAGGGCTTTTGTGAGCCTATCTGCCTTTACACAGGTTTTCTGTGGAGGAGCCCCAACCTTAAACCCAAACCATATACAAAGGATGTGATAGTTAAGCAAAACATTATACAATGATCAAATACCCTTGTCAGACTGTTTCAGAGCCAAGTTGGTGAAGCTGTCCCTCTTCAGTCTGTGAATGACTTGACCCTGTGGGAGCCTTGACTGACTATCAGTCTGCGTCCTGCAAAACTGCAGAGAACTTGTGATCGATCATCGATGTTAATGAGAAGCTGATTAATAGCTCGGGACTGAGCTGAATGTGATTATGTTAAATATTGTAGTTCTGAAACAGAGATCGCATCTTGATCACGTTGTTCAGAGATGGTTTTTGCAGTCTGTTATATAAGAGAGGCTTGGAAAAAAAAAGAGTAGAGGGCTGTTCTATGTATACGTACCAAAGAAAATACCCCTCAAAGCTGCTGGTAGGAAGCAAAGTATTTATTTCTGAGTGCCGGTTGCATGACGTTTTGTGGATTGCAAGAAAGATGCTTTTGGGAGAGAACTCCAGCCTTAGTGCTCAAGTTCTGTTTGTCAGGTACCTTAATGGACATTGAAAGCAATAAGTAATAGCTCATTGGTGACACAAGTTTTTGACTTTTGCTGAGGTTTTTTGGATAATGATACTAAAAAAAATTCATCTCACATAATGAACTCTGATGACAACTGCACAAAATAGAAATAGTAGCACTAAAAAAAAAAGGTGTTTGCATAATTCTGATTTGCATAATTTACCTTTGCTGATGGATGGTATCAGTTTAATGGCTGTGGTTCAGTGCTGAGTATTTGTTTCTCAAGACGTGTAAAATCAACTTATGCTACAAAGGAAGTGCCAGAGCAGTTTATTTTAAGGGTTTTAAGAAATGCATTTTTAGGTAGGGCTGTGGATTGGCATGTAAATGGAGCAGATAACAGAATCAGTGGAACTCATGAGTGTTAAATTTTGCACTAAATTTCAGATACATTTTCTATTTCATGGTTCAGTGTGATATGATTTTTAGAGGCGATCACTTGTGGAAATTCCAGCATATCTTTGTTAGGATTTCAAGCATATGTTTCTATCCTAGAAGTAACTGTTTTCAGGACTATCAGCAAGATAAGGAAAATGCATTATTACACTGCTCTTCACTTAAATAAGGACCTGTGGTTTTGATGCTTATTGATTGTGCTTGTAAGTCATGAAGAGTTTGATATTTGAAGTTACAGCTGAAATTTGACAAAAATGAAAGTGATTGTTTTTCCCTTTTGAAGGTCTCAGTAAGATCTTATTACAGGATGAGTTTTGTAGGCTTGTTTAACTACACAATATTAAATTTAGTAGTATAATTATTAATAATGTACAAGTAAGCAATAAGCTTAAATGGAGGCAGCATTTTTAAACGTGGTGACTTTATTTCTTGAGGGACAGAATGACTCTCAAACAGGACTAAACCACATTTGCTCTTAAAGAAGAGATTGTTTTTATCATGACAAAAGGCATTACACTGGGAAGAACATTATTTTTCTGACCTTTTTTCATGGGGGCATGATGGGAAAAGTAATTTCTTTCATGTGAATAGGAAGTCTTCAAGCGGGACAGGTATGCAATCGTCTGCTCAGGCACTGCAGAACCACATGACCCTTTGGCTAATGGCTTCTTTGTAGTTAGGCTCACTTGGAAAGAAGTCTGAATGCAGCATGACACACTGAAACAATTTCTTCTATACCCTTGGGATGTGCTAACTTTGTGTCATGAATGGGTTATAAAAGCAGATTGCCTGACCAGATTCTCTGGTACTATGCTGGACAAAATTTAAGTTCAATAAAATTGAAAAGGAAATGTCATAGCTGTTTGTATGTAAACTGATTGCCATGTTAATAGGTACTATTTTTTTTTCTTGTATTAACTGCAAGTTTGGTGTAAAACTGAGAAAAAGAGACACATCTCATTATCCACAAGAGCAAGTATTTAATACTTGCTTAAATTGCTCTTGGCATGCTAACTTGTAGTGCATCCTACTGGCTCTTAATCTGCCTATTCTACTTTACAAAATTTAATTATACTAATAAGCAATAACTTCAAGACACATCAGCATGAAAGAGTATGTATTATCTTGTCCTTTGGTCATTGCCTATTTTACTGAAATTTCTACCAAAAAAAAAAAAAAAAAAAAAAAAAAAACCCAAAACAGGCTTGTAAAGAAACTATGAAACTTTAAAACTTATTTCCCAAAGCTGCCAAAAAGGTCATAACTTTCTAAAATTCATATATAAAATAGCTATGTTTGATGTTACATTTTATTATGATTTATTGTGTTAGTCATAATAATTCTACTGTATAACAAACCATTATTTTCTGCTTGTTTTAATTCATTTTAAGAAGCCCCAAATATGCAGAGTTTGAGTAGCAGCATCCAAAATCAAGAACGTCTGAGACCCAAAGGGGCTTTATATAAAACGTTCTGTGGGGAAAGATTTTGCCTTTTCCCCTCCTGTTTTTTCTACGTTTTCTTCTCCCACTCCTTTTTTTTTTCTGGCCAACTTTGCAACTGATTTCTTCATCTCCCAAAAATCTTCACAGGATAGCAATTTCCTTTTGCTCAAGAAAATTACTTTTGGAAACTGACACTAAAACTTAAATTTGTCTGCTTAGTCTATCGTAAATACAATCTTTTTAAAGTGATGACTACATTCTCCTGTCAGTCAGTTGTTATTTAGTTAAGTAGCACCGAACTATCCCTTTAAGGCTGAATTTTTGAAAGGAGCCAAATGAAATAAGCAAGTAGTGTAAATAGATATTCTGATGAGGTTCTTAGTTGTTTTAAACCCACTGGAAAAGTCTTAATTCTTACAAGATCATTTATATTAGATTAATTTCTTTCTAAGATATTTGGGAAAATAATAAGTTTCAATAAAATAAGTTTCAATGTGGTTGTAGAAAGTTGCTGTACCTTTTAGTTCTGCTAGGATTGCTAAAGGTTGTAATCTGCATCTTGTAAAGGTATATGCCTTCCATCAGAACCAGCAGGCAGTTTGGAAGAATGTCTGGCAAGGAGGGTCTCAGAGGTAACTCAAGTCTCCATACAATGAATTTCAAGGTATTTTAGTTCCCGCTTCCCATGAGAGTACTTCTACAATTTTTGAAGCTGGATATCTGAAAAGTAAGAAAACATGCACTGGATGTTGAAAACAGCATGCGAAACTTAGAGTTTTTCTCTACGGTTTTCCACCAAAATACTGAAATTCATGAGTGCGTGTATTTCTGGTATGCTAGCTGATCTACAGGTGTTTTTGTTGTTTGTTTGTTGTGGGGTTTTTTACTATATACATTATTTTAGATTTATGTGAGCAAAGAGTCTAACTTCCTTGGAGATGACATATGTGAATCAAATCCTGGTATTTTCTCCTAATGTTGTAACTGGCTGCGCAGTAATCAGGTTTCTTTGAAAGCAGGTTGCTGTTGTCCTAGTCAAATTTGCTTGTTTCAAAAATAATCAATCTTCTTGCCAAGAGGTTGACTGTCACTTTACCTGTTTGGCATATGGGAAGGCAGAAGCCTTTTCCTGCTCATTTTTTTTCATGGAAAATGTTATGGCATTAGATATGGATGTTCATATTCAGGGAACAGCAGAGTGAGAAGGAAGATGGCTAGGTCGGATAACGATTATCTAAGGAAACAACAGCTTAAAGCTTTTAAACAATGGAAATGGCTAAAGGTTAGACATCCTGCCAGGACAAACCCTTAACTTGTCCTGTGTCCCAGAATTTGTAGAGTAATCAGGGTCTTTAAATCAGCAGATACCTGAAGGCATTTGTAACACCATCACTTTCTCACATTTATTAAACCAACTAAACTTCAGGACATCTTTTGAACATGCCTGGTGGGATCATCTAATTTCTGAATGGTTTGATACAGTAATAAGTGATATTCTGTGCGACCTAGAAGCTGAAGTCTCATGGAAAGTTGGAGCTGGGGTTGCTAAACAGTGTAGATACTAAATTCAGAGTAGTATTTCTAGTAGATTCTTACAAATCAAAATCTAGGTCACTCTGTGAGCATTATGAGAAATTTAACAATATGATTAGTCCTATTTGATACTTTCTGAATATTTCTGATGAAGTACCTGTATCCTTGATCACCACATGATGGTAACCTGAACCTTCAGTTCAATGCCTAACCTCATCTGATCTAATGTGATTAGAAATGCAGTGACTAGAACAAAAAAAGATCTGGATCTTTTGAAAAGTTTGTGTTTTAATGAAGGAGGTTGACAGTAATTGATGAATCGCATAATTCTTTCTGCAAATGGCTTTAAAGCTTGAGTTACAAGAATAATGTGACATTATATGTGGATTTCCACTGCAGTGCTGATGTATGTCATCTGGTGGTACTGGGGAAAACTTGGAAGTGTGATAGTACGTCTCTTCCTTGTAAGTGTCAAAAAAATACAGAACCCATAATGCATTCTCAGAATATTCATTACAGTTAAAACAACAGAAGACAGCTTCTGTTTTCTTTATTTCTGTCATTTAACTGCTTTAACCTTCCCAACAGAAGGATTTTGAGTAACAGGGAAGTCCTGTCCTGCTTAGGGATCACCAGGTTAATTCCCAAATGCCTCTCAGCTATGTCTACGTGATTTTGAGAAGGTAAAGTTTGGTTCATTCTGGGAAAAAGTGTTTGTAATCTGCCACAGATCTCAAGGATTAACTACTACACATGCATTCATTTTATTGATGACTTACAGCATTCGATAGTTGAATGCCTATGAGGTACACAACACCAATTGTTCTTTTTCTGCCATATAAACATGATGGTCCCTTAAAGATTTTATAGGTTCACTAGTATGTATTTTTGGTTGAAAATGTTTCTGACAAGCTTGACAGTTTATTGCACTTATTTTTTGCTTCTGACTTCTGTTGCCTTTACCAAGAACAAGTACATTATTACACAGAGCCTCAAGAGTCTTGGGGGACCCTGACTTTAATCTCTTCAAAGAAGAATGGACAGGTTGAGCTTAATTAGAAACATTCATGTCTAATCAAAGGGTAAATTTAGAATCACAAGTTTTAAGAACTGGCATTAAAAGCAGAGTCATGATACCAGAAAAATCTTTTTTATATAAATGGGAGTGTTGAATAGAAGCCATAGTGTATCTGTGAAGCATAATGCACTATTCTGATAAGCAGTTGTTTAATACTCTCAGGTAAATAGGCCTTCCTCATATGTGTCACTACATAGTTTTTTTCAATAAGAACAAATGCAAAACATGCATTTCTGGACAAATTATGGAAGTTTGTTAGCCTCTGAGTGTTTCCACTGGGATCCCATGCGCTTAATTCTCAATGCCGAGTCTCATAATGAGCACCCAAAGGATGGATAATACTTCCCATTTCAGAAAGAAGCAAGCATTTCGGTGTATCTTATGTAGCATTGATCTGTGCAGCAGTAACTTTATGTGGATGAAATGGAAAGCTATGGTGTAAAATGTAATCTTTAAATCTCTTCTTTGCCTTTATTGAGGTTGAGTTTTCATTAGTTGTCTTAAAGGTTTCCTCTTTATAATGCCTTTTAATTAAAAGTAGACAAGGTTAATCAGCTTTGTAATTCTTACTTTTCTATCCCTAAGTCTAGCACATGTACTTGTTTAGGCCTTGTTGTTTTGGTTTGGGTACTTTTTTGCCAGCCTGTCTGAAGAGATGTGAATTTTTGGTAGTGAATAATAAATATTTCTCATATTTCATGTGTACTAGTATAACAATATTTGAACTGCACAGAGGAGACATCTGTTTTTGAGTGGTAAAAACAAAATTCCAGGCTTTGATCATGTTTTATGCCTTCAATTTAGCTTAGAGTGGGTAAAACTTTGCACAGTAAGTAAAGCAATTTAGGGGTTTTTTTGGTGGTTTTTTTGTTTGTTTTTTTTGTTTGTTTTCGGTTTTGTTTTGATGAGCAAGTGCAACACTAGTATTTGAGGAATATGCTATACCTGACAGTGCCAGCTACGTGCTACATAAATTTGACCTACATTTAGGATTTTAGAACATCTTGGATTTTTGAGATCTGGCATCTCTGCTTGACCTCCTGAACATGCTGGTGTCATTTCATTGGAAAGCCTGCTGGGTAAGGTCACTTCAAAGGACCTGATTTTCCTGTTTGTGTGTGAAATCCCTGTATGTATTTACTGAAACCAGAAGTGGCCTGTAAGGGGGAGCAGGACTTTCCTCTACAAACGTGCTCTGCCCACTGGAGTCCTCAGGCTGACATTGCTGATGGATCGCTCTGTCTGAGACTCTCTTAGCATGATCTCCCCTAAAAATATCCATTGAGGAGCTACTTGGCTTTTGATCAGTGGTAATGACAATATTTCGGGCCCCCAAATGACAGATTGTTGGTGATCTACTGTCAGAACAGACTTGGAGCAACAATGCTTATCAGGGATCCAAAGAGTCTGCAATAGAAATTGCTTTTATGTTTTTTGGGGTTTCTGGGGGTTTCTTGTTTTGTTTTTGTTGGTTTTTTGTTTGTTTGTTTGGTTTTTTGTTCTTCTTTTTTTTTTTTTTTTTTACTGTACATAGTGTTCAAAGTCGAGAAGGAAATCTGAGGTATTACTTATAGCCGACCAAAAAAAGTCTGGGTAGAAAGTTGGGAACAGGTAGACAGGCCATCTCTAAACATAGATAGTTGATCCAGTCTGATGATTTCCAGTAAATACTTTTAGCAATACATTTTTAGAAGGATTTTTTTATTTACAAAAGTGCATCAGCTCTAACAGGATATCTTGCACAGATAAGCAAAACACAAATATGTTTAAGAAATGCATGCATGAACATATTCTGCTTGTATGCTATGAGCCAGCATAGAATTAGTTGCACCTGTGTCAAATGTTCATATTTCTCTCTTGCATGCATGTTACATAACTTGCATATTAACCTCAAAAGCAATGTAATTTTGTACTCTCCCCTTGGCAAAACTGAAACGTACTCTTGTTGAATTTGGTAACAGAAATTCAATTGATTTGATGGGAAACCTGTGTTTTACTAGACATACCTTAGTAATTTTTTTTCCTGTTTATTCATCCTTTTTTCACTTGACTCTTTAGTAAGTCCATAAGATAATATTTGTCATGAAACAGCTGTGGTAGGTGTTTTTTTGGTTGCTTGGGGTTTTTTCTTTTTGTTTTCTTTTTGTTTGGCTGTGTTTTTTTTTTTAAGAAAGACAATTACAAGTATTACAGTGTTATCATAAAACAGGCAGGACAGATACTCTCAGTAGTAGTCAGTAGTTTTTATACTGTTTGGTCAATATATGAGTTACAAGTGCTGGGAAAAATGCTGGAGAATTGGCAAAGAAAATGAAAAAAATCAGAATGCTAGTTTGTTTAGCTAACTTATCTTACTGACCTGTAAAACAGTATCGCTCTGGAAGTCTAAGGTTTGTTTACCTGATACTGTAGTATGCTTGTCATTAAATGGGATTGTTCTCTAGGAAGTTGTACAGACCTCTAAAACAAGTAACTGTGTTTATGGAAATATTCATTCTTAGCAATAAAACAATTAGTCTTCGCCCTCCCCACTGTTTTTAAATTCACTTTTTCATAACATATTCAGCATGCCTCCAGTAAAATATCATGGCTGTAATTAAGAAGCAAGAACTGATATTTGAAGGGCTTAATATTCTCATCATAACATTTGTGTCCATGTTTTTTTGAATGCTTTTCTAATAAATCTTTATTTAAATATGTTTTTTTGATCCTATTTGGATGTAATAGCTATGTAGTATTGGCACGTGACCAAAAATAACTTCTTTTTTGTCACTTTTTTTTTTTTTGGAATGTCTAATTTGTATACTATGCAATATATTCATACTTTTGCTTAACAAAAGAGAATGAGTGGTTGGTATGAAAAGATCCTTTGACCAGCACGAATAGAACAAATGCAAAAGTGATGCAGTCCTGAAATGCAGATGTATAGTTTTCCTTCAGAAATAAACTTTGTATCTGAAACCTGGTCTTGTGAAATAAATCGCAAGTCTCCATCCCTTTCAGATAAACTACTGTAAGTTGCATTTTTAAGGGAATGGGGTACAAAAATAAAATTCTTTTAGCTATCCTCAAACTCCATTGAAGTTGTAGAAGATTTATTGCGGTAATGTTGCCTCCTTTAGCTGATCTGAAACCAAACACATCTCTGCTCATACCGTTCCAACGTGCAACGTTCTTCACGAATTATACAGGCAAGCTGAGGTGCTGTCACTGCCACTTACTGCCAAAGCTGATTTTCCTTCTGAATGGGAGCGGCCGCTGAAAACTTACACCCTATTTTGACATAGACATTTCTACCTTTATGTATGTTCCCCCACCTTGATACAGAACCTGAAGTATGTCCATCTCTTTTATACCATTTACTTAATTTGATTCTGCCATAACTAGGTACTGTAGTCTTGTTTCACTGTAGGAAAACAAATATTTTTTTCCTTAAAAAAATTTAAAGAATTTCCTCTAACCTGAGTTTCAGGTGGCTACCACACTTCTAACAATATGATGGGAAATTTACAGAATTCAAATTCTCTCTGGTTTTTATTTTACACCTTCTATTTGAATAACAATATCCCACACATTAATTTATTTGCATTCAAGAAACATACAGAAGAACGGGTATTCCCAAATATGTTCTTAGCATCCAAAGCTTGCACTGCTATCCTTACTCTGTGAAAGGAAAGGGTTAGAGACTTGTGATTGATTTCACAACACCCGGTTTTAGATACAAAGTGTATTTCAGAGGCACAGCTATACATCTGCATTTTACAGGAACAGTGGAAGAAAGGAAGGCCAGCACAAAGCTTTTTCTTCTTTGCACATGAATCATTCTAGAGCTTCTTCAAAAAGGTGACTTAGCTTGCTGAATGATTTTATGGAACATTGTGTAATGTTTCTGATGTTTTAATCTTCACATTTTTAATACATGTGTAGAAGAGAAGAATAAAAAGGGACTTGTAATTGAGGGTCTGAGCATTTATACACCCGAAACTTTTGAAGTTTGAAGATATGTGCAGAGCTTTTAATAATACCTAAATATGACATTCAAATATTATCCAAACATAACAGACATGTAAAGCAGTACTTGCTCTTTCTTCATTTTTTAATTCTGTCAGGCAGGCTTCCTCTTTTGTAAAGACTTTTTATTCAGTTGTCTTGAAGCAGTCATTAATGGCTTAAATAAAATATCATGAAAATTGCTGTGACCTTGTGAATTACATTGGGGTTTTTTGTTGTTGTTTTCGGGTTTTTTTAAATTATTTTAAACAGCTGGGGTATCTCCTGTTGTCTGACAGAATGCAAGTGCTATCACTTGTTAAGTGCGCATATGTTGTATATTGCATCCCTCTACAGTTTATGATATTGCTTTATAGCTCAAATAATTTTATGGTGCAAAAAGATGTGGTCAAAGGGCTGAAGTTGCTGTGTCTAGATTCAGACTAGCTCATAGCAGAAGCCTCAGAAGACTTCTTCAGTTGACCTCTTTGCAGCTGTTTTTTCAAACTTTCTTGCCATTCTACTTACATGAAACCAAACTTCTCAGTGTTTGAGTGGAAGTGTATTTGCTTCTTATTGATACTGAATTTCAGTAGGCTAATTTTGTTATGAAACTGGACCTTAGATCCAAGTTACAACAGGACCTTCAAGACAGTTTTAAGTATTCCAGTGTTTCCCACGTTGAAACACAGTGAGCTCAACACCTCTGAGTTGATCTGTGACCCTTTAGAAGTAACAGCAAGCAGAATCTCCGTTGGGACTGGGCTTCAGCAGCCTGCTGTGCAGAGTGGCACATAACCAGCTCCCTCCCAGGGCACGTTCAGAAAATTGCGTGCTGTAGCTTCATTAACTGTACCATGTCTGGAAGACCATATGCAAGAATGCAGATGGAGGAACAGACTGGAATCATCTAAGCAATCAAACATAGTGGTGGCTCTTTATTTTGTACCACATCAGTGTTTTGACAACCATACTTAGATCACAACCCTGTTGAACCTGTGCTGTCCAAAACATACTCACAGATGGTCTTTGTGCTGAAAAGTTCAAAAACCTAGCTAACAGAACTGCTGAAGGGAAAACAAGTCAAGAGAGGTTGAAAACAGGTCAGGAACAAGAATGAAAATAGGATCCTAGTTGTGTATGTACTCTGTCTCCTAGAATATGTAGTCCTTTCTGTGTTACTTAAGCAAATACTTGTCTGTTGCTCTCAGGGCATGGGTGGCATAGACCCACTTTTGTTTGACTTCATCCGACATTTTTCTAAGTTGTTAAAAACATGTTTTATGTGATGTAAGAGGATTTTTTTCCAAAACAGAAAATGTCATTACTGAGGTTTTGTCACATATTTAAGAAAATGAAAATAAGTAAAAAGAGAGTAATTTGGACGGGTATAAAGAGGGGGGAGGGGGAAAGGTAAACCATGTACTAGGTCCCTTCTCTTTGAGAATTTTGAAGAACAAAACCAGAACTTGCTTTGTCAAGAACAATGAAGTCATACACAGCATCAGTGAATACTCTGCTGCTGGTCCCTTACTACACCATTAATTCTACTGTGTTAACATAGAATGCGTAAGGAATGCTGTTAAACTCATTCATAAACAAGAGCTTGTTACTATTTTTTCATCACATACTAATAGAGGACAGACAACTTCTGTTCAAGCCTTCATGTGGTACCAATTCCCTTTCAATCCTTTTTTTGTTTCAAACAAAATGAAGAGTCTCAGAGCAGGAAGATGAGGAACAAATGTTTGAAGTTCCTATATCCATAGGTTTTCCTCTTCAAATGAGGGTCAAGTTGGTGTTGAAGTAATTAAAGATTCTTTCAGCAAAATAGTTAGCATAGGTGAGCTCTAGAATATTTGGATAATCAGCAATTTTGTTCCACTTTCACAAAACATTAATACTATTCTAATATTTGTTTGTCTAAAAATAGAGCTTTTAAGATGATTTCTCATAAGTGGCCTTTTCTGACATAGCTTATCTTGACCTTCATTCTGTAAGGAGAAATAAACAAACAAAAGACAAAAGAAACCAAAAGGAAACAGAAGAGGAAGGGGCCAAGGTGACTACGCTTTGGCTCGGTGGACCAGAAGGTAACTGTAGACTTTTTTCTGCACTTGAATTATTAGGTAAAAGTTTCCTTTATCACTTTATGTGTTTAAAATAAGGTAAAATATCTCAACAAATATAGGTAATGACTTTGGTGGCAAGAATGCATAATGCTTTTGGACATGTTATAGATTGTGTTTATTGTTCTGGAATAGTTTACAGGTAGCTTATAATACACTATCAAAGCCATAATTAATGCAATACTAATTTGAAAAAGAAAATGTATTAAACCTCACAAATTTCATGAAACATTAGTTGTAGCTTTTTTATTGTCTGCTCTTTAAGTTAAAATAATAATTAAAGAAGTTTTGCTGAGCAAAATTAATTTAATTTATTGGAGAAATCTAATTTGCACAACTCTGATCCATTCATATACTTCTTGTCAGCCTTGATTTTGTGGTCCATTGAAATTCACAGTGAATTTTAAAACATCTACCTTCTAATTATCCTAAATATCACTACTCTAAAAAGATGTATAAAGGCAATGTTTTTATACATTTCCCTTCTAGGAGGTGCTCAAAACATGTCCCTGTTTTTCTTATCCATTGTTCCTCTAGACTGTCAGATTACAGTCAGCAAAGTTTGTGAAGTTAACAAACCACTTACACCTCAAAAGGGTAAATACAGTGTGAATGGCAATAGTATTTCCTACAGATATAATCTGAAGAGGAAAATTCTGTTTAGAACCCATAGTTTCTAGGAGATAAGTTTGTTTACCAGTATGTGTGAATGTAGCATTATCTCCTTTATCTGTATATATGCATTTTTTATGTACTCTCATGATGGTTAGACTTTGAATCTTTTTTATTTATTTTTTTTCTTCTTCTTCCAATAGACTATTCCACAGTTTAGCACCCTTCCCTGACATCACTCAGTCTCCTCTCACAAGCTTTGCTCTGGGCTTTATTTGTTATTAGTTTTCAGGTACTAGCTAGCTTGTTTTGGATACTGCTTTTTGCTGACTTAGGGCACAGGCTGTTGTTACTAACAGAGAACCTGGTCTCACTCCTCATGACAGAGGAAACATGCATTTCTGTGGCATCTCATTTTCAGTCTGTGACTGTCAAGCTGTCTCAGCATGGTTCCAGTAGGGCTTTTCCTTTTATTCTGGTATGGTCTGTGTTACAGATACAAGAATGTATCTGACCACATGCTAATAAACTTTGATTTGGGCTTCAGAATTACCTTCTAGACAACAGTGTATTTGCTTACTGAAGTGTGTAGGAGTTTATACTGATCCTCTTTATCATGGCATCTGCCCATCATCTCCATTAAGAATTCTGCTTACGTACTACTTGTAGGAGATTTAAAGTCTCTAATAATTATCTTTGAAAGGTCATGGCGATCAAGGGAGGTTGCTGAGGACTGGAGGAAAGTGAACAGCATTCCTACCTTCAAGAAGGATGATCTGGGAAACCACAGGCAAGTCAGCCTCACCTCAGTCCTTGGGAATATGGTGGAGAAAATTATCCTGGAAATGCTTTCCAAATATATGAAGGACAAGAAGGTTATTGGGAGTAGTCATAATCAATTTATGAAGGAGAAGACATACTTTACCAGCTTGATAGTCTTCTATGGTGAGATATATAGCCATGGTGGGTAAAGGAAGAGCAACGAGCGTCGTTTATTGTGACTTCGTGGGAGACTTTTGACATTCTCCCATAACCTACTTATAGACAAGCTCTTAAAGTATGAACGAGATAAATGAGCAGTGACATAGGCTGAAATCTGTTGAAACTGCTGGGCTCAAGGATAGTTGTCAGCAGCATGAAATCCACCTGGAGGTCAGGCACTAACAGTATACCCCAGGGATTGCTGAAGTGTCCTGTGTTGTTGAACATCTTCATTCCTGATCTTGATAATGGAACACTGATTTACACTTGGCAAGTTTGCAGATGATACAAAACTCGGAGGAGTGGTTGATGCACCATAGGATTGTGTTGCCATCCAGAAACATGTTACCAGGTTGGAGAAAAGAGCTGACAGGAATTTTGTGAAGATCAGTGAAGGCAAAAAGCCAAGTTTTGCACCTGGGTTGGTTGCACGTCTCGCACCAGTATATGCTGGGGCCAACTGGGTAGAAAGCTGCTTTGCAGAGAAGAGCTAGAAGTTTCCGGTGGATAAGCTGAACATGGCAATAAGTTCTCATGGCAGAGTAGTCCCAACGGCGTCCTGGACTGCAGAGGAAAGTGACTCTTCCATTCTATGCAGTACTGATGAAGCTATCTCTGGACAACAGTACAGAGCTCTCCTGCATTTCTAGATATTTCCCAGCCATTCTAATGCTTTGACATCTGCATTGTCTCAAAGAAATTCAGGTATTTGTGGATTATACTATAATTTTAACTGTTACCTAATATTGAACAAAGAACAGGACTTTAAACTGGAAATGGAAACTTTGGGACGAGGGAAGAGTTTTGTGTGTGGGCCGGATGTGTTTCCACTGGCTTTTAACACAGTAGACAACTGGTTTCTCTGTAAATGGGAGTCTGTGTGTGATCTTCAGATTTTACATTGAATGGAATGGACGTCCCAAGGATGTTGCTCACATTAGTTACTGTGGCTTTTCCAACATGCTGGAGAAGTTTCTTGGGAGGCAGATGGCAAAGGAATACTCTGATGCTTCCTGAAAACTTAGACATCACAGGATGTAAAAGAGCTTTGCGTGATTTCTAGTACAGTGCAAATGCCTGCAGTAAGGGTGTCTGTGCAGCACCATTCAGCATTGCCTGAGACTGCCTCTTCTACATTCAAGAGCTCGTCACCCAAAACTCAGAATTCACAGTAGCTGGAGCTGGATCCCTGAGGAGCCATCATCAGGATATTTCAGGAGTCTCATTACAGTTTTCTCTGATTTTGATAGCAATTGGTTGTCATTTCATTTCACCAGTCACTGATAAAGAAGTCTAATTCAAATAAAAGAATGTGTATGTCTCAAATTAGTCTGATACTGGAACTGGAGAAGTATATGCATAGAATCATAGAATATGTTGAGTTGGAAGAGACCCATCAGCATCATGGAGTCCAACACCTGGTCCTGTGCAGGACACTCCAAGAATCAAACACCATGTGCCTGAGAGCATTGTCCAAATACTTCTTGAACTAGACAGATTTAGTGCTCTCACCACTTCCCTGAGGAGTCTGTTTCAGTGCCCAACCACCCTCTGGGTGAAGACCCTTTTCCTGCTATCCAGCTTAAACCACCCATGACTCAGCTTCAGGCCATTCTCTCAAGTCCTGTCACTGGTCATGAGAGAGAAGAAATCAGTGTGTGCCCCTCTGTTTCCCCTCATGAGGATGTTGAAGTCTCCTCTCAGTCCTCTTCTCCAGGCTGGACAGACCAAGTGACCCCAGCTGCTCCTCATAAGGCTTCCCCTCTAGACCTTTCACCATCCTTATGGCCCTCCTTTGTTCACTCTGTAAGGGCTTAATGTCTGTCTTATATTGTGGCACCCAAAACTGCCCACAATATCCAAGGTGAGGCTGCCCCATTGCAGAGCAGAGCGGGACAATCCCCTCCCTCGCCCAGCTGGCGATGCTTTGCCTGGTGCCCCCCAGGACAGGGTTGGCCCTCCTGGCTACCAGGGCACTGCTGACTCACATTCAACTTCCCATTGACCAGGACCCCCCAGTTCCTTTTCATGGCACTGCTCTACAGCCTCTTGTTCCCCAGTCTGTACTCCCAACCAGGGTTGCCCCATCCCAGATGCAGAATCCAGTACTTCCCATTGCTAAACTTCATACAGTTGGTGTTTGCCCATATCTCTAATTTGTCGAGGTCTCTCTGCCCTCAAGGGAGTCGACAGCTCCTCCCATATTAGTGTTGTTGGCAAACGTACTAAGTATTCCTTTGAGTCCTGCATCCAAGTCATTAATGAAGATGTTGAAGAGAACTGGACTGAAGATATAACATACCTCCTTTTTTTTTTTGTTGCTCCTGGGATACCTCTGACACTCTGATCTGTGTTTTTTATTTTTATTTGCTTTCTCAAGAAAACCAAGGCAAGATGTTTGCAGCAAAAGACATGGGGTCTCTCTGTTGGAAAGCTGTGGATTAATAGCTTGAAATTTCAAACTATTCTAAAAATAAACACTTCACAGTTGGAATTTACATTTCTGTGATATAATTGATGGTAGGAAACGCCTCTTTAATACTCAGATTGCAGAATGTTTTTCTTTTTTTTTCCCTCATTAATAATGAGTCATCTAAAATGAGCTATTCCTTACTACTTTTTTTTGAGGAAGTTGAGTCAATCTGGTAGAAATACCCTATGTTTTAGACATGGAGTGATGATAGCAGAAAGTGAATGCTTCATTTTGGAGCATATTTGCGTTGGACCTGAAGAGCATGGTCTACTGAAATCTACACAGGTGTATGTCTCAAATTAGTCTGATATAGTATATATTATATAGTATAGGAATTGGCATCCTAACACCAACTCGATCAAGAA
Organism: Premnoplex brunnescens; assembly: GCA_035040995.1. NCBI lineage: Eukaryota > Metazoa > Chordata > Aves > Passeriformes > Furnariidae > Premnoplex > Premnoplex brunnescens. The sequence continues at coordinate 77,602,407 of JAWWLT010000080.1, forward strand.
GTCAGAAGGCAGTTTTGTAATAGAAAGTCCTTTCTTGTTTATATTTTGTATGGACAGGGTTTTGTGGGAAGGGAAAAGTGTCTGGACAACTGATGGCAAATTCTATGATTACGCTGCTTTTATTTAGCGAACATAACAAAATTTGATTTCCATTTTATAAAAATGTATCCATGTCAACAGTAAAAGTTTGGAATATTATTTTACACTGTTCTGTAGATGGGTGATCTATTATTTTGCTAGCTGTCATTGGGTTTCGTTTATTTTCTCCTAAATGAAGTATGAAAGATTAACTTTTATAAAGCTGTAGTTATATGGTGATTCCTTGTCTTTCAACAGTGGAGTATTAATTGTGATCTGTTTTTCTAGTTGTTCCTACAGACCCAGAGGTCCTGGGCTAATGGCATGAGATGAAAAATTTGATCACAAAGAATGAAACCAGAATTGGTTCTCTAATGTATTAGCTTTGCATTCTTGCTTAAGCCTTTTTGTAATGGGCTGCACTGGTTACAGGCTTGAGTTCTGGATCATAAGCTCTTCCAAATTTTATGATAATTTTAAGTATCTATCTTCTGAGTTGTTTCTCTGTGGGAGCAAAACCTCTAGAGGGTGCCCAAAACTGGTTTTGGTGAAAGGAGCTGTGGGGTCCTGTGCTACTAATGTCTACAGAAATGGAAGAAGTACAGATCACAGATCAGGCCCTGTAAGTGTAAGCTCTTCCTGCTTGCAGTAACTCAAGTACCTTAAAAATCTCTACTCCTTTAATTTTAATTCTGTAATTGTGAAATCTTTCTACGCTGTAAAATAGTCTTTTTTTTTTTTTTTTTTTTTTTTTTTTTTGGTATGCTTTTTCTTAATACTAGGCACTAACTGTATAGTTGGCAGGACCAATATTGGAACTCTTCTTTTTTTTTTTAATCTCTATTTATAATTTCTCAAAATGGGAAGAATACATGATGTTTCTAATGTCACACATGGCAAACACTAAGGTAAATGCTCTTTCTTTAACCAAGGTTTCTTATATCAGCAGGCTCTTGATGTCTACAAATTGTAGATTTTCACATTCCTTTGCAGCTCTTCATCTTGCCCGACATTGTGCCCTTCACCATTGCAAGATTTTGAAAAGGCCCAGCTAGCATTATGCATGCGCTGCATTTAAAAGGGAAGCAAAAAAAAACCAACCTCCCAAAATCTAAAAAAAACCCCAAAAACAGGAAGGGAGGGAAGAGAGTAGCTCAGTAGTGGAGATGGGTACAGTGTAGAAGCTCCAGGAACAGGTCCACTTAGTGGTTACTCGTAATTGACTTCTTGTCATGTAGCCACATTTTAAAAGTAACAACATCAGATTTTTTTTTATTAAGAAACACTCTTTTATAGCAGTTAAACATGCACAACATGACAAAGTATTGCCAACCAGACTGTGTATCAAGCCATGTCACTACCAATCATTTGCAGCTAGTGGTAATGAGGATACAATCAGAATCAGCAGGCTAGTAATTGCTCTGCAGCACCTTGTAAGAGACATGAAATGTGCTTTGTTTCTTGTTTCTCTCCATGTAGGTGTGCCAAAAATACCTGAACATATTTGTGTATTTTAGATCAAAATATTCCTAGGATTTCTTTGTGACTGCAGCCCTGCAGACAACCTCAACAGACTTAAAGTGGTTGTAGACAGTAATGATATATGCCTTCAAACAGAAAGTGGTGTATCAAAGTTGCAGTCATCAACACAGATTAAAAATCGGGGAAGAAAGTTCTCAGAAGCTGTGTAGGGATTTGGAAGTTTCTGGTATAAGATATGATTGTTTAGGGGATTTGTATATGACATAGAACGTTTGCCTCCACCCCTTAAAGTATGAAAAATCTTTGTATTCTGGTCAAAACAGTCAAATCTTGTACATAATTACTCTCAAAATTCTGTTGACATCAGTTGGACTCATTACATGAGTGAAACCAGTGGAATTTGCCCCAAATTATATCATCTTGTAGGGAATTTAGTAATTTATATGTATGAAGAACATTCATAGTCAAGAATTCATGAGAGTTCATGATGAAGTTCACTATTTAGTCTGCAGAAATTGTCCTGCATATAAATTAATTGCATGAGCTCCCTAAAGATATTGCAGACTGAAGAGCCTGAAAAAATCCTCTATAAAAAAAATAGCATATATTCTTAACTGGAGATGCTCATTTTGAATAGAGTGCTGAGGAAACATGGTGAAAATGGTCAGAGAAGACTAATTAAATGAAAAAGGTTGTCCTAGTAAAATATGGACTTGTTAAAATGGCAAGGCTAATGAGTGCAATTAATGAAATCAATTAGCTTTACCCAAAAGTTTTATTTATGAAGCTAGTCATGTAAGTGCAGAGAAAATATGATGTAATTTCTAGGAAAGAGCAGAACTTGGGGATTAAGAAAACTGGAGGAGGGATCAGTCAGTCTCAAACAAAATCACATTATGCATTGGATTAAGAATTGAGTGAATAATTAAAAAAAAAAAAGAGTTTAAGGATCTGTACTCTTCAATACAATCAGCTGAGATGCTGCAGGTGTATCAAGAAGGGTCTTATTGGAGCGAAGCACGATCTAGAAAACACACCTGTAGAAGATGATAAAGCAACTCAAGCTGTCTTCCTTTGCCAGATGAAGCAGATTGATTGCAGATTACTAGTATCTCGCAGGAAAGTGCTTTCTGTTGGAGGGCTCTTTCATTTTGTAGGAAATAAAACAGTGAGAGTTGGAGTTGTTGACTAATATTGAACAAATCGATTTTATAAATGAGTTTAGCCTTTTAATACTGGTTGTAGTGCATTATGGAAATGAAACTATCAAATTACAGTAGTCTTAATGTATTTCTTGAATACTATATATAAATTTAAAATACATAAATAGTGGGATTTGTAAACTATTCTATTGTGGATGTCAGGTTAAATGATAGTATAGTCTGGCCTTACTAGTGAATTCATTACTGAACTAATGCATTTCAGAAGTTATTATTCAAATTGTTCTCAGTTGCTCACTAATGTTTAGTGTGCTGGTTGCATATTCTGTCCTTCCTTTGAAAAAAAACCTGCAAACAACAAAAGCCAAAAACAAAACCGACAACA